>CM019064.1:436966512-437645791 GCA_009667805.1 Leptobrachium leishanense
GTTTGGAGGCAGCAGGGGCGGAAGGATCATCAATGGGAATGTTGAAGTCCCCGAGAATTAGGCATGGAAGAATTTAGAAGACAGGAAGTGAGAAAGCAGGTAGCAAAGTGGTCAAAGAACTGGGAGGTTGGTCCCGGTGGGCGGTAGATGACTGCCACCCTGAGCGCCAGAGGAGAGAACAGGCGGATACAGTGTGTCTCGAAGGAGGGAAAGGAGAGGGATGGGGTGGAGGGAGATGCTGGTAGGTGCAGGTGGGAGAGAGCAGGATTCCGACCCCGCCACCATTTCTCTCACCGCGGTCTGGGGTATGGCTCAAGTGTAGACCGCCATGTGAGAGAGCAGCAACGGAGGCCGTGTCAGAGGGAGTTAGCCAGGTTTCAGTTAAAGCTAGGAGGTTGAAGGAGTTTGAAAGGAAGAGGTCATGGATTGCTGTGAGTTTGTTGCACACAGAGCGAGCGTTCCAAAGGGCGCAGGAGAAAGAGGACAGGCGCTGAGGGATTATGGGAATGAGGTTGCTGGGCTTGCAGGGAGGTGATTTATGTGCGATGGAGATAGGATGAGAGGGAAGTATTGGATGTGTTGTGGGGCCAGGGTTAGGGGATATGTCACCTGCATAGAGTAACAGCAGGAGGGTGAGAAAGAGAAGGTGGGAATGGGATTTGTGTGAGTGATTGGCAGCACGAGAGTTAGAGGGAGACCATGTTCTGAGGAAACAAAGGAGCTCATGTGAGGCCATCATGTGGGACGAGAGGGAGGGAGAGATGCAGATAGTGTAGGGGTCGGTGGTAGAGGGGCAGGAGTTCCATTTAAGGAGAAAGGTAGAAGTGAAGAGTAGAAGCGTGAGAGAAAGCATGATATGGATGTGCGTTTACCCAGAGTAAAAAGTGGGCCTTGCAGTTCCTTCCTCCAGACCCGCAACTCCAGGAAATCAACTCTAAACGTCCACTTAGGATGCCACTGCAACTCCAGGAAATCAACTCTAAACGTCCACTTAGGATGCCATTCAACTCCAGGAAATCAACTCTAAACGTCCACTTAGGATGCCACTCAACTCCAGGAAATCAACTCTAAACGTCCACTTAGGATGCCACTCAACTCCAGGAAATCAACTCTAAACGTCCACTTAGGATGCCACTTGGGGATGTCACAAGAGCCACGGCTCAAATGGAGCCACTCTTAGCTGTTATATAGGGCAGACTAATTGCATTCAGGCAGTTAAAAGGTAAACACCTGATGCTGGATGGGCTGTGTCAATAGGGCAGGAGATTCACATGCTAATTAGCAAAGCAAATGGTGGAGAAAGGAGACAAAAATAAATTAAAAAAAAGAGACCAAGGTAACGTTACAATGTGGGTGCCTGCAAATATTGGGTGATGGGGGTCTTACCAGCAAAAGTATGCAGGGGATCAGTTGAGATGTAGGTGTCTGGATACTGGGTGATAGAGTCTTACCAGCAAAAGTATGCAGGGGATCAGTTGAGATGTGGGTTTCTGTGGATACTGGGTGATAGAGTCTTACCAGCAAAAGTATGCAGGGGATCAGTTGAGATGTGGGTGTCTGTGGATACTGGGTGATAGAGTCTTACCTGTGGAGAGAGGAGACACAGGAATTAGGGATCATGATGGTGGATGGCATAGGGCATCATGGATAAAACTCCAGGAAATCAACTCTAAACGTCCACTTAGGATGCCACTTGGCGATGTCACAAGAGCCAATTACAAGTAAAGGAATAATCCTTTGCTAAACGGTGCAGTTCTGATGTCATAAAATATTGAAACGTTGATCCTAATGAAGTGATGGCGAACCGTGGCTCCCCAGATGCTTGAAGCTACACTTCCCATGATGCAATGACAGATTTAAGGCTGGCTAGGTATCATGGAACATGTAGTTCTAAGAATCCAGATTGCCAAGGTTCGCCATCACTGTCCTAGGACATACTTGAAACTGATTGGAATGTAAATGGTCACAGTCACTTCAGCATTTAATATAAATTCAGTAGAAAAGCAGCGCTGTTTTGCTGTAACGTTTGGATCACGTGGCTTCTTACTCCAAATATTTATCTCTGCTTTTTATAAACAGAGTGAACTATGAACTATACTTCACAGATAGAAAATACAGCTTATGGGAAATCTACATTTGGTCAGTTATGCTAGACATGACGCGCTCTATCTGGTGGCTCTGCATTCGTATAGTAAGTATAAACATGTCTAAATATGAACAGAAAATATAGCACAGGCAGTTTACTTTTTGTTCTAACACTGTGAATTTTGGTTTACAGGAAAACAATACAAACGAGACTATAGGGGTTATTCAGAGAGCACCGTCATTTTGGTGCTCTCTTTCGTTCGGCACACTTCGGTGACTTCAGTTGGCCAACTCTGCGGTGCATTCTGTATTCACCGCAGGGTCCCGAAGAGCACCGAACGGGATCCGCCGAACGCCACCGGAGAAAGCTGATGATCCGCCGAAAGCACCCACAAAGAGTTGACGATCCGCAGTCGAACTTATCGCCACAACCGCCGACCAGAGGCTGAACGCCGCCGAAAGAAGCCGATTAGCCACCGAAGATTGCCGAACTGGTAAAAAAAAAAGCTCAAAGAACGGAACTCTGCAATTTTAAAAAAAGGTGTTTGAAACAATAAAAATGCATGGAAATAATAAAAAAAGGTACTATAAAAAAATAAAAAAACGGTCTGTTATAGAATAAAAAACTCCATTAAAATAATGGGAATCAAAAATTTTGACTAAAATATCCGGAAAAATACCTAATAAACTCTAAAATATAAGTAAATAAAAAGGCTTTTTGCTGCAGATGAAAAGAATAAATGGTTGAATAAAAAAATGATACAACGCTATTTTTTTTTACATTGTATCCCATCGGATTTGCCTGTTTAAACCTGTCGAACGGATCCACCTAAAATCAGGGCATTTCGCCAACATTTCGGTGCTGTTCGGCGTTCTCTGAATAGATTAACTATAACTTTTCTATGGGACAATTTCACTGCCGCGAAGGCTACCAAATTGCAGCAATCTGAGGCGAACTGCACCGTATTTAGGAATTTATTGGGAGGTATAATGTAATTGGCAAAAAATCAGCATGGCATGAAAAACACAGATCATGTCAGACTAACCTAATTACGTTCTTATGAGGAAGTAAGTAGAAGTATAGAATCAGGGGGTCGCAGTGGATGTGATTTACTTAGATTTTGCCAAAGCTTTCGACACAGTTTCACACAAAAGTTTACTATTTAAATTAAGAAAAAATGGTCTAGATGAAAATACTGTTCTTGGATAGAAAACTGGTTAAAAGATAGGGTACAGAGAGTGGTCATAAATGGTACATTTTCAAGATGGACACCAGTGGTAAGTGGTGTCCCTCAGGGGTCTGTTATAGGACCAATACTATTCAATTTATTTATAAATGACCTTGAGATAGGCCATTGAAAGTCATGTATCAGTATTTGCAGATGACACAAAGCTAGGAAAAGAAATACAATGTGAGCAGGATGTACTTCACTGCAGAGGGATTTAGATAGATTGGGGGACTGGGCACTTAAATGGCAGATGAAATTTAATCTAGATAAATGCAAAGTTATGCACTTTGGAGTGAAGAACACACAAGCAATTTATACCCTAAATGGTACGGAGTTAGGGAAATCCAAGCAGGAGAAGGATTTGGGAATAATCATAGACTTCAAACTAAGTAACAATGTGCAATGTCAAACAGCAGCCGCCAAGGCCAGCAAAGTACTGGCATGCATTAAAAGGGGAGTTCACTCACGGGATGAAAACATAATTTTGCCTCTGTATAAATCAATGGTTCAGGCCGCACCTTGAATATGCCGTGCAATTTTGGGCACCTGTCTTAAAAAAGATATTATATCGCTAGAAAAAGTGCAGAGACGGGCAACTAAATTAATAAGGGGGATGGAAGGGTTAAGTTATGAGGAAAGACTAACCAAGCTTAAACCTGTTTAGTTTAGAGAAAAGGCGCCTTAGAGGGGATCTGATAACCTTATATAAATATATACGGGCCCATTATCAACCATTGTCTGATAACCCATTCATTAACAGGACTATACACAGGACACGGGGTCATCCATTTAGACTGGAAGAAAGAAAATTTAGCTTAAAGCATAGGAAGGGTTATTTTACGGTGAGAACAATAAAGCTGTGGAATTCTCTGCCTGTTGAGGTGGTTGAGTCAGAGTCTGTACAGACTTTTAAAAAGCGACTGGATGACTTCCTGCAGACACAGAATATTAAGGGTTATAATATTAAATATGGGGTAAAAGCTTCTTGATCCAAGGACAAATCTGACTGCCATTCTGGGGTCAAGAAGGAATTTTTTCCCAGTATGTTGCATATTGGCGAGCATTTCAGACTGGGTTTTTTGCCTTCTTTTGGATCAACAGCAGTAGGTTATGTGGGAGAGGCTGAACCCGATGGACGCATGTCTTTTTTCAGCCTATATAACTACTATGTAACTACTATGTAACTATGTATTTCGCTGCAATTTGCCAATATTTTGTGAATTGACAGCTTTGTGAATAGACGAACTGCCACGAAATTGCACCGGATGGTGAAATACACCATAAATGCAAATGCAGATGCAATTCAGTGGTAAGTTCGGCTCTTACTGAATAACCTGTCGAATGAAACCACCGAACAGCAGGGCAATTCGGCAACTTTTCACTGCTGGTTTTTGTTCTCAGAATAGACGAAGCATTGCTTCTCTATGGGGATTTCACTGCCCTCGAACAGGCACCAAACAGGCACTGTATGTGCAGGCAATTCGCCAACATGTGCGAACTGTCTGCTCTCTGAATAGCCGAATGGCCAGGAAAGGTAACCGTATGCTCAATTTCACTGTTCGGTTACCTTTCACCAGCAATTCGGATCTCTTTGAATAACCCTGTATCTTTATTAGGATCAGCTAGTAAAAACTAGTGTAGCGCTCACTCCCGGAGGAGCCGCTGAAAATGAACCACGGGTCAGTCTCCCCGCACTAGGGAATAAATATACTCCAACACAGTTGTGGGTTTTTATCATTTAAATAGTTTACTAAAATATTTGGCAGATGTTGAGATACGGTATTCACAGATATTATTACAGTACTGTCGTATTGCGATAAAACACGTAGCGGGAAAGAAACGAAACACGAGGCTTCGTATTTCGGAAAATAAAATATTCGTAACCGAACATAAAAGAAAATGCAATTGCACGAATATTCGGAAAAGGGACACGTAGCAGAACCCCAGAATATACAATCACTTCGTATCACGGTAAACGCGCAGCGGAAAAGAGAAAAATATATTCGGAACGTATCTTTAACCCCCGTTCCGATTCGTAACAAAATGAGTCCTGCACAGGTTAAGTCCCGGAATGTAAAAGGTGTGTATGTGTGTAAGGTACCCGGGTACTGTTCAACTGGCCAGTGAATTTACTTAAGAAATGTCTTCGACTAGTCAAGTTGGGGCCCTGTGGACTTTAAAGAGAAAACAGCAGCGTGCTCTTTGTATTATAAACGGCTTGGAGGCCTCTCACCCATCCGCCGGTTGCTTTAGGCTCCGCTGACCCAGGACGTCTCTCCGCTGGATTTTGACTGGGGATACTAGCGGCCGGATCCGTTGTCTGACTTCCCGTAGCTTGTCCACGACTTTTCCTCAGCTCACCGCCTGCTCTCTGTACACCGATCAACTTGCGGTGACTCCTTACTCGAGGTCTTCGGTTGGTTCCGTCTGCAGCAACTCTGGAACTTGGAGGGCTCCTTCTCTTGCGACTGAATGACCCGGTAACAGAACTGACAGGTCTCACTTGCTCTCCGCCCTAGGCCCTCTCACAAAGTATGGCACTGCGTCTGCTCTCTCTCGTTCCCTGGCGCGCTCTGGCGCATTCTCCACGAGGCAGAGGATGTAAGTGTCCAGTCCCCACCCACTTCCTGTCTTCTTGCAAAGCATGCCGGGCATTGTAGTCCCAATGTCCAGTGTCTCTGATCGCGATAGTCTCCATCTTGTGGCCAAAAATAGGTACTGCCACAGCAAGATTTTAACACAGCGCTACACTCTCCCCCTCCTAGAACTCTTGGGTCTCTCCAAGGAGGTACAACAGTTACATTACATTTCCACAATATTTGAATACAGTTTGCATAACATGTACAGGTTCAGCAGCATACATGCAGTGGGTAGGAACACTTCCTCAAGTTGACTCATATTTTGGGCTACCTCAGCTAGCATAGCAGACACTTCGGGCAACCTCCGCACCGTGGTGATGGCCTCTTCAGTGCTATGTCCTGGTGAGTCGTAGGTGAGTCGTTGGGGCGGTCGAACAGAGCGTTTTGGTTCTGGCTCAATCAGTTCCTCTTCAGGTGGAAGTACTATATGCGTTGGCTCAGTCCTCTCTCTATCACTGGAGCAGACGTTTCTTCAGAGTATGATCCCTCCAGCGAAGGCATAGAACTATAATCACCTGAGTAAGCTTCCGGAGCTACCGGGATCCCACAGCCTCAGGGACTTCCAACTGAAATTCAAGAGGCTCAGGGATATCAACAGTCTCAGGGACTTCCAACAAGAATTCAGGAGCTTCAGGCCTCAAATTACTCTCCCATCGTTCAGGAACTGAGATAATCTCTTCAGGCTCCGGTGAACGTATCCAGTCCAGACAGAAACTTTCTTCCTCACTGTCCCTTTCGCTCTCTTCGACAACCCGGGTCTGTTGAGACCGAGTAACAGGAGGCAAACATGGAACAGGCGGATTTGGCAGAGGCGGTTCGTCCCCAACTGGCATCCTTACAGCCTCTCTCAAAGGTAACAAATGATTTCGGTGCCAGTTCTTAATAGGCCCAGCTTTTCCATCCGGGCGAATCTGATACCTGGTAAACCGGCAGTTGTTTGCAGACAATGTAAACCTGGGAACTCCACCTATCCGCCAACTTGTGTCTCGCAGCAGCACCCAAGTTCTTCAATATAACCTATCACCGGGTTGTAGATCTTGTATTCGAACTTTCAGGTCATAGTTTCTTTTGTTTCTTTGCTCCCTGTTTCCCGAGGTCAAACGGGCCTGTTCAAACGCAGAAGCCATATTCTTTCGAAGCCTATCCACGTAGTTTCTATGGGAAGCTACTGATGTCTGGTCTAGGGATAACCCAAATGCCAAATCAACCGGCAGTCGAGCCTCCCTTCCGAACATAAGACGGTATGGTGAGTATCCAGTTGCATCACTCTCCGTACTGTTATATGCATGCACCAGAGTAGCTATGTGCCGACTCCAACTCTGCTTCTCCACATTCGACAAGGTCCCCAGCATGTTTAGCAGTGTGCGATTAAACCTTTCAGGCTGAGCATCACCTTGAGGGTGATAAGGTGTAGTTCGGGTCTTTTGGATTCCCAACAGCTCTAAAATTGCCCCACCAGTCTGCTTTCAAAATCTCTACCCTGATCAGAGTGTATCCTCCTTGGCAGTCCGTAGTGAACAAAGAACTTTTCCATCAACACCTTGGCCACGGTCGGAGCGCGTTGATCTTTTGTGGAGAATGCTTGGGCGTAACGGGTGAAATGATCAGTCACTATTAGAATGTTCCTTGCCCACTAGCATCCGGCTCTAAGCACAAGAAGTCAATGCACACCAAATCCATGGGTCCCTGGCTCTGCAGATGGCTCATTGGAGCAGTTCGGGTCGGTAGAGTCTTCCTCTGAATACACCTTAGACAGGAGTGACAATAGCTTTCCACTTCAGCTCTCATGCAAGGCCAATAGAACCTATCTCGCACCAGCTTAAAAGTTCTTTCAGCACCCAAATGTCCATGCTCATCAAGTAGTGATCGCAACACACTCTCCCTATGTTTAGTAGGGGGAGATAACTGTTGAATCTCTTCAGCGCTAGTTGAGGGGCCCCTTCGGTAGACACCCCATCCAACATCTTTTACCGCTCCCAATCTTTGTAGACCAATCTGGCTCCACTCGGGGAGTTGGTTAAAAAATCTCTCGCTCGTTTGCAGACAGGGCCTTTATGGTCAAGGCAATTAAAGGGTCTCTGGCCTGATCCGCTTTCAGGTCCTGTCTCGAAAAGGTAGGTAAATTTTCATCCCTTAACTGCGTAGGGTTACAGTAGAACTCAGGAACAGCCGCAGCCATAACTCTATGGCCTCCGCCTCAATCCCTCCTTTGACCCGGCGCTCTGTTCCTTGACACAAAGCTTGCACCCCACCTGGAGTCAACTGAGTCCATTCTGTAGTGTAGGGTCTTCTCGACAACGCATCAGCATCTCGATTATTCACCCCAGGGCGATACTTCAAGCTAAACCGAAACCCTGACAGAGCGGCCAACCACCGATGTCCCGTTGCGTCCAGTTTTGCGGTAGTAAGGATGTAGGTAAGAGGATTGTTATCCGTCTTGATCACAAAACTCGGCTCCATATATAGTCTTTTAACTTGTCTACCACTGCCCTTCAAGGCTAGAAACTCCAGCTTGTGAGTAGGATAGTTCTTCTCTGAAGGTAAGGCTCCGGCTCACGTACGCTACAGGCTCAGCAATCCACCATACTCCTGATATAGGACTCCTCCCAGACCTTCTCGGCTGGCATCCACATGTAGTTCATACGGCTTGTGAGGGTCCGCATAGGCCAAAACAGGAGCTCGGGTTAGACTCTCTTTCAGCTTTACGAAAGCTCCTTCACATTGACTGGTCCATTCACCTTGTATAGACTCTCGAGCTTTCCTTGGCCCCGGAGCTGATGGGTTTTTGTCAGAGACCTTGCAGCCTTCTTCGGTGGTTTCCTTCTGCAGGAGTTTTGTTCAGTGGTTGAGCTATTTTTGCGAATCCTCCCACAAATCTTCGATAGTATGAACAGAATCCCAAGAAAGATCTAAGCTCAGTGACGTTTCGGGGTCTAGGCCAAGAAGCTACGGCCTCCAACTTCCGAGGATCTGTCGAAACACCTTCTGCTGAGACCACATGTCCTAGATACGTAACAGACGGTAGACAGAATTGGCATTTCTCCAGAGACAGTTTCAAACCCTCTTCATGGAGCCTCTTCAAGACCTTCTCCAGACGTTGTTCATGTTCTTCCAGAGTCTTCCCAAACACAATTTATGTCATCCAGGTACACTAATACTTCGATTAAATTCATATCCCCGACTGTCTTCTCCATCAACCGTTGGAACGTAGCTGGAGCCCCCGTAAGGCCTTGAGGCATTCTGTTGAATTCAAAGAACCTAGTGGACAGATGAACGCAGTTTTCTCCTTATCTTCAGGATGCATGGGTATCTGGTGATATCCGCTTCGCAGGTCTAGTACACTAAACCACTTTGCTCCAGACAAACACTGTAGGGCATCTTCTATCCGAGGAGTGGCATATTGATCGGGGAGGTTCTCCGGTTCAATGTGCGGTAGTCTATACATAGGCGGACAGAACATTTTTCTTCCGGACAACACTATGGGAGATGCATATGGACTCCTGGACTCTTGAATCACCTTGGTTCTTTGCAATTCATTCAGTTGCTCTCGCAGATCATCCAAGTCTCCCAGCGGAACTCGCCTTGATCTTTCACACAAACGGCTTGTCTTCTTGTAACCGAATGCGGTGCTCAGTACTCTTAGCTAGGCCCACATCGAACTCATCTTTCGAGAACAATTCCTTCCACTTTAGGACTTGAGACTGAAGACGTTTCTTCCACTCAGGTGAAATGGGAGCGTCTTTGGGGTAGAATCTTTCATCTGGAATCTCTTTATCCACTCCCCTCTAAATCGGTAGAGAGGGGTGTAGCAGACTCTACTTGCCCGATAGGCATTCGTGCTTTAAGGACTACTGGAGAATCTGTCACATTGCACACACTGACCGAGACTCTTCCTCGTGTTCTCTTCAGGGCTTTGGTGGAGATTATTTCAGGAATTACTTCGACTCCGGTTTCACTCCCATGATTAAAATCGGTTCCCAGCACACATAGGGACCGGGTTTGCGATCCGTTCAACTTGACTGAAGCCCGGAAGCTCGCTACTTCTCCTGCTTGCAGAACCTTCTCTGTTCCACCCAGTCTCCACAGTCTTCCCACCTCGGCAGGTGCCTTTCGTTCTTCGACCATCCTCTGATAGACCGACGTAAGATTGGGTGCACTCCTTGAGTTTGAACCTTCTTCCAACACGATAGGCGTCAGGAGACGCCGCACTAAGTCAGTATTCGTCCCACTATCAGGGAGCTTCTATTCGCACCCGAGGGTCGAGGACACACAATAGCCAATGCATCACAACCCCCAGACTGCCGATGACTTCAGATCCGATCTCCAACTTCACCTGCAGGTACCCGTCATAAGGGAGTTTCTCAGTGCCGATACCCCATATTTCCAAATCCTTCAATTCTTGCAGGGGAATGTGCTTTAAGTGTTTCTCGTAGAAGTCTCTGTAGATCAATGTCACTTGAGCCCCTGAATCTAACAGGGCTTTGGTGTAGACTCTTCCACTTGGATTGGCACAATAGGAGAAGGACCTATCAGTTGGTCAGGAAACTTGGTGGCGGCATCCGGACACTTAGACCCAGTTTGCTGTACCCTGGCCTTTTTCTTGGCCCGTGCAGGTTTTTGGGTGTGCATTGCTTCCCCATGACGTAGACCCGGATGCTAAGGGAGTGACTCTTTCAGTCCTGGCAGGCTCAGCAGTTGGCTCGGCTTTGGGCCTTCCGCCCTCTTAGTCTTGACTTGGTTTCTGGAGCGGGGTTCAACCTTCGGGCACTTAGGTTGCTCCTTCACTTGTGCCCTCTGGCGTTTCCCGCCGGTGAGGTAGATAACAGTCCTTCTAGGGCTTTCAACAGTCCCTCGACTCTATCCTTCTCAGACTTTTGGCCTTTGCACTGTGCGCGAAATGGCCCATTTCTCCACAACCAAAACTCTTTCTTAGAGAGCGGAGACGTAGTTGCTTGTTGGGATTTTGTTAAAGGACTTGGACCAGACGCCACAGCGGCTCCCGTCGTCTGCATGTCTGTGAGGAATTTCTGCATTTCTGCCTGCATTTCGGTCACCTTCATCAACACTCGGCAAATTCCGCGTGCGCTTGTTGCAATTCAGCTTGAGCTTCCTGTACTTTCTTGACGGTCTTGGACAATTCACCACGTTCAGAGGGGTTCGATTCTTTGGCAGCCCTCTCTGTAGATTTAAAAACGACTAGGTGCTCTTGTTCGTCCTCGTCCGATCCATAAGTATCTAGGGAGTCGCTTTCAGGCTGCAGACCGTCGCTATGTCTCACAGGTTGTGCATAAGCCCTTTCCCCCGCCTGAAGGATTTCTCTTCCAGTAAAGCCTCTTCTTCGTACAACTCGGATCAGTTCCAGGTACTTCAATTCTTGGTTACCTGCTCTGCTTCTCAGCTGCATCATTACTGGATCTAGAGGTTGAGAGCCCCTCAGGATCTGTTTTATTCGGATCTTATCTACTTCGGCCGGTTCGGCCCCTTTCTTGAGGAGTATCTGGTGTAGAATCTTATCTAGGCGCCTCATGTACTCGGTCATCCTTTCACCTCTTCTCTGATAGGTGTGTTCGTATGATATACCAGTTCGGCCGCCTTTTCGGTTCGCCCAAAAACTTCTTCAAGAACGTTTAAGTAATCTAAAGCAGTACAATCTTTTCTGCTCAGTTTTAGGTTTCTCACCGCTTCTGACGCAGGTCCCTTTAAACTCTCGGTGATCCTTTTGCTTTTTCTGGGCCTCAGGGACGTCCACTCATCCAGAGCCTGCATCGCCTGTTTCACCCATTCTTCAAAGGTTTCTTCTCCCGCCGGAGTTGGTACGTTTCCTGTAAAATTTCTTAACCGTCGATAACCGAAATTAGTGTGAGGAGGGCTTGTTTTCTGACATTTAGCCAGTAGATCTCCAATAGCCACGATAAATTCCGGCCCGATCATGGCCAACGGACTAGGCGCGGGAAGACTTGCGGATTCACCAAGTGGCGCACTTGGCTGAATTAGTTGGACTTCCACCTCATCGGCCAGTTTCACGCTCGCGCCCTGAAAACATGGTGGAACACCCTTTCTCCACTCGAGAAGAACATACGTGTGAGAAGTATCTGGGTTTTTCTTAATGTCCAGTATTAACCCCCGATGATCTGGTGCTAGCGTGGACGGCCTGGCGGATCTGCTCTTCGGCCCAAGTGTCTGCGGGAATATCCATGACTATACAACATTCTAACTGACTACTGTGCTCCTCACACCATTCGGCAACAGTGTCTGGATCCATATTTAACCCTTTAGATGCGGTTTTTCCAGAGACTGAATCCCGGAAACGAGCCCCCACGTGTAGCGCTCACTCCCGGAGGAGCCGCTGAAAATGAACCACGGGTCAGTCTCCCGCACTAGGGAATAAATATACTCCAACACAGTTGTGGGTTTTCATCATTTAAATAGTTTACTAAAATATTTTGGCAGATGTTGAGATACGGTATTCACAGATATTATTACAGTACTTTCGTATTGCGATAAAACGCGTAGCGGAAAAGAAACGAAACACGAGGCTTCGTTTTCGGAAAATAAAATATTCGTAACCGAACATAAAAGAAAATGCAATTGCACGAATATTCGGAAAAGGGACACGTAGCAGAACCCCAGAATATACAATCACTTCGTATCACGGTAAACGCGCAGCGGAAAAGAGAAAAATATATTCGGAACGTATCTTTAACCCTTCCGATTCGTAACAAAATGAGTCCTGCACAGGTTAAGTCCCGGAATGTAAAAGGTGTGTATGTGTGTAAGGTACCCGGGTACTGTTCAACTGGCCAGTGAATTTACTTAAGAAATGTCTTCGACTAGTCAAGTTGGGGCCCTGTGGACTTTAAAGAGAAAACAGCAGCGTGCTCTTTGTATTATAAACGGCCTTGGAGGCCTCTCACCCATCCGCCGGTTGCTTTAGGCTCCGCTGACCCAGGACGTCTCTCCGCTGGATTTTGACTAGGGATACTAGCGGCCGGATCCGTTGTCTGACTTCCCGTAGCTTGTCCACGACTTTTCCTCAGCTCACCGCCTGCTCTCTGTACCCGATCCAACTTGCGGTGACTCCTTACTCGAGGTCTTCGGTTGGTTCCGTCTGCAGCAACTCTGGAACTTGGAGGGCTCCTTCTCTTGCGACTGAATGACCCGGTACAGAACTGACAGGTCTCACTTGCTCTCCGCCCTAGGCCCTCTCACAAAGTATGGCACTGCGTCTGCTCTCTCTCGTTCCCTGGCGCGCTCTGGTGCGTTCTCCACGAGGCAGAGGATGTAAGTGTCCAGTCCCCACCACTTCCTGTCTTCTTGCAAAGCATGCCGGGCATTGTAGTCCCAATGTCCAGTGTCTCTGATCGCGATAGTCTCCATCTTGTGGCCAAAAATAGGTACTGCCACAGCAAGATTTTAACACAGCGCTACACTAGTTTATCCTAATAAAGATGACAATTTTATACAATGCATATGTGAGACTACTAGTCTCATTTGTATTAGAGACAATATTTAGGGTTAACCCCTTCCTTTAGTATTGTTCAAATCACTAGAGGTTATTCAGAAAGCACCAAAATGACGTCAACATTTCCCCTTGTTCCCCGCAGTTCCCTGTACTTCGGGGAATCAAAATGAATTCAGCATTCACCACAGGGTTCCCAGAGTGCAGGGAAAACCCACTGCAAACACACCACAATCCTGCCAA
The DNA here is from genome assembly GCA_009667805.1 of Leptobrachium leishanense. Taxonomy (NCBI): domain Eukaryota; kingdom Metazoa; phylum Chordata; class Amphibia; order Anura; family Megophryidae; genus Leptobrachium; species Leptobrachium leishanense. The sequence goes on from CM019064.1 coordinate 436,980,168, forward strand.
AAACCCAATGAAAACCCGCCGGAACTGCCAGAAAAACCATGCCAAACACGGTGGAAAAACCTGCCAAGCCGCCGAACACAGCACAGACCAGCCGCCAGAAAGAGCCGACAAGTTGACAAACAGGCTAAAAATAAATAAAAACAGTTTTCTTGAAATTTTCAAAATTAAAACGCTGTTTGCAAAAAAAAACTACTGAACGAAAATGCCTGGAATTTACATATTAGGTCCTATGAATGATAATAAAAAGGTCTGTTAAAGAAAAAATGGGGAAAAAAAACAATTTAAAAAAAAAGGGAAAAAATTGCCAAAAAAATCCCAAAAAATGCCTGAGAGATCCTAAAAAAATCTATGAATAAAGAGACTTTTAACTGCAGAATAGAATAAGAAACAAACTCACCTTCTTTCCAGCACCAGGTTCCCTCCTCGCTAGCCGGACGTCACACACTCCAGCTTCCTCGCAAGCTGCACATGTGACATGACCATTGGAAGGATTGGAAGCATAACCTCAGCTTCTGTGCAGAGCTAAACCCTAGCTCTCAGTGTGCTGAATTAGCCCTCCGAGATTCCTCCATGGAAACAAAGATGGGTGCGACCACTCAAATTACACACTATGAGTGGTCATTGTGCTTAGAGAAGGGGTCAGCAACTTTGGCCCTCTAGATGTTTTGGAACTACATCTCCCATGATGCTCAGTCACTTAATAGCATGGATGAGCCTCACAGGAAATGAAGTTCCAAAACAACTAGGGGGTCAAGATTGTTGACCCATGGCCTGCAGAGTTCCTATAAAATTCACCTATTTTAGTAAACAATTTGCAATTATTTTCCAATTCACTGCTTAGCGAATATACTATACACTATTTTAACCAGGGCCGGATTTATAACTAGGCAGAGAAGGCATGTGCCTACAGACGCCTGCCACTTGGGGGCGCCTTGCTCTGTAAAAAAAAGTTTTTCTTAAAATGTTGTTTTACAATTTACAATTATTTAGACCCCTGCATCTCTGGATCCCTAAGGGCTAGAGGGACATATAAGGTATCATTGGATAGGCCAGATTCTGGACTTTCCAGTGATACCAAATATAATCAGGTTAGATGTATGTAAAAGTAAAATAACAAAAAAATCTATTTTTTATTCTAACGCAGCACTATTATTCAGTTTACAATTATAAAGTGAACAGTGATGCTGCGCTAACTCACCGTCTGGTCTTTACAATGATACAAACATGACCATGTAATGTGTAAAAATAAATAATTTAATAACAGTAAATGTAAAATGTATTTTTTTTTATGTTCTACGGCAGAGGCAATATATGCTTTTACATATAAAGCAAACAATGCCGCTGCGCTAACTCAACTAAGGCAACAGATTCTGTCCCTTCTTTTGATTTGACGCTGAAAGAAATTGTTTTTATGGTTTTTTTTTTTTAAAAATTGTTGTTTTTGTTTGCCCCAAAACTAAAATTTAAAAGTAATTTTGTCATGTTACATTTTTTGTTTGTTTGGGGGGGCGCTCCACATTTCTGTGCCTACAGCCTCCTGAGATAAAAATCCGGCCCTGATTTTAACCCCTTAGAAGCACTGGGAGGCAGGCAGGTGCCGCCCTGCAGCTTTCTGGCACTCCTATGGTCCACCTCCCTTACCTGCAGCTAATTGCCGTCATTGGCTGAGCTCGGACAGCCCCCCTGCAGACAATAACGTAGATCGGCCACAGGGAAGTTAGGTGGGCCATAGAAGTGCCAGAAAGCTGTGCTATGTCTAGGTCCACCCGCTGTCAGCCCGACGTTGTTAAGAGGTTAATGCTGTGAGCAACCAACTGAAAGCCCAGAAAACCAACTGCCTGTTTTAGGAGTTAACGTAGTGCCTATCACAGTCATGGGTTTTCTGAACGAGGACCTGATCTAGAAAGAATTAACAATTTTAAGGTAAAAACAAGACTCCTAAATTAAAACCCGAGCTATCTGCCTTAAAATATTCTCCAAGCTAGTTTTATTCCCAACATGGCTGTTCTGGCCTAAATTTAGGAAATGTGTTTTTTTTTTCCACTTTATCTCTGCTCGGTGTTTGTCTATAAATCCCCGGCGTCTTTCAGAGCTGCTGAAAGCGGATCACGTGGCCAAGTCTTTTGTCTGTTATTGTCAGACTCGTCCAAGTGAAGGGACGAAAAAAAAAATATTGAGAAATGTAATAATAAGATTTAAATCAGAATCTCTAGCAGGATGAGAACTGGATGGACAGATATTGTAATTATTTCAGCTTGGCGGCCTTTTCTACCATTCCCCAGCATATTGTAATTAATGTTCATTATTAATTATCGCTGCAGAGGGACCCGTTGTGCTCGGTCCACGGATGGCTGCGGTGCGGCGGAATTTCATGGGATGGATCAGCTTTATAGATTGGAATGATTTATTAGAATTATCTGGCCTCTTCGGATAATTTCCATATTAATGAATAAAACTAGAAAAAACAATGTGTGTGGAAGCTGCTTGGCCGGACACATTTATATTCATTATAGTAAACATGTAGCTAAATCGGGGCATATTTTAGTGCATGGAAGAATATTTTAACACACTACCAGCAGCATGCATCATCAGGAGTTGTCCTGGCCTGGGAGGTACCCAGCAATCTCTCATTTTCAGCTGGAATTAATCTAATTTATTAATTGATAAAAGCTGCAGCACCTTAATCATTAAGACTCCCATTTATTCCTATATGTGGGCTTGTATATTGTCAGGAACGAGTGTTTTTTTTTAAAAAAAAAAATAATAATAATTATACAGTAAGACATATTTGGGAATATTCCCAGTGTATTCCTTACTATAATAACCTATTTGGCAGGCAGATGGCGCCATCTACTGGCCAAGTGGAATTACAGCAGTTTGACCTGTAGCTCATGGATCCCTGCATCAGCTGCTTAAATTCCGATATGTCAGGGCATTCTTCAGCCGATTTTAAACAATTTTAGCTCTTTAGGCATTGTGTTCACAGGGCTAAAACTTTGGGGGCACCTTCTGCAGTACCAAAAGTAGGGATGTGCGTTTCGGGTTTCGGAATTTCGGAATTTTCACGAAATTTCACGATTCGTGCATTCGGATTCAGCGGATTTTATAAAAAATTTTAGATCCGAATTTTCCGAAAACGAAAACTTTACTAAACGAAACGAAAATTTGTTTGGGATTTTCGAATGGACTAGAAATGTGTAAAATTCGTAATTTCGGCTCCATTCCTGATTTCGGTTCCATTTCAGTAATTTCGGACATCGTATTTTTCGGTTATATGGCTGATTCTGTAATTTTGTATCATTCCCATCTCAATGTATCCTTCTTGTAAAACATGAAAAATCTCAATGGCAGAATTATCGTATCGACAGAATTATCGTATCGACAGAAATATCGGACCCGAAAAACCATTAGTTTACGTCAAAACGAATAGACACTTTGAAACGAGAACAGACGTTCCGAAAAACACGAAAATTTTCCGAAATTACGAAAAGAAAGTCGATACGAAAAGGAAACGAAAACGAAACGAACCGAATCGGAAATCGACCTGAACGAGCCGAAACGAAAATTCACAAAATACAAACGAACCGAACCGAATCGAACCGAAAAAAAATTCGGTGCACAAGTCTACCCAAAAGCAAACAAAATTAGTTTACAGCAGACAAATTTAATTGGCTTTTGTCCTTCAGAGCTGCAGATCGATATCACTCAATATCGGGACCTGATGGTGCCTTTGAAGTCCTGAGTTATCTCAATCTCAGTAGTGAAGGGGTTAATCAAGGGGTTATCAACCTTGCCCCCCCCAGATGTTTTGAAACTACATTGCCCATAATGTTCAGCCACTAATTAGTTTAGCAGCACCTTGTGGGACATGTAGTTCCAAAACATCTGGAGGGCTGACGTTGCTGACACCTGAAAAAAATAGTCGAGGAGGTGGATGGTGTGTTGTCCCCCTCCAAAAAGAGTGCATGTACTGTTCGATAATTGGGAAAGCCAAAGTAGAGAGCACAAAAATATGAAAAAGGGAGGTTTAAAGCTTCGACAGAAAAAACAGAAAACATTATTTTTAGTCAAGTACATTAATAGTCAAGAATAGCTTCAAACAGCGGCTTTGCCAAAGTTTATTCAAACAGTGCCATTGTCGTTGAATAAAGCAAAGTTATCGCTTCAAACAATGGTTGTAGTGTGGTTTAAGGCCTGCGTCAGACGAACGCAGTGATCACGTCTGTGTTGCCGCACAGTTTAGGCCGGCGTCAGACGAACGCACTGATCACGTCTGTGTTGCCGTACAGTTTAATGTCCGTCGTAGCATAGAATCATGTTCAATAAAGACCCACACACGAAGTACATGTGCACCGAACTGCACACGCACAATGCATGTGGCAAAAGGAAGCAAGTTAGGCAAGAACATAAAACCGGTACCACGGATGCGCAGAGTACGCCTTGTCCGTGTAGTGTTCTGTGTGAGATGTCAGATGCAGCGCATATGTGACGTCCAGCACCTTGACGCACAAAATGGCTTTTCATATCCTTTTCAATTTTTTATCATTTTTTCATATTAATTTTGTGTCCCATATTTCCCTTTTTTCTACATCCGTCAACAAAATCGGACCGTCTGGTGTCTACAGTATCTTCCGTCAATACGTCTGTCCGTTATGCAGGCACGCAGAGTGCGCTCAGACTGCGTTCGACTGACATTAGTCTTAAGAAACTTTGGTGTTTTTCGTTAAACCTAACCTTAAGTCTAACACTGTTCACCTAACACCAACTCTAAACCTAATTTGATCCCTAATTTTACCCTTAACCCTAACTCTAAACCTAATTCTAATTCTAACCTACTTTACACTGACATAGTCATTGAATATAATAGTTTATGACTAAACCTAATTGTAGTCATAATGTAGCACGAACCCTAATAGTATTCCTAACCCTGACACTAACCATAATTCTAACACTAACACAAATTCCAACCCTAACTCTAACGCTAACTCAAATCTTTATTCTAACCCTATTTCTAATTCCAACTCTAATCGTAACTGTATCCTTAATCCTAATTTTAACATTACTAATAACACTAACCTTAACCCTAGTTCTTACTCTAATTTTAATCCTAATTCTATTCCTAATTTTAACATTAACCCTGAATTTAACCCTGATCCTAACCCTGATCCTAATCCTAACCCTAATTCTAACACCAATTTCCTTATTCTAACTCTATTTATAATCCTAACTCTAATCATAACTGTGACCTTAATACTAACCCTAACACTAACCTTAACCCTAATTCTTACTCTAATTTTAGTCCTGATTCTAATACCAACCCTGATCCTGATCCTAACCCTAATTCTAACACTAATACGAATCCTTATTCTAACTCTCTTGCTTATCCTAACTCTAATCGTAACTGTAACCTTACCCTAACCCAATAACAACACTAACCTTAACCCTAATTCTTACACTAATTTTAATCCTAATTATATTCCTAATTTTAACACTAACCCTGAATTTAACCCTGATCCTAACCCTTATCCTAATCCTAACCATAATTCTAACACCAATTTCCTTATTCTTACTCTATTTATAATCCTAACTCTAATCGTAACTGTAACTTTACCCTAACCCTATAATAACACTAACCTTAACCCTAATTCTTACACTAATTTTAATCCTAATTTTAACACTAACTCTAATTTTAACGCTAATCCTAACCCCAAACCTAATTCTAATCCTATGTGTAATACTAGTCCTTATTCTATCCCTAATTCTAATACTAACAGTAATCCCAAACCTAATTTTAACACTAACTCAAAATCCTTCTTCTAATCATAACCCTAATCGTAACTGTAAACTTAATCTTAATTCTAACCCTACTAATAACACTAACCTTAACTATTCTGCTTCCCTAAGCAAAGCTGTGAGGTGTGGGTGCTTTAGACTAGCTGCCTGTATTTGACCAGTACTCACACGATGAAGTTCAGCAGATAGCTTCAACTCAGCAAAACTGACACGTAGAAAGAAGAATCCAGTTAAAGAGTTTAATGATCAGACTGACAATCTTGTTATTGATGTACTAAATTGTCTCTTTCTGCATTAAGACATTTTAATTCATCTATTTCTTGTAAAGCCTGTTCAGAATTTATCTTCTTTAAATTATAGATATTGAGCATGAACTGTAGAAAACTGTCTCAAAACTTCTTTTAGTTTGAAAGCGTCTCAAATAGGTTGTGTGATGGTGGAGACAAAACTCATCACCTGTTCCCAAAGCCATGACATTTGCTGTGATTTCTCATAGTTTATGTCCATAAGTGTTTCAGTAATCTTCCATGTAGGTTTTGTTTTGCGTTTGCTTCTGATTGGATTTATTTTCATTACTTCCACATCTGAAACAAGTTGTATTTCCTGTGTTGTTAGAGAGTTTCTTCTGTCTGCCATGCTTACACAGATGAGAAGAATAGCAAAAGAGCAGCAGAGTAGCTGTGGTTAACAGGCACTGTCTGTGGGATGCAGCAGTATCTGCTATCTGGTTACTGAAGGCTGTATACTAGTGCTGGCTGCTGTAAATCCTTTTTTTACTGCTGGTTTAGCTGTGTACTTCTGCTGCAGCTGCTGTTAATGTCTTTTACTATTGCTAGCAGTTGTTGTCTTTTCACTAACAGCAGTAATGCTAGACAGTATTGACTTTTTACTATTCTGCTTCCCTAAGCAAAGCTGTGAGGTGTGGGTGCTTTAGACTAGCTGTCTGTATTTGACCAGTGCTCACACGATGAAGTTCAGCAGATAGCTTCAACTCAGCAAAACTGACACGTAGAAAGATGAATCCAGTTGAAGAGTTTAATGATCAGACTGACAATCTTGTTAATGTACAGCTATGCAGGTTAAAAGTCATTAATTTTGTCTAGCAGTGAGAACAGAATGGCTGCTATGTAACCAGGAATAGGGATGAGCCGAATGCCCCCGTGTTCAGTTCGCATTCGAACTCGAACAATTTTAAAAGTTCGAGTTCGAACGCGAACACTATCTGAACTCAATGCAAGTCAATGTGTCCCGAACGTTAGATTTTTAGAGTGCCCTCCAAGAGGGCATATATGCTAGATATTTGCCATAAAAGGTGTATGGGGTCCGGTTAGTGCCCTGATGGACAGGAAACAAGGACAAAAAGTAAAAAAAAAACATTTTTAAAGGAACAGTGAGTTTTCCATGAAATAAAGGTTAAGAATAAAAATGAAAAATTCCTTAAAATATCGTGCCTAGGAGGTCCCCATAACCTGCCCGTGAAGTGGCGGATTTGTAGGATGTATAGAAACATTTAAAAACAAAAAAATGACATTTCAAATTATGGTAAATGCTTTTCCTTTAATCTATTCATAAACAACTGCTTGGGGCGGCAGTCTGTATGAAAAGAGGAGACATTTTAGGAAACGCAGAACAAGTTTAGTGATTTTTTTGGGCTAAATTATGGTGAAACCTATGCAGGCTTTGGATGAAAGTAACAATAGGTGCTTTAAAATTGGTCTTTTAGTGTCGGCAATAGTGCCGTCACACCGTAACCCCTCTGTGGTATTGTGGAAGAGAATGATATGAATCTGGTACAGGCGTCAGTGCACCCAAATATTACTGCGCTATAGTGTATGGCAGGATGGAAGCGCACCAGCAGTAACAAGCAGCGGAATATACCAGTCAGGGGCACAGAGCGAGAGTAGTTGTTTATAACAAAACCAGCTCAACAATGTTTAGGCACTAGTACTGCCCTACTGTATATGGTGAGAATTGGCGCACACCAGTCCCGGCGGCTCTGCGTCATCACGACGCGCCCTGCCCCCTGATCACTCACAGCTGCGCCGGGTGCCGCTGGAGCTCCTGGGATTCGGCCAGCTGGCGGCACCATGCGTCCGGGGCCCCCCCCCCCGATTGCCACCCGGGGCCCTGGATGTCACAATATTACAATCCAAACGCAAACGGGTTAAGTAACCAAATTTGTAAGAAGAAGAATTAATGCAGCATATGAATCCTCACACTGCCAGGCAGCACCTTAAGGCCCGGTTCACACCTAACCATTTTACAGCGCGTTCCTGCACGCTGTAAAACGCATAAACATGGAAATCCCATTATTTGCTATGGGACCCATTCATACCTGGACGTTTTACAGCGCGCAGGAACACATTGTAAAACGTCCTACACCCAAAGAAGTACAGGAGCTTTTTTGGGGCATATTGCAGCGCGTTCACTCTGCAGTCTATGGCCGTGAACGTGCTGCAATGCGCGTTCGCATGTTTTTTACGTTTGCGCGATACCCGCTTTAAAAAACGCGCGGATTGCGCGCATAAAAAAAACGCAGGTGTGAACCCAGCCTTACAGTATAATTAATGCAGCATATGATTCCGCACACTGCCGGGCAGCACCTCTACAGTTTGTGGATCCAGGAATCAGGTGAGTATTAGAAAGGAAAAAAAAGGTTTTATTTTATGTTGCTGGGGACATTTAAAAATGTCCTCGGATTTTATTTTTTTTAAAAAATGTGTCGCCTTACCTTAGTCTGGTGGTCAGTGGGGGCTTCCTGAATCCTGGTTGTGGGGAAGGGGGGGTCTGCCGTGGCTCCCTCCCTGGAGTCCCTGCGCCACCTCTCTGCCACATTCACCCGGCTGGCCAGCCCGCACAGTCGCAGCTCTGTCATCCTGCGGCCGCATGCTCCTCAAGGGGTCCTTGGGAGGGAGGCTCCGGCGGGCTGCCCTCTACAGTGCCTGATTAGAGGGCCTTGTCTGCCTGATGTTTTAGCAACAAGAAAGTTTTATCCCATAGGCTTCAATGTTAAAAATATTCCCGTTTTAATTCAATATCTAATAAACCATTGCTTATAATATTCTGCAGTAAAGAGTCTCTTTATTTTTAGATATTTTTTAGGATTTTTTAAGCATTTTTTTAAAAAAAAATCAAAACTTTTTTTCGAACTTTTGGCGAACATTCCAAAAAGTTTGAAATTCGCGAACTTTCGAATGGCCAATGTTCGAATAGAACTCCAAACCGATCGAACCGAACAGCTCAACCCTAACCAGGAAGTCCCTTAGAACAAGACACTAAGCAAAGGGGTGGAACTAGCTGAATGCAGAAAGCAAAGGAAGCTCAGCAGGGACAAAATAGCTGTGAAATCAATAGCATGTAAGCAGCAAAGGCAGATTCAACACTAAACAGAAAATATAAAATAAATCCTAAATCATGGGGCATGACATTAACCCTAATTTTTACTCTAATTTTAATCCTTCTACCCCTATTCCTAATTCCAACACTAACCTTGATTTTAACACTAACCCTAATTCTAACACTAACTCTTAACCTAATCCTACCATTCACCCTAATCCTAAACCTAGTTTTAAAACAAATACTACCCCTAACCCAATTTATCTTTTTTTCTTAACTAAACTACACTAATACCATTGTTCTCTGGTCCAGACATATGTGTATCTGTAAATACAACTTGTTTATTTGTCTTTCATGGAGGTCTGAGATAATACAGCAATATCAGGGAATCTTTCAAATAAGGGACAGATGGACTTGGGTTCCAAAAGGAACTCATCAAAAGGCTGGTTCCTTAGTGCTAATGTTTACTTACATCAGCGCGGCTGCCGCTGCATTAATTCCCTGTACATTGAAAATTATTAGAAAGTCTTTTCAAATCATTCTTACGTGGAATGAGATATTCTCTCCAGTGTTTACACACAGCAGACTCCCAGGTTACCCATGGCTTTTGGATATATATATATCTTTGTATATTAGGTATAGATTCAAACTAGAATTCTTTTTCTTATTGCCACATTAATTGTTTGTGCACAGGATTTAATACCTCAGAATGTCAACAACATGTCTCTTGGTAATGTGGCAAAACATTAGGTTGCAGGCTTTTACTGCTATTTATTTACTATTGCATTAATATGCGCTGACACCGAATCTCCCTGAACACCATGCATGCATCACTCATAATAATATGAAATCCTCAAGCAATTTATCACACCAGAAAACCTAGCAGGAGAGCCAGCCGTGGAAACTATTGCCAGTCACAGACAGAGAAACATGCTACAATGCTCATATTTCTGTCAATTATGGCAAAAGAGAGAGACACTGAGAGAGAGATTGATAGAGAGAGAGAGAGAGACTAAAGAGAGACATACATAGAGAGAGATGGATAGAGAGACACAGAAAGAGAGAGCAATAGAGAAGGATAAAGACAAAGATAGCATGAGAGATAGAGATGGATAGAGAGACACAGAGAGAGACAGAGATAGCATGAGAGAGAGAGATGACTAGAGAGACACAGAGAGAGACAGATATAGCGTGTGAGATAGAGCTGGATAGAGAGACACAGAGAGAGACAGAGATAGCATGAGAGATAGAGAGAGATGACTAGAGAGACACACAGAGAGACAGATATAGCGTGTGAGATAGAGAGAGATGGCTAGAGAGACAGAGAGAGAGAGAAATAGCGTGAGAGATAGAGAGAGATGGCTAGAGAGACACAGAGAGAGAGACAGTGATAGCGTGAGAGATAGAGGGAGATGGCTTGAGAGACACAGAGAGACAGAGATAGCGTGAGAGATAGAGGGAGATGGCTAGAGAGACAGAGAGAGAGAGAAATAGCGTGAGAGATAGAGAGAGATGGCTAGAGAGACACAGAGAGAGAGACAGTGATAGCGTGAGAGATAGAGGGAGATGGCTTGAGAGACACAGAGAGAAAGAGATAGCGTGAGAGATGACTAGCGACACAGAGAGAGAGAGAGACAGAGTTAGCTTGAGAGATAGAGATGGATAGAGAGACACACAGAGAAAGAGAGATATAACAAACCGATCGGGAAGTTTCAAAATAGCCATAGCGGCCCTAAGAGACAAGGCGTGTAGAACCGTCTATGCCATCAGAAGAAAACTATACAAACTAAAACCACCTGTATGAATCAGGCTTAAAATCTTTGATAGCATCATCACTCCAATCCTCCTTTATGGCAGTGAAGTATGGGGCCCCATGACCTACCCAGACCAACCCAAATGGGACACCAGCCCAACAGAAATATTCCATCTGGAATTCTGCAAGCACCTCCTCCAAGTCCATCGGAGCACCTCTAACAATGCTTGCCAGGCCGGGGTGGGCAGACTCCCCTTACTTCTTGCAGTACAGAAGAGGGCGCTATCATACTGGGAGTCTGGGACCACCTAAACGTCAGCAGCCTCATCTCATACCACTATAAAGCCCTACTGGCCAACAAGGACCACCCCAAACCATGTGGGCTGCAACAACTCATATCCACCCTGATCATCCAAAGCCCCCATGAAGGCAACCTGGCAAAATATCAAATAAAGGCCCTAATTAACGATTCCAGGGAAAACTATATCAGAGAATGGAGACATGATATAGCAAACTCCCAGAAACTCACCATTTACCAATCCTTACAGAGGGAATACAAACTGGCCCCATACCTGGAGGTACTACAAGACCCCAAGGACAGACAGATCCTGAGCCGGTACAGACTGAGCGCCCACAGCCTGGAAATTGAATCAGGGCAGCATAGACAGACCTACAAGCTCAGGGAGAATAGACTGTGCCAGCATTGTGACCAGGGGACCCTGGAAGATGAGGTCCACTTCCTCCTACAGTGCCCCAAGTACTCAGCACTGAGGGAAACTCACTTCAAGAGACTCTCCGCTCTCATCCCGGACTTCACCTCTATAGAAGAGACGAGGAAACTCCACATCATACTGGGAGAAGAGGAGCCGGCGGTGAAAATATCTGCCCAATACGTTGCAGAATGTCACAGACTGAGAGGAACATGAGAGATCCCAGACTAATAAATCCCCAACACGGACTCGCCCCATCCCCCTTCACATTATCCCTTACCCCTGATAATGTCCATGGACTTGCCCATCCCCCCCATATATGTCCCACTACCCCCCCCCCCCCATCACATATAACCTCCCCATATGCTTTGGCAATGCTAAAATGTATTTGGTCCTGCCAATAAAGCTTATTTGAATTTGAATTTGATATAGAGAGACAAAAGAGAGAGAGATAGCACGAGACAGAGAGAGATGGATAGAGAGAGAGAGAGATAGAGAGAGAGAGAAAGCATGAGACAGAGCAAGAGAGAGATATATAGAGATAGATAGATAGAGAGAGATAGCATGAGACAGAGAGAGATGGATAGAGACAGAGAGAGATATAGAGACGAAAGATAGAGAGAGAGATAGTATGAGACAGAGAGAGATGGATAGAGACACAGAGAGAGAGAGAGAGAGAGAGAGAGAGAGAAAGAGAAAGCACGAGACAGAGCAAGAGAGAGGGATATAGAGACTAGAGATAGAGAGAGATATCATGAGACAGATAGAGATGGATAGAGACAGAGAGAGATATAGAGACGAGAGATAGAGAGAGAGATAGTATGAGACAGAGAGAGATGGATAGAGACAGAGAGCGATATAGAGATGAGAGATAGAGAGAGAGATAGTATGAGACAGAGAGAGATGGATAGAGACAGAGAGAGAGAGAGAGAGAGAAAGCACGAGACAGAGCAAGAGAGAGAGAGATATAGAGACTAGAGATAGAGAGAGATATCATGAGACAGAGAGAGATGGATAGAGACAGAGAGAGATATAGAGACGAGAGATAGAGAGAGAGATAGTATGAGACAGAGAGAGATGGATAGAGACACAGAGAGAGAGAGAAAGAGAAAGCACGAGACAGAGCAAGAGAGAGAGATATAGAGACTAGAGATAGAGAGAGAGATATCATGAGACAGATAGAGACAGAGAGAGATATAGAGACGAGAGATAGAGAGAGAGATATCATGAGACAGATAGAGACAGAGAGAGATATAGAGACGAGAGATAGAGAGAGAGATAGCCATATAACCTCCCCATATGCTTTGGCAATGCTAAAATGTATTTGGTCCTGCCAATAAAGCATATTTGAATTTGAATTTGAGATAGAGAGACAAAAGAGAGAGAGATAGCATGAGACAGAGAGAGATGGATAGAGAGAGAGAGAGATATAGAGACGAGAGATCGAGAGAGAGATAGTATGAGACAGAGAGAGATGGATAGAGAGAGAGATATAGAGATGAGAGATAGAGAGAGAGATAGTATGAGACAGAGAGAGATGGATAGAGAGAGAGATATAGAGATGAGAGATAGAGAGAGAGATAGTATGAGACAGAGAGAGATGGATAGAGACACAGAGAGAGAGAGAAAGCACGAGACAGAGCAAGAGAGAGAGATATAGAGACTAGAGATAGAGAGAGAGATATCATGAGACAGATAGAGACAGAGAGAGATATAGAGACGAGAGATAGAGAGAGAGATATCATGAGACAGATAGAGACAGAGAGAGATATAGAGACGAGAGATAGAGAGAGAGATAGCCATATAACCTCCCTATGCTTTGGCAATGCTAAATTATTTGGTCCTGCAATAAAGCATATTTGAATTTGAATTTGAGATAGAGAGACAAAAGAGAGAGAGATAGCATGAGACAGAGAGAGATGGATAGAGAGAGAGAGAGATATAGAGACGAGAGATCGAGAGAGAGATAGTATGAGACAGAGAGAGATGGATAGAGAGAGAGATATAGAGATGAGAGATAGAGAGAGAGATAGTATGAGACAGAGAGAGATGTCTCACGCGCAGCCCCCACTCTCTGGAACGCTCTCCCTCGTACTGTCAGACTTTCCCCTAACTTCTCTTCCTTCAAACGCTCCCTTAAAACATTCCTATTTAGGGAAGCCTACCACCCAACTCACTGACGCAACCATCAATCACTCTCACCTTACAGCCCTCTCCTCCTGTTTCCAACCCCAACCCTCCCAGATTGTGAGTTCCTACGGGAATAGGGCCTCATCTCCTCCTGTACTGTTTGTCAAATGTTGTTCAATGTATTGTAACCCTGTCTATACTGTGCTTATTGTACAGCGCTGCGGAATATGCTGGCGCTTTATAAATAAAGAATAATAATAATAATAATAATGGATAGAGACACAGAGAGAGATAGAGAGAGATAGCACGAGACAGAGCAAGAGAGAGAGAGAGATAGAGACTAGAGATAGAGATGGATAGGTGGTGAGAATGGTGGCCCGATCTGCCGCTCCTTCCGGCCGCGAGCAGAGTGAGACTGGAAAGAAATAGTGCGCAAGCAAGATCTCGCGGAAGCGCTACTACATGTTTCCCAGCAGTTATCGCTGCATTCCGGGGCAAGGTGCTGAGGAAGCGTCTGCCCAGGAATAACGCACTGAAATGGGGTCGTGCAGGTTTTCCCCGTTAGCATCCCTGTTTTAGTTCGATGCAGGGAATAGGGCCCAGAGATGGATTAAAAAGAAATATGAAAGAGAGACAAAAGGGGAGATTGCAAGACACTGGACAGCAGGGCTGCCATCAGAAATCTTGTGACCCCTTACTGAACCACTGGTCGGAGGCTCTACCTGGGCCTGGTACTTAATGATAGGTCAAAGTGCTCTGACCAGCCTCTGATGCCAGGATCCACTGGGAAATTTCCGTGTGGGCCAGTGTCCTTTGCAGCATGGAGGGACCCCTACAGTCGGTGGTACATAGACAAAAGGCTACTGGGTTTTGCTGGGGACTGGGCCGGGCCCCCTGGAATGACAGGGCTCATTAGCAAACCATGGGCAGTCACCCCTCTGATGACAGCCTTGCTGAGCAGAGAGAAACACATGACTCCGAGTCCGTAGCGGTTTACTGCACACACGTCGCTTCCTTCTGGATACAATAAAAAATGTCTTGATAATGTTGCGCTCACCCCCAAAGGAGCCGCTGAATTAACCTCGGGTTATTCTCACCGCACTAGGGAATAAATATACACCAGCACTGTTGTGGATTTTATAGATTATATACTTTACTGATCCCAATAAAGCGGCATATATAATGTGGATACGGTATATGAATGACAGGATTTCGCAATGCGGGAAAAACACGCGGCGGCAAAAGAAAAGTTGAACCCCTTCAGTTCTGGAGTGTAAGTCCCGTGAATGTAATGTCTCAAAAAGGTGTACGTGTATTGATTTGTGTACCCGGGTACCGTATTCAACTGGCCAGTGAATGGAATGAGCAAATCTTCGACTAGTCACGTTGGGGCCCTCTAGATTTAGACAATAATGCAGCGTGCTTGGTTAAACTTGGACTGGTGGCCTGGAAGGCCTCTCACCCATCCGTTAGACAATCTGTTCCGCTGCCCGATCAAGGATGCCTCTCCGCTTTAGACTCTCTGGGACTCTGTGCCACCAGATCCGCTTCCCTTGCTTGTCCGATCTCCGCAATGAGAACTACGCCCTACCGCCTGCACTCCCAGTGGATCATCGCGGTCTCCTTACTCGGGGTCCAACCGGAACTTTGTGTCTGTACAAAACCTCTCAGCGGTGCGTAGGTAGGTCTCTGGCAAGTCACTGTCCCGATCCCCAGCACCTGCGAGGCAGCGCCTGCTCTCTGGCCTGGTCTCGATCTCTGGCAGTCTCACGTGCATCTTTCACCTTTCGCCGCTCGGCTCACACTGGCTATCCTCGAGGCTGCGGATGTCCTTCCTTTCTCTCCCACCCACTTCCTGTCTCCACCGCAAAGCACGATGGAAATTGTGTTTCCGTTTGTGTCCATATTGCCCCTGTCTCCCTCTGGTGGCCACAACAAGTAAATGCTGCAACACAGTCTTTTCAAAGCAGCGCTACAATAATAAAACCACAATTTTAATTCAGTCTTAATCAAGAAATGTTTAACTTTTAACCCTTCTTAATTTTAGGATTACCTTTGCCACCACAGTCATGTTAGTGTTATGTTTAATGTTAGGGATTAGTGTCAGGATTAGATTAACCCTAACATTCTGCTTCATTTCTGCCAATTTTATTGCTGTTCATAATTAATAGAAAGATGTTTGAGCAACCTAATAATAATTAATAGCAATAAATATAATGTGACGTGCATCATTTGGACTTGAGGTGTGGGCGTGGAGTTGGGTTTGAGGTACTTTATTATTTTCATTGTACTCATGTGCAGAAGGTTTGTGTAATCTGTGATTATACAAGAATGTTATTATCTATCTGTTTATTGTCTGGTCCTTGTGTACCTGTTATCTGTTTCTATTTGAATAGGTTGTAAATCTGCTGACTGTAATCACTTATCTCGATTCCCATTGTCCTGCCTAGTTGGAAATGTTAAGTAATGTTATTCTAAACTGACTACCTAATCACAGTATGTTTTACCTTCCAAAAGGCAAATGTTTGTCCAATTATCTGTTTCGGTCTATTTGGGTCCCCCAGCAGTTTCTAGGGGGGCTGTGTATGTAAATGACCGTATGTGTGACCGTATAAATGTACGTTTGAGGGTCCCTGTTTAAACGAGTTCCATCCTAACCCTGAAAGACCTCAGATCTACAACCTTGTCTTATTTCTGGGGAATGCTAGGGGGCTCCCTATGTGTCCCGGTCATTAAACTACGTCTGAGGACTGGTGGGAGACAAGGGAGTCTGCCAGGGGAGAACAAGGGGGTCCTGCAAGGAAGCGGCATTGGCAGATGTGACCCTGTCGGGGTAGAGAGATCTGTCACAATATATATATGTTCATGTCTTTGATGTCAGTAGCAACCTGAGAACACCAGGTAGCTCACAACTAGACTCAGGCTGCCCTCATTCATACGTTTTGTATAACCTTGGTTGGCGCTAATGAATGACCACTTAGCCCCTTCACTACCAAGCGGTTTTCCATAAAATCCCTGCCAGGACCCATTGGATTTATAGAAACCTTCTTTCCATTACAGATAATGTAAAAATGCTTTTACAATTCATATGTAGAGTCAATAAGCTTATTTCACAGACAGAGGGCCCACCCCGTTCCTAGCCAAAAAGTGCTCCTACATGCATAATAATACACCTAGAGCTCCATGTTTCTTTAAAAGAAAAAAAAAAGAACTCCAAGCTGTCAAACTGTTTCAGCACCTTGGCTGACATGTGCGAGGTGCTGAGAATTTCTGTGCACATTCCGGCGCCCAACTGGAAATAAATTTTGAAACAAACAAAATTTTGTTGTATTGCTAAATAATATCAACAGATCGGATGTGTACTTGCCATTGGGCTCCAGCAGAAGCTTTTTGAAGATCGAGTGTACTCGATCATAGTATTAAAGGGGTTTAAAAGGGGATGGATCTACCTGCCAACTACAATTATCAGCAAATATCCTCGCTCAGTAGTAAGCCTGCAATTGTTGATCCTTTTTTCCCCAAGTGTCTGGGCTCTGTTGTTCTCTGATGTTCAGAAATGTCACCTCTATTGTTTCCTGACGGTCTTATTTTTGAAATTTGTATCTCTTCCAGACAACATAAAGTAATATCGCAGAAGATATAAGCGTTTACCTTGAAGAAGTAGGTGAGATTATGGTCTCCACTGGTACCAGAGCTAAGGAGGTCAGCTAACAGAAAATATATTACAACCTACTATCGGTAGACTAAACCGATCAAAATGTCCGCATTTTCCCTGTGTCGGCGTTACGCGGAATTGGATAATCATGACTGTTCTCTTATGTCAGTAAGAGGGATTGAATCGGTTTTGGACGCTGGCAAAGGGACTCTCTGACTGCTATTGAAGCAACCCAACTGCCTACATGATTAATGTGTATCACTGGAGCGTCCAGCGCTTGTAAATAAATGTCCCACACTTGCTGAATTAATGATCATTCTGATTGCGGCTGGAACTTCTCTAAAATAATCTGTTTACGCTGTGAGAAAGCAAACTATCATCAGCACTTTACGAGCAACTCTCTTTTATTTTGGGACAGTCATACACACCTAATAAAGGGATATACTACAAAGGAACCAAAAACAAAGTATATTCTCCGCCATCGATTATAAATATGCTTATGGCGAGTCGATGTGTTGTGTTCGCACTGCGCTGTTTCTGAAGGGTGATATAAGATGAGGTAGTTGGGCTATAAACATCCTCAACTTGATGCATACCACGCTATTTGTGCATTCTTGCTCACGTCTTCAACGTGTAACAGGTTATTGTTATTTTTTTTTGCAATCTCATGAAATTATAAAAATATGGCTACGACAATAGTGGTTATTCAGAGAGAGTCGATCTGGCCCTGAAATGTCACCAAATAGGGAATTTCCCCATACGGTGACATTTCGGGGCATTCGGGTATTCAGAGAGCTAGCAGTTCGCCAAATTTTGGCGAATTGCCAGCAAGTACAGTGCCTGTTCGATGGCAGAGAAATTCCCCATAGAGAAGCAATGGTTAATCTATTCAGAGACACCGAACAGCAGAGAAAAGTTGCGAAGTGCCCTGCTGTTCATTGCTTTCATTCGGCAGGTTTATTCAGGCGAATCCCATAGACTTCAATGTTAAAAATATTCCAGTTTTTATCCAATATCTAATAAACAGTTTATTATTTTAATCTGAAGCTAAAAGTATCTTCATTTATTGATTTTTTAGGATCTTTTAGGCATTTTTCGGCAAAAAATAATTTCTGTTTATTCTTTTAACCTCCCTGGCGCTGTTCCCCAGTGTGTCTCGGAGTTAAATTTCACCGCTGAGAGAGAGCGGTAACCCTGAGACACACTCGGGCTGGATACATTACCTCTCCGTGCACTCCCTCGATGATCTCTGCAGTCTCCTCGTTCGATCGCAGCGTTTTACTTCCTGGAATTCCTTCTCGCGAGGAAGGAACCAGGAAGTATAAGGTCGCGGTCGCCGGAGGAGGCAGCTGGGGACATCGAGGGAGCGCACGGAGAGGTGATGCATCCAGCGGCATCCCGAGTGTTGCTCGGGGTTACCGCTTCCAACATAGGAATTTAACCCCGAGCTACACTTGGGATGCCGCTAGGGGGGGCAAGAAAAACTGACCGCTTTCAGCAAAGAATTTGCTGAATAAATAGACCCGGTGCCAGGGAGATTAACCCCTTCACTGCGTGGCATTTCACCGCTGTGTACTGAGCTAATTTTTACCGCTTTCGCAAATCATGTTTAAACGCGATTTGAAGCCACATTATATTATATGACCCAGGCATCTTATATATCATTCTTTCTGGCAGACTCGGCAGATTCATAATATATCATTATTATATGTATACGTCATGACCTGTCTGTATATTATAACAAAAAATGCAATAAAATTAGAATTTTTAATCATCTGCAGTGTGTAAGTGTTTTTTTCACATTTTATCACATGAACGTTTGCAGTTATATTTTCTATGCGGTGCGCTTGTACAAAAATTAGAAATGGGGACTTGTTAAATATTTGGGGGGAATTATGTGATTTTTAGCAAGCGTACCCCATAGGAAAAAATCATTGGCGCAGCATCATTGTTCACATTATAATTCAAATGTGAACAATAGTGCTGCATTAATAAAAAGAAAACACACAAAAAAACATGTTTTTATTTTTATTATTATTATTTTTTATTTATTTATTATTTTTTCTATTTTTTTAAAACAAATTACTTTGAACATGGTCATGTTGGGTATCATTCGAAAGGCCATGCTCAGGCCTTTTCGAATGACCCCCTCCACATGACCCCCTAGCTGTTCTGGAGATATCGGGGTTCAAAGGAACCCCCTATCTCCACCAGGGGATTTCCTTGGGATTTCCTAGCCCAGGCAGCTAGGGGTTCCCTGGCTATCTGACGTCATCACGCTATGCGCGATGTCGTCAGGCAGCGAGGAGGGACCCGGGGGTGGAGCTAGGCTGCAATTCGGCACCGCAAGGCGCTGAAGTGCGACCCAGTGCCTGAGGGGTTAAAGCCAGGCACCGCTTAAAATGGGAGACTCTCCCCTTTTAAGCGGTGCCTGGCTTGTGGCGCTGCTCCTTCCCAATCGGGAAGGAGAGGGATCCGAGCGGATCCCCTCCCTTTCAGGCGAACTCCCGGCATTTCCGGGGGGTCGCCTGGAAATGACGTCATCGAGCATTGCGCAATGATGTCATTGACGGGAGGGGCTTAACTTCAGCATCTGAGGACGCTGAAGTCAGACCGCCGTGGGACCCCGGACAGATAGGTGAGTATCTCCGCCGGGGCTCCCGCAAGCGAATGACATGTGTGGCACATCCTCCGCATATAGCGGGAGTCAATGAGGACATGCCCCACACGTCATCCTCGGTGAAGGGGTTAAAGGTGTTTTTTCTTTTTTCTGTAGCAGACCTTTTTATTATCATTCATTGGACCTTATATGTAAATTTCAGTCATTTTTGTTCAGTAGTTTTTTGCAAACATCGTTTCAATTTTGACACTTTCAAGTGTACTGTTTTTTGTTTTTTTTACTCGTCTGAGGGTGACATTTCGGTGCTCTCTGATTAACCCCCAATGATTTCCAACCCTGGCCCTTAAGTCCCCTTAATAGGCCAGATTTTAAGGCCTACCTTAGGCTGGTGTCAGACGAGCGTAGTGTTCACGTCCGTGATTGCGCCTAAAAGTACGTCCGTGATAGCATGACAGAAAGCCCATTGGAGCCTGACACATGAAGTACGTCCGCACTGAACTGCGGACGCACAACGGCCGCGGCAAACGGACGCAAGGCAGGCAAGAACGTAATACTGCTAGAACGGCCGCACAAAGTGCGCCACGTCCGCAACGTCCGCATAGCTTTGTGTGTGAGTGATGGAGCATGGTCAGACGGACTGCATTTATACGTCCAGCATTTTTGACGGACAGAATGTTTTTTCATTGTAATTTATTTTTCCCTCCTACATCCGTCAAAAATAACTTCAGTGAAAAAACGGACTGTGTGACCACTACTGCGTCATCCGTACTGACGATGTCCGTACTGCACGGACGTACAGTCCGTAGAAATCACGCTAGTCTGACCCCAGCCTTAGGGTAATGCAGACTGAATCACTGAACAGCAAATCATATCACCTGTGCTGTTCTTCACATATCCTGCAAACCTGGCCTGTTAGGGGGACTTGAGGACCAGGATTAGGAAACACTGGTCTATGAGAAAACTGAGTTACAGCACTAATGAGAAAACTGAGCTACAGCACTAATGTCCACCGCTTCAGCATGTACCCGTTCAGGTCTTTTGAGACTTCCTGGTGTCATGGTGTAGGGTAGTGTCTGGCTCCATAGAGTCCTGTCTTCTCCAGGAGCCCATAACAGTGGCGGCATAGAACACTGCTGCCGTTATTGACCGGCTTTTCACAAATATTTGGACTAATTTAGTGGCTCGGTCAGAATACAACTGATAATAGAGTGCCACAAATGTTAAGAAGCTCACACAAGATTTTTCCATATGCAAGATGCTAATAACTGCTTTATGGTAACTACCACCTCTATGCTGATGATACTCAGCTCTACCTCTCTACCCCCAGGCGTCAGACGGGCATCGAGTGGAAGGAACGTCCACTCTCACGGACGTTCCTTCCGCTCTTCAAAACGCTCGTCTGACCCCGGCTTTAATGTGAGACTGCCATCTGTGAGCGGGCATTAAAGCCGAGAGGGTGAAGCATGTGTGGTAACTGGTACATAATCCATTAAACAACAAGAACAAAGTGTCATCTGCGCTTATCCCTATAACACCCTGTGAAACTAAACACAATTAGAGGTTTTGGTTAATTTGAATGGCCATTGAAGTGTAAGCTCACCTGCCACGTCAAGGCACCTCTGGTAAGGTGAGTCCTACCTACTGAAGCTAAAAGCTGCTGTCTAAGCAAGCCCCATAAGCTCATGCTGCTTCTCAGCCATGAGAAAAATTGGTGGGTTTTCATTTATACCCTCCCCAGAAACAATTCCACTTTGGGATTAAAAAAAAAACATGGAACGGGACAGCTGCAAGGACGACCTGGCTGGAGATATGACAAAAATATACATACACACAGAAAAAACGGTGTCACGCCTGAACCTTACCGGGGCGGCTGCAACTACCAGACGTGTCCAACCTAGTAACGTGTATAAAACATAACTAGAAAAAAGTGTCATCTGCGCTTATCCCTGTAACACCACGTGAAACAAAACACAATTAGAGGTTTTGGTTTACTTGAATGGCCATTGAAGTATAAGCTCACCTGCCGCCTCAAGGCATCTCTGGTAAGGTGAGTCCTACCTAATGAAACCAGCTGCTTTCTAAGCAAACTCCATAAGCTCATGCTGCATCTCAGTCATGAGAAAAACTGGTGGGTTTTCATTTATACCCTCACCAGAAGCGATTCCACTTTGGGATTAAAAACAAAATCACGGAACGGGACAGCTGCAAGGATGACCTGGCTGAAACCGCGACAAAATATACGTACAGTTTTTCTCATGACTGAGAAGCTGCCCCGGTAGGACTCAGGAGGGACGTTTTATTTTCTGTATAATCCATTACACGGCTGCGCATGTTTAATTTAAAACTTTTCCAGGAATGTCTAGTCTCTCTAGTCTGCAATCTGATGGTTTTATTACAGAGAGCATATGGTGGACTTTAAGTAAATGCACCCGATGCTAAACGCAGGTCAAACTAGTCCAAGATCTCCCCTATGTATTATTTAAAAGAACCCACGTTCAAGTGTCCTCCCTTGGTATTATAACCTCGCACAAGGATATGGTGGCAGCAGGCAGTTTAAAGGGCGGCTATTAGATGTGCTTTTCGTCACAAATTAAAATTCAGACGAAAATCACCATTTTTGCTATTTTTTACATTTCCGAAAAACGTAATATCGGTCATCCGAATTTACGAATCGCGGTAGCACAACGAAAACAACTAAACGGAAGGCAAAATGATCCAAAAAAGATCCGAAACGATATAAAACGAAACGAAAATGACCCGAAATGAAAAAAATTAAACAAAATGATTTAAAAGTACTGTAATATAAATGGGATTTTTTTTTAACATTGAAACCTATAGGATTCGCCTACAAGTTTCAATATTAAAAAAATCCCTGTTTTTAATTTTATTAAATATTTCTTAAACCGTTTATTGTTTCACTTACAGCAAAAAGACATTTTGTTTATTGATTTTTTTTTGTCATTATTTGGGATTTTTTTTGGGTGAAATTTTAAGTTTCCTAACTTATTTTAACCCTTTCGCTGCTGAGGCTTTTCCCGCCCCTGTGCTGAGGTAATTTTTACCGGTTTTGCTCATCATGTTTAAACGTGTTTTGAAGGCTTATTTTAGTATATGACCCAGACATATTATATATCGTTCTTTCCGGCAGACTCGGCAGATTCATAATATGTCATTATTATATGTATACGTCATGACCTGTCTGTATATTATAACAAAAAATGCAATAAAATATGTATTTTCAATAATTTACAATGTGTAAAGTGTTTTTTTTCACATTTTAACATGCGAGCAATTGCGGTTATATTTTTTATGGGGTGCGCTTGTTAAAAAAATTAGAGATGGGGTCTCGTTACATTTTTTTTGGGGGGAAATTACACTATTTTTAACAAACGCACCGCATACAAAAATCGTTAGTGCAGCATCAATGTTCACATTATAATTGAAATGGGAACAATATTGCTGCATTAACAAACCAAAAAAAAGAAAAAAAATATATATATTTTTTTTTTTATAATTTTTTTTTTTTGACAAAATTTTTCACAGTAGTGTTTGGTATCGTTGGAACGGCCATGCTCTGGCCGATCCAACCATACCAAACTTTAACCCCTAGCTGCCACGGATCGGGAGATAGGGAGTTCATTGGAACTCCCTATCTCCACCGTTGGTGGCAGTTAGGGGTTAAGTCCAGGACTGGCGTCATCGTGCTACGCATACCAGCGGTAATGCGGAGGACGCGCTGAGCGCGTCCTCTGCATTGAAGTGGTTAAAGTAACGAGGCTTTCCCCCTCCCCCCATAGATTTCAATTTAAAAAAATATTCGCGTTTTTATTTAATATTTCTGTTAAACCATTTATTTTTTCACTTGCAGCAAAAAGTCCCTTTTATTTTGTATTTTCTAGGATTTATTTAAATCAAAAAATAAATGAGTAAAGAAACTTTTTGCTGCAGTTAAAAAAAATCGTCTGATGACGTCTGGTGTTTTCATTTTATTAGTAGTAATCTATTTCAAATTCTGATATAACAAAAAAAAAAACTAAACTCATAAAAACTAAATAGAAATCAACCCGAAATGCAGAATATCACATAAAAACGAAAAGTGAAGTAATCCGAAAAACTAAATAACTAAAAAAAGCGGAAAATGAAGCTATCCGAATTCGATACCTGAGGATCCGCAATAAAGGTGTGCCGTCGCTAGGTACCTGTTTTGGTGGTTTCCCCAAAACCAATCTAGGATCGATTACGTTACTATGGCAACACTAAGGCTAGGGTCAAACGAAAGCATTTTTACACGCGAACGTAAAAAAGTGCGTCCGAACGCATTGACGTATTTTTTCACGGAATAGGCGAAAACGGTCATACGATGCGCATTTTCGTGCGTGATGTTTTACGGATCCAAACCAGGAAACTTTTTGCATCTGGACGTTATGTTGGCCGGACACGAGCAGGGTCTGACGTCTCCAAATCACGCACACACACCGCTAGCGGGCGCAGCGCACTCTGTACGTCCGTACTAGCGGTTCTGCGTTCTCGAAAAAATGCGTTCATTTTCCACTTGCGTTGCGCGGCCGGACTTTCGTGCGACCGTACTTCGTATATTGGCTGTCATTGCCCGTCATTTGCTGCTAGTGCTGCCGTGATTAAGTGCGCCTAAACGCACGTTAAAAATGCGCTGGTCTGACCCCAGCCTTAGTGCGCGCTGTTGTGTTTAATTTACGAGATCACGCGGTGTATTGCTGATTGAACCATGCTTGTAGGGTGTGTATATAAACCTGTCATAGTGATATATATCAGGGTTATTCAAAGAGATCCGAATGACTGGAGAAAGGTAACCGAACGCTGAAAATCAGCGTTCGGTTACCTTTCTTGGCCATTCGGCTATTCAGAGAGCAGGCAAAAAACGCCAAATCCTGGCGAATTGCCTGCGCATTCGGTGCCTGTTCGGTGCCTGTTCGGGGGCAGTGGCATCCCCATAAAAAAGCACTGCTTTGGCTATTCAGAGAACACAAACCAGCAGTGAAAGGTTGGTTTCAATGCAAAATGCAAAATGCAAAATGCCCTGCCATTCGGTGGTTTAATTCGGCAAGTTTATTCAGGAGAATCCCATAGACTTCAATGTTAAAAATATTCCCGTTTTAATTCAATATCTAATAAACCGTTCATTATAAAATTATGCAGTAAAAAGTCTTTTTATTTATAGATTTTTTAGGATATTTTAAGCATTTTTCTGTATTTTTGTTTTTTAAAAAAAAAGTCAGATTTTTTTTTAAGTTTACTTATTTTTTCTGTAACAGCCCTTTTTATTATCATTCATTGGATCTTATATGTAAATTTCAGACATTTTCGCTCAGTAGTTTCTTTGCAAACAGCTTTTCACTTTTCAAACATTCAGGCAAACTGTTTTCCTAATTTATTCACTTCACTCGTCTGCGGTGTCGGCTTTTTCCGGAGGGTTTGCTGCGTGTGATCGGCACCTGCTCGGGTTTTTCCGGCGTCTTCGACGGGTGAATCCAGATGTTTTTGCGGTTTTTCGGCGTGCATTTGCAGGGTTTTCGCCAGGTTTTTGGCGGGTTTTCGGCAGCTTTTCCCTGCACTTCGACAGCCCTGTGGTGCTTGCTGAATACACCGCAGGGTCGCCGAAATGGGATCGCCGATTTGCACCGAATTGAAGAGAACGAAAAGTCACCGAACGTGATGTGACTTTTCGATTCTCTTTGAATAACCCTGTTATTGTTTTATCCTAATGAAACGTCGAATTAATAGAAGAAAAGTTTTTTTCATTACTTACAGGGTTATTCAGAGAGCGGTGAAAAGCAGGAGAATGACTGGAGAATGGAAAATTCTAGGTCAAAATAGCCAAACCAGAAAAATTCTCCCTTTCATCTCACTTTCCAAATCGGCTATTTTGACCTAGAATTTTTCATTCTCCAGTCATTCTCCTGCTTTTCACCTCTCTCTGAATAACCCTGTAAGTCTCCGTGTGGCGAGTTATCATTTGAATGTATATATATATATATTTCCACTATTGTTTTAAATGAGATTCTACTGTGTTAAAAAAAAAGTACATTCTGTCCTAGGGAAAACATTCAGGTTGAGCAAAACTAATCTGGAATTCCCAAACAAAGGTTTTTGGAATTTCCAGGATTCATGCAGAGGGAGGCACAGGTAAGGTCTTGCCCAGCAACATGTATTATTCATATGCTGCCGGAGGGAAATCAAGGCAGGTCACCTGGGATTCCATTTAGATTTCTTACCTGTAGCGTATGGATTCTACATGCTGTGTGGGGGGGTGGGGTGGGGGGCATTTCAAAATGGAATCCCAGGTGACCTGCCTTGATTTCATTCCTGCAGCAAATGAAGTACCAGCTGGATGGACACAGGTTCAAATCCCGGCCAGAGCACCTCATTGGGCAAGACACATAGTGGAACATACTTGCCTACCACACAATATCGGCTGTGGAGTCCAGTGATAACGTCTCTACCCTTCGACCGCGGAGAAGCAACTCGAGGTCCCGTTCGGCACATCCCTCCGGTACAACTGTGGAGAAGTCTCGACTTTACAAGAAACAGGTTCAAAGTAACCACCAGGTCGCTGATCTACAACATGGAAAGCCTACTCGATCCCACTCAGAAGATGCCACCAGCGAGTGTCCTTGGGCAAGATACCTAACGAAGGGGATGTACCTACCTCACAAAATACTTGTACATCTCATAGATTGTAAATTCCCTTGGGAACAGGGTCCACCTGAATCAGGCCTTATCGTCCATGTGTGATATTCCAATGCATCAACTATTTGTACACTGATCTTGTAAAACGCTGCAGAATATGTGGCGCTATATAAATAAAGGATAATAATAATGATAATAGCAATAATTATACATGTTGCTGGGCAGCACCTTAACTGTGCTCCCCTCTGCATGAAATAGTAACATGGTGTGGGAACAGGATGGGGCCCTGGCAGTCCATCAACAAATAAGTGTTTTTTTACAGATACAGAAGCAATGTTTCGGCCTAAACAGGCTTTCTCAAGCTGCTTGAGCAAGGCTTTTAAGGTCGAAACATTGCTGCTATATCTGTAAATAAACACTTCCTTGTTGCAGGCGTGCCAGGTCCCTGTCTTGTCCTTCTATAAATGTAGAGGGAGTCACAGCCTTTGAGTCACTTTATGATGTAAGTAGATGCATTGTCTGACCTCATCATCAAATAAAAATGATTGAAACAATATTTGTTTTTGTTTTTTTATTATTTTTACCAAAACACATCTTCAACAATAACTAAGAATAAAAAAAAACATTAAGGGACATGATGCGTGCATGTTTGTCTTTCAGTGGAGTATCTGGTGATTGCAGGATTGGTTCCCAGGACATATAATTTGCCCACTTAATGGAGACAAGACATGAATGGGCGTCAGACAGCCAGAATGTCAGACAGTTCCGATTTCAGTGGTTTCAATGTAATTTACAAATATGCTGTTTGTATATACAGACGTATTTTATGCCAGCTTCCGCACCACTAGTCGAGCTATAACACACATGATAGTAGCATACGTATTTACGATGTTTTTTTCCCACAGTCGAACATCATTTCCTGTTTAAGAACAAATTGACCTTACACTCAAATAACCTCTTCTCTTCCTGTGAGCACGAGGGTTTTTTTTCCTTGCAATCAGTTTGCAAAATCTCCACAAATAGGAGAGGTTATTCCAGAATTCGGCCATTTCTTACCGCTGTCACCACAAAACAACTCATACACGCCCTGGTAATCTCCCGACTCGACTATTGCAATAATCTCTTATCTGGCCTCCCTCTGTCCCGCCTCTCCCCCCTACAATCCATCCTGAACGCCTCCGCCAGGCTAATTCACCTCACCTGCCGCTCTGTCTCTGCCGCTCCCCTCTGCGAGTCCCTTCACTGGCTCCCCATCCACTGCAGAATTAAGTTCAAAATCCTTATCCTTACCTACAAAACCCTCACTAACTCAGCGCCCCACTACCTGTCCTCACTAATCACCAAATACACCCCAGCCCGCTCCCTAAGGTCAAACAGTGACCTGCGCCTAGCTTCTCACCGCATCACCTCTTCCCATGATAGACTGCAGGATTTCTCACGCGCAGCCCCCACTCTCTGGAACGCTCTCCCTCGTACTGTCAGACTTTCCCCTAACTTCTCTTCCTTCAAACGCTCCCTTAAAACATTCCTATTTAGGGAAGCCTACCACCCAACTCACTGATGCAACCATCAATCACTCTCACCTTACAGTCCTCTCCTCCTGTTTCCAACCCCAACCCTCCCAGATTGTGAGTTCCTACGGGAATAGGGCCCTCATCTCCTCCTGTACTGTTTGTCAAATGTTGTACAATGTATTGTATTGTAACAATGTCTATACTGTGCCTATTGTACAGCGCTGCGGAATATGCTGGCGCTTTATAAATAAAGAATAATAATAATAATTCACTAAGCTCCGAACTAGCCTCGAATTGCACCGGACGGTTAACTTCACCATTCAGTGCAATTTTGGGCCAATTTGTTTGTTCACTAAACTGTCAAATACAGGTGAATTGACAGCAAAATACGGTGCAATTTGTTGAAATTGCCCCATAGAAGCCTATCATGTCTTCTATTCACAGAATGCCGAACTGCACCAAAAATCCTGCGAAAGGCCCTGATTTTCGGTGTTAAACAAGCGAATCTTATCGGTTTCAATGGACAAAAATATTTTTTAAAAAATTGATTTTCATTTTCAGCAAAATCCCTTTTTTATTTTCTTTAAAAGACCTTTTTCTGTTTTTCGGATATTTTTTAGACGTCATTTTAGGGTTTTTAAAAAAAAATTAAAAGCCTTTTTTTATTTTGTAACAGATCTTTTTTATAATTTTTTAAAGTATTTTTTTATTACTTGGACACATTGTTACTACATTATTACTAATTGCAACTCCTATTAGCAGAATAGGAGACTTCATTTTTTGTTTTCTTATCGGTTTTTTTTCAGTTCCTCTGCATTCGGTGGTTATCGGTGCATTTTGGCGGTTTTAACTGACGTTTGATAACAGCTACGGTGACTCCAATTTCTGCAAAATAAGGTGACCGTTAACTAAATAGTGAATTCACCATATTTTCAGCAAAATTGAATTGCTGAAGTGCGCCGAAAAGGGCCCAATCGTTCAAATCTGACAATGTGGGTTAGTTTTAACCCCTTCACTACTGAGATCCTGTATACACGATCAGCAGAAGCAGACACAGCAGCCTGAGATCATGCTAACACTCGCTGTATCGCTGGAAACTAAAAGGGTTATTCAGAGAAAGGTGAAACTCTGGAGAACTTTTGGAGAAGTGAAAATTCTAGGTCAAAATAGCCAAACCAGAAAAATTCTCACATTTATCTCACTTTCCAAATCGGCTATTTTGACCAAGAATTTTCACTTCTCCAAAAGTTCTCCAGAGTTTCACCTTTCTCTGAATAACCCTGCTAGTCAGTTTCTTGCAAATGAATTTAATTTACATTTGGGCTACAGAACATGTCTACAAAGTTTTAGCACCATGGGCATGATGCCTGAGGTGCCAACGCCTTTTAAAACCAGCTGGAGAATGTGTCAGAATGACATCTCCCCAGCTGATCCTGCACAGGGACCAGAATGCAGTGCCTCCTTTTGGCCAGCAGATGGTGACACCTGCCTGCCAAATAGGTTATTACAGTAAGGAATACATTGGGATTAATCCCACAGTGTTGTATAAGACATGAGAGGTGGTGGGGGCTGACATGGCATCTGGGAGGGATGTAAAGGTACTGGCTTGGGTTCTGAGGAGCAGTGGGACAGAGAGGATATTAGTGTCTGTATGTTCGAACCTGTCAGTGTCTGTGGTTTCCTGTGTGTGTTTAAATGTCAAGGTCCAGAAGCATGTACATGTTCGTTGTGTAGACTGTGTCTGAGTGTGACTGCACGTAACAATACGTTGGATGTATTAACCCGCCGGTTCTCAGAAAATGCTGGCAAATTGTGCGACTCAGCCTGGGGTCAGACGAGCATTTTGCAGAGCGGAAGGAACGCTCCGTGAGAGTAGATGTTCCTTCCACTTTGACCACCGCCTGGCCACCTCACTGAGTGCAGTTAGTGTGCTCAGCGCTGAAAGGCTCGATCCTCCTATGGAGGATCGCGCTTTGCAGTCCCGTCGAGAGCGCATCGTAGAACTTCGAAGGGGAGGCTTTCAGCGCGGCCACTGTTAGGCTTGTGCACCGATTTTTTTTTCGGTTCGATTCGATTTTTCGGATTTTTAAACTTTTCGATTCGGCTCGTTTCGACCGATTTCTGTTTCGATTCGGTTTCGGCTCGACTCGTTTTTCGTGTACATTTTTCTCGGAATTTCGACCATTTTTCGTATTTTCGTGTCACTTAGCTCGTTTTTGTATCGACTTTTCGTATTTTTGAAAATTTTCGTTTTTCGGAATTGTACATGGTTTCGGAATATCGACCATTTTTCGTATTTTCGTGTCACTTAGCTCGTTTTTTCTATCGACTTTTCGTATTTTTGGAAATTTTCGTTTTTTCGGAACGTCTGTTCTCGTTTCAAAGCAATAAATTTCGATTTGACACATTTCAAGTACATTCGAAAATTCCGAAAATATTTCGTTTCGGCTCAGAAAACTTTTCGGATCTGCCATTTTCGGATCTAAAAATTTTTGGAAAATCAGCCGCATCCGAAAACACGAATCGGGAAATTTCGTGAAAATTCCGAAATTCCGAAACCCGAAACGCACATCCCTAGCCACTGTCACAACGCTGCAACGGACGCCAGGAGGCACGTCAGTACTGGTGCACATTGTGCGCTCGTCTGACCCCGGCCTAAGCAAAGTGACTAACTTTTAAGCCAGCTCAGTGGACATGTGAGATCTTGCCCATTATAAGTGAAGGAGTGTGTTGTGTAACAGGGATTTTATACTATAAAATTGCATATCTTATAGTAGGTGACACTGCAGAAAGCTCCTGGGTACCCCCACACTTCTAGCCTACTTAAGGTAATAGGACAGAGAAGCAGGCCTTCGTTACGCGTTTCGCCATGAAGATTGGCATCATCAGGAGTATACAGAGAGTGACATACAGACAAGCTGTGCGCAGAGAAATAGACCCGCTTGCGCTTCTCTGCTCTGCTCTATTGGCTTAAGTAGGGTAGAGGTTTGTGTGTACCCAGGAGCTTTCTGCAGTGTCACCTGCTTGCATATATGACCTTAGGAGCCATATTTCTTTTCATGCCAGACACATTCAGGGTTATTCAAAGAGATCCGAATTGTGGCCGAAAGGTAACCGAACAGTGAAAATCAGCGTTTAGTTACCTTTCTTGGCCATTCGGCTATCCAGAGAGCAGGCAGTTCGCCAAATCCTGGCGAATTGCATGCACATATGGTGCCTGTTCGTTGCCTGTTCGAGGGCAGTGAAATCCTCATAGAGAAGCAATGCTTCAGCTATTCAGAGAACAAAAACCAGCAGTGAAAAGTTGCCGAATTGCCCTGCTGTTTTCATTCGACAGGTTTATTCAGGTGAATCCCATAGGCTTCAATGTTAAAAATATTCCCATTTTAATTCAATATCTAATAAACCGTTGATTATAATATTCTGCAGTAAAAAGTCTCTTTATTTATAGATTTTTCTAGGATTTTTAGGCATTTTTCGGGATTTTTTGGAGAAACTTTTTTTTCCGTTTGTTTTTTTAAATCGTTTTGTCTTTTTTCTGTAACACACCTTTTTATTATCATTCATTGGATTTTATATGTAAATTTCAGACATTTTCGCTCTGTAGTTTCATTGCAAACAGCGTTTCACTTTTCAAACATTCAAGCATACTGTTTTTTTTTTTTTACTCCATTCGTCTGCAGTGTCGGGTTTTTCCGGCGGCTGCTCTGCGCTGTGATCGGCAGCTGCTCGGGTTTCTCCGGCGTGTTCGGTGGGGTTAATCCAGATGTTTTTGCGGGTTTTGTTGTACGTTCGCCGGGTTTTGCGTTGACTGTTCGTCGGGTTTGCGGCGGCTTTTCCCTGCACTACGACGACCCTGTGGTGCTTGCTGAATACACCGCTTATGTGAGAGGCGCGCATGCGCGCTTCTCACGTAAACCAGAAGCCAAGAAGCAAGAAGAAGGACGGGAGCGAAAGAGGAGGGAGGAGAGTATGAAAAAAAAAAAACGCCGCTGGAAACAAGAGGATTTTAGATTAAGTATTACAGTTACACAAAAAAAAAAAAAAAAAATATTTATTAAGGGAATAGGGATAGGTTAGGATTAAAAATGGGGGGGGGTGATTTTTTTGTTAGAGTGTTCCTTTAAGATATATTTAAAACACAGGTCACATTGGGGATATATCATAAAGAATCAATACCAAAGTGCTTTCTTTTGCCGTCATCTGAAGGATTATGAACGTTCCACCATTAATCTTCCCCTCCAGCTTGTTAGTGATGTTAAGAAGTCCCTGTGTAAATGAAAATGATATTTCCCGTTCATGATGTTCATTATTGACATTTCCGCTAGCACATCTTGGTTTACCTGAGGGATTAGGGCTCGTGGTTCACAGTCATGTGATCGTTTTTACTTTGAGGATGACAAGGTTGTGACCTTTTAATGAAGCACCATGTGAAGGACATGAAGGGCTTTCAATCAGAGCGGGTTTATTGTATTATTAAGTGACTGAATTGATATAATAAATACATTTACTATGGAGCGAATATTCTGCTTCCTTTTGATTGTTGTAACTATACAAACAGAGCTAAAAGCGGGACGCTAAGAGGAAAAATCAACGTTCCCTAATTTCCCCTTAGCGTCCCGGTCTCCCCAGCAGATTGCGGGGCAGGCATCGAGTCCGTCAACCTGCCCCTTAGCGATCACTAAGCTCGCGGATGCTGGGGGCAGCGCTACAGCACCATCCCCAACATCCCCTCCATGGCGTCTATAGGACTCCATGGAGGATCATGCTGCCGGGTCACATGATCGTCAGGATCTCGCCTCTCACCAGATCCTGCAGGTCAGTGGAGTGATCGCGGAGGGAGACAGGGGACTTTCTTCCCCCAGTCTCACTCTGCTCCCAGTGGCCAGAAGCAGCGGATTGGGCCATCGTTCTTGCCGCGGGATGAGAGGTGAGTATGTGATTTTTGGTGGGTTTTGACTTGCGGTTAACGGGTTCTGCAGCAGCGCAATCCATTACCTGCACCTCTGAGCTGGTGGGAACTTTTTCGTTAGCGCCAGCTCTTAGTAACTAGTGTTAGGACCAAGTAAGGCTAAGGTCAGACGAAAGCATTTTTCCCCGCGAAGGTGAAAAAGTGCGTCCGAACGCATTGACGTATTTTTTCACGGAATGCGCAAAAACGGTCAGACGACGCGCATTTTCGGGCGTGATTTTGTACGGATCGTCAATAAAACTCTTTTTGCGTCTGGACGTTATGTTGGCTGGACATTAGCAGCGTCTGACATCTCCTAATCACGCACACACGCTGCTATGCCGCAGCTGCGCACTCAGTACGTCAGTACTAGCGGTTCAGCGTTCTCAAAAAAATGCTTCAAATTCCACTTGCGTTGCACGGCCGGACGTTTGTGCGGCCGTACATCGTATATTGGCCTTCATTGCCCGTCATCTGCTGCTAGTGCGGCCGTAATTATGTGCGCCAGAACGCACATTAAAAGTGCGCTGGTCTGACCCCAGCCTAAGTGATCCCAACGCTGGTTACTCTGTGCTTTCACTTTACGCTCCCCATGTCAGGTATAGGGAGCGCAATGTACAGGAAACTCAGGCTATGAATCGCTAATTAACGAGCACTAATGGGTTTTTTAACCCGATAGCGATTCGAAGGCGATCTGGCTACAGCACTATGACCTCCTTTAGACCCCTGTCTTAGTTCGAGAGAATGACTAATTAGGAATGAAAAAGGCTTAAGAATTATCTCTGTATTATGCAAGAGGGAAAGAAAGGAGGTTTCCTTGTTATATGGGATCAGGCTTTGTTCTATGAGCTGAAGCATGGCTCTTTGTGATTGGGTACAATGGAGAAACAATGGAAGGGAGGATATAAAATGGCTGGGCAGGGGACATTGAGGTATTGCAATGATTTTTCATTTACTGGAGAGACAGGGCGGCGGCTAGCTCCATTTTGCCACCACCATCATCATATGCAAACCAAGGACTGGATGAGTATTACTTGCTGTATCAATCTGTTATGCATACTCTATTATCATAAGTCTGCTACATATATATATGTTTCTAGTTCCATTATTTTTTGGAGGAATAGGTGTGGGTTTACTATTGTATGTATTTGTAGGTTTATTTAGTGGATGCTTATTTATATTTGTTTCAATTTGCAAACCAATATTCCTTGTTCATTGGGTGTCCAGCTGCGTGATAGTAATTTCTAATGGGTTATTGTTCTGGGATAACTCTGCCAGAATTCAGGGATTTTTTGTTTTGTATGTTATTAGGATTACCATTAATTTTGCTTTGGCTGTCTGTGGACTGTTGTGCCTTATTAGTTTATGTGCTCAGTATAGCACATGACTGACTGTCCAATTTGATTTTATCCATGTATGAAGCCAAAATCAAAATAAGCAACCCATATAAACACCCTACACAAACACAGGACAGTAGAAACACACTATACATAATGATATAAAACGTATAACCTCGGTATAACACACAAAGTCACGCTAATGCTGTAGCTATCATGCACCCTGAAATCACGAAATTCCTCTCTATAACACACTGAAATCACTAATGTAGTATACACTAAGAGAAATAAAAAAGAAATTAAATAAAAAATTAGAGGATATAATGTATGTATGTGTGTGTGTAGATATATATATATATAATATAGATAAGCATAAAATTAAAATAAAAACTTGCTATAGCACGCCCAAATCACACACTAGAAACACACAGAAACCTAGCCATAGCACACGCAGATCCCACAAGCACTTAGCTATGGCACACGGAGGCAACGCAAAGGAAGGTAATCACACATAGGAATTGATATAACAGACTGAATCACTGGACATTAGTCACTATAACTCTATAGTTGTATTCTCAAGCAGCTTCACATGCTGGTCTTTTATGTGGGTTATGATTTACAGGGTTATTCAAAGAGCTGTGTGTTTTTAAATAATGTTGGAGTAACCCCCAAGGGCTAAGCAAAAAGTTGAATAAATTAATACTGTATTTAAGTTCACTATTCTAATTGTTGCAATTTTAAAGTGACCAAGCAGCAATGTACAATCTTTTGTTTTGAGCACTTGCTACAGTTGGGTAAATAATTATTTAGAACAGTAACTTTGTCTTTATTGAGGGAGAGGAGAGACTTATTTCAGGAATAGAGGAAACATGAGCAGTAACTCACTCATATTTCACACTTGTACTAGACACGTGCACAGCACAAAATTTCGTTTTGAACTAATGGATTAGTCCTAAAATGCAATTTAATTAGTTGCTAAAGAAATTCGTTTTCAGTTCTTTAGTATGAAAACTAATTTCTTTCATCCGAAAACCAGTGGATACAATTACTATTGTAGTGGCGCCTATGGAGGTTTTCAGTTTACAACAGCTCTGGTTAAGTTAGCACCAACATTGTAATACTGCCCCGTGTCCAGGCAAGCTGTTACAGTAACTGACTGCTGGCATCAACAGCGCTCAGAGTTTCAGTAAAACTAGTAAATAATATTTTTATATATAAGAGATTAGAAGAATATTATTTCTTTGTTTTACTGAACTCTGAGCACTGTTACAGTCAGCTGAGCCTGATACATTGTACTGAGAGATAATGTAACAAGCAGCCGATCTCAGTGCTCACAGCACTGGATTTAAAGGGCTAAAAAAAAAGGCTCCTTCTGTATAAATGTTTAGAACATCCTCCTGCATTATAATTAATACCCCTCTCTGTATAAGGTATACAACATCCACCTGCATTAATTAATACCCCTCTCTGTAGAATATATAGAACATCCTCCTGAATTAATTAATGTCCTCTCTGTATAGAACATCCTCCTCAATTATACCTTTCTCTGTATAATGTTGTAACATCCCCTGCATTAATACCCCTATTGTATACATGTATGAACATCCTCCTGCATTAATTAATGCCCCTCTCTGTATAGAAATTCCTACTGCATTGGCATGTGGAGGGTGCAGAACTTCGGATGTTGCCATGTTGCGCTCTTTCATTGCTGGGTCTCCTTCACTCATCAATGTAATAATCACAAAAAGGATGAAACTAAAATGTAGTGCATTTTATTTTAGTTTCTTTCGTTTTTGTACTGAGCAGTTTTTCGTTTCTCTTGAGTCATACTAAAACTAAAATTATCCCAAAATTCTGACTAAATCGTTTTAGTACGAAAACGAATGCACATGTCTAACTTGTACCATCATCATAATAAAGCCTGCGAGTGGATAAG
Source organism: Leptobrachium leishanense (assembly GCA_009667805.1). Taxonomy (NCBI): domain Eukaryota; kingdom Metazoa; phylum Chordata; class Amphibia; order Anura; family Megophryidae; genus Leptobrachium; species Leptobrachium leishanense. The sequence continues at coordinate 437,016,569 of CM019064.1, forward strand.
TATTAAGTGTATTTATTCGGGGAATTTGAAGCTATGTTGATAATATACTATATGTGTGTGTGTGTAATCTATTGGGTTAAATACGCACTAATTTATCCGTTCTAGTGATTTGCATTGTTAGCTAGAATATGCTCGTTGATATTTGCTTCACTTTGTAATACTTGATCAAACCTTATTATTTGTATAGTCTGTATGATCTTTTAAACATAGGTAGTCAGTGACCGCATGGCTGGCAGCCATCTTAAACCTCAAAAAGTCACATGTGCTTCTGCGAATGAGGAAGGGCTGCAGCAGTAACTGTACAATCTGTTTAAGCTTACATTTGCGCAACTAAATTAATCCAGATTGTTTCTGCCAGATTTATGAAGATACAACAATTACTAACTAAATATACATTTAAATGTGTCTGTTACAATTTCAGAAGAGGCTTATCAACTAAACAGTGATGCTGTATGTTAGCAAATGCAGTGTCATTGGGTTAGTTCGGTTGGTTTAACTTCGGGTCTATAGATTAATATACTAAGCAAGAATCAGTTTCATATGTGCAGATTTGTTCTATTGATAAGGATTCCAGGGCTGAGGACTCATAAAATGGTGACAATGCAGCCACTTATGTACAGAACATCCTTGCTCTTTTTCAACTCAAAATGGAGACGGCGTTATTTACATTTCGCAAGGGGACACCACATACAGAGGGGGAAGGTGCACAAACAAACCAGTCGCTCTTAGAATCCAAACAATGGCTGAGATAACAGTGAGCTGCTGACCTTACTTGCTGGGGGGAGGGGAGGGGCTGATGGAAGCATGTGAAAACAAAGGAATTCATTACTTACAGGGGGGTGTACACTATACAAAGACTGGATCGTAATACAGAGGTTACTCTATACAGAGGGAAGACAATACTCTACATGATACACAGAGCAAGGGAATGTAAGGAAAATACATACAAATAAACATTGGGACGGCCGTTTCTTTGCAGAGGCAATAAGTAGGAAAGATGTTTCTGTTAGCTACCATTCATTCAATCAGGTGGTGATTTTGGTAAGGGTAGCTGGCGAGGGGACAGAGTTACCTATGCTTGATCTAGAGGCAGCCTTCAGGCCGTACCGCTGTGTCCAGGGGGTTTTTTTTAATGGGGTGTAAATTTGATGGGTAATTTTACATCGATATCTGTTTACCAATTGGGGTGGCCAATATCCCGTGCTCCCTTTTTAAAGGCTTCCTACTTTTTGCATTGCTTAGTGGAGAAGAGATAGGGAGCGGGGAGGAGGCGTATAGTACATTACTTGGGCGATTTCATGGTAACGGGTTCCTAAGGGACTGGAGAGTGAGGTAGGATCGGGGGGGGGGTAACAAATAAGTTTAGACATTAAGATCAAATGGTCTAGTGTAATTTCAAATGGTGAGCAGGCAAATGGCCCAGGAGTAGATTCAATGGATGGGTGCAAGGCTTGGTGTTTCTGGAATTTTTTATTTAGCCAATCGTCGTGGCAATACCACTGTGGGGGATAGAATTAAAAATAATAAATATAAAAATAAAAAATAAAAAAACATCCCTCCCCTCCGCCTTTTCTATTTTTGGGTCTGATATTCAAGGTGTGGTGCAAGTGCTGAATAACACCATGTTACATGCATGTCTGCATCAACACAGCAGGTTATAGCCTATGTCAGGTAGACATAGAAACATAGAAAAATGTTGGCAGATAAAAACGCCCAATTACATGGATACTTTACCTGGATTTATCTTTTGTTTAGGATAGCCTTATGCCTATCCCATGCCTGATTAAAATCAATCACTGTTTTGGCCTCTACCACTTCAACTGGAAGACTGTTCCATGTATCCACCACCCTCTCAGTAAAATGATGCTTCCTGATGTTACTTTTATACCTCTGCCCCTCTAATCTAGGTATTTGGTGTTGATATGTTGTCTGCATCATCACCGCAGGTTGGAGCCTATGTCAGGTATTTGGTGTTGAAATGTTTGGAAAGCAATATTAATTTCACGGTAATCACATACCGGGGGTAAGGAAGGTGGTGGCGGATACATTGTCCAGTTTCAGGTGGGATGTGTTCCGATATTTGGCACCGGGAGGAAGGAAAAAATAAAAATATAAATAAAATATAAAATAAATTAATAATAATAAAAATATTTAAAAATAATATAATAAATATTCTGGGGGAAGACTGCCCTCCATTTCTTTGCCAGATGGGGAGCAGTTAGAGGGCATCAATGATTTGGTGAGGAGATTGTTGTTGCAGAAGACATGGGCACCGTAGAGCAAGCAGGGAAAGGGTTGGATCGAGTTTTAAAGGGACAGAGGAGATAGGGCAGAAAGTTGTTTTTCAAATAGCTACTGAAGTTCGGCGGTAAGTCAATAAAGGACAGCTTGGAACTATTTAGTGGTATTTTTCATACTTTGCTCGGTTAAAGGAAGAGGAGGACTGGGCTAAACAATTCGTGGTGAGGAAGATCTTGACAGCAGAGTACAAGTAGGAGATAAGATGGAGCTGATAACAATCTTGGTAGGGCAGCATTTGTTTTAGTTTTACAGCTGCCCTAAGGATTGAGAAAACAATTGCTCTAGGTGCCCATGGTGGGGAAGTATGCCCAGTGGTATGTATGAGGGGATACTTGGAGGCGACTCCTTCAAACGGTCGCATGTTCTGGGGACACAAGAGTGGTACTAACTTGTCCGGGTATCAATTCAAATGGTTCCGCAGCAGGCCACGGAGGGGCTTGGTGGAAAGGGGAGTTATATTTGCCCCCATTCTTTCAGGATAGGAGCTGCTGGTACTGGAGGCAGAATTGGGTTACCCAAAGGATCGAATTTAAAAGATGGGGAGATGGAAATGGGAAGTATATAGGAGATATGTGAGGTCATTAAAGAAATGAAGGGAAACTTATGGGGAACAATTGTTTTGTTTAATAATAATAATTTGTTTCCTTGTTTCTTTTGGTTTCTTTTCAGTTCGGGTACACTGTGTGTGTGCATTACCGTTAATAGTTTACATTTTGGTTATTTGCAGGACACGCAATGAGAGTGCGGATCCTGGGACACTCCTATGTGCACTGGATGGAGAGTCATGCTGCTGGCACCAAGAGAGGAGCAACCCCGGGGTGCAGCGTAATTGAAGTAGGAATTAGATGGATAGGGAAGCAAGGTAGGGGGTGGGGCAGTTATTGGGAATAGCAAAGACATCCAGGAGAAAGAGGGGTAAGCCAGATATTATGGTACTACATTTAGGGGACAGCTAGAGAAGAGATAGGTATTGTGAGTGGTGAAATAGCGGCCTGGCACGTGGGGATGCAATGGTAGGGGGAGGGTCTGCAGGGTACGGGGTGAGTGTGGTTTCATACGGCCAAGCTCAGGTGCCTTCCTGGTTTGCAGATCCTCTCGGCCTGCTATTTGCGATATAAAGAGACCCCTGAGCAGATGTGTGGTCATCCTGCTTAGCCACGTGGGGCCGCTATTTCTGGGCAATATGTGTGGTGCATTGCATTTGCTGATGTTATTTGGCAATGGTTTTGGAGCACCCTGAAATAGGAGCAAGAAGTGAGGAGTTCATTGAAAGGAGTGATAAGGCTGGGAACACACTCTTCATTGAAGGCGCGATAAGGAGCCTTTTGTGGGGTAAGAGAAAAGGTCACGGTTTTTTTATTGGTGGCAGTAAAAAGAGGGTCCTCGTTTTTGGTGGCGGTGAAATAGGCGGCCTGGCACGTGGAGGGCGATAGTGGGGGATGGTCTGCAGGGTACGGGGTGAGTGTGGTTCGTACGGCCAAGCTCAGGTGCCTTCCTGGTTTGCAGATCCTCTCGGCCTGCTATCTGCCATAAAAATAAACTGAGCAGATGTGTGGTCAGCCTGCTTAGCCACGTGGGGCGCTATTTCTGGGCAATGCTTGTGGTGCATTGCAGTTGCCAGTGTTATCTGGCTGCCAGTGTTATCTGGTGAAGCGTATTTGGCATACGAGGATCGATAATAATAATTCTGCCTTAGAGGCAAAGAATTTGGCCTTAAGTAATAAAAGACGTGACCTTTTCAAAATGCCAATACTTTGTTGTGTTTTTATTTACGGGAAAGGGAGGGGGTGGGGGCAGTAGGGGGGGGGGGGGGGGGTTAGTAGAAGGTAACTTACATGGGGAAAAAGTGTAAGAAGAGGATAAGAGTATAATTCTTAGTTCGAGAGAATGACTAATTAGGAATGAAAAAGGCTTAAGAGTTATCTCTGTATTATGCAAGAGGGAAAGAAAAGGAGGTTTCCTTGTTATATGGGATCAGGCTTTGTTCTATGAGCTGAAGCATGGCTCTTTGTGATTGGGTACAATGGAGAAACAATGGAAGGGAGGATATAAAATGGCTGGGCAGGGGACATTGAGGTATTGCAATGATTTTTCATTTACTCCCACCCAACCCACCCTGTTTTGTTTTCTCTTTCATAGATGCTGTTTCGCTACAACGTCGGAAAGGTCACGCAGCAGAAGCACCATGGATAGGGGCAATGGAGTGGTGATTCCACCACTCATGCAAGACCGCCCGTGGTTTCCCATATGGAAATATGCCATGTTACATGAACCCGGTTCGTGGCTTATACGGCCATGTCTGGGGGATTGTCTAAATATGGACATGGTTAGTCTACCTATTCTATCACATTATATACACCATGTGACATGAAGCCAGCCTGAGGTTTTTGAACGGCCAGGGTTGGGGGATTGTTCTTTGATTAAAAGCATGGTTTAGAGCAATTATTATCGATCAGATAAGTATCCCACGAGGCTTGAAGCCAGTTTGGTGGTTTTTTTACGGCCGCAACTGCGTGGATTGCGCTTGCATTGGGTACTTTACCATGTGGCAGGAAGCCAGCTGGTGGTTTGGTCGGCCACAGCTGGGGGATTGCGCTTAAGATGGACATGGTTTAGGTTAGGGAGGAGCGGTGAAATAGGCGGCCTGGCACGTGGAGGGCGATAGTGGGGGAGGTCTGCAGGGTACGGGGTGAGTGTGGTTCGTACGGCCAAGCTCAGGTGCCTTCCTGGTTTGCAGATCCTCTCGGCCTGCTATCTGCCATAAAAATAAACTGAGCAGATGTGTGGTCAGCCTGCTTAGCCACGTGGGGCGCTATTTCTGGGCAATGCTTGTGGTGCATTGCAGTTGCCAGTGTTATCTGGTGAATCATATTTGGCATACGAGGATCGATAATAATAATTCTGCCTTAGAGGCAAAGAATTTGGCCTTAAGTAATAAAGAAGTGACCTTTTCAAAATGCCAATACTTTGTTGTGTTTTTATTTACGGGAAAGGAGGGGTGGGGGCAAGTAGGGGGGGGCTGGGGGGGGTTAGTAGTAGAACATGTGCACAGCAACAAAATTTCGTTTTGAACTAATGAATTAGTCCTAAAATGCATTTATTTAGTTGCTAAAGATTCGTTTTCAGTATTTTCGTTTCAGTATTTTTCGTTTCAGTAGTTTTCGTTTTTAGTATGAAACTAATTTCATTCATCCAAAAAACAGCAGATACAATTACTATTGTAGTGGCTCCTCAGAGGGCTGAGATCGCTGCTTGTTACAGTATCTCTCACTCTCAGCACAATGTGTCAGTCAAAGCTGTTACAGTAATGACTGCTGCTCATCACAGTGCTCAGAGTTTCAGTAAAACTAGTAAATAATATTTTTATAGATAAGAGGTTAGAACAATATTATTTCCTTGTTTTACTGAAACTCTGAGCGCTGTTAGTCAGTTACTGTAACAGCTGAGCCTGATGCATTGTCTGAGAGATAATATAACAAGCAGCAGATCGCTCACAGCCACTGGATTTAAAGGGCTATAAAAAGAGGCTCCTCTCTGTATAATGTATAGAACATCCTCCTGCATTAATTAATACCCTCTCTGTATACTGTATACAACATCCACCTGCATTATTTAATACCCGTCTCTGTATAATGTATAGAACATCCTCCTGAATTAATTAATGCCCCTCTCTGTATAGAACATCCTCCTCAATTTATACCTTTCTCTGTATAATATATATAACATCCTCCTGCATTAATACCCTCTGTATAATGTATAGAACATCCTCCTGCATTAATTAATGCCCTCTCTGTATAGAACATCCTACTGCTTTGGCATGTGGAGGGTGCAGAACTTCGGAATGCAATGCTTATCCAGCACAGGAGAGGGAACTTTTTTCTTAAACTTTCTATCTCTGTGGGGGAGACACAGGATTATAAAAGCCGGGGAGAGGAAAATATTAACGTAAATCGGTCTGAAAGCTCAGAGAAGAGATGACTGGTGCAAATTTATTTTTATAATAAAATAAAGCAGGGAAGCATTCAAATAAATCACACTGAAGGTTATAATGACTGAGTAACTGTAAGAGCTGGATACTAAATGTATCAGATGTAAAAAAAAAACTTTATAACAAGCAGCACTGGGAGAGGAGAGGGACTTTATATAAAATGTGTATTATAGATGAGGAAAGGGGGTAGTGCTCCTGGATAATATAAAATGTATCAGACCTAAGCATATTATGCAGAGCGGGAGGGGATATAAACACATTTTTATAAAGTCCCTCTTTCTTCCAGCGCTGCTTGTTATAAAGGGTTTTTTACTATCCAGCCCTCCTCTGTCATTAGTTTCAGTGTGATTTATTTGAATGTTTTCCATCTCCAGCTGCTTTTATCATCTTGTCTGCCTCATAGACATACAAGGCTTAAGTAAAGGTGTCCTCTCCTGTGCTGGCTGTCTGTGCTGCGAGTGATTATTCTGGAGCTTTATCACTGTCAGATTTTCGGGTAGGGGGTCAGGAAGGATTACACATACAAACCTTTTCTGTAGCTTTGCGATGTTGCGCTCTTCATTTCTGGTCCTTCACTCATCAATGTAATATCATAAAAGGACTGAAACTAAAATGTAGTGCATTTTATTTTAGTTTCTTTCGTTTTTCTGTACTGAGCAGTTTCGTATCTCTTGAGTCATACGAAAACTAAATTTTCCCAAAATTCGGACTAAATCGTTTTAGTACTAAAACTAATGCACATGTCTAGTTAGTAGAAGGTAATTTACATGGGGAAAAAGTGTAAGAAGAGGATAAGAGTATAATTCTTACAGTCCCGAGCTGGTGGCACAGCACGTTAAGTCCCTGTTTGATAAATAAAGCACGAGGTTCCTTCCTGGTACACCGCTCATTCTTTATCATTACAGCCTTTTTTTTCCTTATATTTTGAGAGTCTGCAAATAAAATCCTTCGAGCATCCTCTTCTTTCTTCGGGCTTAATTAAATGTTAAATTGAATCTTTGCTTTATTTGATGTAACTGCGCAAATCAATCATATTTTGAACTGTGACTCTGAATGTTTTTTATATGTATCTACTGTATAACATCCTTTTCTCCAGAAAAGATTAAATGCCCCTTTTCTTCTTTTTTTCCCTTTATTTTCTTGCTCCCTTTGAAATCTGATCCGCTGTGTTACATGCTCCCTAAAGACACCGCAAGATCTCATCATCATAGCATGGATTTGTGCCATAATATAAAATAAAAAAAAGTCTATGGTTTTGACTTTACCCACGAGTCTCATGGTGAGATTAATCTGGATGGTGTGCTTTCTTAACCTCCCTGGCGATCCGATTCTGACATATTTTATATGTCAGATTCTGTGCATTTATTAACCTCCATGGCAGTGGCGTCACAAGGGGGGGGCAGGGGGTGCGGCCTGCACCGGGGTGACACACCTTAAAAAAAATATATATATTTTTTTTTTTCACAAAATATTTTACCAGGAAGGATACATTGAGATTTATGATTTCTCTCATCTTCAAGTATGTTACATAGTAGTTACATAGTTACATAGTTATATAGGCTGAAAAAAGACATGCGTCCATCGGGTTCAGCCTCTCCCACATAACCTACTGCTGTTGATCCAAAAGAAGGCAAAAAACCCAGTCTGAATGCTTGCCAATATGCAACATACTGGGAAAAAAATCCTTCTTGACCCCAGAATGGCAGTCAGATTTCTCCTTGGATCAAGAAGCTTTTACCCATATTATATTATAACCCTTAATATTCTGTGTCTGCAGGAAGTCATCCAGTCGTTTTTTAAAAGTCTGTACAGACTCTGACCCAACCACCTCAACAGGCAGAGAATTCCACAGCTTTATTGTTCTCACCGTAAGTCTGGGGTAGGCAAGGCCTAGGCTGGCACTTTCCAGGGGGCGACAATAAAACCACTACTAAAGGGGATATTCACAGAGCACTGAAATGACGCAGACATTTCATTGTTCTGTTGTTCCCCACACTTTGGGGAATCAAATTTTCCCAGTAAATTCACTGCAGGGTCCCTGAAGTGCAGGGAATCAGCCACTTAATGCCGCCGCCCGCTGTTTTCAAAAAAACTACTGAACGAAAATGTCTAGATTTAACAAATAAGGTCCTATAAATGATAATAAAAAGGGCTGTTACAGAAAAAAAAAAAACTATTATAAAAATATGGCAATTTTTTTAAATAAATGCCTAAAAGATATAAAAAAAAAATCAATAAATAAAGAGACTTTTTACTACAGATTAAAGGAATAAACGGTTTATTAGATATTGGATAAAAACTGGAATATTTTTTAACATTGAAACCTATGGTGTTCGCCTGAATAAACCTGCCGAATGAAACCACCGGACAACAGGACATTTCTCTGCTCTTTGGTGTCTCTGAACAGATTAACCATTATTTCTCTATGGGGACTTTCACTGCCTTCAAACAGACATCGTACTTGCTGTCAGTTTGCCAAAATTTGTGTGTGAGCATATCACAGAGCTCTACAGCAATAAACCTCACAGTAATGTGTGGTGTGCATGAGTGTATCACAGAATCCAAAGCAATAAAACTCAGTAATATGTGTATATATACATATCACAGAGCTCCACAGCAATAAACCTCACAGTAATGTGCGGTGTGCTTGAGTGTATCACAGAATTAGGGATGAGCGTTTCGGGTTCGGGCAGTTCGGAGTTCGGCCCAAACTTAGCCTGTTCGGGTAGATCGCGAACTCCGAACATTTCCGGGTGTTCGGCGCATGTTCGAGTCCACAATGCATCACAATGGCCCACAATGCATTTTCCCACTGGCCTGAAGCTCGTAATTGGCTACAGCCTTGCACCTGACCACAGGTCTGGTGCAAGACAGGTTCAACACTATGCCAATCACCGCTCAGAGTCCTGATTGGGCAAATTTTGCCCAATCATGGGCTCACAGAGCTAAGTCCCGCAGCATACTATATAACGTTTCCACGCGCTGATTCTGCACGCATTTCAGAGGAAATTTCAGAGGAGATTGTTGTGTGTTGTTACTGCCGGTCTGCCACGCTACTGGGGGGGTCTGGGGGGTCTCATTTCTACAAAATATCAGGGAATTGATATGTGTGTCTTGTCACTGTGCCAGCAAGTTTATTTGGGGTCACTAATTTCTTTAAAACATTTGTGAATTGAGGTGATCTTCTGTGTCTTGTCACAGAACCAGCAAGTTTTTTTGGGGCTCACTAATTTCTTTAAAACATTTGTGAAATGAGGTGATGTGTGTCTTGTTACAGAGCCAGTACCACGCAGTATTTTGGGGCTCACTAATTTCTTTAAAACATTTGTGAAATGAGGTGATCCGTGTCTTGTCACACAGCCAGTACCACACAGTATTTTGGGGCTCACTAATTTCTTTAAAACATTTGTGAAATGAGGTGATCCGTGTCTTGTCACACAGCCAGTACCACACAGTATTTTGGGGCTCACTAATTTCTTTAAAACATTTGTGAATTGAGGTGATCTGTGTCTTGTCACACAGCAAGTACCACGCAATATTTTGGGGCTCACTAATTTCTTTAAAACATTTGTGAATTGAGCTGATCTGTGTCTTGTCACACAGCAAGTACCACGCAATATTTTGGGGCTCACTAATTTCTTTAAAACATTTGTGAATTGAGGTGATCTGTGTCTTGTCACACAACCAGTACCACACAGTATTTTGGGGCTCACTAATTTCTTTAAGGCTAGGGTCAGAGTGGGGCAGTCGGAACGCGCGTGCAGGCGCACTAAATCACGGCGGCAGTAGCAGCACATAACGGCCAATGACGGCCAATATACGCAGTACGTGCGTACAAACGTGCGCCGACACCACGTAACCGGCAAATGAACGCATTTTTATCAGAACGTGAAACCGCTGCTACTGACGTACAAAGTGCGCGGTGGCCGCATGGCAGCGTGTGTGCGTGATTAGGAGACGTCAGACGCTGCTAGTGTGCGGCCTACATAACGCTCAAACAGCCGGAATTCCCCAGAATTGCGTTGGTGAGTACCTGCGACTGTGAAGGATGTCTGGACCAGAGATGGACGTCGAGAGGCTCATCAGCGCTGTGGGGGAGCATCCAGGGATCTGGGATACGGCCTGCGAGAGGTATAAGGACAAGGGGAAGAAGGCGAGCGCATGGGTCGAGGTGTCCCGTCAGGTGTACCCGGATTATGATATGTGGTCTGAGAAAGAGCAGCACATACAGAGTGAGTATAATATTATTTTATTCATAATCCCATAAATGTAAATCACAATAATAATAATAAACAAACAAATGTAATCATTGATGTGAAACTCAAATGCTCCCCAGCTGCCAGGGCACCTCACCTGCATCACTGATGAAATAATTAGATAGAGCATCGCGATACCTGTTGCTGTATCTATTCACAGCTATGATGTCATAGTTCACATCATCCACAAGACCGACAACTGTGAGGGTATCGTCAAAATTAAAACCATCCCTGACCCGCACATAATTATGTAGCATGCAACAGCATTTCACTATGTCCACACAGAAGTCCACATTCACATCCAGCGGTCTATGTAGAATCCTCCACTTGTTGGTCAGTATGCCAAAGGTACACTCCACATACCGTCTCGCCCGCGACAGCCTATAATTAAACACCCGCTTCTTCACAGTCAGGTGTGTCCCTGAGTAGGGCCGTAGGAGGTGTGTGGATAGGCCGAATGCTTCGTCACCCACGAAGGCATAGGGGACTGCCACGTCACTGCCAGGCAATGGTGCGGGTCTGGGTATGTGCAGGGTCCCACTCTCAATTTCATTCCACAGTGTGGAGTTCCTGAACAATGTGGAGTCAGAGTCTTTGCCGTATGAACCGACATCCACATACACAAAATTATAGTTGGCATCTGACACCGCCAGTAGGCCTATAGAAAAGTAATGTTTATAATTCTGATACAGTGAGCCACTGTGCGGTGGCTTCACTATGCGGACATGTTTGCCATCCACGGCTCCAAGGCAGTTTGGAAAGTTGGCTCTTCCCAGAATCCTGCTGCAATTTCTAGACATGCCGTATGTGTCGGTCTTGGCAAACATTCGCCCTTCATGGTCTCCCATATGGTTTGGCACACCTTGCGGACGATCTCACCAGCTGTTGATCTGCCAACGCGGAAGCTATAATGCAGATCCTTCAAACTGCACCCACTAGCGAGATACCTAGAAGACAAAACAAAAATGTTTGAATATGATCACATACCATGAACACAAGCTAATGTCACTGTCATCATGTTTTTCAGCACAAGAGGCGATGAACAAATGGCGCACAGTACGCGACAACTACATGCGCGTCCAGAAGAAGCAGGCCATGGCTGCGCACTCTGGAGCTGGTGCGAAAAAGGTCCGGGGTACATATATGCCGACCAACTATCGTTCCTCCGCAGGACCCAGGAGCCGCGCAGGAGTGTCAGCAGCATGGACCAGCCATCGACCTCTGGCACACAGGTACAACAAATGGTGCCAGGAGGTTCTGCCAGCTGCCAGGAGGAGGAGAACCGGGGTGGTGCTGAGTCGCAAATGGAGGAGGATTCGGAGACACCACAGGTGGCAGGTACCGCAACCACGGTCAGCACCAGACCTGGCCAGAAGAGGAGGGCACAAGCTGCAGACCTGGAGCAGGCCATGGTCACGTTCATGGAGGCTCAGACCACCCATGCACACCAACGCTGCATGCTTGCGGACTCTGTGGACATGTCCTTCTTCAATGCATGTATGCTCCTCCTCAACAGGATGAGCGAGGCAGAGAAGATGGAGTACCGGCACAGATCCCTGGAAATATTGGAGGACATCCTTTCCCGTCCCCATCACGCAGCCGCCTACCATGCTGTGCCACAATCCGCCAGTGGATCTTCCGTCTCCAGTGAGGTGCTGTCCACCCGCCCAGCCATGCCCCCTGGAGCCAGGCCACACACGGAGTCGGGGTCCAGCTGTAGCCACACCACCGGCCCTCATGACCCAGATGCTCCGCGGTATCAGCAACTGTGATGCATGTCATAAATATTATTTAGTTTTGTTTTTGTTATGTGTTATTTGTTTTGATGTTTTATATATCCTGACCTTCTTAACGAGTTGTAATATATGTCCAGAATATATTACTGTTTTATTTCATATTATATTATTATTTTTCTACATTGTTGTCGGAGTCATTTATGATTATGTACGTGTGATGTGATGCCCGTGTGTGTGTGTGTGTGCATGTAACAGTGGGCATGTGACTACAGACATGATGCACTCATGTCAGGTGACTGGCAGCGATGTCATGTATGCAGGTGTGTGACAGTACGTACCTCAAAGTGATGACTATCATCTCCTCCGGTGGTATGGCGGGCCGCATGTTGGTGTCCCTCTTGGTCAGCGGCACCCGTACCCGCGACAACAGTTCATCAAAGGAGGCGATGGACATCCGCATGTACTTGAAGAACTTCACGGGGTCCCTCTCTCGCAGTGGCCTGTACAGCGTCACGAAGTGTCCATGCGTGGGTCTGGCAGCGTTGATTTCATGAACCCAGGTTCGCCGCTTTCTCTTCCTCTTAAGGTACAGGTACCCCATCGCACCAAACACAAAGACATGTGCAGGATCCATCTTTGAAAAACGCCACCATCCCCAAAACGGCTTTTTATAACCCTTGCCCTTATTTTTTCATTTCTCAATTGATTAGATTCATCTGATTTTTCTCTTTTTTTTACCCCACCGTCATGAAATACGTCCAGAATTGCGCATCGTCTGACCACTTAAGCGTATTCCGTGAAAAATGCGTGCGCACGCATCGACGTACATTTTTACGGTGGCCGCAGAAAATGCGCTCATCTGTCCCTAGCCTAAACATTCGTGAATGAGGTGATCTTCTGTGTCTTGTCACACAGCCAGTACCACGCAGTATTTTGGGGCTCACTAATTTCTTTAAAACATTCGTGAATTGAGGTGATCTTCTGTGTCTTGTCACACAGCCAGTACCACGCAGTATTTTGGGGCTCACTAATTTCTTTAAAACATTTCTGAATTGAGGTGATCTGTGTCTTGTCACACAGCCAGTACCACGCAGTATTTTGGGGCTCACTAATTTCTTTAAAACATTTCTGAATTGAGGTGATCTGTGTCTTGTCACACAGCCAGTACCACGCAGTATTGTGGGGCTCACTAATTTCTTTAAACCATTTGTGAATTGAGGTGATCTGTGTCTTGTCACACAGCCAGTACCATGCAGTATTTTGGGGCTCCCTAATTTCTACAAAACATTTGTGAATTGAGGTGATCTGTGTCTTGTCACACAGCCAGTACCACGCAGTATTTTGGGGCTCACTAATTTCTTTAAAACATTTGTGAATTGAGGTGATCTGTGTCTTGTCACACAGCCAGTACCACGCAGTACTTTTGGGGTCACTAATTTCTACAAAATATTTGGGAATTGTTATAATCCGTGTGTTCTCACTGGCTGCCACCCATCAAGGGGTCTCACTGATTTATAGGAGGTTTCACTGCCACCCATCAAAGGGTCTCACTGATTTATAGGAGGTTTCACTGCCACCCATCAAAGGGTCTCACTGATTTATAGGAGGTTTCACTGCCACCCATCAAACGGTCTCACTGATTTATAGGAGGTTTCACTGCCACCTATCAAAGGGTCTCACTGATTTACAGGAGGTTTCACTGCCACCCATCAAAGGGTCTCACTGATTTATAGGAGGTTTCACTGACACCTATCAAAGGGTCTCACTGATTTACAGGAGGTTTCACTGCCACCCACCAAAGGGTCTCACTGATTTATAGGAGGTTTCACTGCCAGCCATCAAAGGGTCTCACTGATTTATAGGAGGTTTCACTGCCACCCATCAAAGGGTCTCACTGATTTATAGGAGGTTTCACTGCCACCCATCAAAGGGTCTCACTGATTTATAGGAGGTTTCACTGCCATCCATAAAAGGGTCTCACTGATTTATAGGAGGTTTCACTGCCACCCATCAAAGGGTCTCACTGATTTATAGGAGGTTTCACTGCCACCCATCAAAGGGTCTCACTGATTTATAGGAGGTTTCACTGCCACCCATCAAAGGGTCTCACTGATTTATAATAGGTTTCACTGCCACCCATCATAGGGTCTCACTGATTTCTAGGAGGTTTCACTGCCACCCATCAAAGGGTCTCAATGATATATAGGAGGTTTCACTGCCACCCATCAAAGGGTCTCACTGATTTATAAGAGGTTTCACTGCCACCCATCAAAGGGTCTCACTGATTTATAGGAGGTTTCACTGCCACCCATCAAAGGGTCTCACTGATTTATATGAGGTTTCACTGCCACCCATCAAAGGGTCTCACTGATTTATAGGAGGTTTCACTGCCACCCATCAAAGGGTCTCACTGAGTTAGACCAGAGTTCTGTAAATCTTTAATCTTTATACCAGAGTTGAATCAGAGTTCTGTATATATTTAATCTATATATCACTCACCATGTCTGAAAGAACATAAAGGACAGGCAGACGCTCCCAGACACAGATAAGAGGGCAAGCAGCCCCTGTGTCGGGAGGCTGTGCCTCTGGTCATGGTGGACGTGTTGCATCCTCTGCAGGGGCACGCTTGTCCTTTATAACTGGTGCTGGCCGTCTTCTGAACCTGCAGCAACATACAGAGGATTTGGTGGATTGGCTAGCCAGGCCATCCTCATCCTCCGAGTCCTCTGCCAGCCAGGCTCCTAGTGCTTTACAGTCCACCTCAGCTGCCAAAGCATCTAATGCAGCCTCCATGTCCACAGCTACTCCTGCCGTAGCCTCGCTATCACACACGGAGGAGTCAGCTGAATTGTTTGACTACAATGAGAGTGACATGCTGCTTGAGGATGCGCAGCAACTACAGTGCTCTGATTCAATCTCTGAGGTTGAGCAAGGGAGTATAATCAACCTAGAGGAAGGGGGTGCCAGTGATGACACACAAATAACTGGCACTCATGTTGCCCCAGCAGCTGCAGCATACTGCCAAGTTGGCTCCAGTGATGAGGAGATAGGGGGTGAAGATGACATTGATGATGAGGTCACGGACTCCACCTGGGTGCCAGATCGAACTGAGGAATCAAGTGAGGAGGAGGGGGAGGAGGAGGAGGAGGCACAGCAAACACGAGGCACAACATCCTCTGTGACCAACCGTAGCACTAGCCAGTTCAAGGCATCAGATGTCAGAGCTGCTCCTGTGCAGAGCGCTGTTGTCTCAAAGAACACATGCAGGAACTCTGCTGTCTGGGAGTTCTTTAAGAAATGTGCAGCAGACCCCACCGTTGCTATTTGTAATCTATGTCAGAGGAGGCTGAAGCGTGGGATAAACACCGGACACTTGGGTACCACGTGCTTGAGGCAACATATGACCACCCGCCACACATCCCGTTGGTGCAAAACTTTGCGTAGGTCCTCCTCCTCCTCATCTGTCTCTACCCCCACTGTATGTCCTGCCATGTCATTGCCTACAACCTCCACTGACAGGGATGATGCTACAGTAATGGATGTACCAGGTCCTTCCTCACAATGTGACATCCTCCCAGCAGCTGAAGATTTACACAGTCAAGATTACGTTGCCGCAGCTGCTGCAGCGTAAGAAAAAATATAGTCCCAACCATCCCCAAGCACAGTGTCTAAATGCCAGCGTAGCAAAATTACTCGCATTGCAGCTGCTGCCTTTCAAGCTGGTGGACTCTGCTCCTTCCGTGAATTTGCTGAATGTGCTGTACCACAGTGGCAGGTTCCAAAACGCCATTACTTTTCACGCAAGGCCATTCCAGCACTATACCAGCACGTGGAAGACAATGTTATCCAGTCATTGGGAAAGGCAGTCAGCAACAAGGTGCATGTGACTTTAGACACATGGTCCAGCAAGCATGGACAGGGTTGTTACATTTCCTTCACGGCACACTGGGTAACTCTGATTGCAGTTGGGAGGGATCCAAGACGGGGCTCTGTGCTGGAGCTTGTTCATCCACCACGTCTCCAGAAAGCCTCCTTCTCTGTCTCTGGCGAAGTGGCAGTTAAACCGACGCCTGACTGGCTCTACGCAATGGCTCAAGCAAAAAGAAGCCATACTGTGCTTGAGCTGGTGTGTTTAGGGGACAGGAGCCACACCGGGCCAGAAATTCTGTCAGCTCTGCAGGGCCAGGTGCAGAGATGGTTAACACCACGCCAACTTGAGCTGGGAATGATCGTCTGTGATAATGGCAGCAACCTTCTCTCCGCCCTACGCAAGGGTAAATTGACGCATGTACCATGCCTAGCACACGTCCTAAATCTAGTGGTACAGCGCTTCCTAACCAAGTACCCAGGGCTGCCAGAGCTTCTCAGCCAGGCCAAAAGTCTGCAGCCACTTCAGACGGTCATTCCCAGCAAGCGTTCGCCTGGCAGAAATTCAAAGAGAATTCCACCTTCCCACAAACCGTCTGATCTGTGACATGCCCACCGGGTGGAACTCGACATTAGCAATGCTGCAGCGTCTGCACAAGCAGCAGAGGGCCATCAACGAGTACCTGTGTGAGTGTGGCACAAGGACAGGTTCAGGTCAACTTGGTTTTTTTCCCCCCCCCCGCAGTGGCTGATGATCAAGGATGCATGCACTGTACTGTCACCATTTGAGGAGGCAACGAGGATGGTGAGCAGGGACAGTGCATGCATCAGTGACACAATTCCTTTAGTGTTCCTGCTGGAGCACACTCTGCGGGGAATTATAGATGTGGCTCTAAAGGCAGAGCAGCGGGAGGAAGAAGAGGCCTTCCCTAGCTCTCAAGGCCCCAGTCTTTCCGCAGAAAGCATTCCAGTGGGTCCTACTCAGATCAGACAGGAGGAGGAAGAGGAGGAATATTTAAGTAGTGGGGGCATTGAAGGTGGAGATTCCTCAAGAGAGGGTTTCGTGTGCCCAGAAACAGAAGGGCTAGTGCGTGACTGGGATGAGGAAGTGCACGATATGGTCATCCTCATTGACCAGGAAGACTTGGAAGCTAATGCCACCTCCAACCTACGCTGCATGGGCTCCCTAATAATGCAAAGCCTGCTAAAGGACCCCAGGATTCGTGCTATCAAGGAGAGTGATCATTACTGGTTTGCAACCCTTCTTGATCCACTATACAAGGGTAAAGTTGCACAGCTCATCCTGCCCGCACAGAGGGAGCACAGGATGAAAAAACTTGAGGACGCTCTAAAGCGACACTTGTGTAACACCTTTCCAGGCACTGGTAGATTACCAAGTGCTGACACAAGTGCTTCTGAGGCTGCGGATGATCAGAGGAATAGTGGTGAAGGCCAAGGCCGCTTGACTGATGCATTTTTAAATTTTTTTAGTCCTCGACGCCCAGGGACGTCAAATGTAGGCACCCATTGCCAGCGTCTTTACCATATGGTGCAGGACTACCTAGGGGCAAGGGCAGACCTGGATACCTTTCCAGCAGATGATCCACTGGCTTACTGGGTGTTGAGATTGGATCACTGGCCAGAACTTAGCCAATATGCTATGCAGCTACTAGGTTGCCCTTCATCCAGCGTGCTTTCTGAAAGGACGTTCAGTGCCGCTGGAGGTTTTGTCACAGACAAAAGAGTGCGTCTGTCCACCGACTCTGTAGACCGGCTGACATTTATAAAAATGAATCAGTCCTGGATCAGCAGCTATCAACCCCCTGATGCTGACGTAACGGAATAGATCGGGGATGTCTTCTGCATTCACAAAACCTCCAGCACTGAACTCTTCCACAATACCACAAAAGGGTTACGGTATGAATGCATTTGCTGCCATGAAAGGTGCAATATTTGGCTGCACTGATGCCGGTGCCAGATTTATATCATTTAAATTTTTTGAACCGCAGGGTCCAACCCTGCACTCTTCCACAATACCACAAACGGGTTACGGTGTGAATGCACTTTCTGCATGAAAGGCGCACTATTTGGCTGCACTGACGCCTGTGCCAGATTTATATCATTTAAATTTTTTGACCCGCAGGGTCCAACCCTGCACTCTTCCACAATACCACAAAATGGTTACGGTGTGAAGGCACTAGCTGCCATGAAAGGCACAATATCTGGGTGCACTGATGCCTTGACCAGAATCATATATTTTTATTATAGGACCACATGGTCCACCCCTGCATTCTTCCACAATACTACAGAGGGGTTACTGTATGATGATACTTGCTGGCCTGGCACCAAAGACACAATATCTGGGTGCACTGATGCCCATTACCAGATAAAAAACTTTTCAATATAGGACCACATGGTCCACCCCTGCATTCTTCCACAATACTACAGAGGGGTTACTGTATGATGATAGTTGCTGGCCTGGCAGTCTTGCACCAAAGGCAGAATATCTGGGTGCACTGACGCCTTTACCAGATGCATATCTTTTTAATATAGGACCACAAGGTTCACCCCTGCATTCTTCCACAATACCACAGAGGGGTTACTGTATGATAGTACTTGCAGGCCTGGCACCAAAAGCACAATATTTGGGTGCACTGCCACTGACGCCTGTATCAGATTCATATCCTCAGAGGGGTTACGGTGTGACGGCACTGTTGGGGACGCTAAAGGACCAATTTTGAAGCACCTATTGTTACTTTCATCCAAAGCCTGCATAAGTTTCACAATAATTTAGCCAACAAAATCAGTAAACTTTTTCTGCGTGTCCGAAAATGTCTCCTCTTTTCATACAGACTGCCGCCCCAAGCAGTTGTTTATGGATAGATTAAAGGAAAAGCATTTACCGTCATTTGAAACATCATTTTTTTGTTTTTAAGTGTTTCTATACATCCTACAAATCCGCCACTTCACGGGCAGGTTATGGGGACCTCCTAGGCACGATATTTGAAGGCATTTTTCGTTTTTATTTTTAAAAACGTATTTTTTTAAACTTTTTGTCCTTGTTTCCTGTCCCCCAGGGCACTACCCGGACCCCCATACACTTTTTATGGCAAATATGTAGCATATATGCCCTCCTGGAGGGCACTCTAAAAAACGAATTTTCAGCCCCATTGACTTGCATGGGGTTTGGGTTCGGGTTCGGACCCGAACATTTGGAAAAATTCGGGTTCGGGCCCGAACCGAACTCGGGGGGTGTTCGGCTCATCCCTACACAGAATCCAAAGCAATAAAACTCAGTAATGTGTGTATATATACATATCACAGAGCTCTACAGCAATAAACCTCACAGTAATGTGCGCCGTGTATGAGCATTCAGTGTTATATGGGAGCACTGATTTATGAGTAAGAATAGTTAAAAAAAGAAACCGTAAAACCCCGGGGGGGGGGGGGTGACACCATGAGTTACCGCACCGGGTGACACCAACCCTAGTGACGCCACTGCTCCCTGGCAGTATTCCCGAGTGTGGCTCGGGGTTAAATTTCTTTGCTGAAAGCAGTAACCCCTAGCCACACTCGGGCTAGTACATACCTGTCCCTGCGCTCCCTCGCTGTCCCCGCAGTCACCTCCGGCCGATCGCAGCATCCTGCTTCCTGGTTTCCTTCTCGTGAGACGGAAACCAGGACGTCACGATTGAACGGAGAATGCAATTGCGGGAGGACGCAATTGAGGGAGCACAGGTACAGTTATGTATCCAGCCCGAGTGTGGCTCTGGGTTACCGCTTTCAGCAAAGAAATTTAACCCCGAGCCACACACACGAGAAAACTGCCAGGGAGGTTAATACATTTTTTGATGATGTTATTTTTCGAAGGCTGAAAACACAAAGCAACAGATTTTCAACCATATTACTCACGTTAGGGATGAAGAACTAAGTGGAGTTTATTTCTCTTCTTCAATAACAATGACAAGCCTGGACAAACATAAAGCGACAATCTATGCACCCTGACCACGTTAGCTATTAAAGAGGGTCAGGGTGTGTGGTGTACCCCCTCCCCCAGTCCTGTTTGCCTGATATCGCTGTGTGAAGCAGAGCAGTTTCTTCCACCAACACAGCTGTCACTCGGCAGATGAGATTTGAATGTCTCGGAGACCGATGATGTCAGCAAACTCTCCATGTTGACATCATCCAGTCTCAAAGCACTCACAGCAGTGGGAAATGCCAGATGAGGACTGGCGTAGCATATGCGCATGCAGCACCACTCTCGTTCTGCACAGGTGCTGCAGAAATTGAGTACGAACATACGCAAGTTATGAGCGATGTGTGATTTTTGTACACTATGCAAATTGCGGGGAAGCTACAGGGACTTCTCTGTTTCATTAGACCTGAGCTGAAGAGGAGGATCAGCCCAGCTCCCCTTCACCACCATGATCGTGTAATGATTAGCATTATCAGAAACAGCAGCCCGCGATCTTGTTAACACAATCTAGGGCTATGTTGGATCATTGCAAATGATAATTCATTTGATGCAAATTAATTTCCTTTGCATTTTGGCTCCAGAGGGTGCCCACAAAGTTGCCCGCAAAGTTTTAGCACGGTGGGCATGATGCCAGGGGTGCTAACACTTTTTAAAACCAGCTGGGGAATGTCACTATCAGACTTTTCCCCAGTTGAGCTCAGAACTGCAGTAACTCCTTTCAGCCAGCAGATGGCAGATATCTGCCTGCCTATAGGTTATTACAGAAATTAATACACTGGGAATATATTCTAAAATATTTCTATGTGCAGGAGGGGTGGGGTCGCGCCTATTCCCCGATGGGGCGGCTGCAACCACCAAATGCATCCAGCCCAACAACATGTGTGAAACATAACAAATAAAGAAATGTCATCTGCGCTTATTCCCATTATGCCGTGTGAAACTAAACACAATTAGAGGTTTGGTTTCTTATCAATGGCCATTATAAGACTAAGCTCGCCCTCCAACATTAAGGGACTATCCAAAATGAAACTACAGGCTGCTGTATAGCAAACCATACCTGCTCATGCTGCTTGTCAGACATGAGGTAGACTGGTGGGCCTTTATCTATGCTCCCCCAGAAACAAAATACACTTTGGGATCGAAAACAAAGACACGGAGCGGGATCTTGCTGCAGGGATGACCTGGCTGGAAGTACATTGAAACATATATAGTGCATAAAATATTTTTTGCTGTATAAATAATTAAAATTATTTTCCAATAGAACGTTGCTTTCTTGTAGTTTTATTATAGAATATAACAGTAGTGAAGGGGTTAGATAACCCCAACTTCTAACGGGCACAGCAGGTTCACTTTAAGGCCAATCATTCACTTCATCAACATGGGAATTAATTTTGAATAAGCTGTGGATTCTGTCCTTTAATTATCCCCTGGACTAACTGATCCCTTTGAATATTTCTCTGGGTCTGCATCTATTAGGTTCTGCTTTCAGCACGCGGTGGACATGGAAGTAATTGCTAGCTTTGCCAGTTATACTTGTTGTAGTCATAACATCCATCGTGCCTGGCCGTCTCACGGTGACCGAGATCCGCGAGGCCAGACGCAAGTTTAAAAAGTCAATAAGACACCTCACTAAAGGATGCATTAATTTCCTAATAGCTGTAAGCCTCATGACCTCAAGCCGGGCCGCTCAGGCGGTAAATTCTCGGCGGAGGTGAGAGGGGTACAGGTGGCCGTAACATTTTGCTGTAATTGCCAACTGTCTGGATGTGAAACATTTAAAACACGTAAAAAAAGAAACATCGGGAAGATTCCCGATCCGCTACAGGAGATTATCTTTAACATCAAAGCGTGCGGTGACACGGCAGCCGTCAGCAAAGGAATTAAACAGGAAAAAACACACAGCGGTGTTCAAATAAAATGTGCCATTTTTATTACAGCCCTTGAAGGTTGCGCATTTATATTTTTGATCTAGTATCTGTAAACAGCTTAAATAAAATATAATTTATTTATTTTTTGCCTCGTAACAAACAGTGTAAGAGTTCTAGGGAAGAAAACCTGCTTGAATTTAATGCACCGATAATTTGAAAACCTTCCAAATACATGAATTTTAAATTAAAAATATATCTTGTTCATAAAAATATTTAGATTACATCGTATGCCCTTGTCGGTGCGGGACGTTCTAAGCCGCCCTCGCGGCAGGAGGGCTTTGAGGACGCAGTGCATACGCGTATGCCCAGCTGTCTTCAATGGGCCGCCTCAGCCCCTCCCCACAGCCGACACACGCCGCTTGCCATTGGCTGCAGAGGGACGGCCTGAACTCAGGCCGCCCCCTGCAGCCAATGACTCTCTCCGTACGTCGGCTGCCTGGGCAGACCAAAATCAGCAGCTCGCTCGGCACCTGTTGGCAAGGCGGCAGCGTAGCTGTACCTCTTTTTTAAGCCGTTAGTGATTTGAAGGCGACGTGGGCACAGTGCTGACGTTAGAGTTAGCTTGAAGGAGCTGATAGAGCCCAGGGAGTTTTATTGCTGTGGAGCTCTGAGATACGCTCATACATTAGGTTGTGTTCACTAACCTCTGAATTGCCCCTGAATTGCACCTAATGGTGAATTTCACCATATCTGCAATTTTGGGGCAATTAGTCTATTCACTAAGCTGTTAGTTTGCCAAATAAAGTGCAATTCACCGCAATTCAGAGGCAGTGAAATTGTCCCATAGAAGACTAATGTGTCTTCTATTCACAGAACACTGAATTACATGGAAATGGGTGCGTGTGTATATATATTGTAGAGGTCGGCAAGGCTGGGTCCTGGATGGACAATATGTTTCACCCCTATTTAGGTTACAGTCCTTTTAAGGGCAGCCACAGGGTTAACCTTCCTGTCCAGGAAGAGGTTTAAGGCTAGGGTCAGACTAACGCATTTTTTCACGTAATACGCGATAGCGGTCATACGATGCGCATTTTCATTCGTGATTTTGTACGGTTATCAATATAACACTTTTTGCATCTGGACGTGATGTTGGCCGGACATTAGCAGTGTCTGATGTCTCCTAATCTCACACACATGCTGCTAGCGGACGCAGCGCACTCTGTACGTCAGTACTAGCGGTTTAACGTTCTCGAAAAAATGCGTTCGTTTGCCATTTGCGTTGCGCGGGCACACTTTTGTGCGGACGTTCTTCGTATGCTGCCCGGCATTGGACATAATTTGCTGCTAGCGCGGCCGTGATTTAGTGCAGCTAAATGCACGTTAATACTGCGCTAGTCTGACCTTAGCCTTAAAGTCAGCAACTCCCAGACAGGATTGTGGGAGTTAAGGAGAAAGCAATTAGTTGTAAGCTGCGTGCAAAGAGGAGACTGAGCTGTTTTGCTATACCTGAAAGGTCCTGTATTTCTGGGAAAGGATTCCCCCAGGTTTGGGACTTTTGTACAAGTCGGTGAGCCATCCTTATATTCTG
Source organism: Leptobrachium leishanense (assembly GCA_009667805.1). Classification (NCBI taxonomy): domain Eukaryota; kingdom Metazoa; phylum Chordata; class Amphibia; order Anura; family Megophryidae; genus Leptobrachium; species Leptobrachium leishanense. The sequence goes on from CM019064.1 coordinate 437,040,149, forward strand.
TTATTTTGTGCCGAAGATCTGGACTTTACTTTGATTACGCTGAAGACAAGCGTGTATTTTTATGTTTATCAGTTTGGCTGCCCTGAAAGGGAAAATAAAGCAGATTTTGTTTCATCCAAGACTTGTGCAAGCGCTCTGTGGGCCCCCAACATGACAATATATTTTTTTATATTCAAAATTGACAGTAGAACAGCCAACAAGGCAGGGAACGTCATGGAGTAGGGCTACACATCACCTCCGGATCATAAACCAGAGGGATCGAATAACATGCATGCACAATAACGGCCCATATTCATATTAACAACCATTCCTACAGGTCTATTCAAAGAAAAGTGAAAGGAGAATGACTGGAGAAGTGAAAATTCTAGGTCAAAATATCCAAACCAGAAAAATTCTCCCATTTATCTCACTTTCCAAAACGGCTATTTGCCGGGTAAAGATTGTTCATTCTTTGCCGGGTTTTGCGCTGAGTTTTCGGCAGGTTTGCGGCGGCTTTTCCCTGCATTAGGACGGCCCTGTGGTGCTTGCTGGATACACCGCAGGGTTGCCGAAATGGGATCGCCAAATCGCACCGAATTGATGAGAACGAAAAGTCACCGGACGTGCAGTGACTTTGATTCTCTGAATAACCCTGACAGTGTTTTTATGGTGACAACATTCAAACTTCCTGCCCACCCCAACAGTTCCCATTGGCTGAATTCAAGTCCAGCCTATGCTCCACATCATGCTTCACTTAGGTCCACTGGGTTTATGCAGATGAAGTCTTGAAACCTTGGTGACCACACAGTAATTTACATAAGACATTGTAAAGGGAATCAGATAGTGTTTGCCTGAGAAAAAGGGTAGGCTGGCAGGTTAATCTTCAGCAAGATAACAGATGCACATGTACCAAGCAATAGCTAATAGACAATAGTATTCTTGCATAATCACAGATTCACACAAACATTCTGCACAAAGAAAGGCCTGCACCCTAAATCCAAAACACCTCTCCAAGTTCAAATGACGCACGTCACAGGGGAACAGTTAAATGGGGAGCGGGCTCCCAAACAAGGAATAAGGTTGTCTGTGTCTTCAAGCAAAATCCCATGCTCTGGCCTTTCCAATGATACCAAACACTTAACATTTTGCTTCTCCTTCTCTTGTATCCAAAGGATGCCCCCCTCCTTTCAGGCACTCTTCCGGCTATGGGGTGTATAATTATGTCTGTCGCACTTAGACAAACTGCATAGAGTTTGGCCAGGGCCCCTTGGAGCCAATGGGCCCCTGAACATAATGGGCTCCTGAACATAGCATGGGCTGTCACCCCTGTAGGGAAAAGGGGGGTGTTTGTGAGGGTCCTGAGAATGAGCAACAGCACTAATGGCCTGCTCTATGGTGGGTGCCGCTCAGGTCTCACAAACAAGGTTTTAGCTTGCTTGTGCCATTACAGGGATGAATTCTCCATATGCAAATCAGCCTGCTCTCACCCAGAAAGGGTGGCCAGCACTGATTGCCAAGGACGTCATCCTGCATGAGAGGAGCAGTAACCCCCGATGATCGTTTCGGCCTTATTGGGCCTCGTCAGGAGGGTATAGCTGAGACCCCTCTAGGCACATCAAGCAAGGGGTCCACTTCTGCCTGTATGCCGATAATGCAGACCCGGTGTGACATTGTGCAAGATAAGGGACGCCATCTAGAATTCTGAATCTTTCATCCCTACAATATCTCTGTAAAAAATAAACAAATACATGAAAAATTAAAAGCGAGCAAATTCACATTATTTAAATTTTATAACTATCAAAGAATAACAATTTCTGCGCTGACCACAGTCACTTCTCTCAAATATCTAGTTATGTGGTTGGACCCTAATCTATCCTTTGGCCCCCACATCGAAAAACTTTCATCTAAACTTTACCCCAAACTAGGTGCCCTGTACAGAAACAAATCCTGCCTGAGCCGCGCGGTAAGAAAGCAGCTTGTACAACAAATGCTTATGCCAGCTATTGATTACGGAGATGTAGTGTATGCAGCGGCCCCGCAAACACACCTTTAGAAACTTACTCCATTGTATAACTCCTTCTGCTGCTTTGCATTACAATGTAACTACATGACCCACCATTGTGACATGTTAAAAGAGCTAAACTGGCCATCGCTGGAGTCTAAACGCACCTTTCACCTCTCCAGCCTGGTGTCTAAGAGCATTTCTGGGAAGCTGCCACCCTACCTGAATAGACTGCTTCCCCCAGCAGCTCCCTCATCCTATAACCTCCGATCCAGGACCAGCACCTTACTTGCAATACCACAATACAAAAAGACAGCGGCTCGGTCCTCATTCTCCTACAGAGCACCACAATTATGGAATAACCTCCCAGACACCATCAAATCTTCCCCCAGTCTAAAGTCCCTAAGAGCTCCCTATTAACATACCTCAATACAGAATGCACCTGTAAACATGTAACCTAGTGACTATATTTCCTATATTTATTTTCTGTTAATCTGTATATTTGTGTTGTTTTTTCAATATCTTGCATTGTATTACTTTGTATTTCTGTAACTGTAACACTTCAATGTTCTTGAACCCAGGACATACATGAAAACGAGAGGAATCTCAATGTATCCTTCCTGGTAAAATCCTTTATAAATAAATAAAAAAAATAAAAAATAAATATTTTACTATTTTATTTTACCCTATAGCTAATTACATTCGCATCTCACGTTTCAAATAAATGTTGAGATAAAACTTGTTTCAACAAAAGGCACTTGGTGGTGAAGGGGTTAATGTATTTCTTATAGGGATCAAACTTTAAATAAGTAAAAGGTCTGGGACATGAGTTTGATTGTTTCGAAACACGCGCTTGCTTTATAGAGCAATAGATTCAGCGGTCGGCACCGACACACAGAAATGATGTAATAAAATATACATTAAGTGCAAATATACATTCAGTATAAACCTTTCTATTGAGATTGGCTCTCTTCCGTATCGCACCTTTACATTGTCTTCATATATTGCCTGTCAAAGTTTCCATCCTTCCAATAATCCCCTTGTGTTCGTCCGCTCGGCAAAACCCATCAGAAGTATATCTGCTTTACATTTAATGGAAAACAAGGCACCTCCTGGGAAATACCTGAGGCCGCGCTATCTTGTCAGGTCATGAAATGTCAGAAGTTTTACTTTGCCAAACAAATTGTTGAACATTGCAGAGACGGATAGTATCCGCAAGTACTAAAAGAAAATGAACAGGAAGTCTGTAGGCCATGGCGTACGTCTAGATGTCGTATGTAGGGCTTCCGTAGGGCAGCTTCGGAAAACTCTGAGTCCTGTTATCTGGATAAAACAAAATGTATCTTTAATTAAACTGCTAGATGCCCTTAAAATAAAACTTTAATAAAAGGTGAGTCAAATGGAATTCAAGACCAAACTGGCCAATGAGGACAAACTCGTTCTGAGAGGAGTCCATCGTTTGAAAGATGTGGCATACTCTTCGACATGATGGCTACCTTGCTTCAAGGCCCTGATGGCTGTTTAGGTGGTTTCTATTCTCGAAGGGTCTCTGGATATAGAGACCAGAGAAGCAGCAAAGGAGTTCCATGAATGTAGGCTGGGATCCCTTGCCTGCAAGAGGTTAAAGGTACATACATTGCCAGCCAAATGGGTAACGGTTATCTGAACCTCAACATGGTCTGTAGACCAGGTTTGCATTGTTGGTGACTGACAACCCATGAGGAAAGTTTGAAACTGGCTGCAACTCCCCACAGAAACAGTCCAGCTTGGGTACCATGGGATCTGGTGTGATACGGTCTTCCGGCGTCAACATGGAGGGCAATGGGATGGGTCAGGGTTGCATGAGTGGAGGACTTTGTTGAGACGACACTGGAAGGTCTTGCATCTGGGCTTGCAAATGAGCTTGTCTAAAATAGAGATCTTGTGCAGACAGCGCAAACACCCCTATTTAATGTCGGGGCTGCAAAGTCTATAAGAATGGTAGATCATGAGCAAGTGAGGAAAATGGTTGATCCAAAAGGCAGTCTAAGGAAAGGTCTGGGTCAAGGCAGGGTATATCAAACAGGAATGCACTCAGGAGATATTTAGAACAAGGGAGCTCAATGCAAATGAAGGGGTTATTCACTAAACCTCTAACTCCAACTTGCCACCACACGGTGAATTTCACCATATGATGCCATTTCAGGGCAGTTTGTCTGTCCACAAAGCTGTCAATTATCCAAATACTGGCACATTGACAGTGAAATACGGTGCGGTTCACCGTAGTTCGGCGATCTTCACCTGCAGCAAAATTGTCCCATAGAAGTAATGGTTAATCTATTCACAGAACGAGGAACTGCACCGAAATGTCAGTGAAATGCCCTGATTTTCGGTTATTCAGTTAAACAGGCGAATCCATAGGTTTCAATGTAAAAAGTAATACCATTTTTAAATTATTTAAAAAAAAAAAAACTTTCGGCAAAAAGCCTTTTTATTTTATAGAAAACACCTTTTTGTGTATATATATATTTTTTTTTCAGTGGAATTTTTGTTTCCCAATTTTTTTTAGAAAGCATTTGTTTTTTTACTCTGTAACAGACTGTCTTATTGTTTTTTAAAGGACCTTTTTTATTATTTAGACATATTTTAATGCATTTGTATTGATTTTAAACATCTATTAGGAGAAGAGGAGAGTTTAGGGGTGGGAGGTTTCTAGTTCGGTGGATTTCAAGACCAGTTTGCCGCTCTTCCACGACGTTTGCCAACCTGCTTCTTTTTCACGAGGCTTGGCAACTCCATTTTCACTGCACTATGGTGACCTTACGGTGAATAGTGAATTCACCGTAGTTTCGGCGATGTGGAATCTCCGAAGTGAAAAGCACAGAAATGTAGATGAAATTTCGGTGCATTGTGAATAACCCCTTGAGTATCTTCCTACTGGAGTGAAGGGAGGGTTTAAATACAATCATCAGTATGAACCACACTCAGAAGACGGCTGGAAGATGTCAGCCTGGCGGGCGAATACTACCAAACAGCCCTTTAAACCAATAAAATTACATAAAAGCACATCTCACACATTTTACATACAGTTTCCTGCCTTTCTCATAGAATTTTATACATTAGATATGAATTAATTATCTTTAGTACAGATTATATCATAATATTTTCTCACAACGTTATATTTACTGCTGTGAAAAAGTTCCTTATGAATATTTAATTGGTACTAAAGTAATCTCTATAACTCTCCTACTAATGAGTAAATTAGCCCCTTGCCAGCCCTCCCCTGACCACACTTGTCCCCAGGCCAACGTTGCAGACATTGAAGGCCCCATGTCCAATTCCCCAATGTTTTCACTGGCACATCCATACGTTGAGTCTTGGTGGTTCCCCTGGCACCAGTGAAGAATCAGATATCAGTGAGAGGTGTGGTCAGTGGCGTAACTAGAAACCTGAGGGCCCCGGTGCAAGAATCCATGAAGGGCCTTTCCTCGCCCCCCCAAAAAAGATCCATATTTTTACTTTTTTTTTCCTGCAATATAAAAGTAATAGTATGTGTAGTTCACACAGGGCCCCCCGGTAACAAAGCCCGCCATATTGTGAGAGGCCCCACCGGTAATGCAGGCCGCCATATTGGAAGGGCCCCCGGTAACGCAGACCGCCATAGTGAAAGAGCCCCCCCGGTAACACAGGCCACCATATTGAAAGCCCCCCCCCCGGTAACACAGGTCACCAATATTGAAAGGGCCCCTCCCCCGGTAACACAGGCCACCATATTGAAACCACTCCCCCCCCACTAATATTGAAAGGGCCCCTTGGGCCCCTTAGCCCTGGTAACACAGGCCGCCATATTGAAAGGGTCCTCCCGGTAACATAGGCTGCCATAATGAAAGGGCCTCCCCAGCAAAAATAAAGCTTGGATGCATGTGGGATCATATTTAATATACCCAACCATAGTACACTGTGGAGAGCCAGATTGTTTGTAAAAGTGCATTACTGGTGTCAGTAGCGCTGCCATAAACACATACCTGGTCGGAGGTCCTGGTGGTGGTGACAGCGGGAGATCGGAAGTGTCCACACAGCCCCACACACGCCTTAATCCCGATCTTCACTCCTGGCCCGGCTGACCACACACACATGCAGTCACATGTGCCGGGATGGAGCAAGCAGCCTGTTACAAAGTAGTTCAGCGGCGCTGGCTGCCAAATTAAGCGTAAGAGCCTGCCTGAGCTGCAGGGCCCCCCTGCAGTGGTGGAATGCCAGGACCCGGTCGCAAGTGTGATCGCTGCGACCCTGGTTGCTCTGTAACTGGGTGTGATTAAACCAGAGCACTTTGAGGGCTGGTACCTGACGTTCCTTTTGTGACAGTCCTTTACAGGCTCATTATGCTGCAATGTCACATCACAAACCGCTGCCGTGAAGGAAGGCCCAAATTGTTACTGTTCCTCTTTGAAAACCTTGACAGTCCCTTTCCTGCGATGCCCTGTGAGTCTCAGGCCAGGTCCTGTAATTGTCCTGGCTCTCCTGCAAGCAACCACAGGTGGTCCCACTAACGAGCCTTGTGTTTCCCTTACAAAGAGTGGAGCTTTCATAGTGCACTGCTTCAGCATTGTCTACACTTTGTGTATATTTCTCCTGAAGTCTGCTCCCTGTCTGCCCTGTCTTTTCAAGCCTCCTTTCATGTTCCTCAAGCCTCCTGCTGTGTTCCCTATGTCTCAAGCCTCCTGCCGTGTTCCCCAAATCTCAAGCCTCCTGCCTTGTTCCCCTAGCCTCCTGCTGTGTTCCCCAAGTCTCAAGCCTACTGTCATGTTCCTCAAGCTTCCTACAGAGTTCCCCAAGCCTCCTGCTGTGTTCCTCAAGTCTCAAGCCTCCTGTCGTGTTCCCCAAGCCATGTTCCTCAAGCCTCCGATCGTTTTCCCAAAGCCTCCAGACGTATCCCCAAGCCTCAAATCGTGTTCCTCAAGCCTCCTGCTGTGTTCCTCAAGCCTGCAACTGTGGACTATACCTTGCTGCCCATTGTGCCCTCTGTCATCAGTGTTCCTGCCTGCCAGCCATCTGAGTCTTGGGCATATCCTCCAAACCTCCTGTATACTCCAGCTTTGTCTCTTGTGTAAATCCAGTCAGCCTTCCTGTCCTGCCTGTCTCGTGCCTCTTGCAAGTCCTGGTGTGTCTTCTGTGTCTCGTTCATCCCTGCCTGGTTCTACAGTCAGTCCTCTTCCTCTCATATACTAGCTACCACTCATTTTCTATAATTCCTTTTTTAACCGCAATAAACCCTCATTTGGACTTCATCCAAATGACTTGGTTTGCTCTATCACTGCATACTGGGCTCATACCATCATCCCCATACACCATATCGTGACATGCAAATACCACGGAAGTGGATCCCAATGTTGTTCGCCGTCTTGGGAAACGTGGCTGCTCACATGCAGCTGTCAAAGGGCACCATTACATTCCTATCGCTAACGCTAGCACTCACCTGAGTGAATGTTAACGTTAGCCCTGGTGGCCCTAGCGCACCATATTACAATCCAAATGCTAATGGGTTAAGAAACCCGTTAGTGATTGGCATCTTGCGCTTTCAGCGCGAGGTTACTGTACTTTGCGCTCCCTATACTTAACATGGGGAGCGCAAAGAGTTAATTAGCGTTAGGATTACAATACACTAACGCTAATTACCGTCCGGCTGCGGTTACACGAAAAAAAAAGTCCAGTCCCTCTCTGCGGATCACTACGCCGACCTGCCAGATCTAGCAAGGCAAGATCCAGCAAGTCATGTGACCGGCAGCGTCTGCCTCAATGGACTCCATTGAGTGGATGCTCGCAGTGGCACTTAGCGCTGCTGCGTCCATCCCGGGGCTTAGCGCCCGATTACGATGCAGGCAGCTTTTCTAGCACCTGCATCGTAATATCCCGCTAAAACAGGGGCGCAAAGGAGAAACCTGCAGGCCCTGGTTTTTCTCCTTTGCGTTCCCGTTTTAACGCAATGAATGTAAAGATGCCCAAAGAGTGCCAAGATAATTTTTTGGATATTCTTAGGTTTTTTTGACCAGTATTTACTGTTCCGCATAGAAGGCTTATCAATAAATTGCAATCTTTGAGCTTGGATTCCAATATTGTTGAATGGATTAGGCAGTGGCTGAGTGACAGACAACAGAGGGTTGTGGTAAATGGAGTTTATTCGGCGCAAGGTCTTGTTACCAGTAGGGTACCTCAGGGGTCAGTACTTGGACCCATTCTCTTTAATATTTTTATTAGTGATATTGCAGAAGGTATTAATGGAAAAGTATGTCTTTTTGCTGATGACACAAAGATTTGCAACAGGGTTGACGTTCCTGGAGGGATCAGCCAAATGACAAATGATTTAGGTAAACTAAAAAAATGGTGGGAGCTGTGACAATTGAGTTTTAATGTGGATAAGTGCAAGATAATGCACCTGGGACGTAAAAACCCAAGGGCTGAATATAGAATATTTGATACAGTCCTAACCTCAACATCTGAGGAAAGGGATTTAGGGGTTATTATTTCAGAGGATCTAAGGGTAAGTAGTCAATGTAATAGAGCAGCAGGAAATGCTGGCAGAATGCTTGGTTGTGTAGGGAGAGGTATTAGCAGTAGGAAAAGGGAAGTGCTCATGCCACTGTACAGAGCACTGGTGAGACCTCACTTGGAGTACTGTGTGCAGTACTGGAGACCGTATCTCCAGAAGGATATAGACATCTTAGAGAGAGTTCAGAGAAGGGCTACTAAAATGGTGTACGGCTTGAAGGAGAAAAGTTACCAGGAAAGGCTTAATGATCTTAACATGTACAGCTTGGAAAAAAGACGAGACAGAGGAGATATGATAGAAACATTTAAATACGTAAAGGGAATCCACAAGGTAGAGGAAGGGAGTATATTTAAAAGGAAACAAAGTAGCAAAACAAGAGGACATAGTCTTAGATTAGAGGGGCAAAGGTTTAAAAGTAACATCAGGAAGCATTATTTTACTGAGAGGGTGGTGGATACATGGAACAGCCTTCCAGTTGAAGTGGTAGAGGCCAAAACAGTAATTGAATTTAAGCAGGCATGGGATAGACATAAGGCTATCCTAAACAAAAGATAAATCCAGGTAAAGTATCCATGTAATTGCGCAGACTAGATGGGCCGAAAGAAAAATGTCGGCAGATAAGAACCTATGTTTCTATGTTTGTATGTTTCTATTTGAAACTCTTTATTTATTTATTTATAAAGCATTTTAACCAGGAAGGATACATTGAGATTTCTCTCGTTTTCAAGTATGTCTCTTGATAATTCCATTCTGCTTAATCAAGCTGTAGCTGTCCACCAGCTTACAGGCTGGGTCCGAAGATACGGTTTATGCTTTAAAAAAAAAATGGAAAAAGTAAATTAAATAGTATTATAAAAGGTCAACGAAAACCAAACAAATCACTATTTTTAGAATATCTATACCAATTGAAATGGGCTAAAATTCTATTATTTATATATTAAGCAACATGCCGCACAGGTGAATGGCAGCTCGACATGGAGAGTCTACGGGCTCTATTACTCTGGACTCTGAAGCCTGGCCACACACACTCACATCACCCTCTGCCGCCGCGCGTGCTCCTGGACTCTGAAGCCCGGCCACACACACTCACATCACCCTCTGCCGCCGCGCGTGCTCCTGGACTCTGAAGCCCGGCCACACACACTCACATCACCCTCTGCCGCCGCGCGTGCTCCTGGACTCTGAAGCCCGGCCACACACACTCACATCACCCTCTGCCGCCGCGCATGCTCCTGGACTCTGAAGGTACCGGCAATTCAACATGTCTTCTGCAATTCTATGCCACAATTTTGACTTTAATCGTACTGTTAATATTTTATGCTTGCAACTATCTATTAATATTTTGACTGTTTGTTTTTTCTTGCTAAATATATTTCCTGCTTTGTTAAAGCCATGCTGCCATATCCCTGCCCCTCCCCCTTCTTCCCTCCCATGTCGTCAACAAAGTTACTCTCTACAGCCCACACGATCTGACTCTGCAAATTCTTTCTTCCACAGCCCGGCCACACACACTCACATCACCCTCTGCCGCCGCGCGTGCTCCTGGACTCTGCTGTCCCACCCTCCCTCTCCATCTCTCCATCTCTCCATCCATCCATCCACTCAGTGCTGGTCAGAAATTTGTAGCTTACTTTCCAGCTGCTTCCACTTTGCAAATCACCCTAATTAACCCAAGGTTCTAGCCCTTCCCATGATTTGTTAATCTGTATTTTTGTGTTTTGATTTTAATAGTTTGCATTTTATTACTTTGTGTTTCTGTAACAACTGTAACCACTCAATGTTCTCGAACCCAGGACATACTTGAAAACGAGAGAAATCTCAATGTATCCTTCCTGGTAAAATCCTTTGCAAATAAATAAAATAAATAAATAAAATATTACATTCTTCCTGAAAACGTTAACTCGTGCGCAAAATCGCATTAACGCAAAGGGCAAAACCCTTTGCGCTGAATGTCGTATTATTATTATTATTATTATTATTCTTTATTTATAAAGCGCCAGCATATTCCGCAGCGCTGTACAATCAGCTCAACAAAAGTGCGCATTCGTCTAACGCGGGTGAACCTGAGCAAACCCATTGCGAGCGTACTGTACTGCGCGTGTCCTATACTTAACATTGTGAGCGCAAATGCGTTTGTGCGCTGGTACGTGGACGGTATTACAATCTATGCGCAGTTTTTAACGCACAGCATTTGCGCGCATAATTTTAACGTCTTTTAAAAGCTGCTGTTATTGGCAAATCTGAACGTTCTGGCCGAAACCAAATACACCAGCCCAAAAAAAAAAATACAGCAAAGTATAGTTACACATTCTACACATACCCAAACAATAAAATGGAGAAGTTGTGCGTGTTTTTTATTGCTGCAGCATATATACTCAGATTGATTTTGACAGGCGCAAAAACTGAACCGGAGACAATTGTGGTTCTTAATTCTGATTGGCTGAATCGCATGAAAAAACAGTCCGCACACCGATTTCTACGCGCAACGTTAATGCACGTCCGTTTTACGAGCGCAATTTTTCGACGGATGAAAAAATGCACGCGGATTGTAATATGCTTTGCGTACAAATTAACACGCTGCACGAGCGTTTTTGTGCAAAGATGCAATAGGGCCCTACATCAGGGATCTGAAAGTCTGGTGCCCTAGATATTTATTGCCTACAATTCCCTGGATTCTTTGAATCCAACAGATGGCTAGAGAATCATGGGAATTGTAGTTCAGAAACATCTGGGGGGCTGGCTTTTGAGATCCGTGGTCTACATGATGGCAAATGAATGACTTTTGGAACCTTGGACTGACATGTGGACAGCACCAACACCACCGCTGAAGTCTAGTAGCACAGGATTTGTGTTTGCTAAAGGTTGAAAAGTTCTTCTGCTCATCTTGACCCAAATCGTAATTAAAATGTCCCCCTCTGTCTGTCTATTTTGTCTCTCAGCGGCTGTAAAGTTAAGTCCATTGGATCCTCTTTTGTGTTTCTCTAAAAGAAATGGAATCGCTGTGTTTATTAATCCATTATTTTCGTTGCTGAACCCCTTCACTACCGCGATCATCTATACACGTTCAGCGACACAGCAGCCCGAAATCATGTTAACACAATCTGGGGATGTGCTTTGTGATTGCTAATTAAATTTGTTTTTTGCAAATTTATTTTGTTTGCATTTGGGTTCCAAAAGGTTCTCCATAAATTTCAGCCATATGGGCATAATTCCCCAGCTGCTAAAGCTGTTTAAAATCGGCTATGGAGTGTCCTGACATATAGGACATTCCCCAGCCGATGCTAGGAGCCACAAGCTGCAGTTCTGGCTGCAGTAACCCCATTTGGCCAGTAGATGGTGACATCTGCCTGTCAAATAAGTTATTACAGCAAGGAATACATTGGGAATATTCCAAAATATTTCTTATGCTGTAGAGCCGTTTATTGATATATCCACAAGGAAATATCATGTTACTAGTGGTTTTTATTCAATGCCCCTGGAACTGCTCGTTATTCTCGTTATAAGGTGAAACCCAGAAGAACTGTCAGGAGAAGAGAACAATCTAGACTACATAGCCGATTTGGAAAGTGAGATAAATGGGAGAATTTTTCTGGTTTGGCTATTTTGACCTAGAATTTTCACTTCTCCAAAAGTTCTCCAGAGTTTCACCTTTCTTTGAATAGACCTGTTAGTGTTTCTTATATAAAGTTTAGGAAGTGTTGGTTTGCAGCTCCGCTGGAGTAGCAGGGAAGCCTTTAGGCTGGGGTCAGACCAGCGCACTTTTAACGTGCGTTCTGGCGCACATAATTACGGCCGCACTAGCAGCAGATGACGGGCAATGACGGCCAATATACGATGTACGGCCGCACAAACGTCCGGCCGTGCAACGCAAGTGGAATTTGAACGCATTTTTTTGAGAACGCTGAACCGCTAGTACTGACGTACTGAGTGCGCAGCTGCGGCATAGCGGTGTGTTTGCGTGATTAGATGTCAGACGCTGCTAATATCCAGCCAACATAACGTCCAGACGCAAAAAGAGTTTTATTGACGATCCGTACAAAATCACGCCTGAAAATACGCGTCGTCTGACTGTTTTTGCGCATTCCGTGAAAAAATACGTCAATGCGTTCGGACGCACTTTTTCACGTTCGCGGGGAAAAATGCTTTCGTCTGACCCTAGCCTTAGTGTTAACATATTAGAAGTTAAGTATAACTGCCCCTTTTATTAACGCTAACAGCTCTCTTGGGACAGAGCCCTACATTTGTTTTAATCCTGCATATGTCAGAGAAATTAAAGCGTGATTTTTATTATGCAGTTTAAAGAGAATATCTTTCGCCTGCACTTTTATTTAATACATGATAATTATGTGTCAATATGATGCTAACCCACCCCATGGTTTTCATTTAATATATAGCCCAACTAATTGATCATGTGATATCGCAGCAACCTACACCATTTACTCTGGTACCTCTCTATTTCCTGTTTTTAACCAGCTCCACCACCTTTCTCTATAATGTTTATCCCACTGTTGCTTCTCTTTTCTTTCTCATCCCTTCTCTCTAAAACTACTCTCTCCTTCTATACACCTTTCCAATTGCCCCAGGATGGAATACAAGTTCCAATACACCACAGCCTGCTCAGTTCTTTTAACCTATCAGCTGAGTGCTGGTGGAGAGTGTTAAAATCCAGCCCTCCCACCCCCAGACAAAGATTTAAAACTCTGCAATCACATTATTACCAAAAGAAAACTGTCCAAATTCCTATTTATCCTGCTACTTTCCCTGGCAAACGATGTGGAAACTAACCCTGGTCCTACAACTGACACAACCTTTAGTCTCCCCATTAATAAAGGCCTCTCATTTGTGCACTGTAACATCCGCAGTTTACTCCCTAAATTGGATGAGCTTCAGGCATGGTGTTGCTATTACAAACCCAAAATCATTGTGCTCACAGAATCATGGTTAACCCCAAAAGTACCAGACTCTGCCATATCAATACAGCGGTATTCATGTTGCAGAAAGGAAAGAGCAAAGAAGGAGGGGGAATTGTTATTTATGATGAGGAGTCCATAAAGTTCACCCCCTTACAGAATTCTAGCTCCCCTGCCACCTTTGATTTCCTCTCTGGTTTAATTGAGATACCATTCAGTAATCAATCATTGTTGCTGGATTCTATCCCCCACCGAACTCTCCAGTGAACTCCCTCTCTGACATAACTCAAAAACTTAATAACCTACTTGCACAAAACCAAAAAAGTGAACTGCTGGTCCTCGGCGATTTTAATACAGATTGGCTAAATCCTAAAAACAATAATCACTGCTCGCTGTTTTGTTTAAAACTTTGCAGCTAACTCAATTAATCTCCTCCCCCACTCGCATTAATATGAAAAGCCCTAACCCTACCTTGCTGGACTGGATTCTCTCCTCATATCCTGTTAGAATACGGGAGGCACGCGTTCTTGCTAATAGCTTTAGTGACCATTGTCTAGTGTACTGCGTGCGCAAAATAAAGGCCATGAAGTCTCCCCCAAAGGTAATAACCAACAGGTCTTTCAAGAAATTTATTCTTGAATCCTTCCTAAGTGATCTCAAACAGCTCCCCTGGTACAGACTAAACCTAATCCCGGACCTAGACTGTGCAATTGAATACTTTCACTCTGAGCTCCTGCAAGTCTGGAATTCCCATGCCCCGCTGCGTAAAGTGTGAGTAAAAGGGACCCACCTCCCCTGAGTTACAGCTGATCTAACACTAATGTACCAGCTTAGAGTTTCACTGTGGTCAAATTTCAAGAGTACTGGTTCCATGAACGATCACTATGAATACCGACAATGCCAGAATTCTTGCACAAAACAAACAAAAATGGCTAAAGCCCATTACTTCAATGAAAATCTAAACAATAACATATCAAACCCTAGAAACTTTTAGAAAAAACATAAGTAACATACAAGCACCCCTGTCCACTCTCAGCCAGCTGCTGTCAAAGTAAACAACCAAACCCTGTAACACCCCCAGATGTAGCAAATGCCTTTAATGATTATTTTGTTGGATGTGCCATCACTTTGATTGCCAAGCTAGGAAAAGACATGCAATCAGAAAGGTTGCATGCAGGTCAGGCCCCTCCAACATGTGCAAAGTCCCTGTATCAGACAGGAATTCAGTTTTAGACCGGTGCCTGTCAGTGTCGTTACTAAACTCCTCCGTAACCAAAAAATGAAATACCAGTCTGGACCTGATCAAATACCAGCAATGCTGCTGAAAATCAGTGCGCCGACAATTGCAAATCCTGTCGCAACCCTAATCAATAAATCGCTGGCAACTGGATACATACCCAAACTCTGGAAGACTGCGAGAGTGGTACCTATCCATAAAAGTGGTGACAGTACTTTGGTATCCAACTACCGTCCGATATCATTGCTCCCTGTAATGTCAAAAATTTTGGAAAAATGCGTCTACACACAATTACGTGATTATTATCAATATTGGAACTACTTAACCCCAGATCAATCAGGCTTTAGTCCAAGTCACTCAACTACAACCGCCCTTTTAAAATTCTGCAATGATATTCAAGCTGGGATGGAACAAGGAAACCTAACTGGAGCATCTTCCTTGATTTTGCCAAGGGCTTTGACACAGTAGACCATGGCATCTTTTTAAATTTTTTTAAAAACTCTGGTATTGGTGATCACACACTAACCTGGTTTCGATCATATGTATCTGACCGTTCGCAATATGTGTCCATTTCTGGCATCTCCTCCCCCTCCCAGTCACTTTCGGTGTACCCCAAGGCTCGATACTCGGCCCCCTGCTATTTACAATATTCATAAATGATCTGCCCAACATCTGCAAAGTCTCAACTGTACATATGTACGCAGACGACACTGTAATCTGTACCAGCAAACCAAATCTCCCGGAGCTGGAGGCCGTGCTGCAATAACAATTCACAGAGGTAGAAAAGTGGATCAAACACAACAAACTTTTTTTAAATACTGACAAAACTGTAACGATGCTCTTTGGAACAAAACCTAAACTACATAAATTGCAAATCCCCCATCTTTGTGTTGGGACAAAATCAAATGGCACACTGACCACAGTCACTTCTCTCAAATATCTAGGTATGTGGTTGGACCCAAATCTATCCTTTGGCCCCCACATCGAAAAACTCTTATCTAAACTTTACCCCAAACTATGCGCCCTGTACAGAAACAGATCCTGCCTGAGCCCCACGTTAAGAAAGCAAATTGTACAACAAATGCTTATGCCGGCTATGGATTATGGAGATGTAGTGTATGCAGCAGCCCCGCAAACACACCTTCATAAATTTACTACATTGTATAACTCATTCTGCCGCTTTGCGCTACAATGTAACTACATGACCCACCATTGTGACATGTTAAAAGAGCTAAATTGGCCGTCGCTGGAGTCTAAAAGCACCCTTCAACTTTCCAATCTGGTGTTTAAGAGCTTTTCTGGGAAGCTACCACCCTACCTGAATAGACTGCTTCCTCCAGCAGTTCCCTCATCCTATAACCTCCGATCCAGGACCAGCACCTTACTTACAATACCACAATACAAAAAGACAGTGGCTCGGTCCTCATTTACCTACAGAGCACCACAATTATGGAATAACCTCCCAGACGCCGTAAAATCTTCCCCCAGTCTAAAGTCACTCAAGAGCTCCCTATTAACATATCTTAATACAGAATGCACCTGTAAACATGTAACATAATGACTATTTCCTACATATTTGTTTTCTGTTAATCTGTATATTTGTGTTTGTTTTTTTAATATCTTGCATTGTATTACTTTGTATTTCTGTAACAAATGTAACATTTTAATGTTCTTGAACCCAGGACATACTTGAAAACGAGAGAAATCTCAATGTATCCTTCCTGGTAAAATCCTTTATAAATAAATAAACCGTACAGCGGAGACACGTTTTCTTTTGTGTCAATGGTGACATCTGCTGACAAGACTAGTCTATTACACCCTTTTTGTGTGTTTGAGTGCGTTTCTGGCATTTCTTTTTATGTCAGGGATTGTATGTGTTATTATCAGGGTTATTCAAAGAGATCCGAATGGCTGGAGAAAGGTAACCGAACACCTTTCTTGGCCATTCGGCTATTCAGAGAGCAGGCAATACGCCAAATGCTGGCGAATTGCCTGCACATTCGGTGCCTGTTTGGTGCCTGTTCGAGGGCAGTGAAATCCCCATAAAAAGCACTGCTTCGGCTATTCAGAGAACATAAACCAGCAGTGAAAGGTTCCTGAATTGCCCTGCCATTCGGTGGTTTAATTCGGCAAGTTTATTCAGGAGAATCCCATAGGCTTCAATGTTAAAAATATTCCCGTTTTAATTAAATATCTAATAAACCGTTCATTATAAAATTCTGCAGTAAAGAGTCTCATTATTTATAGATTTTTTTTCGGATATCTTAAGCATTTTTCTGTTTGTTTTTTTTTTTAAAAAAAAAATCAGATTTTTTTTTAACCCTTTCGCTGCTGAGGCATTTCCCGCCTCTGTGCTGAGCTCATTTTTACCGGTTTTGCTCATCATGTTTAAACGTGTTTTGAAGGCTTATTTTAGTATATGACCCCGACATATTATATATCGTTCTTTCCGTCAGACTCGGCAGATTCATAATATGTCATTATTATATGTATACGTCATGACCTGTCTGTATATTATAACAAAAAATGCAATAAAATATGAATTTTCAATAATTTACAACGTGTAAAGTGTTTTTTTTTCACATTTTAACATGCGAGCAATTGCGGTTATATTTTGTATGGGGTGCGCTTGTTAAAAAAATTAGAGATGGGGTCTCGTTACATTTTTTTTGGGGAAAATTACGCGATTTTTAACAAACGCACCGCATACAAAAATTGTTAGTGCAGCATCATTGTTCACATTATAATTGAAATGGGAACAATATTGCTGCATTAACGAACCAAAAAAAAAAAAAAATTGTTTATTTTTTTTTTATAATTTTTTTTTTAAATGTTTCTTTATTTTTATTTTTTTTATTTTTTTAAAAACTTTTTTTATACTCATGTTTGGTATTGTTGGAACGGCCATGCTCTGGCCGATCCAACAATACCAAACATTAACCCCTAACTGCCACGGATCGGGAGATAGGGGGTTCATCGGAACCCCCTATCTCCACCATTGGTGGCAGTTAGGGGTTAACTCCAAGACTGGCGTCATCGTGCTATGCACGATGACGCCAGTCCTCAGGGGGCATTCCCGGAAGCTTGGCCGACATCCAAGATGTCGGCCAGCTCCGGGAAAGGATCACGAACCGGCGCTTTTCGGTGCCGATTCGTGATCCGGCACCCATGGGGTTAATGCCAGGTACCATTTGGAAGGGCAGGCTGTGCCCTTCCAAATGGTGCCTGGGTTAACCCCCGCAATGCCGCCGATCGGGAGGGAGAGAGGTCCGAAGGACCTCGCCCCCTCCCTTTCAGGCGCCTCCTCCGCACATGCGGGGGGGCGCCTGAATTAGGTGTCATCGCGCAGCCACAATGACACCTAATTACTCCGGAGACGGTTCCAGGTGCTGGGCTGACATCGAGGATGTCAGCCCGCACCGGGGGGGCCAGCGATCGGCCGGAACCCGGCCAAACGCTGACCCCAAAGGCAGGACGCGCTCAGCGCGTCCACCGCATGGAACGTGACATGCGGTTAGACACGCTGAGCGCGTCCACCGCAGCGAAAGGGTTAACTTTGCTTATTTTTTTCTGTAATAGCCCTTTTTATTATCATTCCCTGGACCTCATATGTAAATTTCAGACATTTTCGCTCAGTAGTTTTTTTGCAAACAGCGTTTCACGTTTCAATCATTCATGCAAACGGTTTTCCTAATTTATTCACTGCCTTCTTCTGCGGTGTCAGCTTTTTCCGGAGACTTCATTGCGTGTGATCGGCTCCTGCTCGGGTTTTTCCGGCATCTTTGACGGGTTAATCCAGGTGTTTTTATGGGTTTTCGGCGTGCATTCGCTGGGTTTTCGCCAGGCTTTCAGCGGCTTTTCGGCAGGTTTTCCCTGCACTTCGACAGCCCTGTGGTGCTTGCTGAATACACTGCAGGGTCGCCGAAATGGGATCGCCAAATCGTACCGAATTGAAGAGAACGAAAAGTCACCGAACGTGCGGTGACGTTTCGAATCTCTTTGAATAACCCTGTATGTGTTTGCGTGTCTTATCTATGGACACATGCTAAAATGATATATTATACAGATGGGTGGGCAGTGTCTGTAACAGGAGTCTAGTCCTAAAACAATAAAGGGGTATTCAAAGACCACAGAATTGTCGATGCTCTTTCGTTTGGCGCACTTTGGTAAGATTCGGTGACTCAAGTTCCCTGAATTCAGTATTCACCGCAGGGTCCTCGAAGTGCGACAAATGGATCTGCCGAACGCAGCCGCACACTACTGAGCGCAGCCGATGATCCGCTGAACAGGTAGATGAATGCAGTCGAAAACCGCTGACGATCCACCGAATAGACGCTGAACACAGCTGCAAACAGCCAAATGCACCCAACTATCCGTCCAATGCCGCTGAACACCCACTGTTTTAATTATATTTCTTTGCTTTTTTCCACTTTTTTGGTTTGTTTTCCTGATGGACTATAAATATGGGTTTGCTTATAATTAGATCTGAAAGATTATTGGCAATTGCATCAGTGTTTATTTTGAACATGTAACTAGGAGACATATGGCACATGCTCGCCCAGTTTAACTTTCGTGATGTAGTACGCATACACAATGTCCAGTAGGCATGTAGCATATAATTTGGAGACATACAGGCCTATTCAGAAAGAGGTGAAAATGACTGGAGAATTGAAAATTCTAGGTCAAAATAGTCCAACCAGAAAAATCTCACTTTATCTCACTTTCCAAATCAGCTATTTGGTCTAGATTGTTCATTCTAATATTTTTATTAGTGATATTGCAGAAGGTATTAATGGAAAAGTATGTCTTTTTGCTGATGACACAAAAATTTGCAACAGGGTTGACGTTCCTGGAGGGATCAGTCAAATGACAAATGATTTAGGTAAACTAAAAAAATGGTCGGAGTTGTGGCAATTGAGTTTTAATGTGGATAAGTGCAAGATAATGCACCTGGGACGTAAAAACCCAAGGTTAACCCTGGGTTAACCCTCTGCCCCCCGGCAATCAGGAGGGAGAGAGGTCCGAAGGACCTCCCCCCCTCCCTTTTAGGCGCTTTCTCCGCACATGTGGGGGGGCACCTGAATTAGATGTCATCGCACCACCGCAATGACATCTAATTGCTCCGCCGGGGTCCCAGAGTGCTGGGCTGACATCCAAGATGTCAGCCCGCACCGGGGGGCGCAGCAATCCACCGGAATCCGGCGGATTGCTGCCTCCTGTGCATGGACGCGCTCAGCGCGTCCATAGCACAGGAGAACCACTTGGCTGGATGCGCTGAGCGCGTCCATAGCAGCCAAGTGGTTAATTGTCTATTTCATTAACAGTGGGATGCTCTGTATGTGCCAGGTATTGTGAGTAGTGTTGTGTGTTTTAAATAGGGAGAGGCAGTAAGCAATGCAGGTTTGTAAAATATCCAAGTCCACCACCCAGTTCGGTTTTTACCAGACACGTGCGGTGAGGTCAGTGGCTGGTGAGGTAATGGCTATTATCAGAGCCAGATATACACAGATATTAAAAAGATAGGGGGTACTCCAGTGGCGCCAAAAAATGTTTACCTGAACTATGGTGGTGTCTAATGCACGTTTAAAAATCTGTTAGATACAGTAAAATAATGTAATTAAGCTTGCAACGATATATGGTAAAAGAGCAGAAGCTATATACAGTGCCAGTGACAAATAAATGCAAAAGTGACTCCGTGCAATAGTGGAATTCGAAAACGTCCGAGGGAAGTTGTATACCCTAGGTAAACGGTAAATCCCAGTCTAAATGACCGGTGATAAAGTGCTACCGTGAATTGAAATGCTAATAGTGTGCAAAGTGCAAACAAAGTGCATATATTGCAGTAGCAGCTAGGATGTTGGTGTTAACAACAGGGATGAGCCGAACACTCCCGAGTTCAGTTCGCATTCGAACTTTTCAAAAGTTCGAATTCGAACTCAATACAAGTCAATGGGACTCAAAGTTCGATTTTTAGAGTGCCCTCCAAGAGGGCATATATGCTAGATATTTGCCATAAAAGGTGTATGGGGGTCCGGGTAGTGCCCTGGGGGACAGTAAACAAGGACAAAAAGTTAAAAAAAAAAAGGTTTTTAAAGGGATAGTGAGTTTTCCATGAACTAAGGGTTAAAAATAAAAACGAAAAATTCCTTTAAATATCGTGCCTAGGAGGTCCCCATAACCTGCCCGTGAAGTGGCGGATTTCTAGGATGTATAGAAACATTTAAAAACAAAAAAATGACTTTACAAATGACGGTAAATGCTTTTCCTTTAATCTATTCATAAAAAACTGCTTGGGGCGGCAGCCTGTATGAAAAGACATTTTAGGATGCTCAGAAAAAGTTTAGTGATTTTTTTTGGCAAAATTATGGTGAAACTTATGCAGGCTTTGGATGAAAGTAATTAGGTGCTTTAAAATTGGGCCTTTAGCGTCGGCAACAGTGCCGTCACACAGTAACCCCTCTGAGGATATGAATCTGGTACAGGCGTCAGTGGCAGTGCACCCAAATATTGTGCCTTTGATGCCAGGCCAGCAAGTGCCATCATACAGTAACCCCTCTATGGTATTGTGGAAGAGTGCAGGGTTGGACCCTGCGATTCAAAAAATTAAAATTATATAAATGTGGCACAGGCGTCAGTGCAGCCAAATATTGTGCCTTTCATGGCAGCAAGTGCCTTCACACCGTAACCCTTTTGTGGTATTGTGGAAGAGTTCAGTGCTGGAGGTTTTGTGAATGCAGAAGACATCCCCGATCTATTCCGTTACGTCAGCATCAGGGGATTGATAGCTGCTGATCCAGGACTGATTCATTTTTATAAATGTCAGCCGGTCTACAGAGTCGGTGGACAGATGCACTCTTTTGTCTGTGACAAAACCTCCAGCGGCACTGAACGTCCTTTCAGAAAGCACCCTAATTGAAGGGCAACCTAGTAGCTGCATAGCATATTGGCTAAGTTCTGGTCAATGATCCAATCTCAACAACCAGTAAGCCAGTGGATCATCTGCTGTAAAGGTATCCAGGTCTAACCTGGCCCCTAGGTAGTCCTGCACCATATGGTGAAGACGCTGGCAATGGGTGCCTACATTTGATGTCCCTGGGTGTCGTGGACTAAAAAAATTTAAAAAGGCATCAGTCAAGCGGCCATGGCCTTCACCACTATTCCTCTGATCATCCACAGCCTCAGAAGCACTTGTGTCAGCACTTGGTAATCTACCAGTGCCTGGAAAGGTGTTACACAAGTGTCGCTTTAGAGCGTCCTTAAGTTTTTTCATCCTGTGCTCCCTCTGTGCGGGCAGGATGAGCTCTGCAACTTTACCCTTGTATCGTGGATCCAGAAGGGTTGCCAACCAGTAATGATCCCTCTCCTTGATAGCACGAATCCTGGGGTCCTTTAGCAGGCTTTGCATTATTAGGGAGCCCATGCAGCATAGGTTGGAGGTGGCATTAGCTTCTGAGTCTTCCTGGTCAATGAGGATGACCGACTCGTGCACTTCCTCCTCCCAGCCACGCACTAGCCCTTCTGTTTCTGGGCACACGAAACCCTCTCTTGAAGAATCCCCACCTTCAATGCCCCCACTACTTAAATATTCCTCCTCTTCCTCCTCCTGTCTGATCTGAGTAGGACCCGCTGGAATGCTGTCTGCGGAAAGACTGGGGCCTTGAGAGCTAGGGAAGGCCTCCTCTTCTTCCCGCTGCTCTGCCTCTAGAGCCACATCTATAATTCCCCGCAGAGTGTGCTCCAGCAGGAACACTAAAGGAATTGTGTCACTGATGCATGCACTGTCCCTGCTCTGCTCACCATCCTCTTTGCCTCCTCAAATGGTGACAGTACAGTCATGGTGACAGGGCGTCGTGGACTAAAAAAATTTAAAAAGGCATCAGTCAAGCGGCCACGGCCTTCACCACTATTCCTCTGATCATCCGCAGCCTCAGAAGCACCTGTGTCATCACTTGGTAACCCAATGACTCGATAACATTGTCTGTGGAAGACTGTGTGTGCTGGTATATTGCTGGAATGGCCTTGTGTGAAAAGTAATGGCATTTTGGAACATGCCACTGTGGTGTAGGGATGAGCGGTTCGAGTTCGGACAGTTCGGCCCGAACTTAGCCTGTTCGGGTAGATCGCGAACTCCGAACATTTCCGGGTGTTCGGCGCATGTTCGAGTCCACAATGCATCACAATGGCCCACAATGCATTTTCCCACTGGCCTGAAGCTCGTAATTGGCTACAGCCTTGCACCTGACCACAGGTCTGGTGCAAGACAGGTTCAACAGTATGCCAATAACCGCTCAGAGTCCTGATTGGGCAAATTTTGCCCAATCATGGGCTCACAGAGCTAAGTCCCGCAGCACACTATATAACGTTTCCACGCGCCGATTCTGCACGTATTTCAGAGGAAATTTCAGAGGAGATTGTTGTGGGTTGTTACTGCCGGTCTGCCACGCTACTGGGGGGGGTCTGGGGGGTCTCATTTCTACAAAATATCAGGAAATTGATATGTGTGTCTTGTCACTGTGCCAGCAAGTTTTTTCGGGGTCACTAATTTCTTTAAAACATTTGTGAATTGAGGTGATCTTCTGTGTCTTGTCACAGAGCCAGCAAGTTTTTTTGGGGCTCACTAATTTCTTTAAAACATTTGTGAATTGAGGTGATGTGTGTCTTGTCACACAGCCAGTACCACGCAGTATTTTTGGGTTCACTAATTTCTACAAAACATTTGTGAATTGAGGTGATCTGTGTCTTGTCACACAGCCAGTACCACGCAGTATTTTTGGGGTCACTAATTTCTTTAAAACATTTGTGAATTGAGGTGATCTGTGTCTTGTCACACAGCCAGTACCACGCAGTATTTTTGGGGTCACTAATTTCTACAAAATATTTGGGAATTGTTATAATCTGTGTGTTCTCACTGGCTGCCACCCATCAAGGGGTCTCACTGATTTCTAAGAGGTTTCACTGCCACCCATCAAAGGGTCTCACTGATTTATAGAAGGTTTCACTGCCACCCATCAAAGGGTCTCACTGATTTATAGGAGGTTCCACTGCCACCCATCAAAGGGTCTCACTGATTTATAGGAGGTTTCACTGCCACCCATCAAAGGGTCTCACTGATTTATAGGAGGTTTCACTGCCACCCATCAAAGGGTCTCACTGATTTATAGGAGGTTTCACTGCTGCCCATCAAGGGGTCTCACTGCATTTTAGGAGGTTTCTGCGAATTGTAATCTGTGTCTTGTCACTATTGCCAGCTATCAGGGGGTCCTATCAGAGGGTCTCACTGACTTGCAGCAGATTTCTGCGAATCGTAGTTTGTGTCTTGTCACTGGCAACCATCAGGGGGTCTCAATGATTTATAAGAGGTTTCTGCGAATTGTAATCTGTGTCTTGTCACTGGCTGCCAGCTATCAGGGTGTGTCACTGAGTTATACCGGAGTTCTGGAAATCTTTAATCTTTATACCAGAGTTGAATCAGAGTTCTGTATATATTTAATCTATATATCACTCACCATGTCTGAAAGAACAAAAAGGACAGGCAGACGCTCCCAGACACAGATAAGAGGGCAAGCCTGTGTCGGGAGGCTGTGCCTCTGGTCGTGGTGGACGTGGTGCATCCTCTGCAGGGGCACGCTTGTCCTTTATAACTGGTGCTGGCCGTCTTCTTAACCTGCAGCAACATACAGAGGATTTGGTGGATTGGCTAGCCAGGCCATCCTCATCCTCCGAGTCCTCTGCCAGCCAGGCTTCTAGTGCTTTACAGTCCACCTCAGCTGCCAAAGCATCTAATGCAGCCTCCATGTCCACAGCTACTCCTGCCGTAGCCTTGCTATCACACACGGAGGAGTCAGCTGAATTGTTTGACTACAATGAGAGTGACATGCTGCTTGAGGATGCGCAGCAACTACAGTGCTCTGATTCAATCTCTGAGGTTGAGCAAGGGAGTATAATCAACCTAGAGGAAGGGGGTGCCAGTGATGACACACAAATAACTGGGACTCATGTTGCCCCAGCAGCTGCAGCATACTGCCAAGTTGGCTCCAGTGATGAGGAGATAGGGGGTGAAGATGACATTGATGATGAGGTCACTGACTCCACCTGGGTGCCAGATCGAACTGAGGAATCAAGTGAGGAGGAGGGGGAGGAGGAGGCACAGCAAACACGAGGCACAACATCCTCTGTGACCAACCGTAGCACTAGCCAGTCCAAGGCATCAGATGTCAGAGCTGCTCTGGTGCAGAGCGCTGTTGTCTCAAAGAACACATGCAGGATCTCTGCTGTCTGGGAGTTCTTTAAGAAATGTGCAGCAGACCCTACCGTTGCTATTTGTAATCTGTGTCAGAGGAGGCTGCAGCGTGGGATAAACACCGGACACTTGGATACCACGTGCTTGAGGCAACATATGACCACCTGCAACGCATCCCGTTGGCGCAAAACTTTGCCTAGGTCCTCCTCCTCCTCATCTGTCTCTACCCCCACTGTATGTAAAGCTTGGTGCAGGAAGGAGGGCTTTGGGTTTTTAGAGCACTGGGCTCATTTTGCACTGGGGTACAATCTGTATAGTTGTGATAGATTGCACCTGAATGGAAGAGGGTCTGCTGTGCTAGGGGAGAGGATGGTTAAAAGGTTGGAGGAGACTTTAAACTAGTGGAAGGGGGGGAGGGATACAGTATCTTACAAAATGGAGACAGAGCAGATAGCGGAAGGGTTTCAGTTCAGACTAAGGGGGGTGGAGCCGGGGGGATGGGTAATGTAAGAACAGTGGAGGCATGTAATGTAAAGTCGCATTCAGCATGTGTGGGTAGAGATAACATTAAATGTATGCTTGCTAATGCAAGGAGCCTCAATAACAAGATGGGGGAACTAGAGGTAATAGCATACACTAAGCAATACGACATAATAGGAATAACAGAAACATGGTGGGACGAAACGCATGACTGGGCTGTAAACTTAAACGGTTATACATTGTTTAGAAAGGATAGGAAACATAAGAAAGGGGGTGGAGTGTGTTTATATGTAAATCAGGATTTAAAGCCTAATATTACACAACTGGAAAGTGATGAGGGAAATGTGGAATCCTTATGGGTAAATATTTCGTTGGGGAATAAACAGGGAAGTCAATTATTGGTTGGCATATGTTATAAACCACCTAATATAGATAATGATGAGGAAGAACAACTGTTAGAGCAAATTAGGAAGGCTGCACATCATGGCAGCACTTTAATTATTGGAGATTTTAATTACCCGGACATAAACTGGGATAGTGGGACTAGTAATTCAGCAAAGGGAATCCGGTTCCTGAACATTTTAAATGATACCTTCATGTCACAACTGGTAGAAACACCAACTAGAGAGGATAACTGTCTGGACCTGGTTATAACAAATAATGTGGATCTTTTCTCAAATATTAATGTAAAAGAACAGTTGGGAAATAGCGACCATAACATGGTGACTTTTGAAATAAACTCAAAAAAACACATTCATAAGGGGCATGCTAAAATATATAATTTTAAAAAGGCCAACTTTATTAAAATAAAGGAAGCTCTCAATGTCATTGACTGGCAGAAACTCTTTCACAGGAAAAACACTGAGGATAAGTGGAATATCTTTAAACTAACACTAGAAAAGTACACGTCACAATATATTCCACTGGTTAATAAATATAAAAGAAACAGACTGAAACCAATGTGGCTTAGTAGGAAGGTAACTAAGGAAATGAAAAATAAAAAGAAGGCATTTAAAGCTTTTAAATTTGATAAATCTGAGGCATCCTATAAAGCATATAGGGCAGCCAATAAAGCATGTAAAAATGCGATTAGATGGGCTAAACTAGAAAATGAAAAAGAAATAGCCAAAGAGAGCAAGACCAACCCTAAAAGATTCTTTAGGTACATAAATTCTAAAAAACCCAAGAGTGAAAATGTAGGTTCACTAAAATCTGAGTCAGGGTTATTGTTAACTGAAGATCAGGATAAGGCAGAAATTTTAAATGATTATTTTTCTTCAGTATTTATCAAAGAGAAACCTATAACAGGAGACATGAAATTCATTAATAAAAACTTACTAATACAAAGTGACTGGTTGACTCAGGACAAGGTTTTACACAAATTAAACAATGTGAATGCTAATAAAGCCCCAGGGCCAGATGGAATTCACCCGCGAGTACTGAGAGAGCTATGTGTTGAAATATGTAAACCTCTGTTCTTAATCTTTCAAGATTCTTTTCTTTCAGGAATAGTACCAGAGGATTGGAGAAAAGCTGACGTGATCCCTATATTTAAGAAAGGTTTAAAATTTGTGCCTGGGAATTATAGACCTGTGAGCTTAACATCTGTGGCTGGGAAAGTATTTGAGGGGTTACTAAGGGATAATATTCAGGAATTTATTGGGAGGTATAATGTAATTGGCAAAAATCAGCATGGTTTCATGAAACACAGATCATGTCAGACTAACCTAATTACGTTCTATGAGGAAGTAAGTAGAAGTATAGATCAGGGGGTCGCAGTGGATGTGATTTACTTAGATTTTGCCAAAGCTTTCGACACAGTTCCACACAAAAGGTTATTACTTAAATTAAGAAAAAATGGTCTAGATGAAAATACTTGTTCTTGGATAGAAAACTGGCTAAAAGATAGGGTACAGAGAGTGGTCATAAATGGTACATTTTCAAGATGGACACCAGTGGTAAGTGGTGTCCCTCAGGGGTCTGTTATAGGACCAATACTATTCAATTTATTTATAAATGACCTTGAGATAGGCATTGAAAGTCATGTATCAGTGTTTGCAGATGACACAAAGCTAGGAAAAGTAATACAATGTGAGCAGGATGTTACTTCGCTGCAGAGGGATTTAGATATATTGGGGGACTGGGCACTTAAATGGCAGATGAGATTTAATCTAGATAAATGTAAAGTTATGCACTTTGGAGTGAAGAACACACAAGCAATTTATACCCTAAATGGTACGGAGTTAGGGAAATCCAAGCAGGAGAAGGATTTGGGAATAATCATAGACTTCAAACTAAGTAACAATGTGCAATGTCAAACAGCAGCCGCCAAGGCCAGCAAAGTACTGGCATGCATTAAAAGGGGAGTTCACTCACGGGATGAAAACATAATTTTGCCTCTGTATAAATCAATGGTCAGGCCGCACCTTGAATATGCCGTGCAATTTTGGGCACCTGTCTTAAAAAAAGATATTATATCGTTAGAAAAAGTGCAGAGACGGGCAACTAAATTAATAAGGGGGATGGAAGGGTTAAGTTATGAGGAAAGACTAACAAGCTTAAACCTGTTTAGTTTAGAGAAAAGGCGCCTTAGAGGGGATCTGATAACCTTATATAAATATATACGGGGCCATTATCAACCATTGTCTGATAACCTATTCATTAACAGGACTATACATAGGACAAGGGGTCATCCATTTAGACTGGAAGAAAGAAAATTTAGCTTAAAGCATAGGAAGGGTTATTTTACGGTGAGAACAATAAAGCTGTGGAATTCTCTGCCTGTTGAGGTGGTTGGGTCAGAGTCTGTACAGACTTTTAAAAAACGACTGGATGACTTCCTGCAGACACAGAATATTAAGGGTTATAATATTTAATATGTGGGTAAAAGCTTCTTGATCCAAGGAGAAATCTGACTGCCATTCTGGGGTCAAGAAGGAATTTTTTCCCAGTATGTTGCATATTGGCAAGCATTCAGACTGGGTTTTTTGCCTTCTTTTGGATCAACAGCAGTAGGTTATGTGGGAGAGGCTGAACCCGATGGACGCATGTCTTTTTTCAGCCTATATAACTATGTAACTATGTAACTATATGTAACTATGTCCTGCCATGTCATTGCCTACAACCTCCACTGACAGGGATGATGCTACAGTAATGCCACACTAATAATGCTATTAGTAATGCTACTAGTAATGCCACACCGGGCCAGAAATTGTCAGCTCTGCAGGGCCAGGTGCAGAGATGGTTAACACCACGTCAGCTTCAGCTGGGAATGGTCATCTGTGATAATGGCAGCAACCTTCTCTCCGCCCTACGCAAGGGTAAATTGACGCATGTACCATGCCTAGCACACGTCCTAAATCTAGTGGTACAGCGTTTCCTAACCAAGTATCCAGGGCTGCCAGAGCTTCTCAGCCAGGCCAGAAAAGTCTGCAGCCACTTCAGATGGTCATTCCCAGCAAGCGTTCACCTGGCAGAAATTCAAAGAGAATTCCACCTTCTCACAAACCGTCTGATCTGTGACATGCCCACCAGGTGGAACTCGACATTAGCAATGCTGCAGCGTCTGCACAAGCAGCAGAGGGCCATCAACGAGTACCTGTGTGAGTATGGCACAAGTTCAGGTCAACTTGTTTCCCCCCCCCCCGCAGTGGCTGATGATCAAGGATGCATGCACTGTACTGTCACCATTTGAGGAGGCAACGAGGATGGTGAGCAGGGACAGTGCATGCATCAGTGACACAATTCCTTTAGTGTTTCTGCTGGAGCACACTCTGTGGGGAATTATAGATGTGGCTCTAGAGGCAGAGCAGCAGGAGGAAGAGGAGGCCTTCCCTTGCTCTCAAGGCCCCAGTCTTTCCGCAGACAGCATTCCAGTGGGTCCTACTCAGATCAGACAGGAGGAGGAAGAGGAGGAATATTTAAGTAGTGGGGGCATTGAAGGTGGGGATTCCTCAAGAGAGGGTTTCGTGTGCCCAGAACCAGAAGGGCTAGTGCGTGGCTGGGAGGAGGAAGTGCACGATATGGTCATCCTCGTTGACCAGGAAGACTCGGAAGCTAATGCCACCTCCAACCTACGCTGCATGGGCTCCCTAATAATGCAAAGCCTGCTAAAGGACCCCAGGATTCGTGCTATCAAGGAGAGGGATCATTACTGGTTGGCAACCCTTTCCTTTATCCACGATACAAGGGTAAAGTTGCAGAGCTCATCCTACCCGCACAGAGGGAGCACAGGATGAAAAAACTTGAGGACGCTCTAAAGCGACACTTGTGTAACACCTTTCCAGGCACTGGTAGATTACCAAGTGCTGACACAAGTGCTTCTGAGGCTGTGGATGATCAGAGGAATAGTGGTGAAGGCCAGGGCCACTTGACTGATGCATTTTTAAATTTTTTTAGTCCACGACGCCCAGGGACGTCAAATGTAGGCACCCATTGCCAGCGTCTTCACCATATGGTGCAGGACTACCTAGGGGCAAGGGCAGACCTGGATACCTTTGCAGCAGATGATCCACTGGCTTACTGGGTGTTGAGATTGGATCACTGGCCAGAACTTAGACAATATGCTATGCAGCTACTAGGTTGCCCTTCATCCAGCGTGCTTTCTGAAAGGACGTTCAGTGCCGCTGGAGGTTTTGTCACAGACAAAAGAGTGCGTCTGTCCACCGACTCTGTAGACCGGCTGACATTTATAAAATTGAATCAGTCCTGGATCAGCAGCTATCAACCCCCTGATGCTGACATAACGGAATAGATCGGGGATGTCTTCTGCATTCACAAAACCTCCAGCACTGAACTCTTCCACAATACCACAAAAGGGTTACGGTGTGAATGCACTTGCTGCCATGAAAGGCGCAATATTTGGGTGCACTGACGCCTGTGCCAGATTTATATCATTTTAATTTTTTGAACCGCATGGTCCAACCCTGCACTCTTCCACAATACCACAAAAGGGTTACGGTGTGAAGGCACTAGCTGCCATGAAAGGCACAATATCTGGGTGCACTGACGCCTTGACCAGAATCGTATCTTTTTAATATAGGACCACATGGTCCACCCCTGCATTCTTCCACAATACTACAGAGGGGTTACTGTATGATGATACTTGCTGGCCTGGCAGTCTTGCACCAAAGGCAGAATATCTGGGTGCACTGACGCCTTTACCAGATGCATATCTTTTTAATATAGGACCGCAAGGTTCACCCCTGAATTCTTCCACAATACCACAGAGGGGTTACTGTATGATAGTACTTGCAGGCCTGGCACCAAAAGCACAACTTTTGGGTGCACTGCCACTGACGCCTGTGTCAGATTCATATCCTCAGAGGGGTTACGGTGTGACGGCACTGTTGGGGATGCTAAAGGACCCATTTTGAAGCACCTATTGTTACTTTCATCCAAAGCCTGCATAAGTTTCACAATAATTTAGCCAAAAAAATCAGTAAACTTTTTCTGCGTGTCCGAAAATGTCTCCTCTCTTCATACAGACTGCCGCCCCAAGCAGTTGTTTATGGATAGATTAAAGGAAAAGCATTTACCGTCATTTGAAACCTCATTTTTTTTGTTTTTAAGTGTTTCTATACATCCTACAAATCCGCCACTTCACGGGCAGGTTATGGGGAAATCCTAGGCACGATATTTGAAGGAATTTTTCGTATTTATTTTTAACCCTTATTTCATGGAAAACTCACTGTCCCTTTAAAAATGTATTTTTTAAAACTTTTTGTCCTTGTTTCCTGTCCCCCAGGGCACTACCCGGACCCCCATACACCTTTTATGGCAAATATGTAGCATATATGCCCTCTTGGAGGGCACTCTAAAAACCGAATTTTCAGCCCCATTGACTTGCATGGGCTTCGGGTTCGGGTTCGGACCCGAACCAAACTCGGGGGGTGTTCGGCTCATCCCTATGGTACAGCACATCCTGCATGGTGACATGCATAGTCTAGTAGCTTACAATTGTCTCAAGCAGATAAAGAGGTGATGGTGCCCACCGACTAAGGAGTACCGCATGCCAAACAGTTGAGCCTGGATCGATAAGGCTCCAATATCGGTGAGTTAGACCATCTTTACCCTATGCTTACTCAGTTGTTTTCAAGTTACGCTATGGGAGCACTGTTTCTCCCCATTTTTTGTATTTGAGGTGAATAAGAAAATCAAAGAAGGGAAGAAGTCACTCTTTATTTGGCCCAGTGTACTTCGAACCAGAGCCTGGATATTATAGGCTCTGGAAAGTGTAAGTGCCCCTTTTTTGTGTAAACCCTAGCCAGCGTGTTTAGACAGTATTGTACTATCACTCTCTTTCTCTACTCCAAGGACCAGGAACACACTAGGATCTCAAGGAGAAGATACTTTATTCGGATCCCCACATATGCCTGGACAATATGAATGAGGGGCATATATAGACTATAATATTTTTTTTCACTAATAGCACTTTTCTGTGTGCACCATTTACTGCTGCAGTCTTTTTTATATTCTGCAAGACTGTTTCTTATGAACGGTTTCCAGAGGATTCAATTTATAGACACTGCTGCACTTTT
Organism: Leptobrachium leishanense; assembly: GCA_009667805.1. Taxonomy (NCBI): domain Eukaryota; kingdom Metazoa; phylum Chordata; class Amphibia; order Anura; family Megophryidae; genus Leptobrachium; species Leptobrachium leishanense. Next base: position 437,072,062 of record CM019064.1, read on the forward strand.
TTTGGGGTATTGTTACTGTTGTTAACACCAACATCCTAGCTGCTACTGCAATATATGCACTTTGTTTGCACTTTGCACACTATTAGCATTTCAATTCACGGTAGCACTTTATCACTTTATTTAGACATTGGGATTGGGACATTGAACATTGGGATTTACCGTTTACCGTTTACCTAGGGTATACAACTTCCCTCGGACGTTTTCGAATTCCACTATTGCACGGAGTCACTTTTGTATTTATTTGTCACTGGCACTGTATATAGCTTCTGCTCTTTTACCATATATCGTTGCAAGCTTAATTACATTATTTTACTGTATCTAACTGATTTTTAAACGTGCATTAGACACCACCATAGTTCAGGTAAACATTTTTTTGCGCCACTGGAGCACCCCGTAACACATTTCTGTCGAGGTTTTGTGTCCCTCTCCCAGTAGGCTGCATTTACACAACAAATTTCTACCCTATTTGAACTTAGCGCCTCGACTGTATCACCTTTTTTGTCTATACACAGATATTAACTATCTTCCTGCGGTTTGTGTTTCGCTGTAAATTACCTTTTACTCATTTACTGTATCCACGCATATTATAATATATATAATTATTAATATATAATTTTCCGTGTCATTAAATGGACTTTCTAAAGATACCATTATTTTCATCATATCATATACTTTGCTATTAAAACAAAATAAAATATGATAGAAAAACAGTTTTTCTGTGCCTGTCATACTCTGTATCTGCCACAAGAGGGAGCAAAAAAAGCTGCCTGGGCCAGTCATACTCAGTATCTGCCACTATATGGAGCAGAGAAGCTGCCTGGGCCGGTCATCCTCTGTATCCGCAACTAGAGGGAGCTGGCTGGGCCTAAGATACTATGTATCCGCCACTAGAGGGAGCTGCCTGGGTCTGTCATACTCTGTATCCGCCACTAGAGGGAGCTGTCTTGGCCTGTCATACTCTGTATCCACCACTAGACGGAGCAGGAGGAGCTGCCTGGGCCCCTTTGTGTCAATCAGAGGCTAACCTCCAATGTAGGCGGTTTTATGAATGGCTTGGACCAACGGTGCTTTCCCATTGGTCCAACTATTCCGTTGCTCTGTCAGGGCCTCTCCGATGCTCTGACCAGCAGTATTGAGGAAGTAGGCAGCGCGCGTGTGTACCTATGTGAACAGATGCGTGGCTGCAGACTTCCTGAGCAGCCTACGCGATTAGCATAGCGGGAATCATACCACTGCTACACAAATTGCGTAGGCTGTAAAAAGAATGCAGGAAGTGGCAGAGGATGGAGCCAACGGCGGGGGAGCACGGAGCACGTGAGTTTCTTTTATTATTTCAACGCTTAATGGCAGATGAGGCTCGGCCTCACCTGACAGCATGTCCCTGGTTGTCACCCTGCAAGGAACTCTGGCTACTTACTGGGTGGGTTTGGGCCAGAATCAGTACTCCTTCAGGATACTGATGGTGAGGGGAGCTTTTTGCACTTGGCTACGGACACCATGTTACACCTTTGGTTGTGGAGGACAGGTCTTCTATTCGCACTAGTAGTGCGGAAGAGTGCTAGTTGCCCCCCCCAACAGCCAACAGTTGCCCTCATTCACTAGGCCAAACTTTCCCTTATTTTAAATATTCTTATTTAACTAAGAAAGATTACAATTTAATCCATCTTTCTTCACCCTCTCATTCTCCTATTTCCATTTTACAGGGCTTCTAGTTTGCTTTTTGGTTTCCATTGGAGGCTTTAAGCCCTAATCGTGAGAGAAAAACATTGCTCAACAGACACAAATACAATCTATAACCATTTACTTAATTCCCAAGCTATTTTAATTACATACATCTTGAGTGTAGGATTTATCTTTACATCACTGAACTCTCGACAGCATAAGGTGGGCTTGGCATGCCTGGGTGCACCTGACGTTAATCAAATCGTTCTTTCAGGTCTCCCATTCTTGTTTACACTTCAGTTGATCACTGATTAAGTAAAATGTGCGTTTTGTGCTCAATGTTCTAAAGAGTGTTCCAAGAATGTTCCTTTCCCATAGTTCTTTCATTGAACAGTGGATTTAGTTTGGCAAACTTCAGGGGACCACCACGGTGACTTCAGTATTTCAGGAAGTGCCTCCCTACTTCACCGTACCTTTCTCCACCATAGTGTCTGTCGAAGTTCTTTAGCATAGATTATACCATACTTGCCGCTGGTGTTTCAGTCAATGTTGGTCAGAGACCATTGTTTTCAGTTATTTTTCTCAGAACTTTAAGAATTCGAAAGAGATCGCCATTATAAAATCACCAAAGTAGGTGTCGCAAGCCATGAAGGAACAACACTGAATGGATAATAACCACAATTTACTGAAGAATGATGGCGGCACTGTCGTTCACTATTGTTCTCCATTGTTTGTGGAAACTTGGCCTGCCATAGCTGAATTCTGGTTTTCTGAACAGCCGAAGTTCACCATAAGTGTGACAATGGTGATTTTTACTCTAGTTTGCAGCTATGGTCAACTTTCACTGCCATAACGATGGTTATTGAATAACCCCTTGAGTGTGTAATTAATGAATGTTCCATGGGTGCGCACCCTAAAAAAAGTGGGAAGGTAAAATAAAAATTAAAGTGGACCATGCTCTCCTGTGCCAGACAGAGGTTATAGAAGTCTGTTTCTGACCTGCAATCTGTAATACGATAAAATGCTATTTTTTTTGGCAAAATCCCACTACTTCTCCATTGAATATACTTGGAGACTGGAAACATTTATTTACTGTCCTCTTATTTTACCCAAGTCATTTGACATTAAATTAAGAAATAATAATACCTTAAAAATGAAACTATGTAGCGTATTTAACTGGCCGGCAGGGACATTTGGGCACAGACTAGACCTGTGATGGTGAACCTTGGCGCTACAGATGTTTCAGAACTACATTAAAATCCTTATCCTTACCTACAAAACCCTCACTAACTCAGCTCCCCACTACCTGTCCTCACTAATCACCAAATACACCCCAGCCCGCTCCCTAAGGTCAAACAGTGACCTGCGCCTAGCTTCTCACCGCATCACCTCTTCCCATGATAGACTGCAGGATTTCTCACGCGCAGCCCCCACTCTCTGGAACGCTCTCCCTCATACTGTCAGACTTTCCCCTAACTTCTCTTCCTTCAAACGCTCCCTTAAAACGTTCCTATTTAGGGAAGCCTACCACCCAACTCACTGACGCAATCATCAATCACTCTAACCTTACAGTCCTCTCCTCCTGTTTCCAACCCCAACCCTCCCAGATTGTGAGTTCCTACGGGAATAGGGCCCTCATCTCCTCCTGTACTGTTTGTCAAATGTTGTTCAATGTATTGTAACCCTGTCTATACTGTGCTTATTGTACAGCGCTGCGGAATATGCTGGCGCTTTATAAATAAAGAATAATAATAATAATAATAACTACATGCTGCATGATGATCAGTCACACATTAAGTCCAGAAACACCTGGAGTGCCAAGGTTCACCATCCCTGGACTGGACCGATCATTTGTAATATGGCTGGTAGGTTCTCTTAATTCTCATGGAGGCTGACTTAATTTTGATTGTAGCGTTGTTTTCCTTCCACGTTTTCCAGTGAATTCCTGATATATCCACGGACCGGGTAACACGGTGAACACCATTCAGGTTGGCCAGACCACACTGGTTAAACCACCAGCCACTCCTATTGTTAAACAAACTACAGCTGTTCACGGTTTTGTCATGAATAGTGCATGAGGGGTAGCATCCATCATTATCTATGTCAAACGTGCTGAACGGCATTGCGTTTTGACTATCTTCTCTCCGGTGCCCACGAATAGCATCACCTTGAAAATAAATAAACATTTAGCAAGAGAATATTATATTTATTGTAACACAAACATTTTCTTATTTATCATTTTCTATCCCTATTTCTGTGTTAATGCCCCCTTCTCTTTTATTTTTGTTTAGCATGGCACCCTTACAGGCAGTTGTCAATCCCAACTCGTACTGTTTTGTGTTGCAAATCTCTTCCCACAATGGGCCCTATTACATGTATAACGGTAACTTGGCGCTCACCTGTGACCGTTAACGTTAGCTCTGGTGGCCCTAGCGCGGGCGGACCATATTACAATCCAAACGCGAATGGGTTAAAAAACCCGTTAGTGATTCAGATCTTGAACTTACTGTACTTTGCACTCCCTATGCTTAACATGGGGAGCGCAAAGTGTCAGCACCAGCCAAAAATAAAACCAAAAATCAGATACTCACCTCTCATCCCGCGGAGAGAACAGCGGCTCCATCCACCTCTTCTTGCCACAGGGAGACTAGGGTAAAAAAGTCCCCCCAGTCTCCCTCTGCGAATCACTCAGCGAGGCTCGATCCTGCAAATCATGTGACCGGCATCGTTAGCCTCAATGGAATCCTATGGACTCCATGGAGAGGATGCCCGTGGCGGCGCTTAGTGCTGTCTTGAGTATCCCGAGGCTTAGCACCGTGTTACAGGGCAGGCTGTTGGTTTAGCGCCTGCACCGTAATGCCACGCTAAAACAGGGACGCTAAGTAGAAACCTGCAGGTGCAGGTTTTTCTCCTTAGCATACCTGTTTTAGCGTGATGATCATAATATGATTGCATGGAATTGAGGTCAAACATATTGGGCCATAAGTGGCAACCAACTCCAGTGCTTACTTCAAGGTGCCAACACGTATCGGGACTGGCAGGTTCCCAAAGTATTTACCTAGTAGAAGAGATGATATGTGCACACCATACGTCTTAATCCAGGTTTTTTTTTTTTTTACTGGGGTAGCATCAAACAACTGGACAACGTTCCAAGTTTGACCGAGTCTTATTCAAGACTTGATAAAGACTCGCTATGAGCCGTAACGTTGTCCAGTTGTTTGCTGCTACCCTAGAAAATAAAACCCGTCTGGATGAAGACGTATGGTGTGCCCGTAACATCTTCTGGTAAATATATGTTGGCACATGACCGTCCCTTTCTTGCTCATTGTACTATTCATTGAATCCCTTGGTTCCAAGTAGGTAATATAAAGTAAAGCTCTGTAGCAAAACCTGAGTAAAAGATGTATTAAAGGAACAGTTTAGGCCAGGGCTGGCAAACTCCAGCCCCCACATGTTTCTGAACTACAACTCCCTTGATTCCCCGGCCATGTACTGCATTCAAAGAATTTTGGGAATTGTAGGCCTCAACCAGGGATGAGCTGTTCGGTTCGATCAGTTCGGAGTTCGACTCGAACATTGGCAGTTCGAAAGTTCGCGAACTTCGAATTTTTTGGTGTGTTCGGTTCGAGTTCGGAAAAAAAACACATTTCGAAAAAAGTATAAAAAATGCTTAAATACTAAAAAATCTAGAAGTTAAGAGACTCTTTACTGCAGAATATTATAAGCAATGGTTTATTAGATATTGAATTAAAAAACTACCTAATGTCTAGGTGCAAAGATTCTCACCTCTAAATGACCTGTGCTCTCAAACGGCGTAAACAACAGGTGTTTAATTAGTGTTTGGAAATAACATGTGCTTCTAATAATTAGTCTGGTCTCATGAATTTGATACATATTTGATACATTGCCTGCAGACTGGGTGTGGCCTGCACATGTATGAACAAACACAGTGCTTGTTCTGAATTCTAAGAAGTGTTCATTTCTACTACATGTTCCTCTGATATGCTGTTTAACCCCTTAAGGACCAGGACTCTGTAAAGCCAATCATTAATGTTGTAGATGTTACGTCATTGTCATCAAGGGCTTAATAAAATCTTTATCACACTCCTTTGATTTAAACGTAATATTCCAGTATTTGTATGTCATGTACCTCTCCCGAAGGGCCTATGTGAGCATACAATTATTATTGTGTTAGAAATGTCTATCATAAAGCGTACAAGCTGAGTCCCTAGAGTCTCTGACTATCCATTGTCATATATACCTTGCTTTAATACATATAATACATTCCCTCATCTAACAGGATAGTAGTCAGTCCCTGTGCATTTTAACCCCTTAACGGTGGCTAGGTGTCGTGTGTGGGTCTCTGATGGCGATGTTTCTATACATCCTACAAATCCGCCACTTCACGGACAGGTTATGGGGACCTCCTAGGCACAATATTTGAAGGAATTTTTTGTTTTTATTTTTAACCCTTATTTCATGGAAAACTCACTGTTCCTTTAAAAACGTCTTTTTTAAAACGTTTTGTCCTTGTTTCCTGTCCCCCAGGGCACTACCTTTTATGGCAAAAAGGTTTTATAACCTTTTATGGCAAATATCTTGCATATATGCCCTCTTGGAGGGCACTCTAAAAATCAAACTTTTGAGTCCCATTGACTTGCATTGAGTTCGGTTCGAGTTCGCGTTTGAACTCGAACTTTTGAAATTGTTCGAGTTCGAATGCAAACCGAACATGGGGGTGTTTGGCTCATTCCTAGCCTCAACATCTGGGGGGCTGTGAGTTTGAGAGCCATAGAGGAAGCCGTAGTGGATAACAGCAACATCCATCCCGACCTCTATACCGTTTCTACCCAGCACCCATTGTATAAAATGTAATCCATCGTGCTAAGCCAGGAGTTTCGGCTTAGTTTTGGAATCTGGAGCACCCTGGGTCTGATCTCTAGAGGTAAGGCCCATCACAGGGGAAGGGAGTGGGAAATGGGTCTCACTTATGGGGGAGTGGAGAAAGAATGGGTCCGACTAGTGCTAAAAATGGCGGGATAGAATTGGGGAGAAAAAGGCCAATTTAGAAGGTTGTAGGGCAAGGCGTAGTCGCACTGTGGAAATAGCATCACTCATGCTAGGGGCCCTGTTTTGGGGATAGGGCTCGTGGGGTACTATTCCTGGGGAGTGGCATGAGGCCTCTGTCTTGGGAACTCCTGCTTTTAAACGTGGGAGGCGTGGAGTGTCAGGATTGTGTGGTCCTCTGTCATGTGGCCTGGAGGATTTGCGGACCCCTGTTTTTGGGCTTTGGGACCACTATATTTTGTCCTGTAGACCACTCTTTTGAGGCCTAGGGTGCAGGTGTGTTTGTGTGTGTATGTCTAGGTGTGTGTGAGCAGTTGGTGTATGTTCTGGTGGGGGAGGCAACTAGTGGTTCAGTAGCTGACTCCAAGATTTCTGATAATGGTCCTGCCTGGAATAGAAGACGCCAGCAGCCCTGCCAGTAGGATGCTCTTTTGCTGCCCAATAGGGCTGGTGCAAGCATGCCACGCTAGAAAATCATCTGGCCGTAGCCCACATTCATCAATATTGGTAAAACTCACAGAGCAGAGCATTTAAATTGTATTATTTATTTATTTATAAAGTATTTTACCAGGAAGGATACATTGAGATTTCTCTCGTTTTCAAGTATGTCCTGGGTTCAAGAACATGGTTACAGAAATACAAAGCATGAGGGTTATATTAGCTGCTATATCAATAGCTTGTGCTATTAAAGATTAAATTAGGTTACACAGGATAAACGGATTTATTGTCAGCTTTTGCTAGGGTCAATATGGATGTTTTACTCATGTCTTGTATATAGGTCCTAGAAAAATAAATGTGTATAATTGTGATTGATTGTAATTAGCAATATAATTATCCCATTATAAAGGAGATTTATTATTATTTATTTATATAGTGCCAGCATATTCCGCAGCGCTGTGATTTACAATTTTTTTTATTCCTACCTGCAGTTCCAAAATAGCGACCAACGTGAATTCTGAAAGAAGTCTTCTCGTCCTCGAGCCAAAAGTTGTCATATGTGGCGTAAGCCAATGTACCATCCTCAGCTTCCAGTGCAATATTTAGCATAAAGGTAGTGTTCCTCTGATTTAAAATACAGAATGTCTTCCGGAGCCCCTGCCAAAACTCACCTGAGGAAGATAATGGTGACAACACTTAATAGCAATCGTGCATGTATTAGGATTTGCTTCTTTAAACATATCAGACACTTACTGTCTGACTCTGCTCCCGGCAGCCAGAAGTGGTGGATTGGGCTGCTGTTCGCACCTCGGGATGAGAAGTGAGTATCTGATTTTTGAGGGGGTTTACAGCTGTTGATAATTGATTCTGCAGAAGCAGAACCAGGTAGCACCAGCTTAGAGCTGTAGTTAACTTTTTATTTAACCACAAAGGGGCGTAATTAGCATTAGGACTTTGTAATCCTAACACTAATTACTAGGGATGTGCATGGCTGAAAAAGTTGCTTCGTTTAGTAGGGATGTGCGTTTCGGGTTTCGGAATTTCGGAATTTTCATGAAATTTCCTGATTCGTGTTTTCGGATGCGACCGAATTTCCGAAAATTTTTAGATCCGAAAATGGCAGATCTGAAAAGTTTTCCGAGCCGAAACGAAATATTTTCGGAATTTTCGAATGGACTTGAAATGTGTCAAATCGAAATTTATTGCTTTGAAACGAGGAGAACAGACGTTCCGAAAAAACGAAAATTTCCGAACTTACGAAAAGTCGATACAAAAACCGAGCAAAGTGACACGAAAATACGAAAAACGGTCGATATTCCGAAAACATGTACAATTCCGAAAAACGAAAATTTCCGAAATTACGAAAAGTCGATACAAAAACGAGCAAAGTGACACGAAAATATGAAAAATGGTCAATATTCCGAAAAAAATGTACACGGAAAACGAGTCTAGCCGAACCGAATCGAAACAGAAATCGGTCGAAACGAGCCGAATCGAAAAGTTTAAAAATACGAAAAATCGAACCGAAAAAAAAATCGGTGCACAAGCCTATCGTTTAGTTTCATTACGTTTTTAAATCATTTTTTTTTTGGAATTTCTTTAATTTTGTTTTGAAATTTCGAATCGATTTGAAATTTCGAATCAATTCGAATTTCATATATCAATTCGATAGTTGATATCAATTTGAATTTTGGATCACTAGATAAATCCCCAATTAATCAAATTTTGCTGTTAAAAGAAAAGCTAGGGTTAAATTTTAAGCTGTGTCACTGGTTTAGTATTTGAGTCAAATTAAACAGTGAAACAAAATTAATTTGTTTCATAAAGTCCTTTGCTGACTATTACTTATATTGTAAGTTAAGATCAATTCGATAGCGGATATCAATTTGATAGCTCATTTCAAATTCAATAGTTGATATCAGTTATTCAAATTTTTATTTCATGTTCACAGTGTAAAACGAAATAAATTTGTTATATACCGTATCGAATTTGTACTGTATCGATTCGTTATTCGGAAGTACTTCCGAATATGAATTATCAAATTTCGTTCCAAATTCCGAATTTTTCCAAAACTAATGCACATCTCTACTAATTACTCTTTACGCTCCCTATACTTAACATGAGGAGTGCAAAGTACAGTAAGCTGTGGTAGCGCTATTACCGGATTTTTTTAACTCGATAGTGATTGGGATGTGATCTGAGCATCACGCGATCACCTCAGTTTATGTAGTGCCAACGCTCACCTATGTGGGCGCTAACGTTAAGGAGATAAGGCCCTAAACGTGTATTAATGGCTTTAGTGCAGAGAGATTTCACACATGTGCTGAGCTCATTTTGACCATTTTTTACTCGTCATTTTTCATATATTATTGCAGAACTTGAACATATTATAGATCTTTTTTTCAGTAGGCTCATTATATTTTATATCCGAAAAGTATAATTAGAAACAAAATCTAAACTTTTTTTTTTTTTTACACACAAATTTATTTTATTCACAGAATGTCCTTTGGGTCAGGATTTTCCTCTGCAAAAAATATTATAGGGGCACTACCACCAAATAATGTAGGGCCTGATTTCAACCTGCGCCAAACAACGTAACAGCAAGGTAGAAGATATGCGGCAGCAGATTTCCCTTACTATCTCGCTGTTTGCGGTACTATTCCAACACAGATGAGCAATGTGCTTCTGAGCGCACAATTACAGTGAAATATAGACGGATACTAATAGCGGCACAAATCACCGTCGCAAGTATCAGCTCCTGGAATCCATGTAGTTCTGCACGTTCCTGTGCGTGCTTGAATGTGCAGGAGCCGTGGAAGGAGACAAGAAGGGGCATGGGAACTATTTGTTCCCATTCTCAAGCTGCTTGCGGCCATAGGAAGTGGCTAATCGTGCCCTACTCTGCACCGTGGGATCTCAGGTGAGTATGGGATTTATTGGGGAGGGGATTAAATAAAGATATTAAGTCATTCGGCAAAATCACTTAACACCAGGGTTTAATGACTGTATTCATTTACAGAATAACATCTTGCTTAGAACGAAGAGGACGAGCTAGGTTGTGTAGGAGTCTTGAATTTACAGTAAGCGCACGCAACAACCAAGGGAACCTTGTGCCATGGTTGTAATAGCTTGGGATGGTTATAAGCTAACATCTGGGGTGATTTTCACTCACCCCTCCAGACATTAGCTTATCATACTGGTTGGAATCGGCCCGAAATGCTCTTATTGTGTTTCTTTTATGTTGCTGATATCTTAACATGTGTTTGTTTTTCTCTTGTATGTTTAGTTAAGAAAATATTTTCCTCTATATGTGTCACTGGGTGCATCCATTGTGTGATATTTTCCTCTATATGTGTCACTGGGCGCATCCATTGTGTGATATTTTCCTCTATATGTGTCACTGGGCGCATCCATCGTGTGATATTTTCCTCTATATGTGTCACTGGGCGCATCCATTGTGTGATATTTTCCTCTATATGTGTCACTGGGCACATCCATTGTGTGATATTTTCCTCTATATGTGTCACTGGGTGCATCCATTGTGTGATAATTTCCTCTATGTGTGTCATTGGGTGCGTCCATTGTGTGATATTTTCCCCTATATGTGTCACTGCGTGCATCCATTGTGTGATATTTTCCTCTATATGTGTCACTGGGCGCGTCCATTGTGTGATATTTTCCTCTATATGTGTCACTGGGTGCATCCATTGTGTGATATTTTCCTCTATATGTGTCACTGGGTGCATCCATTGTGTGATATTTTCCCCTATATGTGTCACTGCGTGCATCCATTGTGTGATATTTTCCCCTATATGTGTCACTGCGTGCATCCATTGTGTGATATTTTCCTCTATATGTGTCACTGGGCGCATCCATTGTGTGATATTTTCCTCTATATGTGTCACTGGGTGCATCCATTGTGTGATATTTTCCTCTATATGTGTCACTGGGTGCATCCATTGTGTGATATTTTCCTCTATATGTGTCACTGGGTGCATCCATTGTGTGAAATTTTCCTCTATATGTGTCACTGGGTGCATCCATTGTGTGATATTTTCCTCTGTGTCACTGCGTGCATCCATTGTGTGATATTTTCCTCTATATGTGTCACTGGGTGCATCCATTGTGTGATATTTTCCTCTATATGTGTCACTGGGTGCATCCATTGTGTGATATTTTCCTCTATATGTGTCACTGGGTGCATCCATTGTGTGATATTTTCCTCTATATGTGTCACTGGGTGCATCCATTGTGTGATATTCTGTGCTGTATACTGCGGTACAGTCATATACTGCTAAAAGTGAACAGAAAATGTTATTACCTGAAAGGTCCCCAAATCCATCCATGTAATCGAGCCAGGTCCTCTGAAAATCAACCATCCCATCGATTCTCTTTTGAATGACAGTCCATCCGCCTCCTCTATAATCCATGTCACAAAAAGCCTGTGTGTTCATAAAATATGTTAAGCTTTTTTTTTATTAAATTCACAATTTTTTTTTTTTTTCTATAACAAACTTTGAATGTGCAAACCAGTGCTCTCCTTTATTCTCCTGTAAGTACACAAAAAAGATGGGCTACACCATGGACATCACAGCAGGGAACCTTAAGTAACAACCCAATAAATAAACTAGCAGTGAGGCTCTAGGCCTTACTACACCTCCTCACTGCATTTCTTATATCAGAGCTCGACAAAACCCAGATGCTAGGTTGCTATGGGAACTACAAATGCCATCCTGGTGCCCGGGTTTGGATACACAGAGGTGGGCAATTCATATAGCCTGATGCCCATTCCTCGGGGAACGATTTGGACGAAGTGGATGCTGCTAGACTTGTGCACCGATTTTTTTTTCGGTTCAATTCGGTTCGATTCGTTCGGATGTTTAAAATTTCGATTCGGCTCGTTTCGGCCGATTTCTGTTTTGGTTCGGTTTGGCTCGTTTTTCGTATACATTTTTTTTTCGGAATATCGACCATTTTTCGTGTTTTCGGGTCACTCTGCTCGTTTTTTGTATCGACTTTTCGTGATTTCGGAAATTTTCGTTTTTTCGGAACGTCTGTTCTCCTCGTTTCAAAGTGTCTAACTCTATTCGTTTTGACGTAAACTACTATGGTTTACTTTTTTTATACTATATATATTTTTTTATAATTAATTTTTGATTTGTTTTTCGGATCCGATAATTCATTCTGTCAATACGATAATTCTGGCGATTCTATCGTGTTTTTTTTTATTAAACAAAGATCCTTTTTTTCTTATGAATAATTGAATATACATTTCACAACGTTATTTAATCATATTAAAATGGTATGAAAGTCAAGGAACAAAAAAAATGAACAAAACGATTTAAAAAACGCTAAACTGACCCGAATGCCACAAGAAACAAGTGATACGCATTTACAAATACAAAATTTACAGAATCAGCGATATAACCGATAATAGTTAAATATACGATGTCCAGAATTACGGAAATGGAACCGAAATCACGAATGGAACCGAAATCATGAATAGAGCAAAAATAAATTTCGATTTGACACATTTCAAGTCCATTCGAAAAATCCGAAATTTTTTCGTTTCGGCTCGGAAAACTTTTCGGATCTGTCGGTTTTCGGGTCCAATCCGATTCGGAAATTCGGCCAAATCCGAAGACACGAATCGGGAAATTTCGTGAAAATTCCGAAACCCGAAACGCACATCCCTAGATGCTGCTGTGAGGATCTGCACTATGCAATTAGCGCCAGAAACTGGTATACGAATTTAAACACAATACATGTCCTTCAATTGTTGCACTTCTCTTTCTCCTCCCCTGCAGATGATAGTATGGACTCGATGTCACTGCAAGAGAAAAGAGGGGGAAACCCAAAATTGCGCAGTATGTCAGTCCAGTGATGTATAATCAAAATATATTATGGGACTCACATTCTTCTGAGCCAATATCCGGCTCTAGAGTAAACCGCCTTATGGCTCTTTTAGGTAGGTTCAGGCGCCCATCAACCCCTCAATGAATTTCTCTTCTCGACCAGTTATTCCTTTATTGCAGCAGGAGGTCTTTACATCTGTGCAACATTTAGCAGTTGCAAGTTTCAGTGTAACTTAAAACCATGACAGTGTGGCGTTTTGAGAACATCCTTTTTTCCACCCACGCTTCAACCACGAAATCCATTCAGATCTCCAGCGTCTTCAGATTCCTGCTCACAATCTGGTTTACTCTTCCGTGCAGTTTGCCACCTGTGCCATCCGTGTGCCCCTCAGTGTCGCCTGAACCTACCTAAAAGACCCATAAGGCGCTTTACTCTAGAGCCGGATATTGGCTCAGAAGAATGTGAGTCCCATAATATATTTTGATTATACATCACTGGACTGACAAACTGCGCAATTTTGGGTTTCCCCCTCTTTTCTCTTGCAGTGACATCGAGTCCATACTATGATCAGCAGGGGAGGAGAAAGATAAGTGCAACAATTGAAGGATGTATTGTGTTTAAATTCATATACCAGTTTCTGGCGCTACTTTGTTTTTTGGTACAGTGTGATTTTTTGGGGTAATTAGAGGAACCCCCATACACATTGTTGAGCGTACGAATTTAGACACATATCTTGGGGCGGTTCACCTTGTTCTCTAACTATGCAATTAGATTTGCATTTTGTGCCGAGTCCATCCAGCACGTCGGGCTGAGGTTCGAAACTATGTATCAAACCTCAGTGTGACAGGATGTGCAGAAGGGAGCTTTTGGCCCGCCCCGTCCCTCCGCCGGCATGGGAGCATGCAGTCAATAGATCGGGCGGCTCTGCACAGTGCAGAACGTGTGTCTGGAATCTGGCAGGAATTTAAAAGTACGCCTGCGAGACACTGAACAACGCAGCCCAGAATGCTTAAAAAAAAAAAAAGGTGGCCACTTTGAAAGTTGGATCCCCAGAGGGACTGCGAGGGAGGGGCAGCCACAGCAAAGTAAGAGGAAAGGAGGCAAGAATAACACATGCACAATATATAAAATGTATATAAAACGGTCACTGTGTACTGTATATAACACACAGTGATTGTTAGATGCATTTTGGGAGGGGAAGCAGACACAGTCTTCCTAATCAGTGACAGGAGATGTGCCTGCATGCGCTCTGCCTTGAACTGCAGAGCAATGAGCCCAGTCCAGGGAAAGCAGGGGGAGTTGGCCTCAAAAGGGTTAATTGACAGCATTGCTGACCCAAGTCTTTGTCTCACTGAGGGTCCTACTCCCTCCAGCCCTGCAACTCACTCTGAAATTCCAGGGATGGAGCAAGTCAGCGAAGCTGCACCCGAAGGGGTCAGATAGCAAAAGATTTTAGGCTAACCAGCACTTCCAGCCACTGCTTGACTACCTGCTATTTAAGATTGGGCAATCCTGGCGAATTGCTTGTACATACGGTGCCTGTTCGAGGGCAGTGAAATCCCCATGAAAAAACACTACTTCGGCTATTCAGAGAACACAAACCAGCAGTGAAAGGTTCCTGAAATGCCCTGCCATTCGGTGGTTTCATGCGGCAGGTTTATTCAGGAGAATCCCATAGGCTTCAATGTTAAAAATATTCCAGTTTTAATTCAATATCTAATAAACCGTTCATTATAAAATTCAGCAGTAAAGAGTCTCTTTATTTATAGATTTTTTTTAAGGATATTTTAAGCATTTTTCTGGAATTGTTTTTCTTTATAAAAAAAAAAGTCAGATTTTCGGATTTTCTTTTTTTTAAGTTTACTTATTTTTTTCTGTAACAGCCCTCTTTATTATCATTCCATGGACCTCATATGTAAATTTCAGACATTTTCACTCAGTAGTTTCTTTGCAAACAGCTTTTCCCTTTTCAAACATTCAAGCAAACTGTTTTCCTAATTTATTCACTTCACTCGTCTGCGGTGTCGGCTTTTTCCGGCGGCTTCATGCTCGGGTTTTTCTGTGGTTTTCGGTGGGTTAATCCAGATGTTTTGCGGGTTTTCAGCGTGCATTCGCCGGGTTTTGCTGTTAGTTTTCGTCATGTTTGCGGCAGCCTTTCCCTGCAATTCGATGGCCCTGTGGTGCTTGCTGAATACACCGCAGGGTCGCCGAAATGGGATCGCGAAATCGAACCGAATTGAAGAGAACGAAAAGTCACCGAACGTGCGGTGACTTTTCGAATCTCTGAATTACCCTGATATTAAGTTTTTTACACCTTTTATTGATACTGAATAAGGAGTTAGAATTACATTTAGGGTATCACAAGAAAGCCCCATTTGTTCTTGGCGAAACACCAAAAGCAAAAGGGAGAATTTATAGTTATAGAAGAACATAGCGAAACTAAAGAAATTACTTGTGTCATTTGTGTGTCACCAAAAAAAAACGTGTGTCAAATGTGTCATTAAAAGATTAAAGTGGAATAGTGTTACTGCGGAGAGAATGATACATAAAAAACCCTACATTTATTGATCAATATGAGTATATACCATAATACAAATTAAATTTCTTTGAGAACGCGATTTCGGGTTTTAACTATATTATTTATTACCTCAAAAGGAAAATGAGTTCCTTCAGGCTGGATAATGTACAGGCCACTCGGGGTTTTTGACACTGGACCAAAATTGTCTTTAATATCAGAACAGTCATAACCTGGAATTGAAACAAATGTGTTAAAGGGACATTACCACGTACATAAACTGTAACTAGATTACTTGTGTATTACAAATACAAACCCCTTAATAAAACACGTGCTGCTGGTTTTTTCTTTGAAGTAATTGTTTGCAAAAATGAAAAATAAAGTTATGTTTTTTTTATCTCCTGTTTCCATTTTTGTGGATTTTTTCCATGATGCAAAATATTCCCAGAAAGAGCATTTCTTGGAATGAAACAATGCAGTACAGGGTATTGGTTACTATAGTGACAGCTGTTGTGGTTTTATTTAATTTCCATCTCAATTTTAATACTAATAAATTATGTATTTTTTTTACTCGTTTTGGTATAGTTACCTTTCTTCCATGGTGACTTCTTGTGTGTCTGGAGGCTTTTTCTAGGGATATTTTTCATTGTTTGGGACACTTTATACACATCCTCTGATGGAATTTTTGTGTCTGAGGTGGTTGGTTTTGTGTGATGGGAGCTGTGTATGTGTTGGAGGTGGCTGGTTTGTGTGATTGAAGTTCTGTGTCTGTTGGTGGTGTCTGGTTTGGTGTAATGCGAGATGTGTAGGATGTGTATTGGAGGTGGCCAGTTTGGGGGAGTCTGCCTATGTACTTGAGAGGTCTGGGTGTACTTTAAGGTTCTGTGTTGCATTCTATGATTTTTCTGTCTGGGTATACATGTATCTGGAGTCTGTCTGGGTATACTTGTATCTGGGAACTGTGCCTGGGTATACATACATCTGGGGTCTGTGCCAGTGTATACATACATCTGGAGGTTGTGCCAGGGTATAAATGCATCTTGGGTCTGTGCATGGGTATGGATGCATCTGGGGGTCTGTGCCAGGGTATACATGCATCTGGGGTCTAAGTCTGGGTATAAATGTATCTGGGGTCTGTGTCTAGGTATACATGTATCTAGGTATACATGTATTATTTTAAATATGCAGCAGATGCTGGCATTTTAGTCTGTCGGCATGCTTCAGGTACTGAAGAATGCTGGCAGACATATTAACTCCGTGATCAGAGCTATCTCTAGACTGTAAGCTCCTATGAGCAGGGCCCTCTACACCTCTTGTTTCCATCCTATGTCCGTTTATATGTATTTCGTTCCCTTTGGTTATTGTAAAGCGCTGCGGAAACTGTTGGCGCTATATAAAATGATGACAATAATAATAATATACGACCGTGGTTGTTAACCCCTTCCCTGCTGAGCTCATTTTTGCCATTTTTGCTCATCATGTTTAGACGCATTTAGAAGCCACGTTTTATTACATGACCCAGACATATTATATATCGTTTTTTTCCGGCAGACTCGGCAGATTCATAATATATCATTTTTATATGTATACGTCATGTCTGTATATTATAACAAAAAATGCAATAAAATAAGAATTTTTAATCATCTGCAGCGTGTAAAGTGTTTTTTTTCACATTTTATCACATGAGCGTTTGCGGTTATATTTTCTATGGGGTGCGCTTGTACAAAAATTAGAAATGGGGACTCGTTCCATTTTTGGGGGGAATTACGTGATTTTTGGCAAACGCACCACATAGAAAAAAATCATTAGTGCAGCATCATTGTTCACATTATAATTGAAATGTGAACAATATTGCTGCATTAATAAAAACAACACACAAAAAAAACATGATTTTTTTTATTATTATTTTATTTATTTTTACATTGAACATGGTCATGTTGGATATTATGCTCAGACCTTTCGAATGACACCCTACATGACCCCCTAGCTGCCAAGGTTCTGGAGATATCGGGGTTCAAAGGAACCCCTATCTCCACCAGGGGATTTCCTTGCGAAATTCCCGGGCAGCTATGCGCGATGATGTCCGGCAGTGAGGGGGAAACAGGGGGTGGAGCCGTCATCCAAGATGGCGGCCCCCACCGGAGCTAGGCCGCGATTCGGCGCCGCAAGGCACCCCTTTTAAGCAGTGCCTGGTTTTGGTGCTGCTCCTTCCCGATCGGGAGGGAGAGGGATCCGAACGGATCCCCCCTCCCTTTCAGGCGATCTCCCGGTATTGCCAGGGGGTCGTCTGGAAATGACGTCATCATTTCCGCAGTGAAGGGGTTAAGGGGATTTTTTAAAGCTATACTTATATTTGTTTAATACGGTTAATCTATATCTGTTTAATACTGTTAATTTATTATAGTTTCATGTTGTGTTGCTTTCATTCTTTTGGGGAGGGCGCATGTAGCTGGTCTTGCCTAGGGAGCAAAATAGTCTAGCACCGGCCCTGCATGGGTTGTCACCTCCCGAAAGGCATGCCTGATTGCCTGGTGAGGAGTCCCAGAAAAATTGCCCCCATCGGGCTAAAAGACCCACCCGATCATTGTTACCACAGTTTATATACGTAGTTAAATACTCTTGTTTTCTTTTTCACTGTTGCAGTACAAGCTGTGACCAGTGCATCGAATGCTAGTACCACTATTACACAGAATGCGTTAAGTGAGTAGCATCCTCCTGTGAGCTCTGAGGTTCACCCAGGCATCCAGTCGCTAGGGGTTAGCAAAAGACACAGGCTTACAGGTGCGGAATCGAAATATGCCGGCCAAAGAGAATGTAATACTGTAGCTCACATGGAACTGATAAGTCTGGAAATGCACCTACACAGCCTTTTATCATACAAAACAAACGGACTAGAATACATTTACTTTCAATAGTGACAAGTTAGTTAGATCATTTATCAAATTAATGGACTTTGTAAACCTGTGTTTTTACATTGCTTAGATCAAAAAAAAAAATCAGTTTTGACATGCACTATGGACATAAACCGATAAAAATGGAAAACCTGTTCTATATACTGTATGTATCCCAGTTTCAAGTATCTGAATGAAGATTGACATGTTTATCTCCCTTTGAGACCGGTGCTGACTAAACCCTTTATTGTGACAGCCCCGGCAGCCTTCAGTTCTGGCAGGATTAACGTAGAAAAAATAAATAAAAAGAATACTAGATAGCAGATATTTGCTTTGGAGGAGAAGCTAAGTGGATTTTTAGGGGACTACAAAATATTCTGTAGTCCACAAACAAAAGAGGACCAGGCACTCAGTATTCCACAATGGAAGATTTATTGAAAACTTTGAACTTTACGGGTGGGTTTATGGTTATAAAGGGATTGGAATATGCCAAACAATTTTAACTTGAAGCTCTTTCTCCTTCGAGCAGTGACAATATAGTCACTCTGTATTGTTTTGGATGACAAAAACGTCTGCGCATACACTGGCAGAAGAGAGAACGTGTGTATGTGTAAGAGTGTCACGCTTGTCCGTTGTACTGTGAAACCCTCACGTCATTCTAATGACGCACATTCCATCTTGCGTCATTTTACAGATTTGCACCGTTCTACCGACGCTTGGTCTGGTCGGCGACATTATGATGGTATTCATCCACGTCAGAGGTGGCTCTAGAGTTAGTGAGGCCTTAAGCAAAGCTCAACTGGGAGGCCCCCATCATAGTGCAAAAATGCAGAAATGAACCCCAAATAACTATAATTAATTAAAACTGTCTTGGAAAACTGGTGTGTGTAGATTATAAAGAGAGGTAGCAAAGAGTTAAAATCTTTGCCTTACAATTATAGTGGTTTTCAATGTGATTGTATCAGGATGTTCCATAAAAAAATGTTCAGAAACATACTGTTCAATGTTTCCACCATACAGAACAAATCCAACTTGTGGCGAGGTCACATTTTTGACGCATCACATTCCTTGGGTCCTCTTACATAACAACTCCGCCCTTTCTCTCTATGGTCTCAATAACAGATATGTGCAAGCTCCAAACTGTGCGCAGAATTGATAACCTAATACTGTGTGTCTGTGTGTGTCATTTTCTGTGACCCGATCAGGGGCGGACTGACAACTAATGGGGCCCCTGGGCAATAGGAGATCAAGGGGCCCCTTGTGCCATGCCCACTTTATGCCACACCCATTAGGGTTTCAGAATTTCGGAATTTTCACGAAATTTCCCGATTCGTGTGTTCGGATTCGGCCGAATTTCCGAATCGGATCGGACCCGAAAACCGATAGATCCGAAAAGTTTTCCGAGCCGAAACGAAAATTTTTCGGATTTTTCGAATGGACTTGAAATGTGTCAAATCGAAATTTATTTTTGCTCTATTCATGATTTTGGTTCCATTCGTGATTTCGGTTCCATTTCGATAATTCTGGACATCGTATATTTAACTATTATCGGTTATATCGCTGATTCTGTAAATTTTGTATTTGTAAATGCGTATCACTTGTTTCTTGTGGCATTCGGGTCAGTTTAGCGTTTTTTAAATCGTTTTGTTCATTTTTTTTGTTCCTTGGCTTTCATACCATTTTAATATGATTAAATAAAGTTGTGAAATGTATATTCAATTATTCATAAGAAAAAAAAGATCTTTATTTAATAAAAAAAACACGATAGAATCGCCAGAATTATCGTAGACACTTTGAAACGAGGAGAACAGAAGTTCCGAAAAAACGAAAATTTCCGAAATTTCCAAAAAGTCGATACAAAAAACGAGCAAAGTGACACGAAAATACAAAAATGGTCGATATTCCGAAAAAAAAAATGTACACTAAAAACGAACCAAACCGAACCGAATCGAAACAGAAATCGGTCGAAACGAGCCGAATCGAAAAGTTTAAACATCCGAACAAATCGAACCGAATCGAACCGATAAAAAAAAAATCGGTGCACAAGCCTAACACCCATACAACGCACAACCCACATGCACATTGTTGAGAATTTATTTCTTCACAATTTTCAAAATAATTTTACTGAGAAAAGAAAATCCACTCTGGCCCATCAGCGAATTGGAGAATCCATAGTGCCCCCTCCAGACTTACAGACGGCCACCACTCTGCTAATAAAACTCACAGTAATGTGCACTGTGTAATCTGCGCCCCCCCCCTCTACCTGTGGGCCCTTGGGAGTCTCCGGAGCCCAGGAAAAGGTAGCATAGCGGTTCCTCTTAAAGGGTTAATTATCTATGCATACAGTTCAGATGCAGATTTTTGTATTATAGATGTAGGAGTGTATTCATGTGAAATATCAGCATAAGTGCGTACATACTGAAATTCCATACCAACAATCTCTGGGGAGGCCCCATAGGTATGCATTTTGGGTATGCCAACACCATGACAAAGAGCTTGTGGTTATCCATATGTCAGAGTGCTAAAAGGTGGATCCATGACATATTTGTGAGACTGCAAGATTTACTATGTATGTAAAATAAATAAATAATGTTAAGATATAAAGACTAAAATAACATACTGTATATGTGCAAATTTGCTAAGAGAAAGGGGGCACGCAGTGTATGTGTGGCATCAAATGGCTGTGAAGGTTGGCAGGATATTTACTGTTGCAAGGTACTATAAATAATACATCAACCTCTGCATGCATTCTAATGAAAAGTGCTGTGCTTGTCTATGCCTGATTGCCTCTCAAGGGGTTAAAGAGGTTACCCACTGGCTACAGGGCTTTCATAAACTCTAATAGGTCAATGTTGATTTTAGTGTTATATTCCAAGAAACTCTGCATATCAGTTCCCAAACGGTATCATACATGCAGAAAACAGAAGTGTGTTACCGTGAGTTTGAAACGGTCTCAGAGAAAAAGGATCCATGTGTTTCTTCAAAACTTCCGCATTCAGGAGAAGAACCTTATTGGTCAATTCACTCACCTAGAGGTGTAACATCAATCAGTTACGGACATGAGAAGAACATCCTAATGCAGGTTTGTCATTGCAAATGATAAAGTAATTTAGTTCAGATTCTTACCCATATGGATTCTTAACCCCTTCACTCCCAAGTAATTTTCCAAAAAACCACTGTCGTGAACCAATGTTACTTTTGGAAAATTACTTTAATTTTACAGTAAAAAAAAAATCATTGGCAAACTTTTTCAGTGTATTTTTTACTGTAGTAGCTAGGGATGTGCATGGCTCAAAAATTAGGTTTAGTTTCGTTTCGTTACATTTTTAAATCATTTCCTTTTTGGAATTTCGTAACTAATTTCGTTTCTTATTTCGTTTTGTTTTGGATCGATTTTGAAATTTCGAATCAATTCGAATTTCATATAATCAATTCGATAGTTGATATTTCGAATTTTGGATCACTAAGTAAAACCCCAATTAATCAAATTTTGCTGTTTAAAGAAAAGCTAGGATTAAATTTTAAGCTGTGTCACAGAGTCAAATGAAATTACTTATTTGAGTCAAATTAAACAGTGAAACAAAATTAATTTGTTTCATAAAGTCCTTTGCTGACTATTACTTGTATTGTAAGTTAAGAACAATTCCATAGTTGATATCAATTCGATAGTTGATATCAATTCGATAGTTGATATCAGTTATTCAAATTTTTCTTTTATGATGATGACACAGTGTAAAACGAAATAAATTCGTTATATACCATTTTTGTTTCGAATTCGTATCGTAGCGATTCGTTATTCGGAAGTACATCCGAAATACGAATTATCAAATTTCGTTACGAATTTCTCCGAAACGAATGCACATCTCTAGTAGTAGCCCTATTTGACAGCAGATGTTGCCATCTGCTTGTCGGAAAGTGCTACTGCAACACGGCTCCATGCCTAGTCAGCTGAGGATTCATGATTTAGTCCCATCTGGTCAAATTGTTTTAGCACCTCGGCAGTCACACCAAAATAGATCAATTTGAGTATACTCAATATCGGGGCACTGGCAGGAGCCTTGGGCTAATGTCAGATGAACGCAGTCTGAGCGCACTCTGCGTGCGTGCATAACGGACAGACGTACTGACGGAAGATACTGTAGACACCACACGGTCCATTTTTCTTGACGGACATAGAAAAAAAGGGCATTATGGGAAACAAAAGTAATATGAAAACTGATAAAAATTGGTATATGATATGAAAGGCCATTTTGTGCGTCAAGGTGCTGGACGTCGCAAATGCGGTCCATCAGACTTCGTGTCATCACGCACACAGAACGCTACGTGGACGTGACGCACTCTGCGCATCCGTGGTACCGGTTTTACGTTCTTGCCTAACTTGCATCCGTTTGCCACGTGCGTTGTGCGTGCGCAGTTCAGTGCGCATGTATTTCGTGTGTTGGCCTCTATTGCTCATGATTCTATGCTACAACGGACGCTTAAACTGTGCGGCAACACGGACGTGATCACTGCGTTCGTCTGACGCCAGCCTTGAAAAATCAAGTATACTCAATCTTTGTAGACCACGGTGTGAGACTTACACCCCTTTCCTTCTGTTTGTTCTGTCTGTTCCATCTTGTACCTATTCCAGTCCACCTTTTCTCCTTTCATCCACTACTCCTTGGCTACTTCCATCCCTGTGTTTCCCTTGGCTGGCTGTATTCTGATTATGCCACCTGTGCAGCCAGCTATATCTTCTGGCCTCTCCCTTTCCTCATCGCTCTCATTTTGTTTGTTTTCTTCCTACTACTGTTGAGGTCCTGCGAGCTCCCTCTCCTTCTTGCTGTGCTTATCCCTTATTTCTCTCATGGCCACAGGGAGAGCCGGGATGAAGAGGAGCACTCAATAGGCCGTCCATTACCAGCTTATTAAATCTAGTGACTAGAGTGTCCCTTTAAACTGTATAAGAGAAAATTCAGAAGATGAAACATCGAAGTCAGTTATTAGAAGCTCCTGTACCTGACTAGTAAGGAATTCCATTGATTTTTGCTGTTCTTCTAACATGCTCTTCAACATTTTCTTGGTACTTCTTGCATACGTAGTCAAGGAGATTTGTAAATTCCCTATGAAAAAAATGTTTTTTAATCAATGATGATGAAAAGATGGACACATCGGGTGTTTATAGAAATTGGAGAGCAGATTATAGAGTAATAAAACAGGGGTCAAGTCAAGCAGGAACACTTGAGAATGCAGGTCTGCCATTATTTTTTCATGAGGAACGGAGTTCACTTTTGGCCCGCACCCTTTAAAGCTTTTATCAGGTTTCAACCATATGTTTGCTTAATAAGTCACCTGACATATCTTACAATTATTACAGTTATCATAATGATTAAATAGAAAATGTGAGTATGGACTGGTCGGGTTAAGTGCGACATGTCAATAGTTAATTGAGGAAGAGAGCTCTTGGACGGTACCCACATTTACTTTTTAAGGACTAGACACCCGAATCCGAATGCTGAATAGAAAGTTTCTTGTTTTGAAAGAGCTGTACATATTGCAATACCGATTTCATGAAAGCGCGCCTACCCCCCACCAACAACCTTATTTGGCCGATATCGTTAAACAAAATCATAATACTAACCCTAACACTGAAACTAATCCTAACCTTAAACTAAGCCTCGGCTCAATTTTTATTTAATTTGCCCAAATTTACTCGCCCTTTGTCGCATCCGGGCGCAGCTCCTCCTTTTCGGCTCAGGGACTCTCAAATCTGGAAGTCCCCGAGGCTTTTCTGTACAATCTGCGCTTCCGGCGCTATATGTGTAGCGTAGGAAACGCAAATTATGCAATGAGACTTGCGAAACATTACGTATGCATGCTCCATAGCGCCTGCACAGATTGATGGATCAGATCCATCGCGGCCTCTCTGAGACAAATCTCTAACCAAGTAGTAACCGGGAAATTCAAATTTCCTGGCTGCTGTTAACACTGGGTGGGGTGGAGCAAACTCCCCCACTTTACCCAGCTTTTTATCACCACACATCCTGACCAGTTTAAAAATATAAAGTGGTCAGGTAGTGTAGATTGTTCTTTTAATGGCAAGATTGGAAAAGGGCCGTGGATTAATCTAGACTTCAAGTTGGCGATTAAGGCACATGTTATGTTTGTATGGTCATAGGTGGCATTTAATCGTTCAGTATTAGTAACATGTATTTGTTAGAGATGTGCATTCGTTTCTGAAAAATTCGGAATTTGTAACAAAATTTGATAATTCGTAGTTCGGAAGTACTTCCGAATAACGAATCAATACGATACGAATTCGAAACTAAACGAAACGGTATATATAACGAATTTATTTCGTTTAACACTGTGTCATCATCATAAAAGAAAAATTTGAATAATTGATATCAACTATCGAATTTGAAATGAACTATCGAATTGATATTAACTATCAAATTGATCTTAACTTAAAATACAAGTAATAGTCAGCAAAGGACTTTACGAAACAAATTAATTTAGTTTCACGGTTTAATTTGACTCAAATACTAAATCTGTGACACAGCTTAAAATTTAACCCTAGCTTTTCTTTTAACAGCAAAATTAGATTAATTGGTTTTTTTTAGTGATCCAAAATTCGAATTGATATCAACTATCGAATTGATTAAATGAAATTTGAATCGATACGAAAAACGAAACGAAATACGAAACGAAATTAGTTATGAAATTCCAAAAACAAAATTATTTAAAAACGTAACGAAACTAAACAAAATTTTCAGCCATGCACATCCCTAGTATTTGTTCTTTCACATGAAACTGCACTTACTGCACATATAATGTTTCTTTTCTCGCAAGATTGATGTGGCCTCTTTGCATATGTGAGAACATTTCTCATATGTATTCACAAGGTTGGCAGGTTTGCTTTTCTTTTTTGCTAGCAAGGTGACATTCTTCAAAGCCTCTTCATCTGTTCTAAAACCACCTGTGATTTCATTGTCCTGTATATAATAAGCCAGCAAATAAAGGAACAAATCACAAATTAGCTTAACATTAAAGGGCCCGCGTTCACAGCATAAAAAGAATTGAGCCGGTGTTCTGTCAAAATCCTATAACGCCAACGGAATGCAGGCCTACATTATCAAGGCCAGGTTGCAGTCTCATTGGTGGGTCTCTGCAACTGGTGGACCACATACGGCTGAGCCTCCCATCCCATCACCAGGTGGGTGGTCAGTCATTTGCAGAGATCCACCAATGACTGCATCCTGTGGCTGAGCATCCTATCATGTGACCAGCTCAGCAGCCGTGAGGACGTTGGTTCTGCATTCTGACGGGGTTATAGGGTTTCGGCATTCCATTTTTCTGCACTATATTTTAGGCTCAGCCACCTCCAAGCACAGAGTGCGCACTCTTCAGTGGATCTGAAGTGGAAATAGGCTGGAAGACGGCCGCCATTGTACACAGGCGGCCATCTTGTTCAGAATATTGGTTCACTTGTATATAACTAGACAGGTTTGTAGCTGAAACTAGAATGAGGTATACGTAGAAATTTAGGAATGCGTTTAGATTAGCAGAAAAGCAATTAAAGCCTTATGAAAGATCTTTGCTGTTTCTGGCACGGAGAAGTAGATATTCCAAGGTCGTTGGGGCCCGCGGAAAGACGAAGGAGTATAGAAGACCGGGCCCCAGGCCATCTGAATAAACATAGCCGATAGGGAGGGAGGCACTGCCCGGAGAAAGACAGCACAAACAAATCACAGACTGTCAAACTAACGAGAAGTGTATCAATTTATAGTTATATGTGGAATGTTCTTTGTGTTCGAATTAATGATGGGAGGTATTAACCCACGTGGGGTGGAATAGAGTGTCATAGGGAGGTGGGCTAATGGGGATGTACCTAATTATGTATTTGGGGCATAAAACCTCATGTCTCTGTGTAATCGGGGCTCACTCTAAGCGATTCAATCCTGTGTGAGCACTTGTGTGACGACACAATAAACTCTTGCCTTTCCTGAAGAGACTCGTGTTTGGACAATCCTTGCTTGTGTCTGGTCCGG
This sequence comes from Leptobrachium leishanense, assembly GCA_009667805.1. Lineage (NCBI taxonomy): Eukaryota > Metazoa > Chordata > Amphibia > Anura > Megophryidae > Leptobrachium > Leptobrachium leishanense. The sequence continues at coordinate 437,098,521 of CM019064.1, forward strand.
CGCCGTTAATGAAGTGAACCTGTCTGACTCCGGCTACATTTCTGGGGTCTCGATAGCCGGGATAACGGGCCTTTTGCCAAGACACAGGCAACGGCTGCTGAACACAGTGCGGCGCTTGACTGCAGCAGTGCCAGAATCCCGATGGTTGGGGCATCCGTTGAAGGTGAGCTGACATCTGCAGGCGCCAAGCAGGATTTCCTGTACAGTGGACCTCATCTCGTCCCAAACAGACCCCCCCGGCCCGGGAAGCTGGGACACACCCGAGTCCGAGGAAACAGCGAGCAGCGCCGGCGATAGGTAACGTGTCTTCTATGTTTTGTATGTCTAAAGGAAATACCGGTATATAAGGAAACGTCCGACTGAGATAGACGGATAAGAGGATGCGATGGCCACCATCCTATTGGCATATCTAGCCCGCCGCTGATAGCGCTGATATTGCTGAGGAGCCAGAGTGGCTAGCGGGTCTGGATTTGGGGGAATTGAATGCCAATCAAAGGGTAGTTCTGTAAGAGAGGGAGAAGGTAGCTGCGTGGAGTTGCATAGTTCAGTGTTTGTAAATAGAGCTTCGCCACGTGGGTAAAAGGGAAAGGAGGAGGGATTTTTCTGTGACTGGGCTAAGAGCCTGAGTCAGTGCCTAGTGTGTACGCCGTATAGTGAAAAGGGCTTATAGTAAAGCCAGCGATAGCTGCAGAGATAGTGGTGCTGAGTGGGTAGATTATCCATAAGGCAGATTGGAATTGCAGGCGGAAGTATAGACAAGGAATGGGGTGCATAGCCACAAGCAGTCAAGAGTTAGAGTTCAAATTACGGGGTATAAGGAGCCACAAGAAGGGGATAAGTCCCTTGGCTAGTAGAAAGAGTAGAAGTGCCTATGTTTTGTTCTGTGATGAAAGTATCTGATACGGAATGTGTTGTGAATGAATTGACTCGAGTGCTGTGAGTGAACGTGCGCCTACTCGCTCCACGAGGAAGCAAATACGAGATTTGACCCTGGACGTACGGTTTCGGCTCAGGCAACTGCAGTCGGCTACTGAAGGGGGAAGCGTATGTGGATGCGGATAAATTGTTGACTGAAGTATCAGACTGTAGATTTTAACTGTTGTTGAAATAAGATATTTGTATCGCAAAAAGTATTGTTTTCAGGAGTGACAATGGGTAACGGGTCATCAAAGCCCAAGAGGGTAAAGGAGGGGGAGACGCCCCTAGAGTATATGGTGCGAAATTTCGATGCATTATATAAAACTCATGACTATGGTGTAGAATTGACAAAAGAGAAATTAAAAGTAATGTGTACAGTTGTGTGGCCGTTATTAGTCCCAGGATGGCCAGAGCAGGGGTCAATGGACCCGGAGTTGGTACAGAAGGTACACTCCCAAGTCACAGAGCAGTATGGGCATCCTGAACAGTACCCGTATATAGAAGTATGGAGATATTGTATTAAAAATAAGAGTCATTTTATAATGATAGCGGGGAGAAATAAGAAGCAGGACCCCAGAATAATGGAGAGAGAGAGGGAGACGGTGTTAGATCAACCGGAAGAGAGTGATAATCTGCCCCCGTCCTACCCATTATGTTATGGGGCAGCTAGGGAAGCTCTGAATGCCGCGATTGCGCGGGCGGAGAGGGGGGAGCAGGCAGCTGCTATGTCTCGGTCAGCTCCCTCTGCTCCGTCCCGTATGGCTGAGGAAGAAGAGCAGGGTGCATCGGGTAGAGGAGATAGAGAGGCTCCACCAGAAAAGATTGAGATGCCCGATGGGAGTATATATAAATTAATTAATATTTTATGGAGTGAGATAGTTGCAGTGCTGTATAGTTTGTGTGTATGGTTCAGACTGATTTTGTCCGATTGTGTTTTTAATTGATTATTAAACTGTTCAATTAAAAGTTGAGATTGAGCGTCGTCCCTGGTGTAATAGGCCCCCTCCTTTTTCTGACAGACTGTTTGCAAGAGAGAGGGGGAGAATTGGGAGCAGAAGAATATCAAGTCCCACTGGTGAGGTTCTTCCTCAAGGAGATCCTTATCAAGAACAGACTGCCAAGAATGAAGAAAAGTGTAATGAATTTTTTTGATACCAGCAGTAAGAGATTCACAAGACAGACAAGATTTGTTATTTTGAGAACAGGCCCATCGGGCTATCCCCAATGGTATTATTACAAATAGACTTTACAGTGCTGCCACCCTGCAAAGGATACAAATATTTACTAGTGATGGTGTGCACTTTGACAGGATGGGTAGAAGCCTTCCCAACTAGAACTGAAAAGACGACAGAAGTGGTAAAGAGTCTAATGAAAGAAATAATACCACGTTACGGACTTCCACTCGAGATAGGGTCGGACAATGGCCCTGCATTTATCCAGAACTGTTTACAACAATTTGCCCGGCTACTGGGCATCACCTGGAAGCTATAGACCGCCTACAGGCCCCAAAGTTCGGGAAAAGTTGAAAGAATGAACCGTACCCTAAAGACTTTGATGTCCAAACTGTGCCAAGAGACGTCACTAGGCTGGTTGGACTTGCTGCCGATAGTCCTTTTGCACATTAGGTGCAGACCAACCCCCCAATTGAAGCTAAGTCCGTACGAACTTATGTTTGGACGGCCAACCCCTCTGATTAATGGACTAAGGGGGGACCTTCGGGCATTGGGAGAAATTAAACTAAATGAACAAGTAGTAATGCTGGGTAAAACAATGCAGAAAATAAATATTTGGTGGGGGATAATATACTGTATTCTCTGTATTTTTCACTGTATAAGTATTGTCCGGGTGACTCAGTATGGGTAAAAGAGTGGAAAAATGATCCACTAGGTCCAAAATGGAGAGGTTTTTATTTTGTCCTGTTATCAACCCCTATAGCAGTAAAGGTTGCCGAGGTGGTCCCGTGGATACATCACTCCAGGGTAAAAGCAGCCGCAGCCAGTCCTGAACCAACATGGAAGGTTGTTGCCAACGAGACCAACCCACTGAGGCTGAAGCTGACAAAGACCACAGCCATGAGCACCTAAATGATCCTAACCCAGATAATACAGAGGATCAACAAGTGGGTGTTTTGATGGGCACAGGTCCTGACCACCCGCCAACGGGGGATACCCACAGGGTGCTTTTTAGGGGCCCGGCCCCCACCCTTGATCATCCAGAAATGTTCTTTATTTTTGAAATTCCGGTGGGGAGGGATTGGGTTTATGTGACTGTAAAAAGAATTGCCCAAGGAATTCTGACACTCGGGGCATTTGTGGTGCTGATTTTATATCTTGCTAATTTGATTTATGGACTCTCGCGTGGAGTATGCTCTAATTGTACGGGCAATGTGGGGAAAGTGGATATTTCCCATATCTGGAATGGTACGCACCCGGTGATGGAGAACCGTACCATGTGGAGACAAAAACGAGAGGCGCTATCTGGAACCAACCCAAGAGGACACTTACTTGTGCAATTCAAATATGACTATGCTAAAAAGTCTGGGCAAACTGCATGCTGGGTGTGTAGTAGACTGCACCCAGAGACAATTCATATACCATTTGCCTCTGTTCCAATGAATTTGAGTATGTTTGTATCAGGGAAAAGACAGAATCAGTCAGTCCCGGGTACCCTATAATAGGACCAGTGTATCCACCAGAATGGTGTTTTCAACTAGGACCAGATAAAGAAACAAATAACGAGGGTGGGTTATGTAACTCAAGTCAGTTCAACTGGACATCATACATTTACATATTCAAAACAGGACAAAAGGCGAATTATTTATATATACGATACAGGCAACTCACTAGAGACCAAGAGGCGGTGATTGGGAATGTGACCAATGGGAGGCAGGGTGCAGTGGATATGATGAGACGGCTGAGACACCTTGCGATAGAGATATCAAAGGGAACACTATATTCATCACCATTTATAGTGACAGGAGGGTACCAGGTGTGCTGTGAAAGGGTGTGTTACACATGGGTACCACCAACAATAACGGGAATGTGTTATTTGGCTAAGCTGGTCCCAATCCAGAAACTAAGGGGAGAAGACACAAACACAGACACAGAACTACACCCTAGGTACCCACTGGTGTTTGAAAGACCGAAGAGAGAATTGTTTGCGAAGATGGATCGAATATGGACATGGTTGCCAGCATGGACTGGATGGGGAGGAGAGATGATGAGGAGATTGAATAGCTATGTCAATCTGATGGATGAGATTCTGAATAGAACCAGTATGGATATCCAGCTGCTGAATCTGGAAATGCGTGAGTTACGAAAGGTGCAAATGATACATGAAATGGCGCTTGAGCAGATCAGTGCGGCCTTGAATGGATTGTGTGAAATGACAATGCACTATGAATGTTGCACCTTCATCAGAAACACTACACACGAAGTCCCAGACTATTACCAGGTAATTCAAGATCATCAGGAGAAGGTAGCACAGTTGCAGGGCACAGCCAGAAGGATTGCTGCCGAAGGCTGGAATCCGCTCCGTGGGTTTGGAGCAATGGGAGAATGGTTTGGTTCTATCTTACGATTCATCTCAAAGATTGGATCCATGATACTTATGATAGTGGTGATCTTGATCATAGGGATACTGATATCTACACAAACACAGAAGATACCACTGATAATTCCACAGGGTATGTTCCCAGTGAAAGAAAACCCCCCTTTTTTCAGTAGTTTCAGAATAGTGGAGTGTAATGGCTACAAGTGCCAGGAAAAGATCCTGACACTTGAGCCAAGGGGGGAATGAAGTGGAAATAGGCTGGAAGACGGCCGCCATTGTACACAGGCGGCCATCTTGTTCAGAATATTGGTTCACTTGTATATAACTAGACAGGTTTGTAGCTGAAACTAGAATGAGGTATACGTAGAAATTTAGGAATGCGTTTAGATTAGCAGAAAAGCAATTAAAGCCTTATGAAAGATCTTTGCTGTTTCTGGCACGGAGAAGTAGATATTCCAAGGTCGTTGGGGCCCACGGAAAGACGAAGGAGTATAGAAGACCGGGCCCCAGGCCATCTGAATAAACATAGCCGATAGGGAGGGAGGCACTGCCCGGAGAAAGACAGCACAAACAAATCACAGACTGTCAAACTAACGAGAAGTGTATCAATTTATAGTTATATGTGGAATGTTCTTTGTGTTCGAATTAATGATGGGAGGTATTAACCCACGTGGGGTGGAATAGAGTGTCATAGGGAGGTGGGCTAATGGGGATGTACCTAATTATGTATTTGGGGCATAAAACCTCATGTCTCTGTGTAATCGGGGCTCACTCTAAGCGATTCAATCCTGTGTGAGCACTTGTGTGACGACACAATAAACTCTTGCCTTTCCTGAAGAGACTCGTGTTTGGACAATCCTTGCTTGTGTCTGGTCCGGCGCCGTTAATGAAGTGAACCTGTCTGACTCCGGCTACAGATCCTTCCCTAGTTTTGTGAGTGCTGTGTTTTGTTATTTTTTGCACTTACAGATCTTCACGTTTGATGCAGACAATGAGGAAAATCCCTGTTGCTTTAGCTATTTTCATGTCGCACCCTCTGAATCTTGGAGCATCATTCCTGTACTGCTCATCATCAGCACTGGGAGCCGAGCACACACTCAAGTTAATCACAGATCACGTGTCACATTTACCTGAATAAAGGGCTACGCCCCATTCTAATCGATGCTTCAGCATTATGGCCTTGGAGCTGACACAGGAAAGATCCGTTTTCTACTGCTGTAAAAAACCTCAACCTGTCAGCTCAAGAAGTTTGTTCCCCAGTATCCTGCTTCCCCCAGGATACTCTTCTGCTTCCTCCAGCAACCTCCTGTTCTCAGGTACCACAATTCCACCGTGATTACCAAGATCTCACCGTGATTACCAAGATCCCACTGTGTCTCAAGTTCCTAACGTTTCCCCTCTCAAGTCCGTGTGCTTCCAAGTCCTCGTGTCTCCTGCTTCCTGTAAACCACCACCCTTAACCCACCTGTGTGTTACTGCATCACCGCATGCTGGATCCATTATCCTGCCATACCTGAACCAAACATGACAGCTATTAACAAACAGAAAATTCTACCAATGGCTGGAAAATTACCTGCAATTAATGGTGAAAAATGATACCAACATTGGCGTTAGGATGTTGGCTAGATCCAACAGACACATCAGCTCCAGCTGAATGCTTATCAACTCCTAACTCCTTGCACTCCCAACTCCTTGCAGCTCAATTGTTTCCAGTGTCCCAACTCAATCGGTGGCTCCTCTGTGTCCCTGTTCAGACGAGTTCACAGAGAGCTCTCGCAAGGACACCATAGAGTGCGCCATAGAGTCCTATGGACTTTGGCAGCCGATACCCGCGGTGGCATACAGCGCTGCTGCCGATATCATGGAATATTTTTATTTATAAAAGGATTTTACCAGGAAGGATACATTGAGATTTCTCTCGTTTTCAAGTATGTCCTGGGTTCGAGAACATTGAGTGGTTACAGAAATACAAAATAGTAAAATGCAAGAAATTAACACAAGACCAAATATACAGATGAACAGAAAAATAAATATGGAGGAAATAAAGTCATTATGTTACATGTTTACAGGTGCATTTTGTATTGAGGTATGTTAATAGGGAAGTCTTAAGGGACTTTAGAGTGGGGGAAGATTTGACGGTGTCTGGGAGGTTATTCCATAATTGTGGTGCTCTGTAGGAAAATGAGGATCGAGCCATTTTCTTTTTGTATTGCGGTATTGTAAGTAAGGTGCAGGTCCTGGATCTGAGGTTATAGGATGAGGGAACTGCCGGGGGAAGCAGCATATTCAGGTAGGGTGGTAGCTTCCCAGAAAAGCTCTTAAACACCAGGTTGGAAAGGTGAAGGGTGCGTCTAGAGTCCAGTGATGGCCAGTTTAGTTCTTTTAACATGTCACAATGGTGTGTCATGTAGTTACATTGTAGCACAAAGCGACAGAATGAGTTATACAATGTAGTAAGTTTCTGGAGGTGTGTTTGTGGGGCGGCTGCATACACTACATCTCCATATTCAATGGCTGGCATAAGCATTTGTTGCACAATCTGCTTTCTTACCGCGGGGCTCAGGCAGGATTTGTTTCTGTACAGGGCACCTAGTTTGGGGTAGAGTTTAGATGAGAGTTTTTCGATGTGGGGGCCAAAAGATAGATTTGAGTCTAACCACATACCTAGGTATTTGAGAGAAGTGACTGTGGTCAGCGTGCCATTTGATTTTGTCCCAACACATAGATGGGGTGTTTGCAATTTGTGTAGTTTAGGTGCGGTTCCAAAGAGCATTGTAACAGTTTTGTCAGTATTTAGAAAAAGTTTGTTATTTGCGATCCACTTTTCTACCCCTGTGAATTGTTCTTGCAGCACTGCCTCCAGCTGTGGGAGATTTGGTTTGCTGGTATAGATTACAGTGTCGTCTGCGTACATGTGTACAGTTGAAGCTTTGCAGACATTGGGCAGATCGTTTATGAATATTGTGAATAGCAGGGGGCCAAGTATCGAGCCTTGTGGTACACCACACGTGACTGGGAGGGGGAGGGAAGTGCTGTCAGAAATGGACACAAATTGAGACCTATCAGACACATAGGATTGGAACCAGGTTAACGTACTATCACCAATACCAGAGTTCTTAAGTTTTTGTAATAGGATGCCATGGTCTACGGTGTCAAAAGCCTTGGCAAAATCAAGGAAGATGGCTCCAGTTAGATTTCCTTGTTCCATGCCAGCTTGGATATCATTACAAACTTTTAAAAGGGCAGTTGTAGTTGAATGGTTTGGACGAAAGCCTGATTGATCTGGGGTTAAATAGTTCTGATACTGATAATAATCACGTAATTGAGTGTAGACACATTTTTCCAGAATTTTTGACATTACAGGGAGCAGTGATATTGGGCGGTAGTTGGATACCAAAGTATTGTCTCCACTTTTATGGATAGGTACCACCCTTGCAGTCTTCCAGAGTTTGGGTATGTATCCAGTCGCCAGTGATTCATTAATCAGGGTTGCGACAGGTTTTGCAATTGCTGGTGCACTGATTTTCAGCAGCATTGCTGGGATTTGATCAGGTCCAGACTGGTATTTCATTTTTTGGTTACGGAGAAGTTTAGTGATGGCACTGACAGGCACTGGCCTAAAACTGAATTTCTCTGGGTTATGGGGTCTTTGCACTGTTGGTGGGTCCTGACCTGCGTGCAGCCTTTCTGATTGCGTGTCATTTCCTAGCTTAGCAATCAGGGTGGTGGCGCATCCAACAAAATAATTATTAAAAGCATTTGCTACATCTAGGGGGTGTTGTACAGTTTGGTTGTTTACTTTTAAAGCAGCTGGTTGGGAGTGGCTGGGGGGTGCTTGTATGTTACTTATGATTTTCCAAAAATTTCTGGGGTTTGATATGTTATTGTTTAAATTTTCATTGAAGTATTGGGCTTTAGCCATTTTTGTTTCTTTTGTGCATTCATTCCGGCATTTTCGGTATTCACAGTGATCGTTCATGGATCCAGTACTCTTGAACTTTGACCACAGGGAGTCTCTAAGCTGGTACATATGCGTGAGGTCAGCTGTAACCCAGGGGAGATGGGCCCCTTTTACTCGCACTTTGGGCAGTGGGGTATGGGTGTTCCAGACTTTCAGGAGCTCGGCTTGAAAGTATTCAATTGCACAGTCCAGGTCTGGGATTAGGTTTAGTCTGTACCATGGGAGCTGTTTGAGATCATTTAGGAAGGATTCAAGATTAAATTTCTTGAAAGACCTGGTGATTATTACCTTTGGTGGACATTTTATGGCCCTTATTTTGCGCACACAGTACACTAGGCAGTGATCACTGAAACTGTTAGCGAGAACGCCTGCCTCCTGTATTCGATCAGGACATGAGGAGAGAATCCAGTCCAGCAAGGTGTGGTTAGGGCTTTTCATATTAATGCGAGTGGGGGAGGAGATTAATTGTGTTAGCTGCAAAGCCTTAAACAGTGAGCAGTGTTTATTGTTTTTAGGATTCAGCCAATCAACATTAAAGTCGCCGAGGACCAGCATAGACAAATATGTTCCAGCTGAAGCTGCTGATAGAGCAGCTCAGCCAGAATAGGGGCGTTAAAAGCGGGCTGCACATGATAAAAGGTTTGCGCAGCTTTTTCATTTCTGCGACTCACCATTAGCATCCCGGGTTGTGATCTGTGTTTTTACATAAAAGGCACACACTGTGGCTATTCTCTGATAACCATTGTTTCCCTGGTGTTTTTTTAACAAACTCGTGTTAAAAGTATTTAATAAAGAGATGAAGAAGTGTTTTGGTCATATATCAGGTCAGGTTTGGTTCTTTGGTCAAATGCCTGGTTGGTCGCAAATGCCAAAGGCTGCTGGTTGCAGCTGAGTCACGATCCCATCCAGTGGATTGCACCAATATCACCCACGAGCAGACGAAAACTCAAGATCCTGTTTCTTCGGTTCTTCTTCAGATTTTACAGCAGTCGCTGAAAGCTAGCAGGACTTTAGGAGGTTAAATTACAGAGGATAGTGAAGTTTTGACAAAATATGTTAGGGAATTGGCACAAAACCGTTATTTTGCACATATGTATTGTTTGTTTTATCCCCAGCCAGGTCATTATTGCTGCTGCCTCTTTCTTTTTAGTCTCAAAGTGGAATTGTTCCTGGTGAGTGTATAAATATAAAACCACCAGTCTCTATCATGACTGAGAAACAGCGTGAGGATATGTGGTTGCTTAGAGAGCAGCTCCTGGTTTCATTAGGTAGGATCCACCTGACCCAGAGGTGCTGTGACGTGGCAGGTGTGCTTACACGTTAATGGCCATTCAAGTAAACCAAAACCTCTGTGTTTTGTTTCGCATGGAGCTACAGTGATGAGCGCTAATGACTACCTTTTTTCCTGTTCTATTCCCAACTTGTTTATGTTTTTTTTTCCCAACTTTAGCAGATGTGTTTGCCATTTCACCATGACTCACTGTGTAGTGAATAAAACCCTTGTGAAAAAAAAAGTTGAAAGAATTAGTTGACAGACTATAAGAATCATTCCACGCAGTCATAGTCAGTGCCTGGAAAATGTGTCTTACAGATCGGTGATCATCTTCCCATACTCATTAATGTACGTGCCAAGATTCTAATGGAACGCCCAGGCTAGAGATACATTTCAATCTGTTTTAAATTACCCAACGTGTCTCAGAATAATGAATAGTCCCAGAGTCTTTTAACTCACTTAACATATACTTAATACTTAATTGGCTTAAGTGGAATGCTTGCTATGATCACATTACCTATTTACTGCTGGCATGTGCCACGATGTTGCGTTAAGATATACTACAAGTAGCATTTTCCAAGCTGAGATTTGTTTTCACATTAAGGCCTTGTTCATGCCAATCGCGGAGCAGGTGCAGAGCAGAGCAGTTGCAGACCGGATCAAAACTGCGTCCAATGTATTCCAATGGTTGGTATTTTTTGCTCCAGTTCACATCGCAGCATTCAGTTCCAGAGCAGGTCCAGAGCAGGTGAAAAAACTGCAGCAAGCCCTATTTTACCTGCGCTGGAACGCATCAAAAACGCAACGCAACGCAATTCAATGCAAAAACTAACCATAAAGAAAAAACCTCTATGGTCACCTGTCATGACCTAATCTTCCTTGGTCACTTCCTGTCTGTGGAAAAAGGTGACCTTGTGGTCTGGAGAGCAAAGGAACAATGGTGGAAAGATCTCTTTCACTCATCAGTGGGTGCACCCAAAAACGGCGTTTCCTTACAGCACTTTGGCGTAGCAGTATAATAACCATCACCAGGAGCATGCCTGCATCCCATGGATCCATGTTGCAACAATTTTACATGTGAGACAAGGTCAGAGGAAGCAGGAAATAAATCAGAAAAGCTAATGAAAGGTCAGAGGTAAAAGGAAATGACCTCATAACGTTGTTAGCTTCCTGGGGAAAAAAAAGCATCTGAAACGCATCTAAAGACTAGAGTGCGTGTGCAGAAACCTGAGCAGATCTGCTCTGCATTTGGTGTGTACAAGGCCTAAGACGCTCCCTAAGGTCAAACAGTGACCTGCGCCTAGCTTCTCCCCGCATCACCTCTTCCCATGATAGACTGCAGGATTTCTCACGCGCAGCCCCCACTCTCTGGAACGCTCTCCCTCGTACTGTCAGACTTTCCCCTAACTTCTCTTCCTTCAAACGCTCCCTTAAAACGTTCCTATTTAGGGAAGCCTACCACCCAACTCACTGACGCAAACATCAATCACTCACACCTTACAGTCCTCTCCTCCTGTTTCCAACACCAACCCTCCTAGATTGTGAGTTCCTACGGGAATAGGGCCCTCATCTCCTCCTGTACTGTTTGTCAAATGTTGTTCAATGTATTGTAACCCTGTCTATACTGTGCCTATTGTAAAGTGCTGCGGAATATGCTGGCGCTTTATAAATAAAGAATAATAATAATAAATAATAATAATAAGACAGGGCTGTCAAACTCACGATGTTGATACTACAATTCCCAGAATTCCTTTGATCCAATAGAACAGCAGGGAATCATGGGTGTTGTAGTTCAGAAACATCTTTTGGGGGGGGTCAGAATTTCACAGTCCTGCATCGAGACATCAACGAAGGACCCAGAGGGGTCGTACCAATATCTCTAGTCACCGTTAAATACCTGGCCAGCTAGATAAGGTCAGAGGAGTAACTGTCCACTTCCTATGAGATTGTATCGGACAGATATTCTAAAGGCAGGTATCTGCAACCTTGGCCCACCAGATGTTTTGGAAATTCATCTACCAGGATGCTTGTCAACTCATTGGGTTGTTAGAGCCACATGGGAAATGTAGATCAAAAACATCTGGGGGGCCGTGGTTGCTGTCCCTTCTTCTAAAACGTCTGTCTCCATTTCTCTCTTAATGTTGCTTTACAAAATTCATGAAACTTGCCAAAAAGAACCCATAGTTTGGGTGAGATGGTTAAAGGGAGCTGTAAGTCTTAATGGATCTATTACCAACCAGGTACTATATTAATGGCGCAGCTTGTAATTTTAGGGAGCCTCTATTACCAGCAGCACCGCCACTGTATTTCATCTTGGAGTCCATAGGACTCCATGGACACTTGCATTCGCTTAAGTGTGCCCAGTGTTTGCAGTTCTGGCCATGGCGGCAGAACCATTCCTGTGTGAAAGCGTAATAAGTGGCCAGAAAAACAAGTATGATTTGGCAAAAAGGTAAATGATAAAATGTGGTAGTATGAACGATTTGTGTGTTAGAGTGAATTTTTTTATTTTTGAGAAAGTATTTTACCAGGAAGGATACATTGAGATGTCTCTCATTTTCAAGTATGTCCTGGGTGGCGGGTATGTACCGTTAGGTGTCTTGCCCAAGGACACTTACTGGAGAGGTGCTCTTGCCGGGATCGAACCTGTATCTCCACAGTCTCTCTCCACGGTTATAGAGCAGTGATGTTACCTCTACTCCACCCAGCCGGTAAATATGTGTCATTTTGATATAAAGGGGTTATTCAGAGAGAGCCAATCTGGCCCCAAAATGTCACCGAACAGGGAATTTCCCCGTACGTGACATTTCGGGGCCATTCAGCTATTCAGAGAGCAGGCAGTTCGCCAAATTTTGGCGAACTGCCAGGAAGTACAGTGCCTGTTCGATGGCAGTGAAATCCCCCATAGAGCAGCAATGGTTAATCTATTCAGAGACAATGAACAGCAGGGAAAAGTTGCCGAAGTGTCTTGCCATTCGGTGGTTTCATTCGGCAGGTTTATTCAGGCGAACCCTATAGGCTTCAATGTTAAAAATATTCCCGTTTTTATACAATATCTAATAAACTGTTTATTTTAATCTGCAGTAAAAAGACTTTTTTTTTATTAACTTTTAGCCATTTTTTGGGATTTTTTTTCAAATTTTATTTAGTTTTTTGTTTTTTTTCTTAAAAGCGTTTTCTTTTTTTTGTAACAGACCTTTCTATTATCAGTCAGTTTATCAGTAGTTATCAGTAGTATTATCAGTAGTTTTTTTGCAAACAGCGTTTCAATTTTGACACTTTTCAATCGTATATTTTTTCCTTTTTCTTTTACCCCGTTCGCCAGCTTGTTGGCTTCTTTCGGCAGCTGGTCTGCGCTGTGTCCGGCGGCTCATCCGCTTTTTCCGGCGTGTTTGGCATGATTTGTTTGGCAGGTTTTAGGTGGGTTTGTGGCAGGTCTTCCCTGCACTCTGGGGACCTGGCAGTGAATGCTGAATTCACAGCAGGGTGAGAAAATTTGATTCCCTGAAGTGTGGGGAAGTCCGGGGAACGAGAGAGCACCGAAATGTCGGTGACCGATACTGTATAGGGGTGTGTGTAATTGTGTGTTCATCTGTATGTCACTATCTATATCAGTATTTTTCTATGAGAAGGACACGATTGGATATGATCAGGAATGCCGGGAGGTATCGCAGTGAGTGGATCAACCTGCTGGTTTTGTTGTGGAATGAAATTAACCTTTCAAAGACTTTATTTGAAATTCCTCTAAAACTAAAAAAAGCAGGTCAAAAATAAATATTTTATGATATTATCTTCATACTGGACGAAGAAAGGATAGACCTCCAGTGGATAAGAAGTGCAAATAGGTTTATTCGAGTACAGCAAGTCCAGGAAAAAAACAGTGACGTTTCGACCCTAAGGTCTTAATCATACATGTACTTTGTTCGTCCAGCCGATTCAGGGAACTAGCGGCGTCCGCATATGATAGAGACCTCGTGGAGATGATTGGTGAATTGGGTCTCCCACCGGCTGTGCTCGTGGCGCTTGGATAGTGCGTCAATATCTTCATACTGACTTGAAAGAAACGCACATTTTTGTCTAGACTGAGTGTCAATTTAGTGACACCCACTTTCCACCAGACTGGAAACCTGATCCAAATAATATTATTATGACAGAAGGGAAGTGCTCCTCCTGTGTATCTAAGTATAGATATATTTGCCGTCAAAACGCAGACTTAAAACCACACAAAAAAAGTCTTGGCCAAAAGGCTGAATCCTTCCCTGGGAACACTGATCCACTCTGGCCAAGCAGACTGAGCATCAAATCAACAAGCTGTGGGCAGTACCTGGAGGAATGTGGATCTCATTTGGTGGGTTTTGGAGTTTGGGTGTTTCCCCTATTCCCTTCTCTGGTTGCAGAGAAAGTTTTCATCTGTATGGATTGGGCCTTAGGAATGGGATATGCACGATGTCACTTTCCACCCTTATTATTGCTCTCCATGGAGCTGCACTTCCAGCCGTTTTTGGACAAATTCCAAAATGATGATGTGCCACTCTCTTTAACCCAGCATGGTCCTTTCCCTGGTTGTTTGACTGGTTTTCAAACTTTAGACTCCTTGTCAGGAGATATAATCAACTGGGAAAATCCACCACCCTCTAGCTCAGTATGTTGGATGAGACATACTGTAGCTAGTATTTGTCGCTAATTAAACCCCATCATCTGTACTTTGAAAGGGGCCTAGAGAGGTGGAGGGACATTCATTCGATAGGTAGCGTACACATCTAACATCTTACCCCAAATACTATATATGTTTCTCGAGATAACTAGAGTGGTGTCAGCTATACCCTCCTCATGAGGCCTAAGAAGTGTGAAACGATCGTAGGGGGTTGCTGCCTCTCACTGGACTGTTTAGATGGCTTCCTTGGCTTTTCAGTTCTGGTCGCCCTTTCTGAGTGATAACAGGATGATTTGCATATGGAATAGTAGTATCTGCAATGGCACCACTGAGCTGGAACCTTTAGGAGACCTGAACGGGGACCCATCGTAGGGCAGACCACTAATGCTGTTGCTTTTCCTCAGGACCCTCACAAACCTTGGGCCCTATTCCAAAACTGTGATTACAAACAGTGGAGCGTCACACCAAACAGTGTCCACAAACCCCCGTCGCTATGCACAAATGGTAGTTTCCCCAAACCAAATATAGATCAAACAGACCCCTATTCCAAAACTTACCAGAACAATTATATTCTATGGCGCTGTTAAGTTTCCAACAGCTCTGGTTAAGTTTACACAAACCTTGAAATAGGGACCCTCATTTTTGCTCACTGTTGCAGACTTGTCCCACTCGGTGGTGGCCCTGGCTGGCCTACAAAGCAAGGTAGATAATCCGAAAGGGGGGGTGAACTAGCTGATAGTCAGTAGGGTTCTGACATTCTAAGTGGGACTTACCCAATCTCATTTTGTACTTCTTGTCACCTCAGCTCACCCCAACTGGTTGGACTTCCAGTTCTAGCCTATTTTTTGGGACCAAGTGGGCACCGATATGTCACCTAAATTCCTTCCATCTCCTTTACCTTGATTACTTGAAATCAGGTGTTTTACGTCAGGAACGAAGTTCATTTCTTCTTCCCTGTGAAGGTGTCAGGCAATCTACAGAAATTCAACAAACTCTTTTCAGGAGATACAATAATTTACATTATTACTTTGGAGGTTGCCACAGGCCTTCCAAGAGATTTCTATGTTGGTACGTAGCTTCACTCAGATTCCAGAGGACATGGGGCAATGGCAGGTAAGCATATACTTTTCTAATGTGCTTATTTTAATTGCTCCATCCCTAGAATTACGATTTCTTGGCTCTACTATTTGACCTTTTTCCAGCGGTGCCAAAATTCTGTTGCACATTTCCCAGTTCGATGTTGGTGGGTCTTCAGGTGAAGGAAAGGATTGGATTATTTATTTTGTAGACTTTGGTACACCTAAAACCAAATAGTTAAAAACAATCGTGCTCAGCTGCCGTAATATTATTTTGAATGGGAAGACACCACCTATCTTTTGTTGGTCTTGCTGCGGCCATACGAGCTGGTGGTGGACCTGCTCAATGGTGATTCCCTATGGCAGAGGTGCTTAACCTTGACCCTTCAGATGTTTTGGACCTACATCTTTCATGATACTCAGCCACTCATTAGGTCAACAGAGCCTTGAAATAAATGTGGTTCCAAAACATCTGGAGGGCCAAGGAAGAGCACCCCTGACCTACGGAATGTCCATTCAGGACCTGCTCGGCAGACGAGAATATTGGCTAAATGTTTGTTCTTTTAGTCCTGCATGTGAGAGGATTTCTCTCCCCATCAAAGACCCTGGGTACCAATCAGCCAATCAACTGTTTTACAGTCACGTAGTGTGATTTTTGTCAATCCCCTCCATGTGTTTAGTTCCTTGGAAACTACTGGATAAGCTCGTGACTAAGGTCCACGACACTGAGAGATTATACAACGGTCTGGAATTCCTGGGTGGACTATGATTATAACCAGGCTTCCTGCATATTCCCTGCTCCCCATGGTGCTCATTCTGTAAATTGGATTCGTACATATGCGCATTTAGAAAGTGTGGGGTATTGAGGGTAGAGATATTGAGTGACAATCAGGGATCTCACACGCCAGCGCCCCTGATGTCTATTGCCTACAATTCCCAGAATTCATTGATTGCAATGAAAGGCCAGAGAATAGGGGGCGGTGTAGTTTGGAGACATCTCAGGGGTAGGGTTTGAGATGCCTGGTGTAGATTGATGTGCAAAAAAATTATTTAGAAAACCTAACATAAGGCTGAAAGATAAAAATGTGAAATGCCTGTGACCTGGTTTTCTGGTTTTTTTCTCCCCGACTTGGGAATATTGGCAAATGGTAATGAAATATCTTGGAGATGGGACAGAAGTCTAAAGACAGAATTAATTTAGGTTTCATATACACCTTACACAAAGGGGTCTGAATACTTTCAGAATGCACCGTATATGTAGCAAAACTAAAAAGAAAAAAAAACACTGCGTGTCTCACCCAAGGTTTTGAAACTATAAAAAGAGTAATTACTTTGGGCCCATGCTCTAATGATCTTTTTATAATGTTACATCGTATACCACAGAACTGAAACCAGCTGCATGTGTCATTTGGCGGATACAATGACTACAACTCTCATGACAGTCCAAGAAAAATAACTGTACCACAGTACAAATGTACGATTTTCTCATTGGAAACAACTATCACAGCAGAATTTAAAAGTATGCTTATCAAATGGTGACAAGCAGGGTTGGTACTTCCACTAGGCAAGCTAGGCAACTGCCTAGGGCGCACTGCCACCTAGGGGCGCAACCGGCCCCAACCCAGCTTCCATTTTTGTACCCCTTCCTCATTGTTTGGTTGTGTAGCCGGCAGTGGCGGCTCGCAAAGCGGACCCCACTATCGGCGCAGAAGGTGGGGGTCTTATGGTGACACGCGGGTGCCACCAGATGACATGCTGCCGCCACGAGAAGCAGATGAAATAATAAAAAGAAGAAAGGCACAGAAGAAAGAAAAAGAAAGGAAGGAAAGGCGCAAAAGACAGAAATAAAAAAGAGGCACATAAGAGAAAGAAAAAAAGAGTTAGATGAAAGGAAAGAAAGAACGAAAGAAAGAGGCACAAAGGGGAGAGAAAAGAAAGAAAGAGGCAGAGGAAAGAAAGAGGCAGAGGAAAGAAAGAGGCAGAGGAAAGAAAGAGGCAGAGGAAAGAAAGAGGCAGAGGAAAAAAAGAAAGAGGCAGAGGAAAGAAAGAGGCAGAGGAAAAAAAGAGGCAGAGGAAAAAAAACCCAGAGGAAAAAAAGAGGCAGAGGAAAAAAAGAGGCACAGACCGATCCCGGGCCCGACCAGCGGAGGAGTAAGATGGGCACTGAACGACCGTGTGTGGCCCCCGTGCACAGTGTGTGTGTCATGTCCCCCCGCAGTGTGTGTGTGTGTGTGTCTGCATTTCAATAGTTGACAATTTTTTCGGGGGTGGGGGCGCGGCCCTGGTGACAAGTATTAAATGATTAATGGTACTTGTACCCTGTAATGTCTTTGTATTTATAATTGGTAATGTTTTGGGTAAAATTTAAAGGTTGTTAGGTCTAAACATAAAATAGACTTACGTACAGAAGAAGTGTGAACACCAACTTAATAAATGTATCAAACACTTGGCATTTGAATCCGCATTGTCTCCACATTAAATCTCAGCTGTACATTGACCTCATTTTTTACCTAAAACCTTATACTGGGCTATCAGCCCAACATTATAATGGATTTATACATAGCTTGGGGAATAAATAGCCTATTTAGCCTTTTCGTTTAACCTTATTTGAACCTTTATTGTTGCTCTAGATTTTGTTTAAAGCAGAGCATTCACACACGAGTGTTATAAAACATGTTCATGTGCATAGTTGAAGTTTTCTGGCTGAAAACCAACTGTTCCAGACACGAAACGGAATGGAATAATGACGGCAGGTCTGATTAAAGTGGTGACAATATGCGCTTTTATTGTGCAGTATTACGGTCTGCAATACGCGTTCAAAAACAAGACGCAAGTTGAGCATCCCTAATCCAAAATGCCCAGGTACAGAAATGTTCTGGTTTTCTGATTATTTTTTTTTGGGGTGGGGGGGGGATTTTGGAATATGTGCAGATAATAATGAGATATCTTGGGGACGGGACCCCCGTCTGTACACAGAATGCATTTATATATTATTATTATTATTATTATTCTTTATTTATAAAGCGCCAGCATATTCCGCAGCGCTGTACAATAGGCACAGTATAGACAGGGTTACAGTACATTGAACAACATTTGACAAACAGTACAGGTGGAGATGAGGCCCTATTCCTGTAGGAACTCACAATCTAGGAGGGTTGGGGTTGGAAACAGGAGGAGAGGACTGTAAGGTGAGAGTGATTGATGGTTGCGTCAGTGAGTTGGGTGGTAGGCTTCCCTAAATAGGAATGTTTTCAGGGAGCGTTTGAAGGAAGAGAAGTTAGGGGAAAGTCTGACAGTACGAGGGAGAGCGTTCCAGAGAGTGGGGGCTGCGCGTGAGAAATCCTGCAGTCTATCATGGGAAGAGGTGATGCGGGGAGAAGCTAGGCGCAGGTCACTGTTTGACCTTAGGGAGCGGGCTGGGGTGTATTTGGTGATTAGTGAGGACAGGTAGTGGGGAGCTGAGTTAGTGAGGGTTTTGTAGGTAAGGATAAGGATTTTGAACTTAATTCTGCAGTGGATGGGGAGCCAGTGAAGGGACTCGCAGAGGGGAGCGGCAGAGACAGAGCGGCGGGTGAGGTGAATTAGCCTGGCGGAGGCGTTCAGGATGGATTGTAGGGGGGAGAGGCGGGACAGAGGGAGGCCAGATAAGAGATTATTGCAATAGTCGAGTCAGGAGATTACCAGGGCGTGTATGAGTTGTTTTGTGGTGACAGCGGTAAGAAATGTCCGAATTCTGTAAATATTACACAGTTGGTATCGGCAGGAGGAGGAAAGAGACTTGATGTGGGGGATGAAGGAAAGAGCAGAGTCAAGTGTAACTCCAAGACATATATCGCTTGGGTGACCATGTCGGCTTTGTTTAAAGTGACACATAATTTACTCATGCTGCTGGGCAGTGCATGAAGAACTGCCACCTCACACATGTAGACTCCATAAACTGCCGGTAAGAAATAAACAAGGAATCCCAGGTGACGTGCCTTGATTTCCTTCCTGCAGCAAATGAATTATACATGTTGCAGGGCAGCACTAAACCCTGTGCTCCCCTCTGCATGAAATAATAATCAGGGTTAATCAGAGAGAGGTGAAAACCAGGAGAAAGACTGGAGAAGTGAAAATTCTAGGTCAAAATAGCCAAACCAGAAAAATTCTCCCATTTATTTCACTTTCCAAATCGTCTATTTTGACCTAGAATTTTCACTTCTCTCTGAATAACCCTGAATGTGTCCATTTAAACATGGCTGATACAGTCATCCTATGTACAGTATCACATACACCTTGTACACAAAGCCTGAAGGGCATTTTACACAATATTTCTAATAATTTTGTCCCTCGTCACATGACGTCAAGTGTAGAATTTTCCACTTGTGCCGTTGCATTGACGCTCTTATACTTTTCAGATTTTGGATCATTTCAGATTTGGCGTAACCAGGGGTCAAGTCCTGCAGGAAAGTAGTTCCCTCTCTATTTTAGCAGGAGGAACTTAGTTCCCTTTTGGCTGATATACTGGGAAGCTGCAATACCTTTCTATATAGACACAATTTTATAAACCTGTCTATATTTAAGGGTTTTTCCTGGATTTAAGTACATTGGGATGGCACGGGAATGACAATTTCTCCGTGTTTGCCAGAGGAATGGCATACTCATGCATAAAGAAGCGCTGCAGCTGCTGCGGTTCCAGGTAATCTTCGAGACCAGAATGTACAGAAATGTTTGGGAGTTTCCACCCTTTTAAATTTTAGGACTTGACCCCTGGGCGTAAGGAATGCTCATCCTGTAATGAATATCACTACTATACATAAATATCTTCTAAAGATTTGATAGAAGTCGTCTATATATACAGTATATTTTTTTTTTTTAAAAAAATACAAATTTCAGTATTTTTGCAGCATCCGTCTTTTAAGAGCTGTAAGCAGCAGCGCAGACGCTTCCATAAAAGCCGTGACAGATACAGTATGGTCGTCAGTTATTGCAGAGGTAGAAAGTGTATGCCTACCTTCGTAGTAGGGAGGGAGTAGTTTGTGGTAACGGTGCTTTCTCCTCCACGTAGAATCAGGTGGCAAGCGATCATTAAAGCCACACGAAAGCCCATCATCTTTAATCTGTGGAAAAGCTAACAGCTCAACAAGCTTCTGGTTCCTTCTGATCGCTAAAACAGACTCCGATTTGAAGTGCTCTTGGAAAAGAAACAAACGGAACAGAGTCAGCGCATGAGCTTTTTTATTTGCTGCTGCTGGATCCAATAAAGAATCCTTTAGGAAGCTCACAACAGCCCTGGAACCTTGAAATGATTCACTTGCTCTTAATAGGGAGTGTAAGGTTATATCTTATAGCTATCGTACATACGTGTGGTTATGAATTCCATATTTGATGTATGTATTGTTGTACTTGACACATGATTGCAGAGCTTGGAGCATTTGTAGAAAGATGTCGCTGTCAAGCGGGACTCTTTATTCCAGGCGTGGGCAACTACAGCCCTCCAGATGTTTTGAAACTACATTTCCTGTGATGCTCGGCTGCTCATTAGGTTTGCAGAGTCTCAAGGGAAATATAAAGGGGTTATTCAGAGAGCGCCGAAATGTCGCCGACAAATAAAGTCTTTGAAAAATTAATTTCATTCCACAACAAAACCAGCAGGTTGATCCACTCACTGCGATACCTCCCGGCATTCCTGATCATATCCAATCGCGTCCTTCTCATAGTGACATACAGTTGAACACACAATTACCCACACTCATATACAGTATGGGGGTTATTAAGAGAGCACCGAAATGTCGCCGGCATGTCGGTGCTCTCCCGTTCCCCGCAGTTCCGTGCACTGCGGGGAATCAAAGTTTCCCACCCTGCGGTGAATTCAGCATTCACCGCAGGGCCCCCGGAGTGCAGGGAAAACCCACCGCAAACCTGACGGAAGAACCACGAAGGAAAAGCAGACGAGCCTCTGATAACAGCGCAGACCAGCCACCAGAAAAAGCCGACAAGTTGACGAACGGGGTAAAAAAAAAAAAAAAAAAAAAAAAGGTCTGTTACAGAGAGAAAGAAAAAAAAATTTGCCGAAAAAAATTCAAAAAATGCCGAAAAGATCCTAAAAAAAAAAGGAAATCTATAAATAGACTTTATACTGAAGATTAAAATAATAAACGCTTTATTAGATATTGGATAAAAACTGGATTATTTTTAACATTGAAGCCTATGGGGTTCGCCTGAATAAACCTGCCGAATGAAACCACCAAACAGCAGGGCACTTCGGCAACTTTTCACTGCTGTTCGTTGAATAAATTAACCATTGCTTCTCTATGGGGGATTTCATTGGCGTCGAACCGGCACCGTACTTGCAGGCAATTTGCTAAAATTTGGCAAACTGCCTGCTCTCTGAATAGTCGAATGGCCTTGAAATGTCACCGTACAATGAATTTCAGTGTCCAATTACATTTCGGCAACATTTCGGACCTCTCTGACTAACCCCTATAGTTCCAAAACATTTGGAGGGCCATGGTTGTGGAGCCCTGATTTATAGGAATATTTAATATTCCAATATGTCAGTTTTCTGCCCTGTCCGGGGATACTTAAAATTAATAGAAATCCTGGTGTAATTTGTCTCTGATAAACATTTAAAGCAAAGTTCAGCTGGATGGGACAAGTGAGCGGCTTTTTGCGCGGGCCAGGTAAAAAGACTGAATGATTTTTGGGTGTGTGCTTGCACAAATGAAGTTTCTAAGTTAGATGGCTCAGGGTGATGGGTCCAGCTGGATGAGACGAGTAAAAAAAAAAACGTTTTTAAAAGGAACAGTGAGTTTTCCATGAAATAAAGGTTAAGAATAAAAACGAAAAATTCCTTCAAATATCGTGCCTAGGAGGTCCCCATAACCTGCCCGTGAAGTGGCGGATTTGTAGGATGTATTGAAACATTTAAAAACAAAAAAATTACATTTCAAATTCTGGTAAACGGTTTTCCTTTAATCTATTCATAAACAACCGCTTGGGGCGGCAGCCTGTATAAAAAGAGGAGACGTTTTAGGATATGCAGAACAAGTTTACTGATTTTTTTGGGCTAAATTATGGTGAAACTTATGCAGGCTTTGGATGAAAGTAACAATAGGTGCTTTAAAATTGGGCCTTTAGTGTCGGAAACAGTGCCGTCACACCGTAACCCCTCTGTGGTATTGTGGAAGAGTGCAGGGTTGGACCCTGCGGTCAAATATTAAAATGATATGAATCTGGTACACGCGTCAGTGGCAGTGCACCCAAATATTACTGCACTATAGTGTATGGCAGGATGGAAGAATAACCAGCAGTAACAAGCAGCGGAATATACCAGACAGGGGCACAGAGCGAGAGTAATTGTTATAACTAAACCAGCTCAACAACGTTTAGGCACTAGTACTGCGCTACTGTATATGGTGAGAATTGGTGCACACCAGTCCTGGCGGCTCTGCGTCATCACGCCGTGCCCTGCCCCCTGATCACTCACAGCTGCACCGGGTGCCGCCGGAGCTCCTGGCATTCGGCCAGCTGGCAGCACCATGCGTCCGGGGCCCCCCCGATCGCCACCCGGGGCCCTGGATGTCACAATATTACAATCCAAATGGTAGAACCGATGGAAAAAACCACCGTGCTGGGGGCTATAGAATAGGTTAGTGATTAAACACAGAATTAGATATATATCAAATCCCCTAACGAGGAATAATTACCTATTATTCAATTAAAACATATACTTTTATTGTTCAATTAAAAAATTGGAAGGGTTGTCAAAATTAGAACACAAATTAGTTTAAATTAAACAAAAAATCCCACATTGATTCAGTGAGAAAATAAGTGTATCACTCAAGTAAATGGTGCGTCCACCAATTTACATAATTAGCGCAAGTGACATGAATGGTAGATAGTAACCACAATCAAACATGTCAAAATATAGAAAATTTAATTAAAGAGGAGATATTATCCTCCCAAATAAGCGCATCTGACAATACAGAGTCAATGATAGGTATTGATTGATATAAATGACTATTTAAATAATTGACCGCCAATAATTAGACATGATTAAATATCTAAATAAACATAAGAATGTGTGCACATTGTAGACACCAGTTGGAATAGCCACCAAACCTGATATAAGAAGGAATTATGAGCATTAACAATGAAGTTCAATTAACTTTCTGGATAGATTTTCTGATACTATGAATTCAGCATAGACACTTAATGACATCATCTATGCACTGTTGACTCATCGGTGAGTTCACAATTGACAGAAACCCAGTAGTATAGTCTTTGGACTCAGGT
This sequence comes from Leptobrachium leishanense, assembly GCA_009667805.1. Lineage (NCBI taxonomy): Eukaryota > Metazoa > Chordata > Amphibia > Anura > Megophryidae > Leptobrachium > Leptobrachium leishanense. Next base: position 437,122,232 of record CM019064.1, read on the forward strand.
TCTGAAATGTAGACACTCAATAGCTGAAAAAAGCCACCATATGCAAATTGATTGATGTATGCACACCTTGCAATAGGCTAAGAGCGTTCAACTCCACCAAAACTTGAATTTAATCTCATAAATAATTCCTTAGACATAAGATTTGGGCTGCAGACATTCAAATGTGCAAAGTGTGAGCACATTACCAACGCAGCTTATCGTAGCTGCTGGCGCATAAGCCGTGAATGAACAATAATTGAGTTAATGACCTGCTACTTTTCAAAAAGAAGCGTTGTATGTTACCACAACCATCAAGATAATTGTATAATTGTGTATTTGATACTGGGTAGACATGTGCACAGCACAAAATTTCGTTTTGAACTAATGAATTAGTCCTAAAATGCAATTTATTTAGTTGCTAAAGAATTTCGTTTTCAGTATTTTCGTTTTCAGTATTTTCGTTTTCAGTAGTTTTCGTTTTTAGTATGAAAACTAATTTCATTCATCCAAAAACCAGTGGATACAATTACTATTGGAGTGGGCTCCTCAGAGGCTGAGATCGCTGCTTGTTACAGTATCTCTCACTCTCAGCACAATGTGGGCCATATATACATAGTTGGTGCTAACTTAACAGAGCTGTTGTAAACTTCCAGAGCCATTATAGCCTATGGAGGTTTTCAGTTTACAACAGCTCTGGTTAAGTTAGCACAAACATTGTAATACAGCCCCGTGTCAGGCAAAGCTGTTACAGTAACTGACTCTGCTCATCACAGCGCTCAGAGTTTCAGTAAAACTAGTAAATAATTTTTTATATATAATAGGTATAACAATATTATTTCCTTGTTTTACTGAAACTCTGAGCGCTGTTACAGTCAGTTACTGTAACAGTTGAGCCTGATACATTGTAACTGAGATAATATAACAAGCAGTCGATCTCAGCGCTCACAGCCACTGGATTTAAGGGCTAAAAGAAAAAAAGGCTCCTCTCTGTAAATACATAACAAGGAAGGAGAGTGTCATCTGCGCTCATTCCTATGTGTTCCATGTACAACAAAAATGAGGTTTTGTTTGTTTCAATGGCCATTGCAACGTAAGCCCACTCGCCACTTCAAGGCACCTCTTTAGAGTGGGTACCTAACAATTGTAACCAAAAAGGCCGCTCTACTGAGCAGCTCCAAGCCCCTCCAGCTGCTTTTCAGCAAGGAGAGACAAAGATGGTGGGTTTATTTTATACACGCACAAGCACTCCCATTTTGGGATCAAAAACAAAAAAAACATGGAAAGAGGAACAGCTGCAAAACGACGACTGGTGTTACAAGCATGATATACATAAATACAGAAAAAATGGCGTCGCGCCCATACTCACTTATTTTTGGAGCGGCGGCAACTGCCAGGAGTAACAGCCCATGGAACACATAGGAATGAGTGCAGATGACACTCTCCTTCCTTGTTATGTTTTTACATTACTGGCTGTTACTCCTGGCAGTTGCCGCCGCTCCAAAAAATAAGTGAGTATGGGCGCGACGCATTTTTTCTGTATTATTGTATATCCTCTCTGTATAATGTTTAGAACATCACCTGCATTAATTAAACCCATCTCTGTATAATGTATACAACATCCTCCTGAATTAATTAATAGCCCTCTCTGTATAGAAATCCTCCTCAATTTATACCTTCCTCTGTATAATGTACCTGTATATAACATCCTCCTACATTAATATCCTCTCTGTATAATGTATAGAACATCCTCCTGCATTAATTAATGCCCTCTCTGTATAGAACATCCTACTGCATTAGCATGTGGAGGGTGCAGAACTTCAGATGTTGCACTCTTCATTGCTGGTCTCCTTCACTCAATGGAATATCACAAAAGGACAGAAACTAAAATGTAGTGCATTTTTTTTAGTTCTTTCGTTTTTTGGACTGAGCAGTTTCGTTTCTCTTGAGTCATACGAAAACTAAATTATCCCAAAATTCGGACTAAATCGTTTTAGTACTAAAACGAATGCACATGTCTAATACTGGGTAAGGCTTGAAATTAGCAAAAAGCTTAGCCTCTAAATCCCCTCAATTAGCAATAATTTTGGTCTAATTGACCTGCTACTTTGTTCATTCAAAAAAAACTTTTGTTACACAACCAGCAAGATAAATGTATTGTTGGTACTTGAATAACGCTTGGATTAGCAAAAAAAATTGGCTACTGAGTCATAAAGAGCCATACCACAGATAGATAGTTAACACTCAATCTGACTGACAAGTATATTCGGTGAATCAGTGACCACAGGAAAAGGTTTACCTTTTAATTGATGTAACAATTTTAAACGTCAAAATAAGGAATTGTTTCCTCAAAAAGATTTGATACTCAAAAAGACAAAACCAGCCACCAGGCTAACAACTTGGTAATCAGAGCTCAATTGACAATAGAAACCAATCCACAATTGCATTGGTATGTCTTGCACTTTGTAAAGACAATTATTGCCATAAGGCTCAGTATAGGATTAATATTGAGAATGTTCAAATAATGGTTGAATTAACCTGTATAACATTCATCAAAGGCTAAATTAACCTCCTAACGCTCAACGCGCGTTTCCCTGCTAACAACGCAGCAATTTGTGAACACAAAGCTCCTGATGAAATTGCTGCGTTGTTAGCAGGGAAACGCGCGTTCGTTGTTAGCAATTGACCATTTGATTGTGGTTACTATCTACCATTCATGTCACTTGCGCTAATTATGTAAATTGGTGGACGCACCATTTACTTGAGTGATACACTGTAACGTTGGGAGCTTCCAGACCTACCTGTGTGCTTGAGGGCACATTTGACCATTCTGAACTCTGTATTCCTGATTCTGGCTCGGCTGACTACTCCCCGTGTTGTTAACCCTTTCTGTCTAGCTAGTTTACCTGGCCAATTCTAAGGACCAGACAGTTAGAGATCTTTCACGGCTACTCTGTTGGTAGCTTCTGGGCTCTGTGGAGTGTGGGGTGTTAAGTACTGCGTGGTGGGATCTGGGAACCGTGACATTACGATCTGGCCACTATGGATCCCGCAGACTTAACACAGCACTTGGCTAACTTTGTATCCAGACAGGATGAGCAGGATCATAGGATGGATCAGTTTGCTATTGCCTTACAAACTATCCTGACTCGTACCGCTCACCTGGAACCAGCTGGGGTTGCACCCCCGCTTGATATACCTGTGTCCCCTGTCGTTCAGACATCCCAGGTACACATGACCGCTCCTATGAGGTTTGACGGTACTCCCTCAGAGTGCCGGGGATTTTTGGTCCATGTGGATATTCATTTTAAATTAAATCCACAGATGTTTTTCTCTGACATTGCCAAAGTGGGGTTCATTATTAATCATCTGTCTGGCAGAGCATTGACATGGGCGACTCCGTTATGGGAGGCTGAGAAGCCTATCATACGGGATTATAAAGAATTCATAGCCGAGTTACAACGTACATTTAATCCTACCAGAAAGGCCACGGTAGCTGGCAAATCCTTGTTCCGCATACGTCAAGGGAACAGGACTGTTTCTGATTATGCCATAGAATTTAAAACCTTGATCTCTGATGTGAACTGGACAAATGAGACACTGGTTCTGGCTTTTATGGAGGGGTTATCGGAGTCATTGATGCATGAATTGGCTCCACGTAAAGTACCTGAGGTGTTGTGTGAACTCATTGATTATTGTATAGATCTGGATAATCAGATAAGGGACAGAAGGACTCCAAGAGAGAAGCCAAAGAGACCGTTACCTAGGTTGGCCCCTGTCTTTCAGGCACCACCACGAGAGTTATCTCCTCCCTCTGAGCCTATGCAACTAGGCCGTACTAGGCTTACAGAGGAAGAGAGAACAAGGCGTTTTCGTGAGGGATTGTGCCTGTATTGTGGTTTGGGGGGACATGTACGATTTCAATGTCCTACTCGTCCTAAGATGCATGATAAGCCGGAAAACTACCGCACCTAAGGCAGCTGAGGAGACAGGCCTTGGGTGTGACGTGCATGTCTCCTGTCAAAGACACTAAACTTATGTTACCAGTATCCTTGGCTTGGGAGTCCAAGACCACACATACTACTGCTTTTTTGGATTCTGGGGCTGCTGGCAACTTTATCGATGTTAACTACGCTTCTTCCATTTCTCTACCTCTGGTTGTAAGAGAGACACCCTTAGCTGTCGAAGCCATAGACGGCAGACCGTTATCCTGCCCTAGGATTACTCACGATACGGTTACAGTGGTTCTTACCACTGGTCTCTTGCATAAAGAAGAAATCATATTTCAAGTTATCCATTCACCTTCCAATCCTGTTGTACTTGATTTCCCTTGGTTGGTGGAACATAATCCTGTTATTGATTGGGCTAAGGGAGAGATACTGTCTTGGAGTCCTGCTTGTTTTGGGACTTGTTTAATACCCATTCAGCATGTCGGTGCCCTGAACACACCCACAGCTCCTCCATTGTCTACAGAGGTTCCTGACCAATACGCCGACCTCAGGGCTGTATTTGATAAAAAGAGAGGCAGAGAAACTGCCTCCACATAGACCATATGATTGTGCCATAGATATTCATCCTGGTACCATGCCTCCTCGAGGCAAAGTATATCCTCTTTCCATAAAGGAGAACCAAATTATGGAAGAGTACATAAAGGAGAATTTGGAGAGAGGTTTTATCCGACGTTCCTCTTCTCCAGCAGGGGCATGCCTTTCGGTCTTTGTAATGCTCCAGCGGTATTCCAGGATTTTATTAATGATGTGCTCAGAGATTTCTTACAAACCTTTGTTATAGTATACCTAGACGATATATTGATTTACTCTCCCGATCTGAAAACCCACCATGCACATGTCAGACAGGTATTAGCAAAATTACTGGACAATGGTCTTTATTGCAAACTAGAGAAGTGTTTATTCGACATTACTACTGTGAAATTCCTTGGGTATATTATCACTCCAGAAGGTTTTGAGATGGATCCTTCTAAACTCACGGCCATTTCACTTTCACTTCCGCTCCCGTGTTACGGCATCCTGATCCCAGGATTCCGTTTGTTCTTGAGGTTGATGCTTCCGAGATAGGCATTGGGGCTGTCCTGTCTCAAAGAGAGTCTCCAGGAAAACCTCTACATCCTTGTGGGTTCTTTTCAAGAAAATTATCACCAGCAGAACGCAATTATGATATCGGTAACAGAGAATTGCTTGCTATTGTGTGTGCCCTGTCAGAGTGGAGACATTTGTTGGAGGGTACTCTTGACCCTTTATTGATAATTACTGATCATAAGAACCTTACGTACATCGGGGATGCTAAACGTTTGAACGCGAGACAGGCCAGGTGGTCATTGCTACTGTCTCGGTTTAATTTTGTATTGACTTACAGACCAGGTGACCGCAATGTAAAGGCTGATGCCTTATCTCGTCAATATGACCTGTATGACTCTAATACACAAGACCACAATCCTATAGTTCCTCCTGAACGTATTGTGGCTTCCACAGTCTTGTCTGTCTCCTCGCCTTTCCTGGAACGCCTCCAGGCAGTTCAAGTAGGGGCTCCACCTGACAAGCCTCCAGATATGTTGTTTGTACCTGAAAAGGAAAGACAAGAATTACTCATAATGTTTCATGATTCTAAACCAGCATGTCATCCTGGTATTACTAAGACTCTTACCAATATCTCCAGACAGTTCTGGTGGCCCACCATGCGACAGGACGTACGTCTGTTTGTTTTGGCTTGTCAAGTCTGTGCCAGAAGCAAAACCAGTAAATCCTTGCCTGTCGGTCTATTGCAGCCTTTACCCATGCCTAAGAGGCCTTGGTCTCATCTATCTATGGATTTTATTGTGGACTTGCCGAAGTCCAAGGGTCATACTGTGGTTCTGACAGTTGTAGACCGCTTCTCCAAAATGGCTAATTTTGTCCCTCTACCTAAGCTTCCTACAGCCAAAGAACTGGCGGTTGTATTTGCTAGAGAGATTGTACGAATACATGGGGTTCCGTCTGAAATAGTCTCTGACAGAGGAGCCCAGTTCGTCTCTCGTTTCTGGAGGGTTTTCTGTGCAGAGATGGGGGTGCGATTGGCCTTCTCTTCAGCATATCATCCACAAACCAATGGGGCAGCAGAGAGGGCAAATCAGGATCTCGAGCAGTACATACGTTGCTTTACCACACAACAACAAGACAATTGGTCGGAGTTGTTGCCCTGGGCTGAGTATGCACGTAATAACGCCGTTAACGAGACCACTGGCCACTCTCCTTTTTCTGCCATCTATGGTTTTTTCCCTCCGGCTCTACCGCTTCAGTTTACTGAACAGGCCATCCCGGCTCTCGATGACCATCTCACTCAACTGAGATTTGGAGACAGATTCGAGAAAATATGGAGCGCAATGTTGCTGTCCAGAAACGCAAGGCTGACAGGTATAGGTTACAAGCTCCATCCTATAACGTGGGGGATAGAGTTTGGTTGTCCACTAGGAACGTGAAGTTGCGGGTGCCTTCTATGAAAATGGCACCTCGGTTTATAGGTCCATATAAGATCATTCGCCGCATTAATCCTGTGGCTTATGCTCTTGCCCTTCCTAAACATCTTCGCATGCACAACGTCTTCCACACCTCCCTACTGAAGCCATTGTTGTGTAACAGGTACACGCGGGTCGTTCCTCCTCCTCCACCTATTCAGGTTGATGGTGAATCTGAGTATGAGGTTAGGAGGGTTTTGGATTCTAGGCTGTGCAGGGGCGCTCTGCAGTACTTGGTCGATTGGGTGGGTTATGGCCCAGAAGACCGGTCCTGGATTCCAGCTTCCAACATGTCTGCCTCTAGGTTGGTCAGGGCGTTCCATGCCTCACACCCCGATCGCCCTGGTGGTCGTCCTGCCGCTCGTCCTGTTGGTCGTCCGGTGGCCTCCCGTGGAGAGGGGGGTACTGTAACGTTGGGAGCTTCCAGCCCTACCTGTGTGCTTGAGGGCAGCATGTCTGATGCTGCTCGCTGACCAATGCCCGGTTTAAATGGAGACAGGCAGGGAGGTGGTTGCATGAGGCGCGGCTTGAGTGGGGGGCGTGGCCTGGTGAAGGTCTTTAAAATCCCTCAGTGTATTCTCAGCAGTTGCCAGATCGTGGTTATCCATACCTGAGCTCCTTGTACCTGACTGCTATATTGAATTAACCCGTTATTGACTTCTGCTTGTTTCTGACTATTCTGCCTTCTGTTGCCCTAGACCATTTTCTTGTACTACTCCACTGCTCTGATATCGACCCGGCTATTCCATTTGACCATTCTGAACTCTGTATTCCTGATTCTGGCTCGGCTGACTACTCCCCGTGTTGTTAACCCTTTCTGTCTAGCTAGTTTACCTGGCCAATTCTAAGGACCAGACAGTTAGAGATCTTTCACGGCTACTCTGTTGGTAGCTTCTGGGCTCTGTGGAGTGTGGGGTGTTAAGTACTGCGTGGTGGGATCTGGGAACCGTGACATACATTTATTTTCTCACTGAATCAATGTGGGATTTTTTGTTTAATTTAAACTAATTTGTGTTCTAATTTTGACAACCCTTCCAATTTTTTAATTGAACAATAAAAGTATATGTTTTAATTGAATAATAGGTAATTATTCCTCGTTAGGGGATTTGATTTACAATCCAAATGCAAACAGGTTAAGTAACCAAATTTGTAAGAAGAAGAATTAATGCAGCATATGAATCCTCACACTGCCCGGCAGCACCTTCAGGCCCGGTTCACACCTAAGCATTTTACAGCGCGTTCCTGCACGCTGTAAAATGCATAAACAGGGAAATCCCATTATTTGCTATGGGACCCGTTCATACCTGGGCGTTTTACAGCGCGCAGGAACACGCTGTAAAACATCCTACGCCCAAAGAAGTACAGGAGCTTCTTTGGGGCATATTGCAGCGCGTTCACTCTGCAGTCTATGGTTGTGAACGCGCTGCAATGCGTGTTCGCATGTTTTTTTACGTTTACGTTACACGCGCATTAAAAAAACGCGTGTATTGCGCGCGAAAAAAAAATGCAGGTGTGAACCCAGCCTTACAGTATAATTAATGTAGCATACACCTCTACAGTTTGTGGATCCAGGAATCGGGTGAGTATTAGAAAGAAAAAAAAAAGTTTTATTTTATGTTGCTGGGGACATTTAAAAATGTCCTCGGATTTTATTTTTTTTAAAAATGTGTCGCCTTAGCCTGGTGGTCAGTGGGGGCTCCCTGGATCCTGGTTGTGGGGAAGGGGGGGGGTCTGCTGTGGCTCCCTCCCTGGAGTCCCTGCACCACCTTCAAACTAAGTAACAATGTGCAATGTCAAACAGCAGCCGCCAAGGCCAGCAAAGTATTGGCATGCATTAAAAGGGGAGTTCACTCACGGGATGAAAACATAATTTTGCCTCTGTATAAATCAATGGTCAGGCCGCACCTTGAATATGCCGTGCAATTTTGGGCACCTGTCTTAAAAAAAGATATCATAGCGCTAGAAAAAGTGCAGAGACGGGCAACTAAATTAATAAGGGGAATGGAAGGGTTAAGTTATGAGGAAAGACTAACAAGGTTGAACCTGTTTAGTTTAGAGAAACGGCGCCTTAGAGGGGATCTGATAACCTTATATAAATATATACGGGGCCATTATCAACCATTGTCTGATAACCTATTCATTAACAGGTCTATACACAGGACAAGAGGTCATCCATTTAGACTGGAAGAAAGAAAATTTAGCTTAAAGCATAGGAAGGGTTATTTTACGGTGAGAACAATAAAGCTGTGGAATTCTCTGCCTGTTGAGGTGGTTGGGTCAGAGTCTGTACAGACTTTTAAAAAACGACTGGATGACTTCCTGCAGACACAGAATATTAAGGGTTATAATATTTAATGTGGGTAAAAGCTTCTTGATCCAAGGAGAAATCTGACTGCCATTCTGGGGTCAAGAAGGAATTTTTTCCCAGTATGTTGCATATTTCAGACTGGTTTTTTTGCTTTCTTTTGGATCAACAGCATAGGTTATGTGGGAGAGGCTGAACCCGATGGACGAATGTCTTTTTTCAGCCTATATAACTATGTAACCTCTCTGCCACATGCACCCGGCTGGCCAGCCCGCACAGTCGCAGCTCTGTCATCCTGCGGCCGCATGCTCTTCAAGGGGTCCTTGGGAGGGAGGCTCCGGCAGGCTGCCCTCTACAGTGCCTGATTAGAGGACCTCGTCTGCCTCGTAACCACTCAATGTTCTCGAACCCAGGACATACTTGAAAACGAGAGAAATCTCAATGTATCCTTCCTGGTAAAATCCTTTTATAAATAAAAATAAAATAAAATAAATAAATAAATAATGTTTTAGCAACAAGAATGTTTTATCCCATAGGGTTCAATGTTAAAAATATTCCCGTTTTAATTCAATATCTAATAAACTATTGCTTATAATATTCTGCAGTAAAGAGAGTCTCTTTATTTTTAGATTTTTTTAGGATTTTTCAAGCATTTTTTTTAAAAAAAAAAAAAATCTAAATTATTATTTTTTGAACTTTTGGCGAACATCCCAAAAAGTTCAAAATTCGCGAACTTTCGAACGACCAATGTTCGAATCGAACTCCGAACCGAACAGCTCATCCCTACTGCTTACACTGACATAGTGTGTTATATAGAGGATGAGTTCTGACACTTGGCGGATGTTCTATATAACATAAGGATCGTCTCTACAATACGAGGATCCTCTATATAAGACACTGAAACTACACATATTCTTTATAATAAATATTGGCTCCTAAATTGTGAAAAGGGTCAAAATAAAGAATTTAATGAACATTTAATTAATTTTTCACAGAATTTGGATTTTTTTTTTTTTTTACAGCAGATTTTCTGGTTTCTGCCATTTAATATTTGTATTTTGTTTATTTATTCGTTGCTGCTTATTCCTAGTTTTTCTCACTGTTTCCTATTTAACTCTTTCTATTCAAACAGAACATCGATTGGAATGAATTGCTCTTCCGGAACGAGACTCCTCCATTTGTGCCGATCATCAACAGAGTAGAGGACACTAGCAACTTTGAGGCAGAGTTTACATCTGAGGCACCTGCACTGACCCCCGAGCACCAAAGGCTGAATGAGACAGAGCTGGAGGCTTTCCGGGGCTTTGATTGGATCGCTGAGTCGGAGAATTAAAATGATTGTCCCTGGACCTGATCTTTTGGACAGACAGATTTACTGCAGAGCCGGCCATCGTAAAACGGGGTCAGGAAGGCCTTTTTTTCTTGGACAACCTTTTGATAAGTTGTTATAAGTTATTTTGCCTTCCTCTGCACCAGCTGATATTAAGCAAAGCATCTTTGGACAAATTAAATCAATGTATCAATAAACGTTGCTGGTGAAGCCCCTTCCTCAATCTGCATATCTGTTTCATTATTTCCTCAATTTACACAGAATATTTACTGCACAGGATACAGCTAAGGTGCCAATCATTGCGCTCTATTATGTCATGAGTTGATTACTGTATCTTGGGGGGGTCTGGGGGGTCTCATTTCTACCAAATATCTGGGAATTGAGGTGATGTGTGTCTTGTCACTGCCAGCAAGTATTTTGGGGGTCACAAATTTCCACAAAACATTGGGTAATTGAGGTGATCTGTGTCTCGTCACTGGCTGCCAGCAAGTATTTTGGGGATCACAAATTTCTACAAAACATTTGGGAATTGAGGTGATCTGTGTCTTGTCACTGGCTGCCAGCAAGTATTTTGGGGATCACAAATTTCTACAAAATATTTGGGAATTGTTATAATCCGTGTGTTCTCACTGGCTGCCACCCTTCAAAGGGGTCTCACTGATTTATAGGAGGTTTCTGAGATTTGTAATCTGTGGCTTCTCACTGCCACCCATCTAGGGGTCTCACTGATTTATAGGAGGTTTGAGATTTGTAATCTGTGGCTTCTCACTGCCTCCCATCAAGGGGTCCCACATACTTGTAGCAGATTTATGCGAATTGTAATCTGTGGCTTCTCACTGCCACCCATCAGGGGTCACACTGATTTATAGGAGGGAACTGTAATCTGTGTCTTGTCACTGGCTGCCAGCTATCAGGGTGTCTCACTGAGTTATACCAGAGTTCTGTAAATCTTTAATCTTTATACCAGAGTTGAATCAGAGTTCTGTATATATTTAATCTATATATCACTCACCATGTCTGAAAGAACAAAAAGGACAGGCAGACGCTCCCAGACACAGATAAGAGGGCAAGCAGCCCCTGTGTCGGGAGGCGTAGTGCATCCTCTGCAGGGGCACGCTTGTCCTTTCTAACTGGTGCTGGCCGTCTTAAGCAGCAGCAACATACAGAGGATTTGGTGGATTGGCTAACCAGGCCACCCTCATCCTCCGAGTCCTCTGCCAGCCAGGCTTGTAGTGCTTTACAGTCCACCTCAGCTGCCAAAGCATCTAATGCAGCCTCCATGTCCACAGCTACTCCTGCCGTAGCCTCACTATCACACACGAATGAGTCAGCTGAATTGTTTGACTACAATGACAGTGACATGCTGCTTGAGGATGCGCAGCAAGTACAGTGCTCTGATTCAATCTCTGAGTTTGAGCAAGGGAGTATAATCAACCTAGAGGAAGGGTGTGCCAGTGATGACACACAAATAACTGGCACTCATGTTGCCCCAGCAGCTGCAGCATACTGCCAAGTTGGCTCCAGTGATGAGGAGATAGGGGGTGAAGATGACATTGATGATGAGGACACTGACTCCACCTGGGTGCCAAATCGAAAAGAGGAATCAAGTGAGGAGGAGGGGGAGGAGGCACAGCAAACACAAGGCACAACATCCTCTATGACCAACCATAGCACTAGCCAGTCCAAGGCATCAGATGTCAGAGCTGCTCCGGTGCAGAGCGCTGTTGTCTCAAAGCACACATGCAGGAACTGTGCTGTCTGGGAGTTCTTTAAGAAATGTGCAGCAGAGTGCACCGTTGTTATTTGTAATCTATGTCAGATGAGGCTGAAGCGTGGGAAAGACACCGGACATTGGGTACTACGTGCTTGAGGTGACATATGAACACCTGCCACACATCCCGTTGCCGCAAAACTTTGCGTAGGTCCTCCTCCTCCTCATTTGTCTCTACCGCCACTGTATGTCCTGCCATGTCATTACCTACAACCTCCACTGACAGGGATGATGCTACAGTAATGGATGTACCAGGTCCTTCCTCACAATGTGACATCATCCCATCAACTGAAGATTTACTCAGTCAGATTACATTGCCGCAGCTGCTGCAGCGTAAGAAAAAAACCCATCCCCAAGCATAGCGTCTAAATGCCAGCTTAGCAAAATTACTCACATTGCAGCTGCTGCCTTTCCAGCTGGTGGACTCTGCTCCCTTCTGTGAATTTGCTGAATGTGCTGTACCACAGTGGCAGGTTCCAAAACACCATTACTTTACACGCAAGGCCATTCCAGCACTATACCAGCACGTGTAAGACAATGTTATCCAGTCATTGGGAAAGGCAGTCAGCAGCAAGGTGCATGTGACTTTAGACACGTGGTCCAGCAAGCATGGACAGGGTCGTTACATTTCCTTCACGGCACACTGGGTAACTCTGATTGCAGCTGGGAGGGATCCAAGATGGGGCTCTGTGCTGGAGCTTGTTCATCCACCACGCCTCCAGAAAGCTGCTTGTATGAGGTCTGTCTGCTCCACCACCACCACCTCTCCCTCTTCCTCCTTCTGTGTCTCTGGCGAAGTGGCAGTTAAACTGACGCCTGACAGGGTCTACACAATAGCTCAAGCAAAAAGAAGCCATACTGTGCTTGAGCTGGTTTGTTTAGGGGACAGAAGCCACACCAGGCCAGAAATTCTGTCAGCTCTGCAGGGCCAGGTGCAGAGATGGTTAACACCATGCCAGCTGGGAATGATCATCTGTGATAATGGCAGCAACCTTCTCTCCGCCCTACGCAAGGGTATATTGACACATGTACCATGCCTAGCACATGTCCTAAATCCAGTGGTACAGCATTTCCTAATCAAGTACCCAGGGCTGCCAGAGCTTCTCATTCAGGCCAGAAAAGTCTGCAGCCACTTCAGACGGTCATTCCCAGCAAGCGTTCGCCTGGCAGAAATTCAAAGAGAATTCCACCTTCCCACAAACCGTCTGATCTGTGACATGCCCACCAGGTGGAACTCGACATTAGCAATGCTGCAGCGTCTGCACAAGCAGCAGAGGGCCATCAACGAGTACCTGTGTGAGTATGGCACAAGGACAGGTTCAGGTCAACTTGGTTCCCCCCCGCAGTGGCTGATGATCAAGGATGCATGCACTGTACTGTCACCATTTGAGGAGGCAACGAGGATGGTGAGCAGGGACAGTGCATGCATCAGTGACACAATTCCTTTAGTGTTCCTGCTGGAGCACACTCTGCGGGGAATTATAGATGTGGCTCTAGGCAGAGCAGCGGGAGGAAGAGGAGGCCTTCCCTAGCTCTGAAGGCCCCAGTCTTTCCGCAGACAGCATTCCAGCGGGTCCTACTCAGATCAGACAGGAGGAGGAGGAGGAATAATTAAGTAGTGGGGCATTGAAGGTGGGGATTCCTCAAAGGAGGGTTTCGTGTGCCCAGAAACACAAGGGCTAGTGCATGGCTGGGAGGAGGAAGTGCACGATGGGGTCATCCTCATTGACCAGGAAGACTCGGAAGCTAATGCCACCTCCAACCTATGCTGCATGGGCTCCCTTATAATGCAAAGCATGCTAAAGTACCCCAGGATTCGTGCTATCAAGGAGAGGGATCATTACTGGTTGGCAACCCTTCTTGATCCACGATACAAGGGTAAAGTTGCAGAGCTCATACTGCCCGCACAGAGGGAGCACAGGATGAAAAAACTTGAGGATGCTCTAAAGCGACACTTGTGTAACACCTTTCCAGGCACTGGTAGGTTACCAAGTGATGACACACGTGCTTCTGAGGCTGCAAATGATCAGAGGAATAGTGGTGAAGGCCAGGGCCACTTGACTGATGCTTTTTTAAAAAATTTTAGTCCACGACGCCCAGGGACGTCAAATGTAGGCACCCATTGCCAGCTTCTTCCCCATATGGTGCAGGACTGCCTAGGGGCAAGGGCAGACCTGGATACCTTTCCAGCAGATGATCCACTGGCTTACTGGGTGTTGAGATTGGATCACTGGCCAGAACTTAGCCAATATGCTATGCAGCTACTAGGTTGCCCTTCATCCATCGTACTTTCTGAAAGGACGTTCAGTGCCGCTGGAGGTTTTATCACAGACAAAAGAGTGCGTCTGTCCACCGACTCTGTAGACCGGCTGACATTTATAAAAATGAATCAGTCCTGGATCAGCAGTTATCAATCCCCTGATGCTGACGTAACGGAATAGATCAGGGATGTCTTCTGCATGCACAAAACCTCCAGCACTGAACTCTTCCACAATACCACAAAAGGGTTACGGTGTGAATGCACTTGCTGCCATGAAAGGCACAATATTTGGCTGCACTGATGCCTGTGCCACATCTATATCATTTTAAGTTTTTTGAATCGCAGGGTCCAACCCTGCACTCTTCCACAATACTACAGAGGGGTTACTGTATGATAGTACTTGCTGGCAGTCTGGCACCAAAAGCACAATATCTGGGTGCACTGACTCCTTTACCAGATTCATATCTTTTTAATATAGGACCACATGGTCCACCCCTGCATTCTTCTACAATACTACAGAGGGGTTACTGTATGATAGTACTTGCTGGCAGTCTGGCACCAAAAGCACAATATCTGGGTGCACTGACTCCTTTACCAGATTCATATCTTTTTAATATAGGACCACATGGTCCACCCCTGCATTCTTCTACAATACTACAGAGGGGTTACTGTATGATAGTACTTGCAGGCCTGGCACCAAAAGCACAATATTTGTGTGCACTGCCACTGACGCCGGTATCAGATTCATATCGTCAGAGGGGTTACGGTGTGACGGCACTGTTGCCGACACTAAAGGCCCAATTTTAAAGCACCTATTGTTACTTTCATCTAAAGCCTGCATAAGTTTCACAATAATTTAGCTAAAAAAAATCACTAAACTTTTTCTACGTGTCCGAAAATGTCTCCTCTTTTCATACAGACTGCCGCCCCAAGCAGTTGTTTATGGATAGATTAAAGGAAAAGCATTTACCGTCTTTTGAAACTTAATTTTTTTGTTTTTAAGTTTTTCTATACATCCTAGAAATCCGCCACTTCACGGGCAGGTTATGGGGACCTCCTAGGCACGATATTTGAAGGAATTTTTCTTTTTTATTTTTAACCCTTATTTCATGGAAAACTCACTGTCCCTTTAAAAACGTTTTTTTTTTTAACTTTTTGTCCTTGTTTCCTGTCCCCCCAGGGCACTACCCAGACCCCCATACACCTTTTATGGCAAATATCTAGCATATACTGTATGCCCTCTTGGAGGGCACTCTAAAAACCGAATTTTCAGCCCCATTGACTTGTATTGAGTTCGAGTTCGGGTTCAGATTCAAACATTTGGAAAGTTCAGGTTCGAATACGAACCGAACTCGGGCGTGTTCGGCTCATCCCTACTCTTTATCAAGAGAACCCTAAAAGTAACCCAATCCCAAAAAAAGACAGGAACTGTAATACTAAGAGTAACTATGTGCAAACCCCAAATATCTTTTTCATTCTGTTGCGTTTTGAAGACAAATTTAAGTCTGAACCGATATTGCTCTATCATTGTTTGTAAGGCTTGTGAATATACTTTATCCATACATTTACACGCACTTCACACTGCCTCTGTAGCCTTTCTCAAGGACACAGGGCCTGCATTAATGCATTCTCACATGCCTAGCTTCATGAGGTTAACACGCAGGGTTGAATTATGGGTTATTGAAGCTGCAGCTCCAGGCCCATGCCCCATAATAAGCCCAGAGAAAGGATAATTATCTCTGCACTAATGGTCATTTGGCCTTTCTCTTCAGAACCATAGCAGCTATAGGGTCATGTGAGCCCATGTGAGCTGGTGGCAATTATACCCATGTGAGCTGGGGGCAAATTTACCCATGTGAGCTGGGGGCAAATTTACCCATGTGAGCTAGGGGCAAATATACCCATGTGAGCTGGGGGCAAATAGACCCATGTGAGCTGGGGGCAAATAGACCCATGTGAGCTGGGGGCAAATATACCCATGTGAGCGGGGCAAATATACCCATGTGAGCTGGGGGCAATATACCCATGTGAGCTGGGGCAATATATATATCCATGTGAGCTGCTTCACTTAACAATAGACTGCCCTCTGGGCAGGCTTTCCACCTAGTATATAAATAAATAAATACATTTTTATTTTAAATTTTAAGGATTAACCTTCATTGTTCTTAAGATTCTGATTCCCTTTACCCCTAAATGCAAAAAAATTTAATTCATTATTTTAATGGAGTTAACTTTGCACCATAAATGAATTAACTCTAAGGAGTAGGACCCCTATTAACCATAGCAGCCCCTAAATTAACCCCATAATCCCTCCAAACTTCAGCACCTTGCATACTAATCATACTATAATAATTAATAAGGTGATGGTCTAATTCAGTGGCAGACTGCACATTACTAGGGCTGTCAAATATAATCGTTTGCCTGATGCATCGCGATGCTTCCTTCCACGATGCTGCATCGATCTTCTCAGGCTGCTAATCGATTCACTGGCCACGCCCCCTCCAGCTCCACCGTTATTCCTCCCTGGTTGAATTCCCCTCTCTGGTGTCTGTCTGTGCTGGGAGACTCGCAGCATCAAGCTGTGTCTGCTACCCCACCTCCTCCCTGTAGCCGACCCACCCCCCCCCCTGCATGAAGTCCAGCTGGAGCATGAGAGTGTGACCAAAGCAGAACACGAATTAACCCTCTCATCCACAGCCCCAACTATTTAACCCTTACTGACTGCAGCCCCTATACAAAACACCTCTCTCCACAGGTAGGCATTATCACCCATCACCCATCATCCACAGACACCCACATCTCAACTGATCCCCTGCATACTTTTGCTGGTAGGCATTATCACCCATCACCCATCATCCACAGACACCCACATCTCAACTGATCCCCTGCATACTTTTGCTGGTAGGACCCCCATCACCCAGTATTCGCAGGCACCCACATTATAACATTTCCTTGGTTTTTTTCTGTTTTTTTTATTTATTTTTGTTTTTCTCCACCATTTGCTTGGCTAATTAGCATGTGAATCTCCTGCCCTATTGACACAGCCCATCCAGCTACAGGTGTTTACCTTCCTAACTGCCTGAATGCAATCAGTCCGCCCTTTATAACAACTATACCAGGCTCCATTGAGCCAGGCTCCAGTGTCATTTAAGTGGCATTCTTAAGTGGACGTTCAGAGTTGATTCCTGGAGTTCAGTGGCATTCTTAAGTGGACGTTCAGAGTTGATTCCTGGAGTTCAGCGGCATTCTTAAGTGGACGTTCAGAGTTGATTCCTGGAGTTCAGTGGCATTCTTAAGTGGACGTTCAGAGTTGATTCCTGGAGTTCAGTGGCATTCTTAAGTGGACGTTCAGAGTTGATTCCTGGAGTTGCGGGACTGGAGGAAGGAACTGCAAAACTGCAAGGCCCACTTTTTTACTCTGGTAAACTCACGTCTATATCATGCTTTCTCTCACGCTTCTGCTCTTTACTTCTACCTTTCTCCTTAAATGGAACTCCTGCCCCTCTACCACCGACCCCTACACAATCTGCATCTCTCCCTCCTCCTCTCGTCCCACATGATGGCCTCGCATGAGCTCCTTTGTTTCCTCAGAACATGGTCTCCCTCTAACTCTCGTGCTGCCAATCACTCCCACTCCCACAAATCCCATTCCCACCTTCTCTTTCTCACCCTCCTGCTGTTACTCTATTCAGGTGACATATCCCCTAACCCTGGCCCCACAACACATCCAATACTTCCCTCTCATCCTATCTCCATCGCACATAAATCACCTCCCTGCAAGCCCAGCAACCTCATTCCCATAATCCCTCAGCGCCTGTCCTCTTTCTCCTGCGCCCTCTGGAACGCTCGCTCTGTGTGCAACAAACTCACAGCCATCCATGACCTCTTCCTTTCAAACTCCTTCAACCTCCGAGCTTTAACTGAAACCTGGCTAACTCCCTCTGACACGGCCTCCGTTGCTGCTCTCTCACATGGCGGTCTACACTTGAGCCATACCCCCAGACCGGGTGAGAGAAATGGTGGTGGGGTCGGACTCCTGCTCTCTCCCACCTGCACCTACCAGCATCTCCCTCCACCCCATCCCTCTCCTTCTCCTCCTTCGAGACACACTGCATCCGCCTGTTCTCTCCTCTGGCTCTCAGGGTGGCAGTCATCTACCGCCCACCGGGACCAACCTCCCAGTTCTTTGACCACTTTGCTACCTGGCTTTCTTATTTCCTGTCTTCTAATCTTCCATGCCTAATTCTCGGGGACTTCAACATTCCCATTGACGATCCTTCCGCTCCTGCTGCCTCCAAACTTCTTTCACTCACGTCCTCCCTTGGACTCACACAATCCTCCCTCCTCCCTACCCACCGCGATGGTCACGTTATTGACCTGGTCTTTTCCAACCTCTGCTCCATTTCTGAGTTCAAATGTCGCCCTTTCCCATCTCTGACCACCACCTTCTCTCTTTCAACCTATCTGGACTTCCTAAACACCCCTGCTCCCCCCACCCGCACACACACTCGCAGAAATCTACATGCTGTGGACCCCCATCAATTCTCCAACCTACTTCACCACCCCCTCATACCTCATCCTTCACCTGCCCTGATGCTGCCACTAATCACTACAACACTACGCTTATCTCTGCTCTAGACACTCTTGCTCCTCTTCGACTCTGCAAGGCCCCACGCCGCCAGCTTCAGCCCTGGCACACCCTCCAGACTCGCTACCTGCAAAGATGCTCCCTCACCGCAGAGCGTGCCTGGAGGAAATCCCGCTCTGAAGCTGATTTTGTTCACTTCAAGTTTATTCTCCGGTCATACACCTCTGCCCTCCACTTGGCCAAACAATCCTTCTTCTCATCTCTTATATCTACGCTGTCCTCCAACCCTAAACGGCTCTGGTCCACCTTCAACACCCTCCTCTACCCACCTGCACCTCCCCCCTCAGCTGCCTTCAGCGCTCAAGACCTGGCAGACTACTTCCTCTGTAAAACTCTAACTATCAGAAGCAACATCCCAACACAAGATAGTTATCTGCCACCTCCACTCCCAGAGGTCCCCTCTGCCACCCTCTGCCGCTTCCTCCCAGCCACTGAGGAGGAAGTCAATTCCTTATTGTCCTCCTCACATCTCACCACGTGCCCGCTCGACCCCATTCCCTCACATCTAATTCCTCCCCTCTCCTCCTCCCTCACCCCTGCTCTCACACACATCTTCAACCTATCTCTCTCCACTGGCTCCTTTCCATCTGCCTTCAAACACGCGCTAGTTACCCCTTTACTAAAGAAACCATCCCTAGACCCCAACTCTCCATCCAACTACCGCCCTGTATCCCTGCTTCCCTTCACATCAAAGCTCTTAGAAAAACTAGTCTTCAACCGCCTCTCCCTCTTCCTGTCCTCCAATTCCCTACTTGACCCCCTGCAATCTGGCTTCCGTCCCCTACACTCAACTGAAACTGCCCTCACCAAAGTCACCAACGACCTCCTAACTGCTAAAAAACACGGCCACTATTCTATTCTCATCCTGCTTGACCTTTCGGCTGCTTTTGACACTGTTGACCACCCCCTCCTTCTACAGACCCTCAACTCTCTGGGTCTCGGTGACACTGCAATTGCTTGGGTTGACTCCTATTTATCCAACAGGTCCTTCTGTGTGTCCTTTGCTGGTAACTCCTCCTCCTCATTGCCTCTATCTGTTGGTGTACCTCAAGGCTCTGTCCTTGGTCCTCTGCTCTTTTCCATCTACACCTCCTCCCTGGGCAAAATCATCAACAGCTTTGGCTTTAATTACCACCTCTACGCTGATGACACTCAGATCTACCTCTCTACCCCTGATCTCTCTCCCCCTGTCCTTTCAAAAGTCAGTGACTGTTTATCTGGCATCTCCTCCTGGATGGCCTCCCACCACCTAAAGATCAACATGTCAAAGACTGAGCTCCTACTTATTCCCCTCTAATGCCTCCCCACCTCCTGACTTCTCTATCACAGTGGAGGGTATCACCATCTCCCCATCAAACCAAGTTCGCTGTCTTGGAGTTACACTTGACTCTGCTCTTTCCTTCATCCCCCACATCCAGTCTCTTTCCTCCTCCTGCCGATACCAACTGCGTAATATTTCCAGAATTCGGCCATTTCTTACCGCTGTCACCACAAAAAACAACTCATACACGCCCTGGTAATCTCCCGACTCGACTATCCAATAATCTCTTATCTGGCCTCCCTCTGTCCCGCCTCTCCCCCCTACAATCCATCCTGAACGCCTCCGCCAGGCTAATTCACCTCACCCGCCGCTCTGTCTCTGCCGCTCCTCTGCGAGTCCCTTCACTGGCTCCCCATCCACTGCAGAATTAAGTTCAAAATCCTTATCCTTACCTACAAAACCCTCACTAACTCAGCGCCCCACTACCTGTCCTCACTAATCACCAAATACACCCCAGCCCGCTCCCTAAGGTCAAACAGTGACCTGCGCCTAGCTTCTCCCCGCATCACCTCTTCCCATGATAGACTGCAGGATTTCTCACGTGCAGCCCCACTCTCTGGAACGCTCTCCCTCGTACTGTCAGACTTTCCCCTAACTTCTCTTCCTTCAAACGCTCCCTTAAAACATTCCTATTTAGGGAAGCCTACCACCCAACTCACTGACGCAACCATCAATCACTCTCACCTTACAGTCCTCTCCTCCTGTTTCCAACCCCAACCCTCCTAGATTGTGAGTTCCTACGGGAATAGGGCCCTCATCTCCTCCTGTACTGTTTGTCAAATGTTGTTCAATGTATTGTAACCCTGTCTGTACTGTGCTTATTGTACAGCGCTGCGGAATATGCTGGCGCTTTATAAATAAAGAATAATAATAATAAGACCCTGCAGCCCCTATTCACTCATCACAATGCAACCTGCAGCCCTGACTTAAACATTAACCCCTTACTGACTGCAGCCCTCAAGTAACCCTGCACAAAACACCTCTAAAACCCTGCAGTCCCATATTAACCCTTCATTCCAAAAACCTATGTCAATCTTTTTTCAGTAAAACCAGTCCCATTAACCCCTTAATTTATTTTAATTATACACACACACAATTCTTCAAGGTAAAACTATTTCATCAATTGCATAAATATTTTTTTATTTTATGTGTATATACATTTCTAACATTTTTCTATATATAAAATATATATTATTAAATGCAGTTTGTATAATTAAATTAAAATAAATGTGTCTTTCTAAAGCCATGCTTGTGCTTACGAATATGACTAAATTTCACGTGCATACGCTTACCATAATATATTTTATTCCATAAAATATACACCATATGCTCACAGCAGATGCCACTCACTGGAAACACTCAGTTACACCTATCACCCCCCTCTCTAACCACCTTTTTTTGACCTATGTGCCCACACTTAACTCTCTCCTACTTGTCAATCAGACCACATTCCACTGTATAACCAAGTCTCATAGCCCCTAGCGAGACTCCATTACACCTATCACCATTCTAAAATAGCCCCAAAAATGTGTTACCTCTCAACGTGCACCCTCCCTCTCTAAACACCATTCTTTGACCTGTGTGCTCACAATTACCTCTGTCCGACTAAAGACCATTACTGTGAGTTTTATTGCTGTGGATTCTGTGATACACTCATACACACCGCACATTGCTGTGAGTTTTATTGCTGGGGAGCTCTGTGATACACTCATACACACTGCACATTGCTGTGAGTTTTATTGCTGGGGAGCTCTGTGATACACTCATAAACACCGCACATTACTGGGAGTGTGTGAATATGTGAGTCTAAAACCTTGGGCAAATTGGGCAGTAATCAAGATGCATCGTGATGCATCGCGGAATCGCATCGAATCGTTGACCTGCTAATCGTAATCGAATCGAATCGTGAGACCAGTGAAGAAGTGCAGCCCTACACATTACTGTCAGCATAGGCCGGGTCAGACGAGCACATGTGAGGACTACCCACCTGTCGCGCCGCTGCGCGGACCAAAGATGGCCGCCGGCAAGCTTCCAAACGGCGCCCAGGCTCCTTCCCCATCAGCATCCCGGAACGAAAGTGATCCGCGCATGCATGGCACGCCACGACGCTCCATACGTCTGACGTCATCCCGCCCACCAATCAGCTAGAACCTGAGATCCCTTTATAAGAAGCCGGCTGATTGGCGAGTGCATTGCTAGTTCGTCTAGTCTCTCATGTGATACAGTGTGTCTGATCTACTGACGCTTGCTTTATTTTGCCGTGTATCGAACCCTGCTCATGTTTAACGATTCTGCTGACTGCCTTTATCCTACGACCTTCTGCCTGAATTAACGTATATGCTGCCTGAATTAACCCTTTTGACCCCGGCTACCATATCGACTTTGCTGCTTGCCTATATCCTGGAACCGGCTCTGGACATCACTACGCACTTGATTCTACCTATCACCCATGCACTATTGTGGATAAGGTTGTATATTTGTATCTAACCCTCCACATAGTAGATGGGCCGAGTTGGTATACCTGGCACATCGGTTCCCATCGCCGCCTAATCCTGACAGAACGAACTAGCCATCATGGAACCAGCAAGTATACCCGAAGCCTTGACTGCCATTTCACAACAACTCAACGTACTGGCGCAGTCTGTTCAAGTACTGGAAGCCAACCAGGTGGCTATGCAGAGACATCTAAACCGCTTAGAACAAGGAACAGCCGGCAGTGCTGCCGCCAGTGGAGCTGCAGTAATTACCACATCTCCGCCGAACACAAACGCGACGGGACCTGAACCATACGTGGCTCCCCCGGAGAAGTTTGGCGGCGACTGTGCTCAATTCCGCTCCTTTATAACATCGTGCCACCTCATGTTTTGCCTACAACCACGGACCTATAGAAACGACTTTGCCAAGGTCAGGACTACGATATCGCTGCTAACAGGTAGGCCCCAGAAATGGGCGCATCACCTGATAAGTACCAATAGCTCTCTATTAAATAGTTGGGATGTTTTTTCTAAGAAGATGGAAGAAATGTACGATGACCCCCACCGGCTGACTAACGCAGCCCAAGCACTTGAAAACTTAAGACAAGGAAAAAACGAAGTAGAAGAATATATAACAGATTTCAAGCATCTTGCATTGGATTCCGAATGGAATGAACCGGCCCTCATAGCCAGGTTTAGAAAAGGACTATCAGAAGCTATTAAAGACGAGCTCGCAAGAGTTGAGAAACCCAGAACTCTGGAGAAGTTTATGTCTTTAAGCGTTGAAATCGACTGTAGACTGCGCGAAAGGAGGGCTGAACGTGCCGGTTATCACCCCCCAACGCCGACCAGGAGACCCCTTCCTCCTCTGCTGTTAAACGCTCCTACAACCGGGTTGGACGAGGAAGAATCGATGCAGATAGGGGCCGCAAGAGGACCTCTTACAGAAGCCGAAAAGACGAGGAGACGCTCCTTAGGCCTATGCCTCTACTGTGGTCGTGCTGGTCACCATGTACGGGAGTGCCGAGAGAAGCCTAGCAATCACATGGGTAAGCCACTAGCTGTCCCAGCCTTTATTTCAGTCAGAAGTGTATGCAATGCCATGTCTATCCATATGATTATATCTTTGTCTTTACAGTGGAACAACCGTGCCATGAGCATCAACGCCATGCTTGACTCAGGGGCAAGCGGCTGCTTCATGGATTGTAACATGGCCCAATCCTTGGGGATCCCCACCGTGTACAAGAAACAGCCTTATCCCATACATGTCCTGGATGGTAGCTCACCGTTGTCTGGGCCGATTACCAAAGAGACCATACCGTTGCCCGCTAGTATTGGCAAAAGCCACAACGATACCATTGTTTTTGACATTGTCTCATCACCAGTGTTCCCAGCCGTCCTTGGCCTGAATTGGCTGAGAAAGAATAATCCGACTATAAATTGGATCAACAGCACCATAACCTTCGACCAGGAAGAACCAATAACCACCCTGAGCGCTATTGTTCCGCAAACACACACGGTAGCAGTGTGTACCGAAATTCCCAAAATCTATCAAGACCTTCATAAAGTATTCGAGAAAAAAGGAGCAGATACGTTACCACCCTCCAGAACCTACAACTGTCCTATAGATTTATTACCTGGGGCCCCTATCCCTCATGGACGGATATACCCGCTATCAGAACCCGAGCTAAAGACCCTTAAAGAATACGTAGAAGAAAATTTGCAAAAAGGATTTATTCGACCATCTACCTCACCTGCAGGTGCACCTATATTCTTTGTAGGGAAGAAAGATGGGGGACTCAGGCCCTGTGTGGATTACCGAGCCCTCAATTCTATCACCATCAAAAACAAATACCCCCTCCCCTTGATAACCGAACTGATGGACAGACTAAGAACTTCCACAATATTCACTAAACTCGATTTAAAGGGTGCATATAACCTAGTCAGGAACGAGACGGGGATGAGTGGAAAACTGCCTTTCGGTCCAGGTACGGCCATTATGAATACCTGGTAATGCCGTACAGCCTATGCAACACCCCCGCCACCTTCCAAAGGTTCCTCAATGATATTTTTAGAGATATATTAGACCAATTTGTAATAATATACCTGGATGATATATTGATCTATTCAAACACAGCCGAGTCCCACGAGACCCAAGTCCGGACCGTACTATTAAGGTTGTTGAAACATCATTTATACGCCAAACTAGAAAAATGCCTCTTCCATACAAGAAGTATAGAATTCCTCGGATTCATTATCACTCCGGGATTTATACAGATGGATCCAGCTAAAGTGAAGGCAGTCGCCACATGGCCCGCACCAGCTAACAAAAAAGGGGTTCAATGTTTCATCGGGTTCTGCAATTTTTATAGAAAAATTCGTAAAAAACTTCTCTGCCATAGCTCGACCTTTAACCAACTTGACCAAGATACAAACTCCGTTCCGGTGGTCCGAAGAAGCCCAGAAAGCATTCCACCAACTAAAGGAAACCATAACTACAGCACCTGTTTTGGCAATACCCGACCCTACATTACCATACACTCTAGAAGTGGATGCCTCAGCTTTTGCCATAGGGTCAATTTTATCCCAAAGGAGTAAGGAAGATGATATACTACGTCCGGTGTCCTTCTTTTCAAAAACTCTCACCCTGGCGGAAAAGAATTACAACGAGAGAGAACTACTCGCTATTAAGCTTTCACTAGAAGAATGGTGTCACCTGCTTGAAGGGGTGCACCATCCCGTGGTCGTCCTTACAGATCACAGAAACCTCGAATATCTACAACAAGCACGCAGGTTGAAACCGAGACAAGCCAGATGGGCACTATTCTTTAGCAGATCTCATAGGATCATCACTTATCGACCTGGCAGCAAGAATGGGAAGGCCGATGCCTTGTCTCGAGCGCAAGAAGATCCTCATGAGGTCAATAACGATCCTATACTACCCAGAACGTGTTTCGCGATCACTAGACTATCTCTATGGGATACAATCAAACAACACACAAACACTCTGGAACAAAGGGACCCGTCACTATCCTTACGTCAACAAGACGGATTTCTGGTACACAAGCAAAAGATATATGTACCCGCTGCCGCACTCCTGTCCGTACTCCAGTACTGTCATGACTCCCTCCTGGGTGGCCACGGAGGAATTCATAAGACCACCGATCTGATTAGTCGTTCCTTCTGGTGGCCACGGATGGCCAAGGACATAAAGTCCTATGTAACTAATTGTCCAGTGTGTATTCATGCAAAAGTCCCTCGTAGACGCCCCCAAGGGCTATTATAACCGTTGCCTGTACCACAAGCTCCTTGGGTGGATATATCCATGGACTTTATAGCAGAACTACCTGTTGTTTTGTTGAAGCCATTCTTTTGTTGAATTACTTGCATGCTTTGGGTCATTGTCCTGTTGCATCACCCATCCTCTGCAGAGCTTCAGTTGGCGGACAGATGGTCTTACGTTTTCCTGCAAAATGTCTTGATAAACTCTGGAATTCATTTTTCCATCAATGACAACAATCCGTCCAGGCCCTGAGGCAGCAAAGCAGCCCCAAACCATGATGCTCCCTCCACCATGTTTTACAGTGGGGATGAGGTTTTGATGTTGGTGTGCTGTGCCTTTTTTCTCCACACATAGTGTTGTGTGTTTTCCCCAAACAACTCAATTTTGGTTTCATCTGTCCACAGAATATTTTGCCAGTAGTGCTGTGGAACATCCAGGTGCTCTTTGCAAACTTCAAACGTGCTGCAATATTCTTTGGACAGCAATGGCTTCCTCCGTGGTGTCCTCCCATGTACTCCATTCTTGTTTAATGTTTTCCTTATTGTAGTGTGTCAACAAAAATGTTAGCATGTGCCAGAGATTTCTGTAAGTCTTTAGCTGACACTCTAGGATTCTTCTTTACCTCATTAAGCATTCTGCGCTGTGCTCTTGCAGTCATCTTTACAGGACGACCACGCCTAGGGAGAGTAGCAACAGTGCTGAACGTTCTCCATTTGTAGACAGTCTGTCTTACCGTGGACACATGAACATCAAGGCTTTTGGAGATACTTTTGTAACCCTTTCCAGCTTCATGCAAGTCAACAATTCTTGATCTAGGTCTTCTGAGAGCTCTTTTCTGCAAGGCATGGTTCACATCAGGCAGTGCTTCTTGAAACCAATAAACCCAAAACTGGTGTGTGTTTTTAAAGTGCAGGACAGCTTTCAGCAACACATCCAATAATATCACACTGATTGGACTCAAGGTTGGCTCACTCCTGGCTCCAATTAGCTCTTGGAGAAGTCATTAGGCTAGGGGTTCACATACTTTTTCCACCCTGCACTGTGAATGTTTACATGTTATGTTCAATAAACACATGAAAACATATAATGTTTGTGTTGTATTATTTTAAGCAGACTGTGTTTTTCAAATTGTTGTGACTTAGATGAAGATCAGAGCACATTTTATGACCAATTCATGCAAAACGCCACGTAATCCCAAAAGGTTCACATACTTTTTCTTGCCACTGTATAAGGCAGCGCTACATACAATACATGTGCTTTTGGGGTAAGGGGGAGTCAATACTATACTGGTAGAAGGGAATCAGGGTGTGTTACCATGTCCACAGGTTGGGGGGTGCACAATTCTTGCCTTGCCCCAGGCGCTGACAAACCACGTTATGCCCCTGCGGGGAGTGACCCATAGGAGCAGCACAGGGAGTGACCCAGAGCCAGAAGAGCAGCACAGGGAGTGACCCAGAGGAGCAGATACTGGTCATTCACTCCCCCTCCTCTCTGCAATTCTTACACAGTGACTCAAATGATTAGGTTCATGATCCGATTCTTTTAGATGAATAACTCATAATGAACCGAATCACTTAACTGATCCAGACTTCCAATTACTATGGGGGAGGGGGTAGGGTTGCCAGGTCGGCCATGTTTTACCTGGACATATATTACTATTTCATGTAGAGGGCAACATATGGAAAAGTGCTGCCCTTCAACATGTATAATTCATGTGCTGCAGGAAGAAAATCAAGGCAGGTCACCTGGGATTCCTTTATGATTTCTTACACTAAAGAAAGAAAAGTACCATTATTGAACCGTAGGAGGCTCCAAAACCGCCTTACAAAGATTCCCACTAAACTTTATTGAACACAAAAAACAGACATAACCATACATTTAAAACCATAGAAAATGAATATTCAGGCGATATTGTTGCGACCTAATATCATTGGAATATCTCTGCAGCAATTGGTGTGAAACAATTGAAACGTACTTCAGTAGGTCGAAAGGATAGTTCCCAATCAATGCTAATAGACCTGTAATACAATACAGTGTGGGCTACTACTAACCCACAGAATAATTTTATTGTGTGGAATCGGAAGGCCAATTGCCGAATACATGTGGCGTATATGTATATTGTGGATCAATAAATTAGTCGCTCAAAACCAAAAAAGCGAACTGCTGGTCCTCGACGACTTTAATGTTGATTGGCTGAATCCTAAAAACAATAAACACTGCTCACTGTTTAAGGCTTTGCAGCTAACACAATTAATCTCCTCCCCCACTCGCATTAATATGAAAAAGCCTAACCACACTTGCTGGACTGGATTCTCTCCTCATGTCTGATCGAATACAGGAGGCAGGCGTTCTCGCTAACAGTTTCAGTGATCATTGCCTAGTGTACTGTGTGGCAAAAATAAGGGCCATAAAATGTCCACCAAAGGTAATAATCACCAGGTCTTTCAAGAAATTTTAATCTTGATTCTTCCTAAATGATCTCAAACAGCTCCCATGGTACAGACTAAACCTAATCCCAGACCTGGACTGTGCAATTGAATACTTTCTGTCACGGTTCCCGGATCCCACCACGCAGTACTTAACCCCCAACACTCCACAAAACCCAGAAGCTACCAACAGCGTAGCTGTGAATGATCCCTATCTGTCTGGTCCTTAGAATTGGCCAGGTAAACTAGCTAGACAGAAAAGGGTTAACAATATGGAGAGGAGTCAGTCGAGCCAGAATCAGGAATACAGAGTTCAGAATGGTCAAATGGAATAGCCGGGTCGGTATCAGAGCAGTAGCGTAGTACAAGCAAATAGTCTAGGGCAACAGAAGGCAGAATGGTCAGAACACAAGCAGAGGTCAGTAACAGGTTAAATCAATATAGCAGTCAGGTACAAGGCGCTCAGTTATGGATAACCACGATCTGGCAACTTCTGAAACTATACTGAGGGTTTTTAAAGACCTTCACCAGACCACGCCCCCCACTCAAGCCACACCTCATGCAATCACCTCCCTGCCTGTCTCCATTTAAACCAGGCAGTGGTCAGCGAGCAGCAGACTTGCGGTCCTCAAGCACACAGGTAGGGCTGGAAGCCCCCAACGTTACAGTACCCCCCTCTCCACGAGCAGACGCCGGATGCTCAAAAGAGGACAAGAAAAATGACAAGAAAAAAGTCAATGGGTCTTGTAGATACGTAGAGCCCTCTCATACACCTCTCGGTCCTCAAGGCATATAATAGCACCGTTAGAGGCTCGGAAACATCCAGCAGGGACAGGACTCGACTCTCGGGCTTGCGGGCCTGAGGTACCGACCTCTTGGGAGCCAAAGCTGGGTCCAGGTTGGAAGGCACTGGCACCAGTCCTTTTGCGTCTCCTACCCTGGTACAGGACGCGAAATGGACAGCAACAGTGTCCTCTCTGCACTGCGGCAACACGAACACGGCACCAGTGGTACGGATCTGTGGGTCAGGGACCTTGGCATGGCTCTGCAGCGACTGGACTGGAACCACTGGGCTCGAAGACACCGGGACAGCTGGGCTCGGTGGGGCAGCGCCCTTGGTGTGGACCGGTTGGGTAGCACCCTTGGCAAGGACCGGAGGGGCAGCGCCTTTAGCACGACTCTGTGGTGACTTGGACATGGCAGCAACAGCACGGCTCTGCGGCGACTCGGACATGGCGGCAGCAGCCAGCTCGGGTGAGCGTGGCTTGGCAACAGCCAGCTCGGGTGAGCGTGGCTTGGCAGCTACCGGCTCGGGTGAGCGTGGCTTGGCAGCTACCGGCTCGGTGAGCGTGGCTTGGCAGCTACGCGTCCGGGTGAGCGTGGCTTGGCAGCTACCGGCTCGGGTGAGCGTGGCTTGGCAGCTACGGCTCGGCAACAATCTTGATCTCACAGTGCTTTGCAACCACCTTGGCTTGGCACTGTGGAGTGGTGACCTTGGCTTGGCACTGTCTCTTGAACTGCTGTGCAGTGGACTGGCTCTCAAACTGGTTAACGGCGGACCAGATCTCGCACTGTGAGGCAGTGGACTTGATTTGTTCGTGCTGCAGGACAGCACTCTTGACTGGACTGCTAGCTTAGGCACAGTAGACATGGACAGGACTTGAAGCTGACAAACAGCAGACTCAGATTCTTTGTGCTGCTGAGCAGCCACCTTAGATTGTTCATGCTGCAGGGCAGCACTCTTGACTTCCCACTGCTGGGCATTACACCTGGTCTCTCCCTGTTGGGCAGTGGATTTTGGACGTCCTGCGACGTGCAGTGCAGTGGACTCTGGGGCCTTGTAAGGCTGGAACATGGAGGGTAACTTCTGGGGGCGCAATTGACAGTCCATTCTTTTATGCAGGAAAGAACCGCAATAAAAGCATAAGCCCTGAGTCTTCCTCCATACCCTTTCCTCCAGGGTCAGGGGTCTCTGGAACCTTTAACTGGAACTGGAACAGGCTCCTTTGGGAAGACGTCCCTAGGAGGTTGCAGCAACCTTGCATACAGGATATCCAGGTGCTGAGTAATGAGCTTGTTAGCCCCTCTCAGGATCTCCAGCACCTCTAGAATTACTGCTTGCTCACTATGTACTGGCTGCCTCATTATGTGTACCTGGGATGTCTGAACGACAGGGGGCACAGGTATAAGCAGGCGGGGGTGCAACCCCAACTGGTTCCAGGTGTGCAGTACGATTCAGGATAGTTTGTAAGGCAATGGCAAACTGATCCATCCTATGATCCTGCGCATCCTGTCTGGATACAAAGGTAGCCAAGTGCTGTGTTAAATCTGCGGGATCCATATTGGCCAGATCGTAATGTCACGGTTCCCGGATCCCACCACGCAGTACTTAACCCCCAACACTCCACAAAACCCAGAAGCTACCAACAGCGTAGCTGTGAATGATCCTATCTGTCTGGTCCTTAGAATTGGCCAGGTAAACTAGCTAGACAGAAAAGGGTTAACAATACGGAGAGGAGTCAGCCGAGCCAGAATCAGGAATACAGAGTTCAGAATGGTCAAATGGAATAGCCGGTCGGTATCAGAGCAGTAGCGTAGTACAAGCAAATAGTCTAGGGCAACAGAAGGCAGAATGGTCAGAACACAAGCAGAGGTCAGTAACAGGTTAAATCAATATAGCAGTCAGGTACAAGGCGCTCAGTTATGGATAACCACGATCTGGCAACTTCTGAAACTATACTGAGGGTTTTTAAAGACCTTCACCAGACCACGCCCCCCACTCAAGCCACACCTCATGCAATCACCTCCCTGCCTGTCTCCATTTAAACCAGGCAGTGGTCAGCGAGCAGCAGACTTGCGGTCCTCAAGCACACAGGTAGGGCTGGAAGCCCCCAACGTTACACTTTCAAGCCGAGCTCCTGAAAGTCTGGAACACCCATACCCCACTGCGCAAAGTGCGAGTAAAAGGGGCCCATCTCCCCTGGGTTACAGCTGACCTCACGCATATGTACCAGCTTAGAGACTCCCTGTGGTCAAAGTTCAAGAGTACTGGATCCATGAACGATCACTGTGAATACCGAAAATGCCGGAATGAATGCACAAAAGAAACAAAAATGGCTAAAGCCCAATACTTCAATGAAAATTTAAACAATAACATCTCAAACCCCAGAAATTTTTGGAAAATCATAAGTAACGTACAAGCTTCCCCCAGCCACTCCCAACCAGCTGCTTTAAAAGTAAACAACCAAACTGTACAACCCCCCCTAGATGTAGCAAATGCTTTTAATAATTATTTTGTTGGATGCGCCACCACCCTGATTGCTAAGCTAGGAAATGACACCCAATCAGAAAGGCCGCACGCAGGTCAGGACCCACCAACAGTGCAAAGACCCCGTAACGCAGAGAAATTCAGTTTTAGGCCAGTGCCTGTCAGTGCCATCACTAAACTTCTCCGTAACCAAAAAATGAAATACCAGTCTGGACCTGATCAAATCCCAGCAATGCTGCTGAAAATCAGTGCACCAGCAATTGCAAAACCTGTCGCAACCCTGATTAATGAATCACTGGCGACTGGATACATACCCAAACTCTGGAAGACTGCAAGGGTGGTACCTATCCATAAAAGTGGAGACAATACTTTGGTATCCAACTACGCCCAATATCACTGCTCCCTGTAATGTCAAAAATTCTGGAAAAATGTGTCTACACTCAATTACGTGATTATTATCAGTATCAGAACTATTTAACCCCAGATCAATCAGGCTTTCGTCCAAACCATTCAACTACAACTGCCCTTTTAAAAGTTTGTAATGATATCCAAGCTGGCATGGAACAAGGAAATCTAACTGGAGCCGTCTTCCTTGATTTTGCCAAGGCTTTTGACACAGTAGACCATGGCATCCTATTACAAAAACTTAAGAACTCTGGTATTGGTGATAGTACGTTAACCTGGTTCCAATCATATGTGTCTGATAGGTCTCAATTTGTGTCCATTTCTGACAGCACTTCCCTCCCCCTCCCAGTCACGTGCGGTGTACCCAAGGCTCGATACTTGGCCCCCTGCTATTCACAATATTCATAAACGATCTGCCCAATGTCTGCAAAGCTTCAACTGTACACATGTACGCAGATGACACTGTAATCTATACCAGCAAACCAAATCTCCCACAGCTGGAGGCAGTGCTGCAAGAACAATTCACAGGGGTAGAAAAGTGGTTCGCAAATAACAAACTTTTTCTAAATACTGACAAAACTGTTACAATGCTCTTTGGAACCGCACCTAAACTACACAAATTGCAAACACGCCATCTATGTGTTGGGACAAAATCAAATGGCACGCTGACCACAGTCACTTCTCTCAAATACCTAGGTATGTGGTTTGACCCAAATCTATCTTTTGGCCCCCACATCGAAAAACTCTCATCTAAACTCTACCCCAAACTAGGTGACCTGTACAGAAACAAATCCTGCCTGAGCCCCACGGTAAGAAAGCAGATTGTACAACAAATGCTTATGCCAGCCATTGAATACGGAGATGTAGTGTATGCAGCCGCCCCACAAACACACCTCCAGAAACTTACTACATTGTATAACTCATTCTGTCGCTTTGTGCTACAATGTAACTACATGACCACCATAGTGACATGTTAAAAGAACTAAACTGGCCATCACTGGACTCTAGACGCACCCTTCACCTTTCCAACCTGGTGTTTAAGAGCTTTTCTGGGAAGCTACCACCCTACCTGAATATGCTGCTTCCCCCGGCAGTTCCCTCATCCTATAACCTCAGATCCAGGACCAGCACCTTACTTGCAATACCGCAATACAAAAAGAAAATGGCTCGATCCTCATTTTCCTACAGAGCACCGCAAATATGGAATAACCTCCCAGACACCGTCAAATCTTCCCCCAGTCTAAAGTCCCTTAAGACTTCCCTATTAACATACCTCAATACGAAATGCACCTGTAAACATGTAACATAATGACTTTATTTCCTACATATTTATTTTTCTGTTAATCTGTATATTTGGTCTTGTGTTAATATCTTGCATTTTACTATTTTGTATTTCTGTAACCACTCAATGTTCTCGAACCCAGGACATACTTGAAAACGAGAGAAATCTCAACGTATCCTTCCTGGTAAAATCCTTTTATAAATAAATAAATAAATAAAAAATGTGTTGTCTTGGGAGTTAATAACACTCTCAGATCTGTTTAACGGACTATAAGTTAGATCATGTGACAATCGGATTAAAGAATTTATTCAGTGATCAATTAGATCAATTGTTAGGAGAGAAAAATAATTAAACTTCATTGCTGTTATTCATGGTACAACCAGTCAGACCATATATGAATAAATTAGATGGAAAACCATCTCCAACGCTAATATTGACCCACTTACAAATAGGGAAGTGATAAAGAGATCTTAAGGGGAAAACCTCCAATATAATGATTGTATAGGAAATACCTGTTCCACTGGTCCCACGGACAATCTATGTTGGGTGCCTTAATTGTAAGGGGGCAGAACATAAATTCCTCTAAACATTCGTCAGTTGTGATTAGAATAATCTCTCTTACATTTAAATGATCGATCTAGCAAAATAATCAGAGCATCCCACGAATGCAGCCAATTAGACAGTGTACAGATAGTTTTAGATAGTAGCCGTAATCATGTTTGAATTTATCCAATTCTCACGAAAAAAGGATAGATATGGCACAGTACAAGGATATAATGTTTCTACCCCAGGGCTATCTTAGTCCTGGACCTTAAGGAGAGCAATCTGGTGAAAAAATACATATAAATTGTCCTTTTGTTTAAGTATAATAGCTCTTCACTGGTCATATAAACCTGTTTGTACAGAGTGCCTTAATTTTGGCCGATTGCAGTTGTAGCCATGCAAAAGAAAATTGGATGGAGAACCATCTACAGGCTTATATTGCTCCACTTGCAAAACAGGGGATGAATTAGATGGAGAACTCTTTAAGAGAGAAAGAAAGAAAAACATTCAATATAGACAATCGTGTGGAAAATGTTTGTTCCACTAGTCCTATAGGTTGTCTATATAGGGGACCTTAATTTAAAAGAGCATTACGAATTCTTTTAAACATTCATTGGATATAGTTGGAATGATAAAGTTAGAATGGTATCTCTTGCTCTTCTTAATGATCGATCTAGCAAGATAATTAGAACACCCCAGAAATACAGCTAGTTTAGACAGTGTGCAGGTAATTAAGATGGTAAACCGTCCACATCTCTAGATTTGTCTAATTATCACAGAGAGGGATGGATATAGCATAATGCAAAGGACATAAAAGTATAGAATTTCTACCGCGAATCCTTAACCTTAAGGAAAGCAGAACAATTCATTTGCTTAATTATAATAGCTTCACTGGTCATATAAGCCTGTTAATACAAGGTGCCTCCTTCATTAGACAAATAAAATTGAATATTTTCTCTTGCAATTATTAATTAATACAACCTAGAGAGAGGTAGAGAAGAGTTTCCATTCTTAATTCCCGAGTTCCATATTCCACCACAACTTCAAAATCTTGCCAATATCCACACAGCAAGATTACTAACAGGGTTATCCAAAGAGATTCGAAAAGTCACCGCACGTTCGGTGACTTTTCGTTCTCTTCAATTCGGTTCCTTTTGCCGATTGCATTTCGGTGACCTTGCGGTGTATTCAGCAAACAGCACAGGGTCCCCGAATTGCAGGGAAAAGCTGCCGCAAACCTGACGAAAACTAACCGAATGCACTATGAAAACAAGCAAAACATCTGGATTAACCTTCGAAGAGGAGCCGAACAGGAGCCGAAAAGGAGCCGAATCACACAGAGCCGAAGCAGCTGTGACGTAGAGGAGGCAGTGAATAAATTAGAAAAACCATTTGTATGAATCTGGGAAAAAGAAACGCTGTTTGCAAAGAAACTACTGAGCGAAAATGTCTGAAATTTTCACAGGAGGTCCAGGGAATGATAATAAAGAGGGCTGTTACAAAAAAAATAAGTAAACTGAAAAAAAAAAAAAAAAATCGGACTTTTAATTTTTTTTAAAAAATTCAGAAAAATGCTTAAAGTATCCTAAAAAATCTATAAATAAAGAGACTTTTTGCTGCAGAATTTTATAATGAACGGTTTATTAGATATTGAATTAAACGGGAATATTTTTAACATTGAAGTCTATGGGATTCTCCTGAATAAATTTGCCGAATTAAACCACCGAATGGCAGGACATTAGGGGAACCTTTCACTGCTGGTTTGTGTTCTCTGAATAGCCGAAGCAGTGCTTTTTGATGGGGATTTCACTGCCCTCGAACAGGCACCGAACAGGCACCGTATGTTCAGGCAATTCGACAGGATTTGGCGAATTGCCTGCTCTCTGGATAGCCGAATGGCCAGGAAAGGTAACCGAACCCTGATTTTCAGCGTTCGGTTACCTTTCTCAAGCAATTCGAATCTCTTTGGATAACCCTGTCTGTCATTCAACAACTTGTATTGCAATTAGGATACACCAAAGAGGTCAAAAACTTAATCGCCATCAATGAAACCAAGTTGGGGTTGCCCCCAGAGTAACTGTTAAAACCAAAATTGTATACAGCTCAACCCGTTTCGAAAGGTAGCCCTTTCTTCATCAGGAGCGACTTATAATTAGAAATTCTATACTTTTATGTCCTTTGCATTATGCTATATCCATCCCTCTCTGTGATAATTAGACAAATCTAGAGATGTGGACGGTTTACCATCTTAATTACCTGCACACTGTCTAAACTAGCTGTATTTCTGGGGTGTTCTAATTATCTTGCTAGATCGGTCATTAAGAGCAAGAGATACCATTCTAACTTTATCATTCCAACTATATCCAATGAATGTTTAAAAGAATTCGTAATGCTCTTTTAAATTAAGGTCCCCTATATAGACAACCTATAGGACTAGAGGAACAAACATTTTCCACACGATTGTCTATATTGAATGTTTTTCTTTCTTTCTCTCTCATAGAGTTCTCCATCTAATTCATCCCCTGTTTTGCAAGTGGAGCAATATAAGCCTGTAGATCAGTGGTTCTCAACCTAGGGGTTGCGACCCCTTTGGGGGTCTATCGGCCCTTTCCGGGGGGTCGCCTGAGGCTTCCTACAGACTGACCCGCCGGGCCCTCGGGTGCCGCCCAAGGGCCCGCGGGTTGAGGGGACCCAGATGCCGGGCAGCAAGAGTGCCTGCCCGGTCCTGAACAGTGAGTCCGTCCGTGTTGAAGGGGATGCGGCTGCATGCAGGCACAGCCGGTCACGTGGTCTGGCTAATCAAGTGGTACTGAGTCTCTGTACCACCTGACTGGCCGGACCGCGTGACCTACGCACGCACGCAGCCGCATCCCCTTCAACACGGACGGACTCACACGCTGTTCAGGACCGGGCAGGCACTCCTGCTGCCCGGCATCTGGGCCCCCTCAACCCCTGCTGGATCCGAAGCTGGGGCAAGTATCCATGTGAGAGCTGGCTGCCGCTGGGGCAATATCCAGGTGAGAGCTGGGGCAAATCCATGAGCTGGGGCAAATCCATGAGCTCATTATCCATGAGCTGGGGCAAATCCATGAGCTGGGGCAAATCCATGAGCTGGGGCATATCCATGAGCTGGGGCAAATCCATGAGCTGGGGCAATATCCATGTGTGAGCTGGGGCAAATCCATGAGCTGGGGCATATCCATGAGCTGGGGCAAATCCATGAGCTGGGGCAATATCCATGTGTGAGCTGGGGCAAATCCATGAGCTGGGGCAAATCCATGAGCTGGGGCAATATCCATGTGTTAGCTGGGGCAAATCCATGAGCTAGGGCATATCCATCAGCTGGGGCAAATCCATGAGCTGGGACATATCCATGAGCTGGGGCAAATCCATGAGCTGGGGCAATATCCATGAGTGAGCTGGGGCAAATCCATGAGCTGGGGCATATCCATGAGCTGGGGCAAATCCATGAGCTGGGGCAAATCCATGAGCTGGGGCATATCCATGAGCTGGGGCAAATCCATGAGCTGGGGCAATATCCATGTGTGAGCTGGGGCATATCCATGAGCTGGGGCAAATCCATGTGTGAGCTGAGGCAAATCCATGTGTGAGCTGGGGCATATCCATGTGTGAGCTGAGGCAAATCCATGAGCTGGGGCAAATCCATGAGCTGGGGCAAATCCATGAGCTGGGGCATATCCATGAGCTGGGGCAAATCCATGAGCTGGGGCAATATCCATGTG
Organism: Leptobrachium leishanense; assembly: GCA_009667805.1. Lineage (NCBI taxonomy): Eukaryota > Metazoa > Chordata > Amphibia > Anura > Megophryidae > Leptobrachium > Leptobrachium leishanense. The sequence continues at coordinate 437,159,775 of CM019064.1, forward strand.
TGAGCTGAGGCATATCCATGAGCTGGGGCAAATCCATGTGTGAGCTGGGGCAAATCCATGTGTGAGCTGGGGCATATCCATGTGTGAGCTGGGGCAAATCCATGAGCTGGGGCAAATCCCATGAGCTGGGGCAATATCCATGTGTGAGCTGGGGCAATATTCATGTGAGAGCTGGCTGGGGCAATATCCATGTGAGAGCTGGGGCAATATCCATGTGAGAGCTGGGGCAATATCCAGGTGAGAGCTGGGGCAAAATAAGTTTTTGTTAAGAAAAAACCTGATCAAGAATAGATTTTTGCTCTAGCCTTAAGGAAAATGAGTTCCCTGGTCAAGGATATCCATAAAAAAGACATCTCAGTAGTTACAATACAATCTTCACTTAAGAAAGAAGGTCTTCAAGCTATGTCTCCACTCTCAAAGCCTATGCTTAGACCAATTCATGTTTTTCGTTGACAAGAGGCTGCAGACGAATGGATTTGCATTTCGGAAGATTAAGTAAAGACAATAATCTTCAGCGATGAAAGCAAATTTTTATCTTAAATATAATGAGTCTAAACCTAAATTGTGGACATCAAAAAATGTAATGGTTGGGGGTCACCACAACATGAGGAACTGTATTAAGGGGTCACGGCTTTAGAAAGGTTGAGAACCACTGCTGTAGATGGTTCTCCATCCAATTTTCTTTTGCATGGCTACAACTGCAATCGGCCAAAATTAAGGCACTCTGTACAAACAGGTTTATATGACCAGTGAAGCTATTATACTTAAACAAAAGGACAATTTATATGTATTTTTTCACCAGATTGCTCTCCTTAAGGTCCAGGACTAAGATAGCCCTGGGGTAGAAACATTATATCCTTGTACTGTGCCATATCTATCCTTTTTTCGTGAGAATTGGATAAATTCAAACATGATTACGGCTACTATCTAAAACTATCTGTACACTGTCTAATTGGCTGCATTCGTGGGATGCTCTGATTATTTTGCTAGATCGATCATTTAAATGTAAGAGAGATTATTCTAATCACAACTGACGAATGTTTAGAGGAATTTATGTTCTGCCCCCTTACAATTAAGGCACCCCACATAGATTGTCCGTGGGACCAGTGGAACAGGTATTTCCTATACAATCATTATATTGGAGGTTTTCCCCTTAAGATCTCTTTATCACTTCCCTATTTGCAAGTGGGTCAATATTAGCGTTGGAGATGGTTTCCCATCTAATTTATTCATATATGGTCTGACTGGTTGTACCATGAATAGCGGCAATGAAGTTTAATTATTTTTCTCTCCTAACAATCGATCTAATTGATCACTGAATAAATTCTTTAATCCGATTGTCACATGATCTAACTTATAGTCCGTTAAACAGATCTGAGAGTGTTATTAACTCCCAAGACAACAAATGTCTAATGGTGAACCAACGTCATCTTTGCAACACCTTATGAGTAGATCATATATGACCCCAAATCTTTATTGATTCACAATATACATATACGCCACAAGTATTCGGCAATTGGCCTTCCGATTCCACACAATAAAATTATTCTGTGGGTTAGTAGTAGCCCACACTGTCTTGTATTACAGGTCTATTAGCATTGAAAGGGAACTATCCTTTCGACCTACTGCAGTACGTTTCACACCAATTGCTGCAGAGATATTCCAATGATATTAGGTCGCAACAATATCGCCTGAATATTCATTTTCTATGGTTTTAAATGTATGGTTATGTCTGGTTTTTGTGTTCAATAAAGTTTAGTGGGAATCTTTGTAAGGCGGTTTTGGAGCCTCCTACGGTTCAATAATGGTACTTTTTTTCTGAACACTGTTCAGAATTTTTTTCCTTTAGTGTATGACATTTCAAGGTTTAATCCTTAATTGAGTACCTATTGGCCTCAATCCTCTCTCTCTTTTCTCTTTATGATTTCTTACCTGCAGCATATGGAGTATACATGCTGCGGGGTGGCATTTTTTATTCACTGCCCGGCCATCAGCATGCATAAATTATATGTGTCCAGGATAACATGGCCCATCTGGCAACCCTGGGGGGGGGGGGCAAACTAGCACATTCCCACAGAAATAGCTAGTTTTAACACTCCTTGAAAAAGGTCCTTCCAGGTGTTTTACAAATAGCCGCTTCAGTGTGAGCAGGAGAGTGTTAGTCATTATGTGGACTTCGTCACTAGGGGGCAAAAGGTCCTTTCACATTTTAGCAAACTAGCAGGGTTATTCAAAGAGCTCCGAATTGGTGGCGAAAGGTAACCGAACACTGAAATTCAGCGTTCGGTTACCTTTCCTGGCCATTCGGCTATTCAGAGAGCAGGCAGTTCGCCAAATGTTGGCGAATTGCCTGCACATACGGTGCCTGTTCGGTACCTTTTCGAGGTCAGTGATATCCCCATAGCTTCGTCTATTCAGAGAACAAAAACCAGCAGTGAAAAGTTGCCGAATTTTCCTGCTGTTCGGTGGTTTCAGTCGCCAGGTTTATTCAGGCGAATCCCATAGGCTTCAATGTTAAAAATATTCCCGTTTTAATTCAATATCTAATAAACCGTTCATTATAAAATTCTGCAGAAAAAAGTCTCTTTATTTATAGATCTTTTAGGATCTTTTAAACATTTTTCGGGATTTTTTTTTTAAATGCTTTTTTCTTTTTTATGTAACAGCCCTCTTTATTATCATTCATTGGATCTTACATGTAAATTCCAGACATTTTCGCTCACTAGTTTCTTTGCAAACAGCGTTTCACTTTTCAAACATTCAAGCAAACTGTTTTTTTTTCCACTCCATTCGTCTGCGGTGTTGGGTTTTTCCGCCGGCTGCTCTGTGCTCTGATCGGCTCCTGCTTGGGTTTCTCCGGCGTCTTCGGCGGGGTTAATCCAGATTTTTTTGCGGGTTTCGGTGTGCGTTCGCCCTGGTTTTGCGGTGAGTTTTCGGCGGGTTTGCGGTGACTTTTCCCTGCATTACGGCGGCCCTGTGGTGCTTGCTGAATACCCCGCAGGGTCGCCGAAATGGGATTGCCAAATCATACCGAATTGAAGAGAACGAAAAGTCACAGAAAGTGCGGTGGCTTTTCGATTCTCTTTGAATAACCCTGATAGACTTTTTACTGCAGAATATTATAATAAACGGTTTATTAGATATTGCATTAAAACGGGAATATTTTTAACATTGAAGTCTATCAGGGTTATTCAAAGAAATCTGAATTGCTGGCGAAAGGTAACTGAACGCTGAAATTCAGCGTTCGGTTACCTTTCCTGGCTATTTAGAGAGCAGGCAATTCGCCAAATGTTGGCGAATTGCCGGCACATACGGTGCCTGTTCGGGGGCAGTGAAATCCCCATAGAGAAGCAATGCTTCATCTATTCAGAGACACCGAACAGCAGTGAAAGGTTGCCAAATTTCCCTGCTGTTCGGTGGTTTCATTCAACAGGTTTATTCAGGCGAATCCCATAGGCTTCAATGTTAAAAATATTCCCGTTTTAATTTAATATCTAATAAACCGTTTATTATAATATTCTGCAGTAAAAAGTCTATTATTATTATTATTCTTTATTTATAAAGCGCCAGCATATTCTGCAGCGCTGTACAATAAGCACAGTATAGACAGGGTTACAATACATTGAACAACATTTGACAAACAGTACAGGAGGAGATGAGGGCCCTATTCCCGTAGGAACTCACAATCTGGGAGGGTTGGGGTTGGAAACAGGAGGAGAGGACTGTAAGGTTAGAGTGATTGATGGTTGCGTCAGTGAGTTGGGTGGTAGGCTTCCCTAAATAGGAACGTTTTAAGGGAGCGTTTGAAGGAAGAGAAGTTAGGGGAAAGTCTGACAGTACGAGGGAGAGCGTTCCAGAGAGTGGGGGCTGCGCGTGAGAAATCCTGCAGTCTATCATGGGAAGAGGTGATGCGGGGAGAAGCTAGGCGCAGGTCACTGTTTGACCTTAGGGAGCGGGCTGGGGTGTATTTGGTGATTAGTGAGGACAGGTAGTGGGGCGCTGAGTTAGTGAGGGTTTTGTAGGTAAGGATAAGGATTTTGAACTTAATTCTGCAGTGGATGGGGAGCCAGTGAAGGGACTCGCAGAGGGGAGCGGCAGAGACAGAGCGGCGGGTGAGGTGAATTAGCCTGGCGGAGGCGTTCAGGATGGATTGTATTATTTATAGATTTTTTTAGGATCTTTTAAGCATTTTTCGGGATTTTTTTTGCAAACAATTTTTTCAGATTTTATTTAAAAAAAAAATTGTAAACGTTTTTTCTGTAAAAGCCCTTTTTATTATCATTCATTGGATCTTATATGTAAATTTCAGACATTTTCTCTCAGTAGCTTCTTTGCAAACAGCAAACAACGCACTAAATTGAAGAGAACGAAAAGTCACCGAACGTGCGGTGACTTTTCGATTCTCTTTGAATAACCCTGTAGGTTGTTCAGTGAGAACTAGCTGCTTTGCATCCCTCAGCAGGGACTGGTCCTTGTGGAGTGGTTCAAATCTGAGACTCCACCATACACACCCGATGACCCGACACCTCTTTCCTAAACTCAATGTGCATTCAACCACCTCCGTCTCCGCCGCCATCTTGGTCAAGGGCAAGCGGGGCTGATCATTCTGCGGAAACCATAGAGACCTCGGATACGGCGCCCCCACTCTGTCTCTGTGGTGCCGCACCCGTGTGAGTCCTCCTAAAACCGAGCCCGGCCTCCAGCGGAATACTCATAAACGAAGGGCTAGCCGCTAGACCAAAAGAAGCAGCATGGCCGCCCGGGCGCCGCGTCGCTTAGCAACACAGACGCGTGAAACTTTATTGAGCATCTCCCCGTCTCTGTGGAGGTCACGTGATCTGGGGGGGGGGGCGTGCGTGCCTGCCCGGCTGTGAGTGTGAGCCTATAAGAGGCGGCGCGCAGAGCCTGCCCACTTCCTACAGAGTGAGCGAAGAGGCGGGGCGTGCTGTGTGGGCGGAGAAACGTATGTCACACTCTGCTCTGCTACCCCACCCAGTCCCCAGCCCAGAGCTGCTGCAGGGGGCGCTCTATGTCGCAGAGCCCCTGCAGGGGGCTCACTGTGCACGTTTTGTACCCCAAAGTTGCTGCAGGGGGCGCCTTGTGACACACTTGCACTTTGTTCTTGCGGTCGGTAGGGGGCACAGTGTTTCCCACCTGCATGTGGCAGTAAGCTCTGATGCCAGTAGGGGGCGCTCCTTGGATTCCTGCAGAGCAGCTGGGATGATCTGTCAGGTTACACAGAGGATGCAGAGCATTTCACATTTTTCGGTGCTCTCTGAATATTCCTGTTCTTAAAGGAAGCGCAAATGTACGAAAACCCACTGCAACGGCGAGCATCTGGAATAGGACGCGTGCGCTGATGCGGGCCGTTATACCAATGAATCTCCCTATGATTATCGGCTTGTGGGGGCAGGGCACTAGATGTTTGTAAAATGTGTGCCCGAGGAGTGTCGGGTAAAGTCCAGCGTGTCGCCTGTACCTACAAAAATCAAACATTGCGGGGGTCATTCACTAACCTCTGAATCGGCCCCGGAATTGCAGCGCGCAGTTAACTTCCCGTAGGCGCAATTTCAGCCAGTGTCTATTCACCACATACAGGCGAAATACGGTGCAGTTCACCGGCATCGAAATTGTCCCATACAAGACTAGAGAACGGCGAATTGCCCTGAAATTCCAACGGAATGCCTTGATTTTTGGCGTTTCAGTACATATGCAAATTCCATATGCATCACCTCTTCCCATGATACACTGCAGGATTTCTCACACGCAGCCCCCCATCCTATGGGAAGCTCTCCCTCGTACGGTCAGACTTTCCCCTAGTTTCCCTTTAAACGCTCCCCATTCCTATTCAGGCAAACCTACCACCAAACTCACTGACGCAACCAGTCCACCTTGCAGCCCGTCGCTCTCCACCTTGCAGCCAGTCGCTCTCTACCTTGCAGCCAGTCGCTCTCCACCTTGCAGCCCGTCGCCCTCCACCTTGCAGCCCGTCGCCCTCCACCTTGCAGCCAGTCGCTCTCCACCTTGCAGCCCGTCGCCCTCCACCTTGCAGCCCGTCGCCCTCCACCTTGCAGCCCGTCGCCCTCCACCTTGCAGCCAGTCGCTCTCCACCTTGCAGCCCGTCGCCCTCCACCTTGCAGCCCGTCGCCCTCCACCTTGCAGCCCGTCGCCCTCCACCTTGCAGCCCGTCGCCCTCCACCTTGCAGCCCGTCGCCCTCCACCTTGCAGCCCGTCGCCCTCCACCTTGCCGCCCTCCACCTTGTTGCTCCCCACCTCGCAGCCCTCTCCTGTTTCCACCCCCAACCCTTCTAGAGTGTAAGTTTCTGCGGGAATAGGGCCCTCGCTTCCTCCTGTACCAGTTTGTCAAAATGTTGTTCAACGTATTGTAACCCTGCCTATGTTGTACCCATTGTACAACGCTGCGGAATGTGCTGGCGCTTTGTTCTTAAAAAATGACATTTTTACTAATGTTGATTTTAAGCTTTTAGAAAAGAACACTTCCTTCTTTTTTTTTTTTCCTTCAGTTTGGAATTTGGTTATTGGTGCAATTCTGCAGTTTTTGCTGACATCCAATAAATGCTTCAGCCGCTTAAATTCTGGCGCCATATCGGTTAATATTCGATAAATAGTAAATTTGCTGTATTTTCGGCCAAATGAAATCTGCAATGGAATGGAGCTGAAATGTGGCGAAAAGCAAAGCGCAGAAATTCACGTGCAGTTTCGGTGATTTGTGAATAGACCCTGCCTGTACCTATGTGACTGTAACGATGCCTCTGAATGTATAGATCCCCGTAGAGTTCTCAACGTTTAGGAATGACTTCGCTTAACCTCTTCTTTTCCAGGACGGAAAAATGTCTGACCGACAAAGGAAAAAAGGAAGAGGTCAAGCTTCTGGACAGGTTTGTTGATCATTATGTGGAAAATGTGAAGCGCAGATTCTGTACCTTTTTAACGTTCCATTTAAGGCTGAGGTCAGACTAGCGCATTTTTAACGTGCGTTTAGGCGCACTTAGGCTAGGATCAAACTAAAGCATTTTTACACGCGAACGTCAAAAAGTGCGTCCGAATGCATTGACGTATTTTTTCACAGAATGCGCGAAAACGGTCATACGATGCGTGATTTTGTACGGACCCAAATAAGGAAACTTTGGGTGTCTGGACGTTGTGTTCGCCGGCCATGAGCAGCGTCTGACGTCTCCTAATCACACACACACACCGCTAGCGGACGCAGCGCACTCTGTACGTCAGTACTAGCAGTTCTGCGTTCCCGAAATAATGCGTTCAAATTCCACTTGCGTTGCACGGCCGGACTTTTGTGCGACCGTACTTCGTATATTGGCCGTCATTGCCCGTCATTTGGTGCTACTGCGGCCGTAATTAAGTGCGCCAGAACACACGTTAAAAGTGCGCTGGTCTGACCCCAGCCTTAATCACGGCCGCAGTAGCAGCAAATGACTGGCAATGACGGCCAATATACGAAATACGGTCGCACGAATGTCCGGCCGTGCAACGCAAGTGGAAAATGAACGCATTTTTAGAGAATGCAGAACCGCTAGTACTGACGTACAGAGTGCGCTGCGTCCGCTAGCGACATGTGTGCGTGATTAGGAGACGTCAGACGCTGCTAATGTCCGGCCAACATAACGTCCAGACGCAAAAAGTGTTTTTATTGATGATCCGTAATAAAATCACACATGAAAATGCGCATCGTATGACCGTTTTCGCGCATTCCGTGAAAAAAATACGTCAATGCGTTCGGACGCATTTTTTGACGGTTGCTGCGAATAATGCGTTTGACCCTAGCCTAAAAGGTAAATACGAATGTGACGTCCGCAGGGGTTCAACACCCAAGGTACCAGTAAAGCTGGAATGCACGTTTGGGATGTGTTACTGCTTGGGTTGCCAGGTCGGCCATGTTTTCCTGGACACATATAATTTATTCATGCTGGTGGGCAGTGCATGAAAAATGCCACCCCGCAGCATGTATAATCATACACTGCAGGTAAGAAATCAAAGAGGAATCCCAGGTGACCTGCCTTAGTTTCCGTCCTGCAGCATATGAGTTATACATGTTGCAGGGCAGCACTTTTGCCTGTGCAAGAACTATGGGCACTGTTCCGTAGCGAACGCTAATGTTAGTGTTCGGATGTGTAACCGTTACAGCAAAAGAGAAGTGACTTTAACGCATCCCCCCCCTGGTATTAATCTTTTGGTGACTACGCTAGCTTCTGCCAGCTTACTGTACTTTGCGCTCCCCATGTTAAGTATAGGATGCGCAATCATTAGCATTTCTGTCGCTGGGTGCATCCATTGTGTGATATTTTGTGGTGTTAACTACCCCACAGTATCTTTCCATCACTTGCTCCTCACTGTGTGGTTTGGCCGTAGTATAGAGTGAATGGGTCAGTCACCGACTCACATCATTGTATTGTGTGGGATCATAGGCGTGCGCACGGGGTGTGCAGGGTGTGCCTGGGCACACCCTAATGCCGGCCCCCCGCAGGCCCGCAGAACACTTTGGGTCCTGGCTGGCTGCATCCCATGGATAGCCGCCGGGACCCTTCATTCCCACAGGCCTGGCGGCAGCCTCTGCTTCCCTGGTGGTCCGGTGGCTGTGGGGTGCTGCATTGTGATCTGTGCTTCGCGCACAGACCGCAGAGCACGTCCCACAGTGATTGACTGGCCACGAGCACCGGCGATCGCTGATGACCGGTCAACTGACCGCCGGCGCTCAATGACTGTGTCAGAGCGCCGGCGGTCAGGTGACCTGTCACCTCCGGTGTTCGTGTCTAGTCACTCGCTCACTGTGGGACGTGCTCTTTGGTCTGTGCGCGAAGCACAGATCACAATGCAGCACCCCACAGCCACCGGACCACCAGGGAAGCAGAGGCTGCCGCCAGGCCAGCGGGGGTGAAGGGTCCCGTTCTGGCAGATATCCATGCGATGCAGCCAGGGGCAAATATATCCGTGTATGAGCTGCTGGGGGGCAAATATACATGTATGAGCTGTTGGGGCAAATATATCCGTGTATGAGCTGTTGGGGCAAATATACATGTATGAGCTGTTGGGGGCAAATATATCCGTGTATGAGCTGCTGGGGGCAAACGTATCTGTGTATAAGCTGCTGGGGGCAAATGTATCCGTGTATGAGCTGCTGGGGGCAAATGTATCCGTGTATGAGCTGCTGGGGGCAAATGTATCCGTGTATGAGCTGCTGGGGGCAAATGTATCCGTGTATGAGCTGCTGGGGGCAAATGTATCCGTGTATGAGCTGCTGGGGGCAAATGTATCCGTGTATGAGCTGCTGGGGGGCAAATGTATCCGTGTATGAGCTGCTGGGGGGCAAATGTATCCGTGTATGAGCTGCTGGGGGCAAATGTATCCGTGTATGAGCTGCTGGGGGCAAATGTATCCGTGTATGAGCTGCTGGGGGCAAATGTATCCGTGTATGAGCTGCTGCGGGCAAATGTATCCGTGTATGAGCTGCTGGGGGCAAATGTATCCGTGTATGAGCTGCTGGGGGAAAATGTATCCGTGTATGAGCTGCTGGGGGCAAATGTATCCGTGTATGAGCTGCTGGGGGCAAATGTATCCGTGTATGAGCTGCTGGGGGCAAATGTATCCGTGTATGAGCTGCTGGGGGCAAATGTATCCGTGTATGAGCTGCTGGGGGCAAATGTATCCGTGTATGAGCTGCTGGGGGCAAATGTATCCGTGTATGAGCTGCTGGGGGCAAATGTATCCGTGTATGAGCTGCTGGGGGCAAATGTATCCGTGTATGAGCTGCTGGGGGCAAATGTATCCGTGTATGAGCTGCTGGGGGCAAATGTATCCGTGTATGAGCTGCTGGGGGCAAATATATCCGTGTGAGCACCTATATATTCATGTGAGCTGGGGCAATATGTCCATGTGAGCTGGGGGCAATATATCAAATATGAGCTGCTTATTACTGTACAGCTCTGTGATGCCCTCAAACACACCGCATATTACTGGGGCTGGTATGAAATTTTTCCAGGGCTGGTTTTTATCCCTAGTCCGGGCCTGCTTCTGGACCAGCAATACCCCCCTCCCTGCAAAAAGAAAGGAAAGCAGGAGAGGGGGCAACTTTTGTATTTAAACTGGGGGTTTTATTGCTGCGGACTTTGATACGCTCATACACTGCACATTACTGGGGTTTTATTGCTGTGGACTTTGTGATATGCTCATACACTGCACATTACTGCGGGTTTTATTGCTGTGGACTTTGATACGCTCATATACACCGCACATTACTGAGTTTTACTGCTGTGCAGCTCTGTGATGTGCTCATACACACCACACATTACTGTGAGTTTTATTGCTGTGGATTCTGTAATAAGCTCATACACACTGCACTTTGCTGGGGGTTTTATTGCTGTGGTTTCTGTGATACGCTCATACACACCACACATTGCTGGGAGATTTATTGCTGTGGATTCTATGGTATGCTCATATACGCTGCACCTTACTGTGAGTTTTATTGCTGTGGATTCTGTGATACGTTCATACACACCGCACATGGCTGGGGGTTTTATTGCTGTGGATTCTGTGTTGACTGCGCTGTATGGCTGTGTGTGTAAATGCATGTATTTGTCTTTAAACAGTCTTTTTTCACTGTGCTGTGCGTAAAATTCGGCACCTGTGTCCTTGCCTCAACCTGGCATTGACCCTTGCCCTGCATCCAAAAGGCTGGTATTGCTCCTAGAATCGCTGCTATATCTTCTGCATGCACTCCACAAAGTAAGAATAGTGAATAAAGCATCGTGAGATACAGGTAGGAGACTAAATATTGGTGCTTGGCAGCAGAAGGTTAACCTCCCTGGCGGTCTGATTTTGTCATTTTTATGTCAAAATCGGTGCATTTATTCAGCCCCCTGGCGGTTTTCCCGAGTGTGGCTCGGGGTTAAATTTCAATGCTGAAAGCAGTAACCCCGAGCCACAACTGGGCTGCTACATACCTGTCCCTGCACTCCCTCGCTATCCTCTCGCAGTCACCTCCGGCCGATCGTGGCGTCCTGGTTCCTGTTGCGAGTGGCTGAATCCCTGCACTTTGGGGGCCCTGCGGTGAATGGTGAATTCACCACAGGGTGGGGCAATTTGATTCCCCGAAGTGCGGGGAACAACAGTCAGCGACATTTCGGTGCTCTGTGAATGACCCCTATAGTAATGATATATTTTGGCTGAATGCGTGAGTGTGTGTCTGTGTATGTTTGCATAAGGGTGCGTGAATATATGTGTGTGTTTGAACTTTTGGGTGCACACCCTAATACAATAGGCTGCGCACGCCTATGTGTGGGATGTATTCAAAGGACATCACCGGGTAGATTAGAAGTCTTTAAAGCTCCCTGCCCTCTATCTTGGTTAGCCAGGAGAACATAAAACACCCCTTGCTGCCTTATCTAAACATTCCCTTCTTTACCTCACTGTTAAATACTGTAGATTGAATAAACAAGAGCCACATAGCTTTAATGTTGCATCGTGGAAAAATTACACAAAATGGAAACGGGAGATAAAAAAAATATTTTTCCTTCTTGCATGCAATCACTGTAAAGGTGTGTTTGCAGAGTGTGTTTGCAGAGTGTGTTTGCAGAGTGTGTTTGCAGAGTGTGTTTGCAGAGTGTGTTTGCAGAGTGTGTTTGCAGAGTGTGTTTGCAGAGTGTGTTTGCAGAGTGTGTTTGCAGAGTGTGTCTTTTAAAGGGACACACCATTGGAAAATAGTTACTTTCTTCCCCTTAAATAATTGGCCACCTGCTGCTGACAGCCCCAGCGCAAATATTCTATAAATGATTTTTTTTTGGGGGGTTATTTTACTCCCCTTTGGTCCCTCACCGTGTGCAGCTTCTCTTGGGCTCAGACTCACGAACCCTGAAGTCTCAAGCTTTTCTGCACGACTTGGGCTCCTATAGGCAACTTCGTAGTATGGGACCCCCAAATTGTGCCGCACTGTGGACCTTTGCACTTCACATACGCAAGTTCTGCAGCGCCTGTACAGAGCGACGGATCGGCACTGCGCGCGCATGCACTGATCTGGTGTATCGCTTCCTGTCTGAGAACGCTCGCTACAGCAGGTGGTCTCAGCGGCCAACATCAACATGCTCTGTGACCTTACTAGTGACATGTCTGGTGACCGGCAGCTGGGAAATTCAGAATCCTGGCTGCTGGTGACACTGGGTGGCTTGGAGGAAACTCACTCAACGTCAAACTCAAAAAGGTGGTCAGGATGAGTAGCCGTCACTTTTAAAATTAAGGTTTGCATAATTCAATGCGATAACTCAATGTATTTTGCATCTGTTGACATTGTAGTATGAAGTCCCCCATACTGTGCGAGCAGGTGTATCCCCAAATTGCAGAATTCAGTCACTGCATACCACAGGCTTCTGCTTTGTCGTGCTCGTTTGGAGTTGGCAGGGGGTTCAGTGTTACTGGTGAGGGGTAAGGCTGGCTGTCCCCTGGCACCCTGTATTTGTGCGTTCATCTGATATTATCTGAAGTCGTCTGACCGATTCTTCAACATGCATGTGAATCAGCCCACACTTCCACTGCAATCGACCACCATCAGATTATTTATTTTTTGCGACAACAGGCTAACGATCTTTCTAAATTATTCGGATTTATCAGATGATGCCAGGACGATATGGGAACGAGTTTACATGAAGATGAATTGTATAGTTAAACTGCCGAGCTGCAGCAGCGAAATTGCCCCATAGAGAAGGGATTCAGTTACAGCTTAAACGGAAAACATATTTTATTCTTTATTCAACAGTTTTTTTAATCTGCAGTAAAAGCCTTTTTACTTACAAAATTATAAAAACGAAAAAAAAAAATTGAGGTATTTTTCTGGATTTTTTTTTCAAGACTAGGATTTTTTCTTTGCGAGCCGGCTGCGTTCAGCGTTGCTGCCCCTGGTGCTGAAACCTAATTCAAAGTCGGACACTGGTTAACCCCCCCCCCCCGCAGCCTGACTAGTTTGTTTTTCTCACACTGCTTCGGGTGTATTCGGGGCTGTCCTTGGTCCTGAAACTCCATTTCAGCACCAAAGGATAGTTTTTTTTTTATTCTCCCAGCAGCGGGGTTGTTCATATTGTTTTTTTTTATTTTTCCCCCATTCAGCGACCTGTCCATCGGCCAATCTGGGTTGTCCAGGTGCTTCCAGTGGAGGCCTTGATCGGCTGATGGCATTGTCTGTAGTCGGGTGCCAAAGTTGGTCTGACTACAATGCCAGTGGACTGCCAACCTAAAAGGAAGACCCGGAGATTTGTGTTCGAACACAAATCAGCATTAATGTTATACAGCAAAAAGGTTAATGCTCCCGGTTTGGAAAACCTTTCCAAAGACTTAGAGATTCTCAGTTTCCAGTAGATAAAATATTTTTGGTATGAGTATAAGAACAACTCCTGAACTGCGAAGTCTGGAGAAATATAACTTGTATTCCTTCCACAGCGTGAGCAAGGACAACGGGGAGATCAACGCCAACAAGAAGATCAAGGGCAACGAGGAGCCCAAGTAGATCAAGGGCAACGAGGAGCCCAGGGGGATCAACGGCAACGTGGAGACCAGGGAGCATGGGGAGATCGACGACAACAAGGAGATCAAGGGCAACGAGCCCAGGGAGCATGGGGAGATCGACAAGGAGCCCAGGGAGTATGGGCAGAGCGAGAACAAGGAGCCCAGGGACCAAGACCTCCAGGGCCTGCAAGTCAACCACAGGCACCAGAGCAACGTCAACCAGCATGGCCAGCATTAATGGCCGCACAGGCACCTGGGGCTGCTCAGCCTCAAATATCACAATCATTTTGGGGTGAACGAGCGCGTCAACCCCCAGGACAAGAAGTTGTACGCCCTCACCAGGCACCAGTAGGTTCTCCACAAGCTGCAATTCAAAAACCACCCGCAGGACAAGAAGTTGTACGCCCTCGCCAGGCACCAGTAGGTTCTCCACAAGCTGCAATTCAAAAACCACCCGCAGGACAAGAAGTTGTACGCCCTCGCCAGGCACAGTAGGTTCTCCACAAGCTGCAATTCAAAAACCACCCGCAGGACAAGAAGTTGTACGCCCTCGCCAGGCACCAGTAGGTTCTCCACAAGCTGCAATTCAAAAACCACCCGCAGGACAAGAAGTTGTACGCCCTCGCCAGGCACCAGTAGGTTCTCCACAAGCTGCAATTCAAAAACCACCCGCAGGACAAGAAGTTGTACGCCCTCGCCAGGCACCAGTAGGTTCTCCACAAGCTGCAATTCAAAAACCACCCGCAGGACAAGAAGTTGTACGCCCTCGCCAGGCACCAGTAGGTTCTCCACAAGCTGCAATTCAAAAACCACCCGCAGGACAAGAAGTTGTACGCCCTCGCCAGGCACCAGTAGGTTCTCCACAAGCTGCAATTCAAAAACCACCCGCAGGACAAGAAGTTGTACGCCCTCGCCAGGCACCAGTAGGTTCTCCACAAGCTGCAATTCAAAAACCACCCGCAGGACAAGAAGTTGTACGCCCTCGCCAGGCACCAGTAGGTCCTCCACAAGCTGCAATTCAAAAACCACCCGCAGGACAAGAAGTTGTACGCCCTCGCCAGGCACCAGTAGGTCCTCCACAAGCTGCAATTCAAAAACCACCCGCAGAACCAGATGCCGGACGTGGACGCCAAATGGAAGCTGGTGCAGTTGCAAGGCCATCAGGTGACGGTACTGACGTTGTGGTAACTTTATTTTTTCTTGCACTAAAGCTTGTACATGTAGGTGGATGCAGCAAATGAAGTCTCACACAGGTGATACATTTTATCTCTCTATTATGCACGGATTTTGCTTTCTGTTGGCCAGAAATTTAGTGTTTACTTAACGAGACGCTACCACCAAAAAAAGTCCTTATTGTGTTTGATGTTGCTGATATCTTACATGTGCTTTGTTTTTCTCTTGTTTAGTTAAGAAAATATTTTCCTGTGCCACTGGGTGCATCCATTGTGTGATCTTTTCCTCTGTGTCACTGGGTGCATCCATTGTGTGATCTTTTCCTCTATGTCACTGGGTGCATCCATTGTGTGATCTTTTGTGTTGTAAACTGCCCCCCTCCCCAGTATCACATGCTTCTCACTGTGTTTGCCATAGAAGGAAGTGAATGGGTCAATCACCGACTCACATCATTGTATTGTGTGGGATGTATTCAAAGGACATCACCAGTAGGTACATTCGGGGCTGACAGCCTACTATCAGATCTAAATCCGTTGCCATCTCTTATCTACAGTCTACACAACATAGAACCCCAGCATCTTTGTCTAAACCGTTCCTCCTCCACCCCTTTGCCTCTTCACTACGGTTTCATCCTACAGTAGCAAGAAAAAGTATGTGAACCCTTTGGGATTACGTGGAGTTTTGCATGAATTGGTCATAAAATGTGCTCTGATCTTCATCTAAGTCACAACAATTTGAAAAACAGTCTGCTTAAAATAATACAACACAAACATATGTTTTCATGTTTTTATTGAACAGAACATGTAAACATTCACAGTGCAGGGTGGGAAAAGTATATGAACCCCTAGCCTAATGACTTCTCCAAGAGCTAATTGGAGCCAGGAGTGAGACAACCTTGAGTCCAATCAGTGTGATATTATTGGATGTGTTGCTGAAACCTGTCCTGCCCTTTAAAAACACACACCAGTTTTGGGTTTACTGGTTACAAGAAGCACTGCCTGATGTGAACCATGCCTTGCAGAAAAGAGCTCTCAGTAGACCTACGATCAAGAATTGTTGACTTGCATGAAGCTGGAAAGGGTTACAAAAGTATCTCAAAGCCTTGATGTTCATGTGTCCACGGTAACACAGACTGTCTACAAATGGAGAAAGTTCAGCACTGTTGCTACTCTCCCTAGGCGTGGTCGTCCTGTAAAGATGACTGCAAGAGCACAGCTCAGAATGCTTAATGAGGTAAAGAACAATCCTAGAGTGTCAGCTAAAGACTTACAGAAATCTCTGACACATGCTAAAATTTTTGTTGACCCATCTACAATAAGGAAAACATTATACAAGAATGGAGTACATGGGAGGACACCACGGAGGAAGCCATTGCTGTCCAAAAAGAATATTGCAGCACGTTTGAAGTTTACAAAAGAGCACCTGGATGTTCCACACAGTGGCGTAGCGTGGGGGGGCCGTGGCCCCGGACGCAGTTTTGTTAGGGGCGCATAATTTCAAAAGAAATTTGCGCCCCTAAAACTTGAGGCCCGGACTGACCCGCCGGGCCCTCGGGCGCCGCCCCAAGGGCCCGTGGGTTGAGGGGACCCAGATGCCGGGCAGCGGGAGTGCCTGCCCGGTCCTGAACAGTGAGTCCATCCGTGTTGAAGGGGATGCGGCTGTGTGCAGGTGCAGCCGGTCACGTGGTCTGGCTAATCAGGTGGTACTGAGTCTCTGTACCACCTGACTGGCCGGACCGCGTGACCTGCGCGCGCACGCACGCAGCCGCATCCCCTTCAACACGGGCGGACTCATGCTGTTCAGGACCGGGCAGGCACTCCCGCTGCCCGGCATCTGGGCCCCCTCAACACCTGCTGGATCCGGAGCTGGGGCAAGTATCCATGTGAGAGCTGGCTGCCGCTGGGGCAATATCCAGGTGAGAGCTGGGGCAAATCCATGAGGTTGGGGCAAATCCATGAGGTTGGGGCAAATCCATGTGAGAGCTGGGGGCATATCCATGAGCTGAGGGCAAATCCATGTGAGAACTGGGGCAAATCCATGTGTGAGCTGGGGCATATCCATGTGTGAGCTGGGGCAAATCCATGTGTGAGCTGGGGCAAATCCATGTGTGAGCTGGGGCATATCCATGTGTGAGCTGGGGCATATCCATGTGTGAGCTGGGGCATATCCATGTGTGAGCTGGGGCAATATCCATGTGTGAGCTGGGGCAATATCCATGTGTGAGCTGGGGCAATATCCATGTGTGAGCTGGGGCAATATCCATGTGTGAGCTGGGGCAATATCCATGTGTGAGCTGGGGCAATATCCATGTGTGAGCTGGGGCAATATCCATGTGTGAGCTGGGGCAATATCCATGTGTGAGCTGGGGCAATATCCATGTGTGAGCTGGGGCAATATCCATGTGTGAGCTGGGGCAATATCCATGTGTGAGCTGGGGCAATATCCATGTGTGAGCTGGGGCAATATCCATGTGTGAGCTGGGGCAATATCCATGTGTGAGCTGGGGCAATATCCATGTGTGAGCTGGGGCAATATCCATGTGTGAGCTGGGGCAATATCCATGTGTGAGCTGGGGCAATATCCATGTGTGAGCTGGGGCAATATCCATGTGTGAGCTGGGGCAATATCCATGTGTGAGCTGGGGCAATATCCATGTGCGAGCTGGCTGGGGCAATATCCATGTGCGAGCTGGCTGGGGCAATATCGATAACGTGTCCACAGGTTGGGGCGCACATTTCTTGGCTGGCCCCGGGCGCTGACAACCCACGCTACGCCACTGGTTCCACAGCACTACTGGCAAAATTTTCTGTGGACAGATGAAACCAAAATTGAGTTGTTTGGGAAAAACACACAACACTGTGGAGAAAAAAAGGCACAGCACACCAACATCAAAACCTCATCCTTACTGTAAAACATGGCGGAGGGAGCATCATGGTTTGGGGCTGCTTTGCTGCCTCAGAGCCTGGACGGATTGTTGTCATGATGGAAAAATGAATTCGAGTTTATCAAGACATTTTGCAGGAAAACGTAAGACCATCTGTCCACCAACTGAAGCTCCGCAGAGGATGGGTGATGCAACAGGACAATGACCCAAAGCATACAAGTCATTCAACAAAAGAATGGCTTCAACAAAACAAAATACGCCTTCTGGAGTGGCCCAGTCAGAGTCCTGACCTCAACCCGATTGAAATGCTGTGGCATGACCTTAAGAGAGCGATTCACACCAGACATCCCAAGAATATTGCTACACTGAACAGTTTTGTGAAGAGTGGTCCAAAATTACTCCAGATCGTTGTGCAGGTCTGATCTGCAACTACAGGAAATGTTTGGTTGCGGTTATTGCTGCCAAAGGAGGGTCAACCGGTTAAGTCCAAAGGTTCACATACTTTTTCCACCCTGCACTTTGAATGTTTACATGTTCTGTTCAATAAAAACATGAACACCTATGTTTGTGTTGTATTATTTTAAGCAGACTGTGTTTTTCAAATTGTTGTGACTTAGATGATCAGAGCACATTTTATGACCAATTCATGCAAAACTCCATGTAATCCCAAAGGGTTCACATACTTTTTCTTGCCACTGTATAATACGGCTTAAAGTGAAACTTTTGCACAGATTTTGGTAAATGCTGCAACATGAGAAAATCCACAAAATGGAAACTGGTACTAAAAAAAGCTTTATTTTATCCCTTTTACATGCAATTCAAAGAAAACGTGGGCGCTTGATGGTGTGGGCGCCTGATGGTGTCCAACTTTAGAGATCAAAAGGGTTAAAATATGGGAAGCTTTGCGAACCTAAACAATCCATCGGCCTTTTGACAACTAGCCGTCCTTTCAGTCTGTAGTTATTTCATGTGAACGGCTGTAGGGCAGTTAGCCTCGGGGCCAGGTTACCCGCTGGTGGATAGTGGGATCAATATGGGCAGGATCTTTTGATCTTGCCATTGGCAAGTACACTGTCCTGGCTTTACATGGCCGGCTGAGTGCAGCCTTTACCAATCCAAAGCAGTATGCGAATGGCCACTGGCTTACCAGAAAACATGATTACAAATGCAAACTTCTGCTTTCGGCGGGTTTATGTATTTTTTCAGTTTGATCCCATTGTGCACTGTCGGTTTGTTGCCTGCGGACGCTGCGCTTCTTGCATAGATGTAACTGTCCTGTTTGTTTCATGATAGTCACACAGCTGTCTGCAGGCGTTCAAGACATTGTCATCAGTGAACGCGGTGGACGTCGACGTGATTTTCATGACCTCGGTGTGCTCACTCGACAGGAAATGGCACATGTCAAAGACTCTAAAACTGGTAAGGACCACAGCATTTTTTACGCATGTGCATTCGCCAGAAATAATTTCACTCGTTCAATCACTTTATCTGGACCACCAATTGACCACAGGACACCCACAAAGCACTTTGGGGAAAAATATCCAATTTAATTCACAGAGGAGGCGGCGAGTGTGTTTTGGAGGGGAGGAGGCGGCGAGCGTGCTTGGAGGGGGGAGGAGGCGGCGAGTGTGCTTGGAGGAGGGGAGGAGGCAGCATCGAGTGTGCTTGGAGGGGAGGAGGTGGCATCGAGTGTGCTTGGAGGGGAGGAGGTGGCATCGAGTGTGCTTGGAGGGGAGGAGGCGGCATCGAGTGTGCTTGGAGGGGAGGAGGCGGCATCGAGTGTGCTTGGAGGGGAGGAGGCGGCATCGAGTGTGCTTGGAGGGGAGGAGGCGTCATCGAGTGTGCTTGGAGGGGAGGAGGCGTCATCGAGTGTGCTTGGAGGCGGCGTCGTCGAGTGTGCTTGGAGGGGGCGGCGTCGAGTGTGCTTGGGGGGAGGAGGCGGCATCGAGTGTGCTTGGAGGGGAGGGCGGCGGCATCGAGTGTGCTTGGAGGGGAGGAGGCGGCATCGAGTGTGCTTGGAGGGGAGGAGGCGGCGGCATCGAGTGTGCTTGGAGGGGAGGAGGCGGCGTCGAGTGCTTGGAGGGGAGGAGGCGCATCGAGTGCTTGGAGGAGGGGAGGAGGCGGCGTCGAGTGTGCTTGGAGGAGGGGAGGAGGCGGCGTCGAGTGTGCTTGGAGGAGGGGAGGAGGCGGCGTCGAGTGTGCTTGGAGGAGAGGAGGTGCCGTCGAGTGTGCTTCGAGGAGGGGAGGAGGCGGCGTCGAGTGTGCTTGGAGGAGGGGAGGAGGCGGCGTCGAGTGTGCTTGGAGGGGAGGAGGCGGCGTCGAGTGTGCTTGGAGGAGGGAGGAGGCGGCGTCGAGTGTGCTTGGAGGAGGCGGCGTCGAGTGTGCTTGGAGGAGGCGGCGTCGAGTGTGCTTGGAGGAGGCGGCGTCGAGTGTGCTTGGAGGAGGCGGCGTCGAGTGTGCTTGGAGGAGGCGGCGTCGAGTGTGCTTGGAGGAGGAGGCGTCGAGTGTGCTTGGAGGAGGAGGCGTCGAGTGTGCTTGGAGGAGGCGGCGTCGAGTGTGCTTGGAGGAGGAGGCGTCGAGTGTGCTTGGAGGAGGAGGCGTCGAGTGTGCTTGGAGGAGGCGGCGTCGAGTGTGCTTGGAGGCGGGGAGGAGGCGGCGTCGAGTGCTTGGAGGAGAACGGCGTCGAGTGTGCTTGGAGGAGGGGAGGAGGCGGCGTCGAGTGTGGAGGAGGGGAGGAGGCGGCGTCGAGTGTGGAGGCGGCGTCGAGTGTGCTTGGAGGCGGCGTCGAGTGCTTGGAGGGGAGGAGGCGGCGTCGAGTGTGCTTGGAGGTGGGGAGGAGGCGGCGTCGAGTGTGCTTGGAGGAGGCGGCGTCGAGTGTGCTTGGAGGAGGCGGCGTTGGTGTGCTTGGAGGAGGAGGCGGCGTCGGTGTGCTTGGAGGTGTCGGCGTCGAGTGTGCTTGGAGGAGGCGGCGGCGTCAGTGTGCTTGGAGGTGTCGGTGTCGGGTGTGCTTGGAGGCGGTGTCGAGTGGAGGCGGTGTCGAGTGGAGGCGGTGTCGAGTGGAGGCGGTGTCGAGTGGAGGCGGTGTCGAGTGGAGGCGGTGTCGAGTGGAGGCGGTGTCGAGTGGTGGAGGCGGTGTCGAGTGGTGGAGGCGGCGTCGAGTGGTGGAGGCGGCGTCGAGTGGTGGAGGCGGCGTCGAGTGTGGAGGCGGCGTCGAGTGGTGGAGGCGGCGTCGAGTGGTGGAGGCGGCGTCGAGTGGAGGAGGCGGCGTCGAGTGGAGGAGGCGGCGTCGAGTGGAGGCGGCGGCGTCGAGTGGAGGCGGCGTCGTCGAGTGGAGGCTGTGGAGGCGGCGTCGTCGAGTGGAGGCGGCGTCGAGTGTACGAGGCGGCGTCGAGTGCTCAGAGGAGGGGAGGAGGCGCGTCGAGTGCTTGGGGGAGGAGGAGGCGGCGTCGAGTGTGCAGGCCTTTGAGGGGGAGGAGGCGGCGTCGAGTGTGCAGGCCTTTGAAGGGGAGGAGGCGGTGTCGAGTGTGCAGGCCTTTGGGAGGGGCCCCGTTCCAACAGGCTACTGTGTAAAGCTTAAAGCTGATCTTCTCTATTTTCAAGGTGCTACAGGGACACCACAGATGCTTATCACAAATCATATCAAACTTGTGTCGCGCCCACAGTGGGTACTGTACCAGTACCATATTGACTTTAAACCCCCGATGGAAGCCAGACGCTTAAGAACGGCCCTGCTGTACCAGCACGAGGAGCTCCTAGGCCTTGCTCGGGCTTTCGATGGAGCAATCCTATTTTTACCGCGAAGACTTAATAAGGTAAACAGGCCAAAAGATTGATTCTCCTCAGGCCTTCTGTTCTTTCAGAGAAGTCTGATCGCATCTGATGTGCTTGTTACTCCAGGTTACTGAGGTGGTTAGCCAGACCAGGAACAAGGAGAGCGTTAAAATCACCATCACCTTAACAAACGAATTGCCTCCCACTTCACCCACGTGCTTTCAGTTCTACAACATCATCTTCAAGAGGTTAGTCTGTACCTTGTGCTCGCCTCGGCCTGATGAAGCGCCATCCTGCATCTCTGGAGCCCTAAGGGTATCCTTGGAAAGGGCATATTATGACCTTTCCGTTGATTCCAATTATAACAAATATTGTTTGTTTTATTTTTTACATACATCTAACACGGCATTATTATTCAGTTTACAATTATAAAGTGAGCAGCGATGCTGCGCTAACTCACCTGCTCATTTCCCACACTGCCAGCAAGTGTGGAGCTGATAATGTAACGCATTGCTTAATCGATAACCTAGACCATGGCGCTGCAGTGAGGAGTGACGGGAGTTTGGAACCTGTATCTCTGAATTGTACATCGCACAAGGTTACGTGAGGTGTCATTGGAATGATCAGAGTCTGGTCTTTACACATTACATGGTCTTGTTTGGAATCCTTGTAAAAAATAAACTGAAAGTAAATGCTTAATGTATTTTTCTTTGTTCTATGGCAGAGGCAATATCTGCTTTTACATATAAAACAAACAATTCCGTTGCACTAACACAACTAAGACAACAGATTCTGCCCCTTATTTTGATTTGATGCACAGAGAAACTGTATTTTTACTTTTATTGCCCCAAGTCAAAAGGTCTTTAATTTTTTTTTAATTTTTTTTTTTGGAGGGGGATAGGGGCGGGCGCTCCACATTTCTGTGTCTACAGGTTCCTGAGATGCAAATCCGGCCCTGGTGGGAGTTGTAGTCCCTAAACATCCTGGAGGGTCAAGGTTGCCAAACCCAGATCTTTGAGAGACTATAAAAGAATTTAGTTTCCTGGAGCTTCAAGAAAATGTGTTCTGTTCGATGTGTTTTTTCTGGCTTTACCTACGAACGGATTCCTCTAGGAAGAGATTGAATTTGTGGTATCTACTTGCCTGTAAAGTGTAAACCGCACTGCTTCGTGCAGGAGACCGATAGTAAATGGGTAAGAGTTTAAGGCAGTAGGCATGCTGCCTTTTCTACCATGAACAGAGGGGGCTTTGACGCAAATGACCATTAGTGGAACACTCTCACCCTGACCACCTTGGCTTTTTAAGGTGGCCTGGTTGTAGTTGTGTCCTCCTCCCCCCCCCCGAAAATCTGCTGTAAACACAGTATGAAGCAGTTTCCTCCACCGACATCACCAGGCAGCCAGGATTCTGACTTCCCAGCTGCTGGTCACCTGGTCGGTCACTGGTGACTGCTGGACGTTCTACATGCTGCCATCGCCCTCTCAGGCCACCCACGATTGCTGGCATTCTGACAGTGACAGCCAAACGAATCAGTTCTGTGCATGCGCGTAGCTTCGATCCATCGTTCTGCGCAGGCGCTACGAAACATGTGTGTGATCTGCTTATATGCACAAATTTCGTAGCAACGCTGCAGGGACTTTGGGTTTCGGAAGCCCCTGAGCTGGAAGGTGAGGACCTGCACATATCAATGGTGGAAACAGAGTTAAATTAGCTTGAAATCCTAAAAAATGCGGTCAGCGGCATCTGCCCAATTTAAGGGTAATGTTTTTATTGGTGTGCTCCCTTCAAACCTTGTTAATGTGTTTATTTTTCCAGGATTCTGAAGATACTGAATATGACGCAAATCGGGCGTAACTACTACAACCCCAAGGATGCCATTCTAATCTCAGCACACAGGTACGTTGCCTGCAGTTTATTTATAAAGTATTTTACCAGGAAGGATACATTGAGATTTCTCTCGTTTTCAAGTATGTCCTGGGTTCAAGAACATTGAAGTGTTTACAGTTACAGAAATACAAAGTAATAAAATACAAGATATTAAAAAAAACCCACAAATATACAGATTAACAGAAAATAAATATGTAGGAAATATAGTCACTAGTTTAGATGTTTACAGGTGCATTCTGTATTGAGGTACAGTATGTTAGTAAGGAGCTCTAGAGTGACTTAAGACTGGGAAGATTTGATGGTGTCTGGGAGGTTATTCCATAATTGTGGTGCGCTGTAGGAAAATGAGGACCGAGCCACTGTCTTTTTGTATTGTGGTATTGCAAGTAAGGTGCTGGTCCTGGATCGGAGGTTATAGGATGAGAGAGCTGCTGGGGGAAGCAGTCTATTCAGGTAGGGTGGCAGCTTCCCAGAAATGCTCTTAAACACCAGGCTGGAAAGGTGAAGGGTGCGTCTGGATTCCAGCGATAGCCAGTTTAGCTCTTTTAACATGTCACAATGGTGGGTCATGTAGTTACATTGTAGCGCAAAGCGGCAGAATGAGTTATACAATGTAGTAAGTTTATGAAGGTGTGTTTGCGGGGCGGCTGCATACACTACATCTCCGTAATCAATAGCCGGCATAAGCATTTGCTGTACAATCTGCTTTCTTACCGCTGGACTCAGGCAGGATTTGTTTCTGTACAGGGCACCTAGTTTGGGGTAAAGTTTAGATGAGTTTTTCGATGTGGGGGCCAAAGGATAGATTTGGGTCCAACCACATACCTAGATATTTGAGAGATGTGACTGTGGTCAGCGTGCCATTTGATTTTGTCCCAACACATAGATGGGGATTTTGCAATTTGTGTAGTTTAGGTTTTGTTCCAAAGAGCATCGTTAGTTTTGTCAGTATTTAAAAAAAAGTTTTTGATCCACTTTTCTACCTCTGTGAATTGTTCTTGCAGCACGGCCTCCAGCTGCGGGAGATTTGGTTTGCTGGTATAGATTAGTGTCGTCTGCGTACATATGTACAGTTGAGGCTTTGCAGACGTTGGGCAGATCATTTATGAATATTGTGAATAGCAGGGGGCGAGTATCGAGCCTTGGGGTACACCGCAAGTGACTGGGAGCGGGAGGGAGGAGCTGCCAGAAATTGACACATATTGTGATAGGTCAGATACATATGATTGAAACCAGGTTAGCGTGCGATCACCAATGCCAGAGTTTTAAAGTTTTTCTAACAAGATGCCATGGTCTACCGTGTCAAAGGCCTTGGCAAAATCAAGGAAGATGGCTCCAGTTAGGTTTCCTTGTTCCATCCCAGCTTGGATATCATTGCAGACTTTTAAAAGGACGGTTGTAGTTGAGTGATTTGGACGAAAGCCGGATTGATCCAGGGTTAAGTAGTTCCAATATTGATAATAATCACGTAATTGTGTGTAGACACATTTTTCCAAGACTTTTGACATTACAGGGAGCAACGATATCGGACGGTAGTTTGATACCAAAGTACTGTCTCCACTTTTATGGATAGGTACCACTCTTGCAGTCTTCCAGAGCTTGGGTATGTATCCAGTCGCCAGTGACTCATTTATTAGGGTTGCGACAGGATTCGCAATTGCTGGCGCACTGATTTTCAGCAGTTGGTGTTGAGGCTTTAGTTTGTGGGATTTTTCAACTTTTTAAAAAAAAAATACCATTGTAAACTAAAACGCGCCGGGACTCCCTTCGGTCCTGTCCTTTTTGACATAACGCGACTTTGTTCTGTCTTGTTTCCTTGTCTCTGGGCAGCCTGAACATCTGGCCAGGATTTACAGCATCTATCTTGCAATACGAGAGCAGCATCATGTTGAACATCGACGTGAGCCATAAAGTCTTGAGGAATGAAACTGTTTACGACATGCTGGCCAGCTATTTTGCAAGACACGGTCCAAAGGCCGGCAAGGATGTGTTGGCTAAGGAAACGCTAGGGCAAATCGTCCTCACACAGTAAGTGCCCCATCCCCCAGCTCGCATATGGATATATAGTGCCCCAGCTCGCATATGGATATATAGTGCCCCAGCTCGCATATGGATATATAGTGCCCCAGCTCGCATATGGATATATAGTGCCCCAGCTCGCATATGGATATATAGTGCCCCAGCTCGCATATGGATATATAGTGCCCCAGCTCGCATATGGATATATAGTGCCCCAGCCCGCATATGGATAGATAGTGCCCCAGCCCGCATATGGATAGATAGTGCCCCAGCCCGCATATGGATAGATAGTGCCCCAGCCCGCATATGGATAGATAGTGCCCCAGCCCGCATATGGATAGATAGTGCCCCAGCCCGCATATGGATAGATAGTGCCCCAGCCCGCATATGGATAGATAGTGCCCCAGCCCGCATATGGATAGATAGTGCCCCAGCCCGCATATGGATAGATAGTGCCCCAGCCCGCATATGGATAGATAGTGCCCCAGCCCGCATATGGATAGATAGTGCCCCAGCCCGCATATGGATAGATAGTGCCCCAGCTCCCACATGGAATATATTGCCCCAGACTGGCTCTCACCTCCTGTCTGCTCCCCCGATTTATATCCTGCTGGCGGCCACGTGCTTTTTCGTCCTACATGCAGCCGCCAGCATGAATATCTGCCGCTCGCCTGGGGTTCTATACACCAGCTGGCAGGATCTTCTCGGGGGACCACTTGCATGCCCCCCCGAACTGGATGCTTGGGGCCACTGCCCCCCTCCTCTGCACGCTGGGCTTTGGTGTCACCCTAAGGGCGAGTGACACCTGGTGCGGGCCGCACCCCCCGCCCCCACTTAGCGACGCTACTGCTCCTAAGCCATTGTTCCGTGTGTGTGTGTGTGTGTGAAAATCCGTCTCCATTTGGGTTTGAACCTGCAAGGATCTCCTGTGTGTTATTGCCTGCGGTACTTCTGCAGAATACTGACTTCAAGGGGAGCATTCTGCACTTTAGTGACCATTTGCTAAATAGGAAATTCGCCATATCTTTGGCAAAATGGATTCCCCCGAAATATGTCAAAAAGCAAAGGATCTAAAGATGAGTAGAACCTTTAGATTCTAACCTCCATAAAAACGGCTAAAATTCCATAAACCCATGGAAACACAATAAAAATGATAAACCGTGTGGCCTGTAGCCTACCCATTAACCCCTCAAATGCAATTAATCCAGGGAAAACCTGAAACGACACTGAGGCATGTAGCCTACCCATTAACTCCTAAAGTGCCATTAATAAAGGATAAATAAAATGTATTCTGTGAGGGATGAAGCCTGCCCATTAACCCTTAATATACAACTAAACCAAGGAAAAAAACTAATGTAATAGTCTGACCATTAACCCCGTCACTGCTGAGCTATTTCCACCCTGAGAAAAAGTTACGTTATTATTTTATTAAGATTTTTGTCTTTAAACGGAATATATGGTCATGTTGGATATCATTGGAAAGGCCAGACTCTGCCCTTTCCAATGACACCTCAATCGACCACGTTCGATGTATGGGGCCGGATATGCAGCGATCCAGATATGTGGTGGAAGCTGGATGTTGATCCCTGTTGGAGGGAGCAAGGAGTAACCGGGGGGGGGGGCAATTTCCCCCCGGCCCCCCCTAGAGACACCTATGCAGAGCTTCTTGACACCCAGGTTTTCAATCTGCGTCTCACGTTTAACCTCACGCCTGGAATAAGTCTTCAGATATTTAGGAAAACTGGAACTACATATCCCATGAGGAACAAATAGTTCCTAGTCTTCTCCATGATTCATCCATGGCGCTGGAGTGATCTTGCAGCCAGGACGCGCAAAAAGCTCCAGCGACCTCTGGACTCCACAAGCAGATATTCGCTGCTGGTATCGGACAGCTTTGCGCAAGCCCCTACCCCGGAATACGGACAGGAAGGAAAATCTGCCGGCGCACATTATCCTGATTAGATTCCATTTTTACTGTCAACTATGGAATACAGACCATGGACTAAGGAGGGCCGAGGTTGCTGAATGTTTTTTTCCTTGATCTGGACACGTGTGTCTGTATAGGAGCGCCACGTCGGCACTCGTGATGTGTTTTTTTTTTTATATTTGCTTTCAATATGTAAAGTAACCTGTTCATTTTCCGTTCAATAAAACAACTCCGGTGATCTCGCAGGTATAACAATCGAACGTACCGCGTTGACGAGATCTTCTGGAACATGAATCCGCAGTCGACTTTCAAGAAATATGACGGCACAGACATAAGCTTTGTAGAATACTACAAAACGGTAATACTACGCTGCTTTCCCCGGTCTGTCCCACCAGCAATGTCTTGTTTCCCCCTTACCTGTTGGCGCAATGCATTACTGTGTGAAAGCGACTGTGTTCTCTATTAATAAATTAAACTTTAAATCATGTCAACATATTACAGCACTTAACACTTTCAACTTTAAAACGATATGCTTCATTATTCAATATATTTAAAGGGCCACTAGCACCAAAAAAGTCCTTTTAGTGTTTAGTAGACATGTGCATTAGTTTTAGTACTAAAACAATTTAGTCCGAATTTTGGGATAATTTAGTTTTCGTATGACTCAAGAGAAACGAAACTGCTCAGTACAAAAAACGAAAGAAACTAAAATAAAATGCACTACATTTTAGTTTCAGTCCTTTTTGTGATATTACATTGAGTGAAGGAGACCAGCAATGAAGAGCGCAACATCCGAAGTTCTGCACCCTCCACATGCCAATGCAGTAGGATGTTCTATACAGAGAGGGGCATTAATTAATGCAGGAGGATGTTCTATACATTATACAGAGAGGGGTATTAATGCAGGAGGATGTTATATACATTATACAGAGAAATATATAAATTGAGGAGGATGTTCTACACAGAGAGGGACATTAATTCAGGAGGATGTTCTATATATTATACAGAGAGGGGTATTAATTAATGCAGGTGGATGTTGTATACATTATACAGAGAGGGGTATTAATTAATGCAGGAGGATGTTCTAAACATTATACAGAGAGGATCATTTTTTTTTTCAGCCCTTTAAATCCAGTGGCTGTGAGCGCGGAGATCGACTGCTTGTTACATTATCTCTCAGTACAATGTATCAGGTTCAGCTGTTACAGTAACTAACAGCGCTCAGAGTTTCAGTAAAACAAGGAAATAATATTGTTCTAACCTCTTATATATAAAAATATTATTTACTAGTTTTACTGAAACTCTGAGCGCTGTGATGAGCAGCAGTCAGTTACTGTAACAGCTTTGCCTGACACGGGGTAGTATTACAATGTTGGTGCTAACTTAACCAGAGCTGTTGTAAACTGAAAACCTCCATAGGCTACAATGGCTCTGGTAAGTTTACAACAGCTCTGGTTAAGTTAGCACCAACTATGTAATATGGCCCACATTGTGCTGAGAGTGAGAGATACTGTAACAAGCAGCGATCTCAGCCCTCTGAGGAGCCACTACAATAGTAATTGTATCCATTGGTTTTTGGATGAATGAAATTAGTTTTCATACTAAAGAACTGAAAACGAATTTCTTTAGCAACTAAATAAATTGCATTTTAGGACTAATCCATTAGTTCAAAACGAAATTTTCTGCTGTGTACATGTCTACTGTTTAGTTTATGTGGCTGATATCTTGCATGTTTTTTTCTTTTACTGTATGTTAAGAAAATATTTTACTGTCACTGGGTGCATCCATTTTGTGATATTGTTTTAAACTGCTCCTCCCCAGTGTCTTTTCTTTTCATCACTTGCTCCTCACTGTGTGGCTTTGGCCATAGAATGGGTCAGTCGCCGCCTCACATCGTTGTATTATGTGGTATGTATTCAAAGGATGTCACCAGTTGGTATATTAGTCTTTTAAGTTCCCTGTCTTCTCATTCAGCTGCCAGCGCTTATCTCTGTTGGCCTCAAGTACAATAGACCTCCCGTCCCCATATGTAAACATTCCCTCCACCTCATTAAGTGTTAAATAATGTAGAAGATGCTCGACAGTTAAGTAGAACCTTTGCAAAGATTGTGGTAAATGTTACCTCATGGGAAAAATCCACAAAATGGAAACAGGAGATAAAAGCCTAACTTTTTTTCCTTGCAATTACACTAAACAGCAGAAAGTGTTTTAGAATGTGTAATGTAGAAGTAATCTAGTTACAGCTTTTGTACATGATAGTGTCCCTATAACTTTCTGTTTCTGCAGCAATATGGCATCCAAATTAAAGATCTGCAGCAGCCCTTGATCGCAAACATACCCAAAAAGGTGAAACCCGGAGAGAAGGCTGGACCCCTCCTCCTGATCCCAGAGCTGTGTCACTTAACAGGTAATTGGTAATACTGTGGGTCATAAGTAGGGATGCACCGAAATGAAAATTTGGGACCAAAAGCAATACCAAAAATGCACAATGAGCTTGGCTGAAAACCGATACTGAAAATGACTTTCTATAAATGATTATACAGTTGCAAGAAAGTATGTGAACCCTTTGGGATTACGTGGAGTTTTGCATGAATTGGTCATAAAATGTGCTCTGATCTTCATCTAAGTCACAACAATTTGGAAAACAGTCTGCTTAAAATAATACAACACAAACATGTTTTCAGGTGTTTATTGAACATAACATGTAAACATTCACAGTGCAGGGTGGAAAAAGTATGTGAACCCCTAGCCTAATGACTTCTCTAAGAGCGAATTGGAGCCAGGAGTGAGCCAACCTGGAGTCCAATCAGTGTGATATTATTGGATGTGTTGCTGAAAGCTGTCCTGCCCTTTAAAAACACACACCAGTTTTGGGTTTACTGGTTTCAAGAAGCACTGCCTGATGTGAACCATGCCTTGCAGAAAAGAGCTCTCAGTAGACCTACGATCAAGAATTGTTGACTTGCATGAAGCTGGAAAGGGTTACAAAAGTATCTCCAAAAGCCTTGATGTTCATGTGTCCACGGTAAGACAGACTGTCTACAAATGGAGAAAGTTCAGCACTGCTGCTACTCTCCCTAGGCGTGGTCATCCTGTAAAGATGACTGCAAGAGCACAGTGCACTGCACTTGCTTGGGTTGACTCCTATTTATCCAACAGGTCCTTCTGTGTGTCCTTTGCTGGTAACTCCTCCTCCTCATTGCCTCTATCTGTTGGTGTACCTCAAGGCTCTGTCCTTGGTCCTCTGCTCTTTTCCATCTACACCTCCTCCCTGGGCAAAATCAACAGCTTTGGCTTTAATTACCACCTCTACGCTGATGACACTCAGATCTACCTCTCTACCCCTGATCTCTCTCCCCCTGTCCTTTCAAAAGTCAGTGACTGTTTATCTGGCATCTCCTCCTGGATGGCCTCCCACCACCTAAAGATCAACATGTCAAAGACTGAACTCCTACTTATTCCTCCCTCTAATGCCTCCCCACCTCCTGACTTCTCTATCACGGTGGAGGGTATCACCATCTCCCCATCAAACCAAGTTCGCTGTCTTGGAGTTACACTTGACTCTGCTCTTTCCTTCATCCCCCACATCAAGTCTCTTTCCTCCTCCTGCCGATACCAACTGCGTAATATTTCCAGAATTCGGCCATTTCTTACCGCTGTCACCACAAAACAACTCATACACGCCCTGGTAATCTCCCAACTCGACTATTGCAATAATCTCTTATCTGGCCTCCCCCCTACAATCCATCCTGATCGCCTCCGCCAGGCTAATTCACCTCACCCGCCGCTCTCTCTGCCGCTACCCTCTGCGAGTCCCTTCACTGGCTCCCCATCCACTGCAGAATTAAGTTCAAAATCCTTATCCTTACCTACAAAACCCTCACTAACTCAGCTCCCCACTACCTGTCCTCGCTAATCACCAAATACACCCCAGCCCGCTCCCTAAGGTCAAACAGTGACCTGCGCCTAGCTTCTCCCCGCATCACCTCCTCCCATGATAGACTGCAGGATTTCTCACGCGCAGCCCCCATCCTCTGGAACGCTCTCCCTCGTACTGTCAGACTTTCCCCTAACTTCTCTTCCTTCAAACGCTCCCTTAAAACATTCCTATTTAGGGAAGCCTACCACCCAACTCACTGACGCAACCATCAATCACTCTCACCTTACAGTCCTCTCCTCCTGTTTCCAACCCCAACCCTCCCAGATTGTGAGTTCCTACGGGAATAGGGCCCTCATCTCCTCCTGTACTGTTTGTCAAATGTTGTTCAATGTATTGTAACCCTGTCTATACTGTGCTTATTGTACAGCGCTGTGGAATATGCTGGCGCTTTATAAATAAAGAATAATAATAAGTGCAGAATGCTTAATGAGGTAAAGAAGAATCCTAGAGTGTCAGCTAAAGACTTACAGAAATCTCTGGCACATGCTAACATTTTTGTTGACACACTACAATAAGGAAAACATTAAACAAGAATGGAGTACATGGGAGGACACCACGGAGGAAGCCATTGCTGTCCAAAAGAATATTGCAGCACGTTTGAAGTTTGCAAAAGAGCACCTGGATATTCCACAGCACTACTGGCAAAATATTCTGTGGACAGATGAAACCAAAATTGAGTTGTTTGGAAAAAACACACACTATGTGTGGAGAAAAAAAGGCACAGCACACATCAAAACCTCATCCCCTCTGTAAAACATGGCGGCGGGAGCATCATGGTTTGGGGCTGCTTTGCTGCCTCAGGGCCTGGACGGATTGTTGTCATTGATGGGAAAAATGAATTCCAGAGTTTATCAAGACATTTTGCAGGAAAACGTAAGACCATCTGTCCGCCAACTGAAGCTCTGCAGAGGATGGGTGATGCAATAGGACAATGACCCAAAGCATACAAGTAATTCAACAAAAGAATGGCTTCAGCAAAACATAATACACCTTCTGGAGTGGCCCAGTCAGAGTCCTGACCTCAACCCGATTGAAATGCTGTGGCATGACCTTAAGAGAGCGATTCGCACCAGACATCCCAAGAATATTGCTACACTGAAACAGTTTTGTGTAGAGGAGTGGTCCAAAATTACTCCAGATCGTTGTGCAGGTCTGATCTGCAACTACAGGAAACGTTTGGTTGAGGTTATTGCTGCCAAAGGAGAGTCAACCAGTTATGAAGTCCAAAGGTTCACATACTTTTTCCACCCTGCACTGTGAATGTTTACATGTTCTGTTCAATAAAAACATGAAAACATATGTCTGTGTTGTATTATTTTAAGCAGACTTTTTTTCAAATTGTTGTGACTTAGATGAAGATCAGAGCACATTTTGACCAATTCATGGAAAACTCCACGTAATCCCAAAGGGTTCACATACTTTTCTTGCAACTGTATATACACATACTGGCCCCTAGACATGTGCATTCGTTTTAGTACTAAAACGATTTAGTCCGAATTTTGGGATAATTTAGTTTTAGTATGACTGAAGAGAAACGAAACTGCTCAGTACAAAAAACGAAAGAAACTAAAATAAAATGCACTACATTTTAGTTTCAGTCCTTTTTGTGATATTACATTGATGAGTGAAGGAGACCAGCAATGAAGAGCGCAACATCCGAAGTTCTGCACCCTCCGAAGTTCTGCACCCTCCACATGCCAATGCAGTAGGATGTTCTATACAGAGAGTGGCATTAATTAATGCAGGAGTATGTTCTATACATTATACAGAGAGGGGTATTAATGCAGGAGATGTTATATACATTATACAGAGAAAGGTATAAATTGAGGAGAA
The DNA here is from genome assembly GCA_009667805.1 of Leptobrachium leishanense. Lineage (NCBI taxonomy): Eukaryota > Metazoa > Chordata > Amphibia > Anura > Megophryidae > Leptobrachium > Leptobrachium leishanense. The sequence goes on from CM019064.1 coordinate 437,192,733, forward strand.
TGTTCTATACAGAGAGGGACATTAATGCAGGAGGATGTTATCTACATTATACAAAGAGGGGTATTAATTAATGCAGGACGATGTTCTAAACATTATACAGAGAGGAGCCTTTTTTTAGCCCTTTAAATCCAGTGGCTGTGAGCGCTGAGATCGGCTGCTTGTTATTTATCTCTCAGTACAATGTATCAGGCTCAGTTGTTACAGTAACTGACTGTAACAGCGCTCAGAGTTTCAGTAAAACAAGGAAATAATATTGTTCTAACCTCATATATAAAAATATTATTTACTAGTTTTAAGAAACTCTGAGCGCTGTGATGAGCAGCAGTAAGTTACTGTAACAGCTCTGCCTGACACGGGGCAGTATTACAATGTTGGTGCTAACTTAACCAGAGCTGTTGTAAACTGAAAACCTCCATAGGCTATAATGGCTCTGGGAGGTTTACAACAGCTCTGTTAAGTTAGCACCAACTATATAATATGGCCCACATTGTGCTGAGAGTAAGTGATACTGTAACAAGCAGCCGATCTCAGCCCTCTGAGGAGCCTACAATAGTAATTGTATCCACTGGTTTTCGGATGAACGAAATTAGTTTTCATACTAAAGAACTGAAAACGAATTTCTTTAGCAACTAATAAATTGCATTTTAGGACTAATCCATTAGTTCAAAACGAAATTTTGTGCTGTGCACATGTCTACTGGCCCCGATTACATTCTTCGTGCAGTATGTTTTGCGTGCGCAAATGCGCATTTGCGTGAGGGGCAAAACCCTTTGCGCTGAACATCGTATTACGTTTGTGCAAACCATGAGCGTTATCGTTTAACGCGGATGGACTTGTGCGAGCGAGATGAACTGTGCACGTCCTATACTTCACATTGTGAGCGCAAATTCGTTAGTGCGCTGGTACGCGGATGGTATTACAATCTTCAACTTTTTACGAACGACGTTTGCGTGAATTTTTTTAACGTCTTTGAAAAGCTGGTGGTAACTGCAAATTGGAACGTTTTGGCCGAAACGAAAAACACCAGCACGAAAACAAAAATACAGCACAGTATAGTTACACATTCTACACATACCCAAACAATAAAATTGTGAATTTGTGCATATTTTTTTTATTACTGCAGCATGTATACTCAGGTTTTTGCGCCTGTCAAAGTAATTCTAAGTTAGTAAATTAAGGTAAATTGACGTCAATTAAGGTTCTTAATTCTGATTGGCTGAATCTGCAGTTCCCTTTAAAGCTATAAGGAGCAGACCTCACTGTAACAATAGCTCAAACTTTACTGCTACTTTACTGCACCCAGGTATTGGCAGAATACAAGGAGAGCTGTGGTGTCACTCATTGCTGTACAGGGATAAGATTCAGAGGGTTAGGAGGGAAAATTCCTGTACAGATACAAGGTGTTACTGTAATTTCCATGCACAGGCATGTGACGTGTGTCACTTTGAACTTGGGGTACAGGAGCCTAGAGATGTATTTGGGAGGTGCAGGCCTGTTGTTCTATAGTTTCCCTGCCCTCTCCTATGATTAAGTCACCCTGTACCTGCAGGGTGTTTGTGTAATCTGTAATGTATGAATACTGTTATCTGATTGGATTACTGTGTGGGTCACCTTTTTTATCCTTTTCAAATCCCCCACCCAAATCTGGAATTGTGTTTAAGGTATAGATATTCTGTCTTGTTCGTCAAATGTTAAGCAATGCTAATCCCATTATCTGTCCCAGACTCGGACGCAGAGCAGTAAGAGTAGTATACTGGGGAGGAATTAATGAGGTGCAGTAAGAAGCCAGAGTGTAATTTGCCATTGTCTGCCTGACACTGTATATATAAAAGGCTCAGTTGATGCTGTCTGTAAAACCCCCAGACGTGCTTGCTGCCTCATTCCTGGGGGATGCTATTGTAGCGCTCACTCCCGGAGGAGCCGCTGAAAATGAACCACGGGTCAGTCTCCCCGCACTAGGGAATAAATATACTCCAGCACCGTTGTGGATTTTCTAAATTATATAGTTTACTGAAGTAAAAGGCATATGAGACACGGTGTTCGTAGATATACTTACAGTATTTCGTATCGCGGTAAACGCGCAGCGGAAAAAGAAATGCGAGACTTCGTAGTTCTGAAAAATGCGCGACCGAACAGAAAAATACAATGCTTCGTAATTACGAGAAACGCGCAGCGGAAAGAGAATACAATATTTCGTAATTCGAGAAACGCGCAGCGGAAAACAAAATAAGATGCGAATCTTTGCCCCTTTTTCGGATACTAGGGAGTGAGTCCCGAACAGGTTAAGTCCCGAACTGTGATTGTATGTGTGTGTTATGGTACCCGGGTACTATTCAACTGGCCAGTGAATCTCTTAAACGATGTCTTCGACTAGTCAAGTTGGGGCCCTGTGGGTTTTAGAAATAAACAACAGCGTGCTTGCTTGACTTTGTAAAACCGGCCTTGGAGGCCTCTCACCCATCCACTCGATCACCAAGGTTCCTCTGATCCAGGACGTCCCTCCGCTCGGTGCCTTGCTGGGATACTGGCCACTGGATCCGTTGTCTGGCTCTCTCTGCTCTGACAGTGGCTGGTCCAGCTACCGCCTGCTCTCCCATCCAATGGACCTGCGGTACTCCTAACTCGAGGATCCTCCGCTTCCTTGACAGCAGCTTGGGTAATGTCTGTGGATCACTGGGTCTCCTTCTTGCAAGGCTGGATAACCCCACTTGGAATCCTGATAAGCCGCACTTGTGCTCCGGCCTAGTCACGGTTCCGCTCTGCAGCACTGTGCCTTCTCTCATGCACTCCCTGGCGCGCTCTGCCAGCTATCTCTGTCCTCAGACCTCACAGCTTGATGTAGACAGATCTCTGCAGGGTCACTGTCCTGATCCCCCAGCACCAGCGAGGTAGCCCCTGCACTCTGGCCTGGTCACGATCCTCGATCCTGAACAGCCCTGCCTGCTTCTTTCTCCTTCCAGCTCCCAGCTCACTCTGAGCATGCTTTCCACGAGGCTCAGGATGTACAGCGTCTCTGTCCCACCCACTTCCTGTGTCTGTTGCAAAGCACGCCGGGAAACGTAGTCCCAATATCTTCTGTTTGTCCAGCATGCTTACCATGGTCTCTGTCTCCCTCTGGTGGCCATTTCAAATAAATGCAGCAGAACAGTCTTTTTAAACACAGCGCTACACTATCAAAGCTCTTTGTGTGTACCCATCTTTAAGCTTTGGCTAAGGGCTGGAGAAAGGCAGGAAAGACTTAGTGGAACAGCGGGGGTCCGACAAGGAAGCAGCATTAACGGATGTGATCCAGTCGGGGTACGGAGATCTGCTACAAAGCATTATGCAGAACCTACAGATGTTGGTATTTTTGGAAGCTGCATTGCTGATAATCTCATTATCCCTACAAACCCCCACAAGCGGGAGATCTGCATATGAATGACAATGTAGGGTGTCAGACGTTTCAATATGGAAGTCTTGGAAGCGCACAAAATAAATATTTGGAAGTTGTTTCTGCTACAAAAGCATATGTTATATCATATGTCAAATCGCTAAGTGGAAGTCTTGTCATTAAGGGACGCTCTACTCATCCTGACCACCTTACATTTATAAAGTGTTCTGGATGTGAGGAGTGCACCTTCTTCCAGCCCAGGTGAACAGGAAGGAAACACTGGATGGAGTTTACTCCACCCTACCCAGCATCACCAGCACCCGGGGGAAACTGAATTTCCCAGCTGACTGTTACTAGTTCCGTTGACGCGCAGGAACTGTGCCGTCATCACTATCTCGTGGACCAATCGTGTTAGTGATGGGTCTCAGAAGCCGCGATGAATCGGAGCTGCGCATGTGAGCAGCTTTGACCCATCGTTCTGTGCAGGCGCTATTGGACTCGTGTGCGTGTAGTTCACGAGTCCCGTTGCCATGCGCAATTTACTTTTTCTATGGTACGTAAGAACCAGCCAACTGCACAGAAAAGACTCGGGGACTACCGGGTTCGAGAGTCCCTGAGCCGAAGAGCAGCTGCTCACGGCGAGGGACAAAGCATGGGTAAGAATGAGTAAATTTTAAAAAAAAGGCAAGAAAGGGACACCCTACCTCAAAGGAACATTCCACTGCAAAGTAGTCCGTCTGCAATATTGTGATTAACTATTATAGCCATGTTATATATTATATGCACATAGACATGTTACAGCATACTGGCGAAATCTTTCCACATTTTGGGTGCCGGACTTTTTTTTTGATGGATTTAATCTATGCCTATTTAGGCCATATATTTTGCTATTTGTGCATTTTATTTCACATTTTCTGTGTATTCTAATAAAGGTTTAGCTTGGAGGGTCCTCATTTTCTATTGATGAAATGGTAATATGTGTTCGGGGAAACTTGGCCGACCTGGCAACCCTAGTTGGAGCACAAAATCGTGCAGCAATTGGCACCTTCCAAAGCCAGATAGAGATCTCACACCAGCAAAATCACTCTACACTGGGTTTAAAATACAGCACTTGTGTATGTACTCGCTTCCCAGGCTCCTGCTAGGTCCTCATCCAGAAACGCAGTCTTTCTGCAAAATTATGGGACCGGAAAAATAGTTCCTTGGTCTCCTTCCGCTGCAACTCGAGCAGCAGATCTCATTTCAGATTGTATTCCTATGGACTACAGAGTGTACTCTACAACCTTTGTCTGTCACCTCTCGAGTTGATGGTGCTTGCACACGATGAGCACAGCTCCGATCCATCGAGGACTCTGTGCATGCCGATGTCACTAGTAACCAGCAGACGGGAAACTCTAATTCCACGGCTGCTGGTGACGCTGGGTGGGTCGGGAACTCCTCCACTTCACAAAAGCTTTTTAACCAGATTGAATGGGGGAGAAAGGGGGGCACGCCTCACATCCTGACTACTTCGAAAAGATAAAGTGGTCAGGATGTGTAGTGGTAGATTTACCATAACACTGGCTTTTACATTTCTGCCCGGGCTTGGTAGAGCGTTCATCACTGGTTCTTATTCATGTCACGACTGTTAAAGCCCGTTTTTGTGGATTCTGAGTGTTAACTAAATGTATCCTCTAGGCTTGTGCACCGATTTTTTTTCGGTTCGATTCGGTTCGATTTTTCGGATTTTTAAACTTTTCGATTCGGCTCGTTTCGACCGATTTCGGTTTCGATTCGGTTCGACCTGTTTTTCGGGTACATTTTTTTCGGAATTTCGACCATTTTTCGTATTTTCGTGTCACTGTGCTCGTTTTTTGTATCGACTTTTCGTTTTTTCGAAAACTTTTCGTTTTTCCGAAAATGTTCGTTTTTGCTAAATTTTCGTTTTTACAAAATTTTCGTTTTTCGGAAAATTTTCGTTTTTCGGAATTGCACATTTTTCGGCATATCGACCTTTTTTCGTATTTTTCGTGTCATTTTGCCCGTTTTTTGTATCGACTTTTCGTTTTTTCGAAAAATGTTCGTTTTTACAAAATTTTCGTTTTTCGGAAAATTTTCGTTTTTCGGAAAATTTTCGTTTTTCGGAAAATTTTCGTTTTTCGGAAAATTTTCGTTTTTCGGAAAATTTTCGTTTTTCGCAAAATCTGTTCTCCTCGTTTGCCACATTTCAAGCCCATTCGAAAAATCCGAAAATATTTCGTTTCGGCTCGGAAAACATTTCGGATCTGAACTTTTCGGATCTAAAATTTTTCGGAAATTCGGCCGCATCCGAAAACACGAATCGGGAAATTTCGTGAAAATTCCGAAATTCCGAAACCCGAAACGCACATCCCTAGTATCCTCTATCCTTTGCAAATTCTAAAGCCATCCCTTGATCCCACCTCACCTCCTGAACTACCGTCCCATCTCTCTGCTCCAATTTGCCTCCAGAATCTTAGAACACCTGATCTATAACCAGCTCACTGGTTTCCTCGCTAACTCTCTGCTTCCAGCGTCTGAGACTGCTCTGACCAAGGTGACTAATGGTTTAGTTGCTGCCAAAACCAAAGGTCTCTTCTCCCTGCTTATTCTTGATCTTTCTGCTGCATTTGACACTGTTGACCACCCTTTCCTGCTCCTCACTCTGTGTCAACTTGGCCTTGTTCACAATGCTCTCGCCTGGTTTTCTTCCTAACCCTCTTCATTCTCCTTCGCTGGTGCCTCTTCACCCACAGTTCCTCTTTCAGTTGGGGTACCTCAAGGTTCTGTTCCGGGTCGCCCACTCTTCTCGATCTACGAACGCCTCTCTGGACAAACTCGTCTCTTCCTGTGGATTCCAATATCTTCTCTATGCTGACACCCAAATCTACCTTTCCTCCCCCGATCTCTCTCCTCCTGTGTTGTCACCGACTGGATGACTTCCAGTTTCCTAAAGCTCAACCTCTCTAAAACTGAACTTGTCGTCTTCCCTCCCTCTAAAACGAACATTCCTGCACCCATTTCCCTTCAGGTGATTGGTGCCACTATTACCTCTCAGGCTCGTTGCCTCGGTCCTTCTAGATTCTGATCTCTCCTTTACTCCTCACATTCAGTCACTAACCAAATCCTGCTACTTCCACCTAAAAAAACAGTGCACGTGTCCGTCGTCTTAATCAGGACTCTGTTAACCCTTTCACTGCTGAGGACGTGTGGGGAAAGTCCTCATTGACTCCTAAGGAGAGATAGGGGTGGAGATAGGGGGTACTTTTGAACCACGATATCTCCCCACTGTTGGCAGCTAGAGGGTCATGTTTGTTATCAGTAGAAAGGCCAGAGCATGGCCTTTCCAATGATACCAAACATGACCATGTTTAAAGTAAAGAAGAAAAATTAGACCCGAAATGGCTCAGCAGTGAAGGGGTTAAAAAGCTCATCCAAGCTTTTGTCTCCCATTCAATGCTCTTGAACCCAGGACATACTTGAAAACGAGAGAAATCTCAATGTATCCTTCCTGGTAAAATCCTTTATAAATAAATTATATATTTGTTATTCTGTCTCCCACATTGTACAGCGCTACGGAACTTGTTAGCACTTTTTAAATACTTGTAAATGTGACTTCTGATTTTTATATTTATTTTTCCAATGCTTCCTCCCTCGTAAAGGCTTGACTGACAAGATGAGGAGCGATTTTACGGTGATGAAAGATCTGGCTGTCTATACCAGGTTGGATCCTTCCCAGAGAGTAAACGTGGTGGATAAATTCTTAAATCGTATAAACAGGTGAGTAAAGCTGCTGTAAAGTCTCCTTAAGAAAGTATAATCAAGCAGATGGGTTAAAGTTCAGGGTCAAGTCTTCAAGAAATAAGGTTGGCAGCGCAGGAAGATTTCTGATCCCTATCATTCAGAAACTACTGGAAGACCTAGAAGTCCGGAGACTGATGTTCCTCTGGCAGACACAGAAAAAAAAATTTTTTTTTAGGCCCATGCGTTCATTATTTATATAGCGCCAACAGCTTCCGCAGCGCTTTACAATAATTAATGGGAGTAAGACCATTAAAGAAGCATAGGAACAGAAGCAAGAGGTGTAGAGGGCTCTGTTCACAAGAGCTTACAATCTAGAGCCGTGTTTCTAAACTCCAGTCATCAGGACCCCATACAGGCCATGTTTGTCAGATATGATGCACGGGACAGGTGATATGATTTGCTGCTCAGTGATTGCAGGATTCAGTCTGCATTTTCCCAAGGGTATCCTTAAAACCTGGCCTGTTAGTGGGTCCTGAGGACTTCAGTTGAGGAACACTGTTCTAGAGGAATTGGGGTGGAGGAAGACAGTTACTTATACAGCGCCAACAGATTCCGTAGCGCTTTACAATGGGGAAGTACGAACAAGTGAAATAATAATGAAACCTAAGAGACAGACGGCCCTGCCCGTAGGATAATTGTCCTGCAAATGCAGCACTTTATACAAGTGCTCAGTCGGACATCCCGTGCGTTTACAATCTAAGGGACTAAGGTAAGTGAAACAAAAGGGAACAGGGAGAGTGTGGAGATCATCAGAGTATACCAGACACTGCATGATGATAAAGAGCTTTGGGCATAAGGTTAAACCCAGAGAGAAGTGAAGCAGCTGGAAAAGGAGCCTATATAATTAAGGTAGGGGCTGGGTGGGGGGCATGGATTGTGGCGCTGGGTGGGAAAGTTTAGAGCTATGACCATTACACGCAAAGAATATACAACAGGGAGGAGCAGAATAGACTGAGAATCGGCACAGCATTAAACTATCAAAAAAAAGGAAAAAATACAGAAACGAGCAAAAGATAGATTCAAGGATAACAATATGGCAAACCTTGTGTTGAATACCCTTCTCGTTGGATTCAGAGGGAAAGATTGCGGTGAGTTGTGGCTTGCTGGGTGTATTTAGAGGGGAGGATGGAAATATATTGAGACAAGAGTTTTATTGACGGTCAGGATCACTTGCGCCAGTAGTTCATGAATGGTGAGGGCCTTGGAAGTGGCATCTATCATGACGTGGGGGTAGGTGAGGAGAGTGATAGGTCAGGATCAGTAACACATTGGCTACATACATTTGCAGAGGTTAAGCGTACAATTTTGTGACATGCGGTGTGAGATCCTCAATGTTGCTGTGCTACTGAATTATCCTTTCAAATTGGTCACTAGGTGACGGTAAACAAACACGATAAAAACAAAGCATGAGTAGGATATCGGCAACAAAAATAATCACAATAAATCATTTCACTTTTACTGGAAGTTGGTCTTTAAAATCCACTTTTGCCCAGTTGCACTTAATCAGGTCTCATCTGGAGGGTGGATATTGGTCTTAAGCATGTGATATCTCCTTCCTTGACATAGCAGGTTGTACGCTGCTCCATCCAGTACTGGTTGCCACCATGTTTCCCCCCCATGGGAAACCCACAACACGCTCTGCCAAGTGCTGGTACCCATCGAGTGGAGGGCTGCCCTGTTGGACAGCTTTTTGGCAGACACCTGTCACACTCCTCTGCAGCATGCCGCACACTGGAAGTAATTCCCGATAGGAGCATGACACGTTCACTTTAATGTGTCGATCCTTTTTGGTCACATTGGGCCAATGTGCTGTTACCCTGTGCCAAAAAGGTGCATTTGAGACACATCTCCAGCATGAAAGCACACAAATGCTACAAAAACCTTCCAATAGACCTGAAACCAATGTTAATTTTGACAGGAAACTTTAATTGGGTCTTAGTCTTGGGTCTTAGTCTTGGGTCTTAGTCTTGGGTCTTAGTCTTGGGTCTTAGTCTTGGGTCTTAGTCTTGGGTCTTAGTCTTGGGTCTTAGTCTTTAGTTGAATCTGCCCTAGATTTAGGTCGAATACGCCTATTTTGCATTATTTAAACACTAGTTGTAAAGCCTGCCCAGAGGGCAGTCTATTGTGGATATACTGCCCCTGCTCATGTATACTGCCCCAGCTCGTGGATACTGCCCCAGCACGTGGATACTGCCCCAGCACGTGGATATTGCCCCAGCACGTGGATACTGCCCCAGCACGTGGATACTGCCCCAGAACGTGGATACTGCCCAGCACGTGGATATTGCCCCAGCACGTGGATATTGCCCCAGCACGTGGATATTGCCGCAGCACGTGGATACTGCCCCAGCACGTGGATACTGCCCCAGCACGTGGATATTGCCCCAGCACGTGGATATTGCCCCAGCACGTGGATATTGCCGCAGCACGTGGATACTGCCCCAGCACGTGGATATTGCCCCAGCACGTGGATATTGCCCCAGCACGTGGATATTGCCCCAGAACGTGGATACTGCCCCAGCACGTGGATACTGCCCCAGCACGTGGATACTGCCCCAGCACGTGGATACTGCCCCAGCACGTGGATACTGCCCCAGCACGTGGATACTGCCCAGCACGTGGATATTGCCCCAGCACGTGGATATTGCCGCAGCACGTGGATACTGCCCAGCACGTGGATATTGCCCCAGCACGTGGATATTGCCGCAGCACGTGGATACTGCCCCCAGCATGGATACTGCCCCAGCACGTGGATATTGCCCCAGCACGTGATATTGCCCCCAGCACGTGGATATTGCCCCAGAACGTGGATACTGCCCAGCACGTGGATACTGTGCCCAGCACGTGGATATTGCCCCAGCACGTGGATATTGCCCCAGCACGTGGATACTGCCGCAGCACGTGGATATTGCCGCAGCACGTGGATACTGCCCCAGCACGTGGATATTGCCCCAGCACGTGGATATTGCCCCAGCACGTGGATATTGCCCCAGAACGTGGATACTGCCCCAGCACGTGGATACTGCCCCAGCACGTGGATACTGCCCCAGAACGTGGATACTGCCCCAGCACGTGGATACTGCCCAGCACGTGGATATTGCCCCAGCACGTGGATATTGCGCAGCACGTGGATACTGCCCCAGCACGTGGATACTGCCCCAGCACGTGGATATTGCCCCAGCACGTGGATATTGCCCCAGCACGTGGATACTGCCCCAGCACGTGGATACTGCCCAGCACGTGGATACTGCCCCAGCACGTGGATATTGCCCCAGCACGTGGATATTGCCCCAGCACGTGGATATTGCCCCAGCACGTGGATATTGCCCCAGCACTGGATATTGCCCCAGAACGTGGATACTGCCCAGCACGTGGATACTGCCCCAGCACGTGGATACTGCCCCAGCACGTGGATATTGCCCCAGCACGTGGATATTGCCGCAGCACGTGGATAACTGCCCCAGCACGTGGATATTGCCCCAGCACGTGGATATTGCCCCAGCACGTGGATATTGCCGCAGCACGTGGATACTGCCCCAGCTCGTGGATACTGCCCTAGCACCGTGGTGATATTTGCCCCAGCTCGTGGATATTGCCCCAGCTCGTGGATACTGCCCCAGCTCGTGGATACTGCCCTAGCACGTGGATATTGCCCCAGCACGTGGATGGATACTGCCCCAGCACGTGGATATTGCCCCAGCTCGTGGATACTGCCCCAGCTCTGGATATTGCCCCAGCACGTGGATACTGCCCCAGCACGTGGATACTGCCCCAGCACGTGGATACTGCCCCAGCACGTGGATATTGCCCAGCACGTGGATATTGCCCCAGCACGTGGATACTGCCCCAGCACGTGGATACTGCCCCAGCTCGTGGATACTGCCCCAGCACGTGGATACTGCCCCAGCACGTGGATATTGCCCAGCACGTGGATATTGCCCCAGCACGTGGATACTGCCCCAGCACGTGGATACTGCCCCAGCACGTGGATATTGCCCCAGCACGTGGATACTGCCCCTGCACGTGGATACCGCCCCAGCACGTGGATATCGCCCCAGCACGTGGATACTGCCCCAGCTCGTGGATATTGCCCCCCGCTCGTGGATATGGCCCCCCCGCTCGTGGATATGGCCCCCCCGCTCGTGGATATACTCACCTACATCGGCCCTCCAGCGATGGCGGTCCGCGTCCCGCTTCCAGCGTCCTCTCTCGCTCCGTTGGTCGCCGGGATGACGTCACGAAAGCCTTTGACCCCCCGGGGTCAAAGGCTTTCGTGACGTCATTCCGGCGAACAACGGAGCGAGAGAGGACGCTGGAAGCGGGACCGCCATCGCTGGAGGAGCTAAGGGCCGATGTAGGTGAGTATGTGTCCCCTACATTGGCCCAGAGCCTCAGCGGTGGCTGTCGCAGGCTGCTCGGCCGGCCTCCAGGCTTAGGCGAGCCCCCGGCTCGGCTGGGCCTGTAGGCCAAGCCAAGCCGGGGGCTCGCCTGAGCCTGGAGGCCGCCGAGCAGCCTGCGACAGCCGGAGGACAGTCACCGCTGGAGCTCAGGGCTAATGTAGGTGAGTATGTGCTCTCCACACCCACCCTGCTTACTCGCCGGTATCCAAGCTTAGGCGAGCCCCCGGCTTGGCTTGGGCCTAGAGGCCCTGCCGAGCCGGGGACTCGCCTGAGCATGGAGGCCGGTCGAGTTGCATGCTCGGCCGTCCTCCAGGCTCAGGGGAGTCCCTGGCTCGGCTGGGCCTCTAGGCCCAAGCCAAGCCGGGGGCTCGCCTGAGCCTGGATGCCGACCAAGCTTAGGCGAGCCCCCGGCTTGGCGTGGGCTAGAGGCCCAGCCGAGCCGGGGACTCGCCTGAGCCTGGAGGACGCCCGAGCATGCAACTCGACCGGCCTCCATGCTCAGGCGAGTCCCCGGCTCGGCAGGGCCTCTAGGCCCAAGCCAAGCCGGGGGCTCGCCTAAGCTTGGATACCGGCCGAGTAAGCAGGGTGTGTGTGTAGAGCACATACTCACCTACATCGGCCTCGAGTCCTCCACCGGTTCCACACATACTCACCGACATCGGCCCTTAGCTCCTCCAGCGATGGCGGTCCCGCTTGCAGCATCCTCTCTCCGTTGTTCGCCAGGATGACGTCACGAAAGCCTTTGACCCCCCGGGGGGTCAAAGGCTTTCGTGACGTCATTCCGGCGAGCAACGGAGAGAGGATGCTGCAAGCGGGACCGCCATCGCTGGAGGAGCTAGGGCCGATGTCGGTGAGTATGTGTTAGGCAACATCGGCCCTGAGCTCCAGCGGTGACCTCCTCCGGCCGAGCAGGCTGCTCGGCCGGCCTCTACGCTTAGGCGAGTCCCCGGCTCGGCTGGGCCTGTAGGCCCAAGCCAAGCCGGGGGCTCGCCTAAGCCTAGAGGCCCGCCGAGCAGCCAGCGGCAGCCGGAGGAGGTCTCCGCTGGAGCTCGGGCCGATTTTGGGGTGTGTTTGTTTGGGAACTTCGGCCCCGAGCTCCAGCGGAGACCTCCTCCGGCTGCCGCTGGCTGCTCGGCGGCCTCTAGGCTTAGGCGAGTCCCCGGCTCGGCTGGGCCTGTAGGCCAAACGAGCCGGGGGCTCGCCTAAGCCTAGAGGGCCGCCGAGCAGCCAGCGGCAGCCGAGGAGGTCTCCGTTGGAGCTCGGGGCGATTTTTTGTTGTGTTTGTTTGGGAACTTCGCCCCGATCCTCAGCGGTGACCTCCTCCGGCTGCCGCTGGCTGCTCGGCGGGCCTCTAGGCTTAGGCGAGTCCCCGGCTCGGTTGGGCCTACAGGCTCGGTTTCGCCTGAGCATGGAGGCCGGTCGGCAGCCGGTCACCGCTGGAGCTCAGGGACGCAGTAGGGGGTTATGTATGTTTTGTGTACCGCGGTGACCTCTTCCGGCCGAGCGGGCTGCTCGCCGGCCTCTAGACTCAGGCGAGTCCCCGGCTCGGTCTGGGCCTTTAGGCCCATGCCGAGCCGGGGGCTCGCCTGAGCCTGGAGGCCGGTCGAGCAGCCGCTCGACCGGAGGAGGTCACCGCTGGAGTTCTGGGCCGAATTTTTCGATTGTGTTATGGGTATTTCGTCCCTGAGCTACAGCGGGGACCGGCGGCCTGCTCGGCGGACCTCCAGGCTTAGGCGAGTCCCCGCTCGGCTGGGCCTGTATGCCCAAACCGAGCTGGGGGCTCGCCCGAGCCTGGAGGCCCGCGCCGAGCAGGCCGCCGGTCCCCGTTGGAGCTCAGGGACGACGTATGGAGTTATGTATGTTTTTTTTGAACTTCGGCCCCGATCCTCCAGCGCTGAGCGGATGCCGAGCGGGCTGCTCAGCCGGCTTCTAGGCTCAGGCGAGTCCCCGGCTCGGCTTGGGCCTACAGGCCCAGCCGAGCCGGGACTCGCCTGAGCCTAGAGGCGGCTGAGCAGCCCGCTCGGCAGCCGGTCACCGCTGGAGGATCGGGCCGATTTAGGTGAGTATGTTTTGTGAACTTCAGCCCCGAACCTCCAGCGCTGACCGACTGCCGGCGGCCTATTCGGCGGACCTCTAGGCTCAGGCGAGTCCCCGGCTCGGCTGGGCCTGTAGGCCAAACCGAGCCGGGGGCTCCCTTGAGCCTGGAGGCCCGCCGGCAGCCGGAGGACGGTCAGCGCTGGAGGATCGGGGCATCTGGCGGCCGTGTAAACACGGGTAGCTGCGCGCGGCTCGTGCCGTTTTTTTTTTTTTTCACGCGGCCGGCACGCGCAGCTACCTGTGTGTTTTAACGGCCGCTTTCAAAAGTCCGTCGCGCATGCGCAGACGGCTTTTGGCGACGGACGTTTTTAGGCTTATTCTATTATAGTATAGATTTCTTTAGAATTTCTAAACTCACAATATGCTCATGGAGTAACATGTTATCTGAAAATATAGAATTCATAATTTCTCTTGCTGGGATTAGTTCTGATTGGATCGCTTCCCAAATAGCCCTTCCCTAACATTTTAGTCTTTTTTTTTTTTTTCGTCAGTTTTAGTCATCACTTCGTTTTTATTTAGTCTTGGTCTAGTTTTAGTCACAAAAATAATTTAATAAACTAAGTCATTGACAAAATGAACACTGCCTGAAATAAAGATGCACAACTGTATGCAACCTGCAGGATGCTCTCCTGAATCCATGGAGACTCCGGAAGACTGCCTGGTACATAGCTGACACTTGCTAACTTAATCTTTTTGACTTTTTTACCATTAATATATAATGAATGCTGCTGCCAGGCTTATATTTCACACCACCTGCTCCTCACATACCTCCCCTCTCTGCCAGTCCCTCTACTGGCTTCCTGTATCTTACAGGTTAAAAAATTTAAATACTGCCACTCGTACAAGTTACACTACCTCTGCACCTCCTTATGTGCCCGCAGTACTCGTTTACCCCCCCTCAGGTCAATATTTTCCAGCAGGGATCAGCAAGGTGTCCGCTCATGGACACTGGTGTCTGTTGAGGCCCTTGCATGGGCAGCCGCCAGTTTTGCGGCGCCAGCGGTTACTTAACACTCAGCGTCGAAGGGAGGACCAGGACAGTAAATTCTGGTCCTGTCCTGACTCTTCCTTAACGCTGGCACGAGTCACGTGAAGCAGCGCAGCATTATCTGACAGAACACCTTGTACCACGCATATCAGTGCACCTTGAAGCCCTGTGCCACCCCCGTCACTAGCAGCCCTGCAGCCGCTGAACAGGAAGGAGGGAGAAAGGCACCTGCCCTGCAGCACATTTAAAATCCGGTCTCCTCTAAGCCCCCTGGACAGTTTCCCCCCTGGGCCACCAGCAACTTCACACAGGTAAGAAACACTGTGACAACAGAGTAGCGTGACCAACACACAGGTGGTACTGGGGGTACTTGGATAGAGCTTGACTGGGGGTACTGGGAGATAGTGGGGGATACTGGGAGAAAGAGTGACTGGGGGTACTGGGAGAGAGTGAGTATAGTGTGAGTGGAACTATGCTAGGGTATACTGGGACAGGGTGACTGGTAGCAGTGGTGTAGCGTTGGGGTGGGCATGTGTGTTTAATTTTTTATATCAGTATTTTGTTTATATACAATATGTGCTTGTGGGGTAAGGGGGTCAATACTCTACTGGTAGAAGGGAATCAGGGTGTGTTACCGTGTACACAGGTTGGGGCGGCGCACAATTCTTGCCTTGCCCCGGGTGCTGACAACCCACGTTACGCCGCTACCTTCTGGAAATCCCTCAAAACCATCTCTTCAGATCAGTGTATCACGTTTCCTTTCGTCTCCATGCATGAAATGAATTAAAGCTCTCGCCGCTTACATTGCTTCCTTACTATCCACACTTTAAAGCGCACCAATCGCCCCCAAAACAACTTGACATGGTTTGAAATATCTTCCAAATCTGCCTATACATTGTTAGCCAAAGTGCTGACAGATGGAGTTTATTCAGAAAACACTTTTAAACCGATCTCCTGGAGCTTCCGGTTTATTCTCAGTGCCGCTGCATGATGTTTCCCTCGAGTGATTTATGGCTCTAACAGACATTCCCCCCCCCCCCATTGCTGCCACTGAACTAAACACAACCATACAGATTCAGAGCGTTTGCAAATGTCTCAGATCTTCTGAACAGAGGGATCCTTGTTCTAGAAGGTTCAACTGTTAACCCTTTCCTACAGTACTGTGATTTCCCCTGAAAGTGTCAGATAAATGGGAGGGGGGGTTTCTAAATACACGTGTATGTTTGCACTGCAACTCAGCATTGGTATGGGGAATAAACCTATTCAGCCTTTCAGAGTTAATCTTGGAAGCATCCCTGCTATCTGAACACCCCCTTAGCCATCCCAAGCTGAGCTGTCAATCACACAGCTTGGAGGTTTAATCCCTCCCACGAAAGTTAGGCAGCAAAAACATGGCCGCCTCCATGAGAAGAGCAGGCGGATTAGGAGCTTCAAAAACTCTCAACTAAAAAATTACTGGTTTATTTAAGCTACAACAAAACCAGACTGCACATGCGCTTTAGAAAAAGAACTGGAAATGGGGGGGGGGGTCTTGACCACCAGCAAGTTTTTCTATTCTCGATCAGATCTAAGCTCCTCCTCCTTCCAGAGCTGTCTTCCTCTTATCAGAGTCTATAACGTTACTGTAACCAGCTGTGGCATCCGTTGGTTCTGTATTAAACGGTGCTGTCACTCTATTTGCATGCCACGTTATGGCTAGGGATGGGCTGGCGGTTCGATGCGAACATGAGTTCGCAACGAACATCAGCCGTTCGAAAGTTCGCGACCTTCGAACTTTTCAGGCCATTCGCAAAAAGTTCAGGGGAATATTTATTTTTTTAAGTGCTTAAATTCAAAAAAATCTAGACTCTTTTCTGCAGAATATTATAAGCAACGGTTTATTAGATATTGAATTAAAATGGGAATATTTTTAACATTGAAGCCCATGGGATAAAACAATCTTGTTGCTAAAACATCAGGCAGACGAGGGCAGCCCGCTGGGGCCTCCCAAGGATCTCTTGAGGGGCATGCGGCCGCCGGATGACAGAGCTGCGACTGTGCGGGCCGGCCAGGTGCATGTGGCAGAGAGGTGGCGCAGGGAGGAAGCCACTGCACCCGCAGCCACGGCAGACTCTTCTCCCCCCCCCCCCAACAACCAGGATACAGGGAGCCTCCACTGACTGACCACCAGGCTAAGGTAAGGCGACACATTTCCAAAAGAAAAAAAATCCGAGGACATTTAAATGTCCCAAGGAACATAAAAATAAAATCCTTTTTTTTCTTCTTCTTCCTAATACTCACCTGATTCCTGGATCCACCAACAAGCGCAGCCTCCCATCTCCCACACTGTTAGACGCTGCATACAGCGGCGCGCTGTGTGCAGCTTCTGAGAAGATACGCTATTAGTGTAGAGGGAGCGATGCAAAATGCACAGCCGGCTTCCTCGCTACACTGTCGGATATAATCTCTTCACGTGAATACAACACGTTATATATTGGACTTATCAGCCAAGCCTCCAATATGTCTATTGGATTTACTGGACCTATCTCGGCAGTTGCCTCCAATATATCAGGGATTATTATTTCATAAGAAACTTATACGAGACACAAATCAATCGTTTATATTTCTTAGAAATTCTCCTGAATTCTTTTAATTGTCTGTGTTTTGCTTTGAAAAGTACAATAATCAATAATCAGATAAAAATATATATTTATTACGTATACAAAAAAGTTTCAAATCTCATATCATAAACAAAAATTTACAAACCACAATCCATCAGCATATAAAAACTAGCTTCACAATATATGTATCTCCGGTTAGTAACTGCATATATGATATCATTTACCTTACCAGTTAGTAACTAATACACAAATGGTTAATAAACATTTCTGCTTAATACAACATGCATTTCCCAGCAAACGATGTTTAACCAGCCAGCTCTTATAGATATAGATATATATATATATCTATCTATATCTATGCTACATGGATCAACAAAAGATGAGCCAATTTAATAAGTAATAAAAACTTATTTAGTGAATCCTCCCCTAATCTCGAGAATCAAACTTCTAATCTTTTGCTTTTTGTAGTTATATAATTCCTTGCTTTATTAATTTTAATCACAGTAATTTCCAAATTCAATATATATATTGGTATCAATCCTACAACATTTCTTTTAGGAATAAATCCTTATATCCACTTCATATTTCTATGCAGAATAGAAAATACTTAGAATTTGGATCTAACCCAAGTATCTGAGAAGTCTCCGTCTACGTTGCAAGAATATCTACAAATATATATAATTACATTAATTCCTTTTTTTCATACATTACCTGTCCAATTTGGATGTTGATAAGTCTTGGAATTTTCTATGTGATGCTTTGTTTTGGAATATGTGAAAATTATCTATCAGATAATCAATGCATGTGAGTTAGAGATTTGGTGAGAATCTTGATTGCCTCATGTCTTGGGATCTGCTATGTGTACTGGACATCTGATTGCATTGCGGTGTGAGTCTCTGAATGCTGGAATCTCCGACTGACTTGCAAATAACATTGCCACTTATTATAGCCAATTTGACGTCACTGGCAATATTTTTAAATATTTACTATCCTCTAGAGGGCAGTATTGCACTTCTTAATTAATTCCACCATTTCTTTTTAATACTCCTATCTCGGGTCAAAGTTCAATCTACACAAAGACCTTCTCTTCTCCCAACTAGACATTAGACACTGTGTCTCTGTCTAATTTATATCCCTACTCCCTTTTGAAATTACTTAGAGTCCTATCAGCTAAATTCTTTTCTGGTTAACTCAACAGAATCTATTTAGTAATTTTTATTATTTTACCAATTATATACTTTCTACAATATTTATTGGAGTATATATTTCCTACTGTAAATATAATAAAATATACCTTGATTATAAACATATTTTGTGAATATAAATCTATATTAGAAATATTAACTTATTCCTATACCCAAAAGACAAAATATCTTTTTTAGAAACTTAAGACAGACCAATAAATTTAATTATGACACGTCTTAGCACTTAACCCTAGCCTTATCACACACAAACATTCTAGGTTCCTTCATGTCTGGCACTTCTAAAAAAAAATATAAAAGACTTCACCCAGGAATGAACTCTGTAAAAAAAAATCTCGTTCATTTCTAAACCTAGAGAAAATTTTATAGAAAAGAAACTGTCTTTAAAAACAAAATGGCTACAGGCATCCATTTTAAAATTCCTTTGTGTAATATACCTGACAACACTAATAGCGTATCTTCTCAGAAGCTGCACACACCGTGCCGGTTGGCGTTAGAATGTAGAGGTGCTGCGCGGCAGTGTGAGGATTCATATGCTGCATTAATTATTCTTCTTACAAATTTGGTTACTTAACCCGTTTGCATTCGGATTGTAATATTGTGACATTCAGGGCCCCGGGTGGCGATCGGGGGGCCCCCGGATGTATGGTGCCGCCAGCTGGCCGAATGCCAGGAGCTCCGTGGCACCTGGCGCAGCTGTGAGTGATCAGGGAGCAGGGCGTGGTGTGATGACGCGAAGCCGCCGGGACCTTTAAATCAGGAGCACGCGCTTACACCTCGCCTTGCTGTGGAGTTTCATTCCCGCATCGCTAGCTTACCGAATCAGTTTGTATACTTGTTACTTAGGACCCGATCTGTTGCCGGCTTTGCCTGGCATTTGACTATTCTGTGTACTCCCTGCCTGTTCTGTTTGCCTCCTGTTGCTACTAGTGTGCACTGATTCTCACCATATACAGTAGCGCAGTACAAGTGCCTAAACGTTGCTGACCCGGTTTTGTTATAACTACTCTCGCTCTGCCCCCCTGTCTGGTATATTCCTCTGCTTGTTACTGCTGGTGCGCTTCCATCCTGCCAGATACTATAGCGCAGTACAAACATATATTGATCTCAGTCTGTGGTGTATATTGTTGGTGCGGTCTCCCTGGCCTGTGTGGCTGCTAGAGGTTAGGTTTAGTGGTCCAGAGTCCCGACCATCCTAAGGATCGGAGGGTTAGAGGTCTGTTACCAGGGATCCTACCAGGTCTGTCCTGGGGAATCGTTATAAATATGCGGCGACCGCCGCAGCAAATGTTAATGCTCAGGCAAGTGAGCGTTAACGTTTGCGTTAAGATCGTAATTTTTCCCACTCGTTGTTGCTCAAACATTTCCCATGGCTTCAAATCGCGTTTAAACATGAGCAAAAGTGGTAAAAATTAGCTCAGCGCACAGAGGTGAAATGGCTCAAAAAAAGTTTTTGGGATAAAGCGTGAGAAAATCAGATGCTTGGGTACCACGTGCTTGAAGCGACATATGACCACCTGCCATGCATCCCGTTGGCATAGGTCCGCCTCCTCCTGTCTCTACCCCCACTATATGTCCTGCCATGTCATAGCCTACAACCTCTACTGACAGGGATGATGCTACAGTAATGGGTGTACCAGGTCCCTCCTCAGAATGCGTAAATCTGCAGCTGATGGGATGCTGTCAGTCAGATTTCATTGCCCCAGCTGCTGCAGCGTAAGAAAAAATATAGTCCCAACCATCCCCTTGCACAGCGTCTAAATGCCAGCTTGGCAAAATTACTCACAATACAGCTGCTGCCTTTCCAGCTGGTGGACTCTGCTTCCTTCCGTGAATTTGCCGAATGTGCTGTACCACAGTGGCAGGTTCCAAAACGCCAGTTCTTTTCACGGAATGCCATTCCAGCACTATACCAGTACGTGGAAGACAATGTTATGGAGTCATTGGGAAAGGCAGTCAGCAGCAAGGTGCACATTACTTTAGACACGTGGTCCAGCAAACATGGACAGGGCCGTTACATTTCCTTCACGGCACACTGGGTAACTCTGCTTGCAGCTGGGAGGGATCCTGGATGGGGCTCTGCTGGAGCTTGTTCATCCACCACGCCTCCAGAAAGCAGGGGCAAGTGCAGAGATGGTTGGTTAACACCACGCCAGCTTGAGCTGGGAATGATCGTCTGCATAATGGCAGCAACCTTCTCTCCGCCCTATGCCTGGGTAAGTTGACTCATGTACCATACCTAGCACACATCCTAAATCTGTTGGTACAGCGTTTCCTAACCAGGTACCCAGGGCTGGCAGAGCTTCTCAGCCAGACCAGAAAAGTCTGCAGCCACTTCAGACAGTCATTCCCAGCAAGTGTTCGCCTGGCAGAAATTCAAAGAGAATTCCACCTTCCCACAAACTGTCTGATCTGTGATATGCCCACCAGGTGGAACTCGACATTGGCAATGTTGCAGCGTCTGCACAAGCAGCAGAGGGCCATCAATGAGTACCTGTGAGTATGGCACAAAGACAGGTTCAGGTCAACTTGGATTCCCCCCCCTGCAGTGGCTGATGGATGCATGCACTGTACGGTCACCATTTGAGGAGGCAACGAGGATGGTGAGCAGGGCCAGTGCATGCATCAGTGACACAATTCCTTTAGTGTTGCTGCTGGAGCGCACTCTGCGGGGAATTATAGATGTGGCACTAAAGGCAGAGCAGCAGGAGGAAGATGAGGACTTCGCTAGCTCTGAAGGCCCCAGTCTTTACGCAGACAGCATTCCTGCGGGTCCTCAGATCAGACGGGAGGGTTTTGTGTCCCCAGAAACCCAAGGACTAGTACGTGGCTGGGAGGAGATGGTGCACGATACGGTCATACTCAGCGACCAGGAACACTCGGAAGCTAATGCCACCTCAAATCTATGCTGCATGGGCTCCCTTATCTTGCAAAGCCTGCTAAAGGACCCCAGGATTCGTGCTATCAAGGAGAGGGATCATTACTGGTTGGCAACCCTTCTTGATCCACGATACAAGGGTAAGGTTGCAGAGCTCCTCCTGCCCTCACAGAGGGAGGACAGGATGAAACGACTTAGACGCTCTAAAACGACACTTGTGTAACACCTTTCCAGGCACTGGTAGGTTACCAAGTGATGACACAGGTGCTTCTGAGGCTGCGGATGATCAGAGGAGTAGTGGTGAAGGCCGGGGCCGCTTGACTGATGCCTTTTGCAATTTTTTTTAGTCCATGACGCCCAGGGACATCAAATGTAGGCACCCATTGCCAGCGTCTTCCCCATATGGTGCAGGACTACCTAGTGGGAAGGGCAGACCTGGATACCTTTATAGCAGGTGATCCACTGGCTTACTGGGTGTTGAGATTGGATCACTGGCCAGAATTTAGCCAATATGCTCTGGAGCTACTAGGTTGCCCTTCATCCAGCGTGCTTTCTGAAAGGATGTTCAGTGCCGCTGGAGGTTTTGTCACAGACAAGAGTGCGTCTGTCCACCGACTCTGTAGACCGACTGACATTTATAAAAATTAATTAGTCCTGGATCAGCAGCGATCACTCCTCTGATGCTGATGTAACTGACTAGATTGGGGATCTCTTCTGCAATCCCAAAACCTCCACCACTGCACTCTTCCACAATACCTCAGAGGGGTTACGTTGTGAAGGCTCTAGCTGGCACCAAAGGCCCAATATTTGGATGCACTATCTCGTGTACCAGATTCATATTGTAATATTTGACGACAGGGTCCACCCCTGCACTCTTCCACAATACCTCAGAGGGCTTATGGTGTGAAGGCACCAAAGGTCCAATTTTAATGCACCTGTTGGTACTTTCATCCAAAGCCTGCATAAGTTTCCAAAGCCTGCATAAAAATCACTAAACTTGTTCTGAATGTCCTAAAACGTCTCCTCTTTTCATACAGGATGCCGCCCCAAGCAGTTGTTTATGAATAGATTAAAGGAAACCCATTTACCGTCATTTGAAATGTCATTTTTTTCTTTTTAAATGTTTCTATACATCCTTCAAATCCGCCACTTCATGGGCAGGCTATGGGGACCTCCTAGGCATGATATTTGAAGGAATTTTTCGTCTTTTTTCTTAACCTTTTATGTCATGGAAAAATCAATGTTCCTTTAAAAATGTTTTTTTTTAACTTTGTCCTGGTTTCCGGTCCCCCAGGGCACTACCCGGACCCCCATACACCTTTTATGGCAAATATCTTACATATATGCCCTCTTGGAGGGCACTCTAAAAATCTAACGTTCGAGTCCCATTGACTTGCATTGAGTTTGAATCGTGTTCGAATTTTTTCAAACACGGGCCATCTCTAGTTGTGGCTTCCAATATTCCATTTCCTGCTCTTTCCCTGTTAACCATTACTGTCACGCCTTCTTTGATCCAAATCCTTTTATTAAATGCTACAATTTATTGCCTTTTATTTTTCTCATCTTTCAGGGATGTGATCGTTCAGAAGGAGCTTCGTGACTGGGGTCTAAGCTTTGATAGCAAGCTCTTGATGTTTCAAGGTCGAACTTTACCTGCAGAAAAGATTGTTACAACCGGAGGCAGCGTAAGCACTTCGAGGCGTCAGGGGCCCGAGAGCCAGTCTGTTGCGTGTTTTTTATATATTTTTTTTATGCAAACACAACATGCAGCTTAATCAAAATTCTCATTTCTGCACAGTATTCGTACGAGCCCGGATTTGCCGAGTGGACAAGGGCAATGAAAAGCTATAGCTTGGTCACCGCCATAAATCTGAACTCATGGTTGTTGCTGTTCACCAGGAGAAACTACGATGAGGCAAACCAACTCCTGCAACACCTGTTCAAGGTGTCCGGTCAGCTGGGAATCTATTTAAATAATGCAAACATGTAAGATGTCACTCTGACCACTTTTGCTTCGGTCACCGCTATCCTGGGATGTCTGTGTGACATTTTATAGATGGGCGAACACGTTAAATATCAACGTCTTTGGAAACATGGGGCCCTGCTCATCCAAGCCACTAGGTAGAACGGCTCGTGCTGCTATTCGGACCCAGCCGCAGGCTCTGCTTTAGCGGCTCCTCACTGCATGTTGCGGCTTCATGAACACTTGCATAGGAGTCGTTAACCTCCCCGGCGGTATTCCAGAGTGTGGCTCGGGGTTAAATTTCAGTGCTGAAAATGATGACCCCGAGCCACACTCGGGTTGATACATACCTGTGTCTGCGTTCCCTCTGTCCTCCCGCAGTCACCACCGTCCGATCGCAGCATCCTGCTTCCGGGTTTCGTTATCTTTTCTCTGGGTCTATTATGGGGCATGGGCCTGGAGCTGCTGCTCCAATAGCCCCTATGTTAATCCGGCCCTGTTTGGTGGTTCCCAACTGTCCTCAAGTTCGAGGTACACAACACCTTTATCAGGCCAGGTTTTAAGGATCACCTTGGGTGAAATGCAGACTGAATCCTGCAATCACGGAGAAGCAAATCCGATCACCTGTGCTACAGATCCTCAAACCTGACCTGTTAGGGGGACCTGAGGACCAAGGTTGAACTGATGTACAGTACGGCTGTAAGAACACTGAGATGACGTATGTAGAACATACTGTATACAGACACTCAACTGCTTTTTCAATTTGTGCTCAGACATATTAATATTAAGCGTGTTTTACTTTTCAGGCTTGAAATAGAGGACAGTCAAGCTGCCTACATGCACGCTCTGAGGCAGCACGTCACAAACACTACACAAATGGTATGTACACTGCAGGCTATATGTCCCTTATCCAACATGATGTCATGAGTAGGGATGAACCGAACACCCCCGAGTTCGGTTCGCATTCGAACTCGAACTTTCCAAATGTTCAAACTCGAACTCAATACAAGTCAATGGGACTCAAAATTCGGTTTTTAGAGTGCCCTCCAAGAGAGAATATATGCTAGATATTTGCCATAAAAGGTGTATGGGGGTCCGGGTAGTGCCCTGGGGGACAGGAAACAAGGACAAAAAGTAAAAACATTTTTAAAGGGACAGTGAGTTTTCCATGAAATAAGGGTTAAAAATAAAAACGAAAAATTCCTTCAAATATCGTACCTAGGAGGTCCCCCATAACCTACCTGTAAAGTGGCGGATTTCTAGGATGCATAGAAACATTTAAAAACAACGTCTGGGTAGTGCCCTGGGGGACAGGAAACCAGGACAAAAAGTTTTTTTAAAAAAAAGTTTTTAACCCCTTCACTGCTGACGACGTGTGGGCTCAGTTACTCCCGCTGTATGCTGAGGACGTGTCCCACACATCAGCTTTGCGGGACCACCGGCGGAGATACTCGCCTCTGTCCGGGTCCTGCGGCGTTCTGACTTCAGCGTCATCAGAGGCTGAAATGAAGCTCCTCCCGACGTAAATGACAACATCACGCGATGATGTCATTTCCAGGCGACCCCCCCCCCCCCGGCAATGCTGGGAGATCGCCGGGAACGGAGGGGGGAGGAATCCAGTCTTCCCTTTTAAGCAGTGCCTGGCTGTAACCCCTTTGGCACCGGGTCGCACTTCGGCCTTGCTCCGGTGGGTGCCGCCATCTTGGATGGCGGCTCCACCCCCGGGTCCCCCCTCACTGCCTGACGTCCTCACGCATAGCGTGATGACGTCAGATAGCCGGGGAACCCCTAGCTGCCCGGAATCCCCTGGTGGAGATGGGGGTGCCTCATTTGAACTCCAATATCTCCAGGCAGCTAGGGGGTCATGGAGGGTGTCAGTCGAAAGGCCTGTGCATGGCCTTTCGAATGATGCCCAACATGACCAGGTATAAAGTAAAAAAAAATCTGTTTTTGTTTTTTATTAAGGCAGCAATATTGTTCACATTTCAATTATAATGTGAACAATGATGCTGCGCTAATGATTTTTTTCTATGGGGTGTGTTTGCTATAAATCACGTAATTCCCCCACAAAATGTAACAAGTCCCCATTTCTAATTTTTGTACAAGCGCACCCCATAGAAAACATAACCGCAAACGCTCTTGTGCTAAAATGTGAAAAAAAACAACACTTTACACACTGCAGATGATTAAAAATTCTATTTATATTGCATTTTTTGTCATAATATACAGGCAGGACATGACGTATACATATAAAAATGATATATTCTGAATCTGCGGAGTCTGCCGGAAAGAACGATTTCTAATATGTCTGGGTTATTTAATAAAATGTGGCTTCAAATCACGTTTAAACATGAGCATAAGCAGTAAAAATTAGCTGAGCACACAGCAGTGAAATGCAGCATATTAGAGGAAGATTTAGTAGAGAAATTAACACTTCTCAGAAGCAGACACCACACCCACAGTATAGTCTACATACATACAATGTATCAAATTCATTAGACCAGACTAGAAACACCTGTTTACCGTTTGAGAACACAGGTCATTTAGAGGTGAGAATCTTTGCACGTACACATTAGTTTTTAATTCGATATCTAATAAACCGTTGCTTATAATATTCTGCAGTAAAGAGTCTTTATTTCTAGATAATTTTTTTAAGCATTTTTTTATACTTTTTTCAAAAAAAAAAAAAATCCGCACTCGAACCGAACACGCCAAGAAGTTCGCGAACGCCCGAAGTTCGAATCGAACTCCGAACTGATCGAACAGCTCATCCCTAGTCACGAGTGGAAAATTCCACCGCTGACCACATGTACGAAATTATTAAAATTGTATAAAACGCTCGTCGGGTTGTGCGTATAAGGGGTGTAAGAGACCTAGGTTTTCCGGTTTAGTTTAATTCAGCATCCAAGATACCTCCTTTTATTGTATGAATACTAGCTTCGCTCGTGTGGATTGTGGGATTTTTTTACAATTGTTTTTAAAAGAAGCATTAGTTTTTTTTTTTTCAAAACTGTACAAAATCTAATTTACAGGTCGTGTTAATATACAGGTCGTTATTGCAGACGTTATTCAGGGCCTATTGGCTACAAAACAAAGTTTTATTCATATGCGTTTTCTCTTGGGTCAATCCCCGCTACCTTCAAAGTTTGTCCCTGGGACTTGTTGATGGTCATCACAAAACAAACCTTTAGGGAGAACTGAAGTCTTTTGAATTGAAAGGGATATTCTGAAGGTATAAGAGGGATGTGCGGTATGAACAAACTCCCCAGGCCAGAACCGGTTAGCACCGTAGCCGCAATCCTTTTTCTGTGGAGTGCTTTTACTTGCAATCTGACATTACAGAGCTTAGGTGGGTTGAGGTTCTGCAATAATATCCCAGGTTCTCCCACGCTGGTCCATTGAGGGAGTGTGCGAGGGCTGGCTGTGAGAGGGAAGCAGACCTGCTGGAGAAGTGAGGGGTGTGAGATGCCTGGCTGTGAGACGCACTGCATAGACTCAATTCTGTGTGCAGTAACTGCATCCCTCTGATCTGCTGATCCAGTATCTCAACTGGATTTTGGGAAAATGGTAAATTATGGGTTTAACTTTTCATTAAGAATCAAAATGCCAATTTTCATGTCTGTAACATCTTCTGTTTTTGAGCTATAGGTACCCTGTTTAAAAGTGTTCACCCCGTTTCCCTTACTTGGGGTTCTTGGAAAATGGTAGTGCACTTGTGATTTATAATCTTCTTGAAAAATAAACAATTTTCACGCCTGTAACCTCTTTGGTTTTTTGAAATATAGGTATACGGATAAAAGTATTCACACCCCTTTGGTGTTGTACCAGAGCGCTCTAATACTAAAATTCCGCTTTGCTTTGTTTCCAGGTTGTCTGTGTTCTGTCCGGCGCTCAGAAGGCGAAATACGACTCCATAAAGAGATTCCTGTGCGTAGATCGTCCCACTCCAAGCCAGTGTGTGCTGGCAAAGACTCTCAGCAGGCCCAATACCATCCTGGCCGTAGCCTTGAAGATTGCCTTGCAGATGAACTGCAAAATGGGAGGTGCCCTTTGGTCTCTGGAGATCCCTGCAAGTTTCTTTTATATCCGTATTATAAAATGTAATTGTGCGATTTATGTATTAAAATGCCACCATTTGGGCAAAACATGTTCTTATTTGAAAGGGAGTCGCTCACCATATTTGGACTTTGGCCCCTTCCAAATTGGGAATGAATAAGATTCAATGTATGAGACAGACAAACTTCTATATCAGGGTTTCCCAAACCTGTCCTCAGGACCCTCCGCCTCGCCAGTTTTGACAGATATCTGAAGCACAGCACAGGTGATATGATTTGCTGCTCAGTGATTGCAGGATTCAATCTCTTTCCCCCAAGGTGATCTGCAAAATCTGGCCTGGTTGAGGGTCCTGACTGAGGACAAGTTTGGGAAACACTGTTCTATATGCTATTCTATCAAATTGGGTTTATGTAGATCTGGTGTCTCATTGTTTTGTCTTTTTCTTTGTTTCATTCTTTGTCTTGCTTTCTTTCGTTCTTTGTCTTTTCTCCTTTTCTTTCTTTTTCTTTTTTCTTTCTTTCTCCTTTGCTTTCGTCTTCTTTGCTTTCGTCTCCTTTCTCTCTCTTCTTTCTCTTCTCTGATCTTTTCTCTGCTCTTTTCTCTTCTCTGCTCTTTTCTCTTCTCTGCTCTTTTCTCTTCTCTGCTCTTTTCTCTTCTCTGATCTTTTCTCTTCTCTGATCTTTTCTCTTCTCTGCTCTTTTCTCTTCTCTGATCTTTTCTCTTCTCTGATCTTTTCTCTTCTCTGCTCTTTTCTCTTCTCTGCTCTTTTCTCTTCTCTGCTCTTTTCTCTTCTCTGCTCTTTTCTCTTCTCTGCTCTTTTCTCTTCTCTGCTCTTTTTTCTCTTCTCTGCTCTTTTTTCTCTTCTCTGCTCTTTTTTCTCTTCTCTGCTCTTTTTTCTCTTCTCTGCTCCTTTCTTTCTTTCTGAGAATAAACTTCATATTTCAACTGTTTTTTGGATAAATTGTAAAGTATCTTCCACTGATGGCAAGAGGAAGCGGCAGATCGCATGGTCATCTCCACCATGACAGGTAACAGATTTTCAGGGGTTTAGTTAAGTGATTATGCAAAAGCTGAACGACTTAACACCAGGTTTGGGAGTCAGGATTTCTTTGAGAAATCCAGATCCTGGATAGAGTAACCAGCTACCTTTTTTGGTAATATCTTTCTAGTCCGAGGCACAAATGAACTTGTATACAAAGTGTGCAAGGTATAAGTCGTGACTTGCACAACCTAGGCGCCGCAAACTGCATCACTATTGGCACGTGTGCTTTAAGTATGAGATTTCTGTAGCGCCAGCGCAATAGCATGCTGTCAGTGTATACTGCCACTACACACACCACGAGCTTAGCGCCAATAAAGCATAGAAAACAAAGAATAACATGACACAAAGAAAAAATGGTCAGCGCCCAAATTTGTGCCACCACCGGTATCCCAATGCCAAACCAGATCTATAGAGGTTCCCCCAAACCAGTGTAACAAGCATAGAAATACGTATCTGGTAGCGCGATGGTAATCGCTTCTTGGTGTTCAGGTGGTTCTCATGATTTACGTTATCCACATGGATTATATAAAAAGGAGGCAAAACACAAAATACATATGATAGTGCAGGATGTATAAATAGAATATTGGTGTAATCCTAATAGACTATTCCACTCACAAGTGTAGAGCCCGATCACTGGCTCTGAGTGGTAGAGTGCATCTGGGTCCTTTTTCTTCCTATTATTCTGAAGGAGACCCACACCCTTCACGATCGATAACCCCTCTTAGGCGTCAGATATGGAAGGAAGCATAAAAACAAGATTTCTTTCTTTCTTGTGCAGATCCACCAACCAAAATATACAATAGTACAGACAGAGTGTAAACTCGCGTTCGATGGAGCTTATATCCAAGCTCTGGGTGGTCGTGCCAGTGGGTTTGTTTAGAAGGTGAAATCCACAAAAGACCATAAGCGAATTCCAGGACAACGGGACCAAATTAAAAAAAACTTAATTAAAACATAAGATAGTAAAAATATGTTAAATCTGGCTCAGCCAGGTCGCCAGAACGCGTTTCGCCGTTGGTTACGGCTTCATCAGCTGGTTTAGAGTCCTTGAACATTGCCACATATATATAGTCCCCTTTATTGGGATAAAAGTGTCCCCATGTGTCCGGAATCCGTTGGCGTGCGTTCCACGCCACTGTGGACCAACCCTCGATGCGCGCCGCCATTTTGCGCATGCGCGTTGATGGTACGTGCGCTCCATGCGTTCCACCCTGTATTTCCGGTATCTTGCGCTCATTGATGGAGGCAATCGGCCCTTCGTAGGAGAGATTATTAGAGGATGGAATCGTAATATGGTCTCCTGCGGATGACCCCATAATGGAAAAAGGGATGTCAGTACCCCTCCATCTACATACATATATACAAAAAATGGTACACAGACTCCCTTCCCATGGATACCATCTCGGGCGAAAATAAAAATTGTTGACCTCAAACTGATGTGGAACATGGATTTATTCAATGGTGGAGTGTATAAAATCATATACAATGAAGGCTAAATATCTGCTGTATGTAGAATATATAGCGCTATAACCAATATGCTGTAAAGGGTGTAGTGTATATACCTACCTATAGTTAAAAAATAAAGTGAATTTTTGCTACTAAAAACTATATTAAAAATGGATGTTATCCAAATCTGTATACACAGAAGATTAAATCGGTGCACAACTAATAACTATTAAGAATAAAACTATATATTTATTATATATATGTGGACTATATATATGTGGCAATGTTCAAGGACTCTGTAAACCAGCTGATGAAGCTGTAACCAATGGCGAAACGCGTTCTGGCGACCTGGCTGAGCCAGATTTAACATAGTAAAAATATATCTTATGTTTTAATTAAAAGTTTTTTTTTAATTTGGTCCCGTTGTCCTGGAATTCGCTTATGGTCTTTTGTGGATTTCACCTTCTAAACAAACCCACTGGCACGACCACCCAGAGTTTGGATATAAGCTCCATCGAATGTGAGTTTACACTCTGTCTGTACTATTGTATATTTTGGTTGGTGGATCTGCACAAGAAAGAAAGAAATCTTGTTTTTATGCTTCCTTCCATATCTGACGCCTAAGAGGGGTTATCGATCGTGAAGGGTGTGGGTCTCCTTCAGAATAATAGGAAGAAAAAGGACCCAGATGCACTCTACCACTCAGAGCCAGTGATCGGGCTCTACACTTGTGAGTGGAATAGTCTATTAGGATTACACCAATATTCTATTTATACATCCTGCACTATCATATGTATTTTGTGTGTTGCTTCTTTTTTATATAATCCATGTGGATAACGTAAATCATGAACCACCTGAACACCAAGAAGCGATTACCATCGCGCTACCAGATACGTATTTCTATGCAAAGAATAACATGACCCTTAACATGTAAAAAATGTAAAACACGTATGGGATCTGTAACATGCCCTATTTAATACGAATATTATCGGCATTCCGTTTTAAGGGATAAAGGGATTCTCGCACGTGCTTTCAATGTCTTGATACAATGTGTTCACAAAGTCCCCTTAATCTGTTCTTTCAGTTACCAGAAGCGATGGTCGTTGGCATTGACTGCTATCATGACACCCTAGCTGGGAGAAAATCCATTGCTGCCTTTGTTGCGAGTATGAATAAAGGCCTGACCAGGTAATCTATATGAAAGATGTCACACTTTAACGGAAAAGCCACCAAAACGTTAAAGGGACACTAACCGAAGCTGTAACTAGATTACTTGTGCATTATACACTTGCCGATAATTGCACATCTACCTCCCTGGCCCATCAGCAATCAGTTTGTGTATACAGCATAATTTGCATAAACCAAACGTTTGTACGCTCATGCCCATCAGTTTTGATTCACAATGGCACCACTCATTTGGCCACCCACACTCAGCTCAGTGAACCACATGCTCAATACCATTCAATCTTGGTCAACCATACTTGATCAGGCCACTCTGCCCCTGCTCCATCTCATTCAGTAAGTCACTCAAATGCCACTGACAACCCTGCACACATTCATTCCAGCCTAGTGCGCTTGTGTGCATGGAGCCCTGGTGCCTTGTGTGCTTTTCCTACACATGCGAGCAGGTCCTATGGCTCGCAGAAGGGTCTTCCTCCCTACTCTAACCATACAAGCAATGCACCTGCATGGTACATTGTGGTGGAGCAGATCGGTGTCGATCCTCACACCTTGACCTTGTTAAACAAGCTCTTTGCTGCACTACTCTAATTGCACAGATGGCGGCTCATATTGGTCCCACACCCCTACATGTTGCTGTAATCTACTGGCCTTCTGGTTCTCCTGGACCCTTTCTGGAACATTTCTCAGACTGGCTCCATCACTTTCTCTCATCTGACATTCCATCTCTCATCCTTGGAGACTTTAACATTCCTATTGACTCTCCCTCCAACCCCCACGCATCCAAATTATTTATCTCCTCCTTGGGCATTAAAGTGGTCCAACCCTCCTACCCACCAAGTTGGCAACACCCTCTCCCAGGTCTCCCACCTCTCCCAGGTCTCCCCCTTTCCAATCACAACCTCCTTTGCTGGATACTTCTGCTTCTACCACCCCTCCTCTTCTACCTCAAAGGCAACTTTTGCCCTGAATCCTAAGCTACTCCCAACAATCTATCCTCTTCTGTTTTCAACCTTCAACTGCACTGACCAAGCCACTGATATCTACCGCTCTGTTCTCTCCATCAATTGACAAACTCGCTCCTACCTCTGTCCCACACACAGGTTTAACCGGCAACCATGGCACAATAAGTACACAAGATATCTACGCTGTTCCAGGGCAGCTGAACGTGGTTGAAGTCTCACACCTCCGCTGACTTCCCGCACTACAAATTCATTCTCCGCTCATACAGTCTTGCTCCATCCATCGCTAAACAATCTTTCTCGTCCCCCTTATCTCATCCTTTTATCAGGATTCCAGATGTCTTTGTGTAGTAAAGTGTTATACTGATCTACCACTAGAGGGCATAGGTGTTTGTGTTACCTGTTTTCTGTTAATGTAAATATGGCTATATTACAATCTACGTGCAAATGTTTGCGCTGGCGCGAATAATCCTTAACGTGAGAGGTAAAACCCTTTGCCGTATTACATAGTCAGCGCAACAAACGCACGCAATAGTCTACCGCGGGTGAACCTGCGCGAGCTTATTGTACTGCGCATGTCCTATTCTTAACATTGTGAGCGCAAATGCGAATGTGCGCTGGCATGAGGATGGTATTACAATCTATTCGCGGTAATTACCGCATGGCCTTTGCGCGCATGATTTTAGCAACTGCAAAAAGCTGGTGTTAATGGCAAATCTGAACAACCTGGCCAAACCAAAATACATCAGTCCAGTAAAATGCATCAAAGTATAGTTGCCCCTTCAACACATACCAAACCAATAAAATGGAGAAGTTGTGTGTGCATGTATTATCGCTGCAGCATATATGCTCAGATTGACTGCGGCAGGTGCAATTTCTTAACGTGAGATAATTGTGGTTCTTAATTCTGATTGGCTGAACCGCGAGAAAAAAAAGTCAGGTTTTTTTGCATGAGCCGGTACTGCGCCAGCATTTGGCCGCGTCCTGTGTGCGTGCGGTGTTGATCGGCGGATGAAAAAACGCACGAGGATTAGAATTCCAGCGGTGATTTGCACGCGCAAAACTTTAACGCTTTGCACAAAGATTTTCACTTTACGCTAGAGTTTTTGTGCAAACATTGTAATATAGCCCATAGTGTTTCCAGGTCAGGGGTTGACAGTTTTCCTGAGTGGGAGTGCTGTGTCTGTACCAGCCAATAAAGAGAATAAGTAATTCATCCACAACCTGTCTCTGCATCAGTCATATGAAGATATTTCATAATTGGCGATGAGGTTAAACTGGTGTGTATGGAGACACTTATGTGAAGGTTCAGAGTCTGCATAGCAGCTGAAGACAAGCTAAAAAGAAAAAACCTGCAGGAAAAGTCGTTTGCTGAGACAGGATGGCACTGGTGGGCCAGGTGAACCCCTTTTGATTGTGAGTTGCAAGCATGGGAGGAATACATAGAAATGTTGGAATATTTTTCTCAAACAAATGAGATCACTGATGCCGGCAAGAAGAAAGCGGTGTTAAGTGCAGTCGGTGCTTCTACATAGTTTGCTGAGAAGTTTGCGGTGTCATGCGACGCCAGCTGAGTGTCATGCCTGCTACTGCTCCTGCAGTACGGCCTTCCCAACAGAGAGGGCGCCAGTCTTTGAATCAGGCCACTTTGTATGCCACACCTGGTCAGGGATCTAGGCCTTTAAATATCAGTTCCAGTCTGTGCTCTGAGCCCTGACGTGGTTATTTCTAGCCTTCAGTGCGTTTCTACAGCTTATGCTTATTGATTTTCTGGTTTGACTTCTGGCTTGTATTTTGACTGTGTTTTCTGTATTATCCCTTGGCATATGTTTACCTCGTGTACCGACCTCTGGCTTGTTTATACTACGATATCTCTCCTGTCCCTGATCTGTACTTCTGTGTATTCTAGATTAGTACCTGGCCATTTTAAGGACCAGCTTCTCAGTTTAGGGTCCTTTCTTGCCTTTCTGGGTTTTGTCTGCGAGCTGGGTGACCCTATATCCTTACACTGAGAAAACTTATCAGGATCTTGTCATTGTGCTCAAGGCCCATTATAATCCAAGGTTCTATCCAGAGATACAAGGTTAATTCACGCACGTGAAAAATGGACGAGACAGTGGCTGAGTTTGTGGCGGGGTTAAAAAAGTTAGCCCAACACGGAGTATGGGCCTACGCTTCAACAAATGCTTTGTGACAGACTGGTGTGTGGCGTTAATGACAGGATGCAGAGAAGGCTGTTGGAAATGGATTTGACCTTTTTGAAAAGGCCCTTAATATGTCAGGTGATTGAATCGGCTAACAGACATCAGGGCTCTCCAAGGCCTATCTGTGGATGAAGAATCGCAGACTCCAAGGTCACGAACGATACAGGCAGCGATGCATAAGGTGTGCTCGTCAGATAAGAGGGGCAGAACATGGACTATGAGTGCTACAGGTGCAAAGGGAATCATGCGCCCAACGTATGCAAGTTTATTATGGAACTGTGCCACAAATGTGGGAAACGGGGACACATTAAGCGGGCATGCAAATCCAAGCTTGTAATGCGGGATTACAAGCCCCCCTTTCACGGATTGATGGGGGGGAGAGAAAAGAGAACGGTAGGAGGTCACATTTAGTGAGAGAAGATGGTGTGAGTGAGACAGAAGATGCAGGTGACATAAATACAATATACAGTGTCTCACATAATATGCCTAAAGTGGCTCCTCTTGTACAGAAGTTAAAAGTGAATGGCACGGACATTGAATTTGAGGTGGACACAGGATGTGGCATTACAATTATCAGCAAAAAGCAATACTCAAAGCTATGGAAAAAACAGACATACCAGAGTGGGTACCATGCAGGAACCTGAAGTTAAAGACATCTACAGGTGAGAAGATGCTTGTTAGGTCAGGTTATAGGAACAGTGCAGTGTCAGGAGAAAAGAGGAAAACTAACTATGGTAGTGGTTGAAGGGGCCGGGTCAAATTTGTTGGGGCGAAGCAGGATGAAAGACGTAAAATTGTTACCCCAAATGGTGAATACAGTAACCGTCAGTCCAACACTAAATGTGGTCGACCTTCTAGACAGATATGGTAAGGTGTTCAAAGAAGAGCTAAGTCAGCTGAAAGGCACCACAGCTAAAATTAATGTGAACTCCGAGGCCCAAGCAGGATTTTAGAAGCCACAACGGATACCTTTTGCTGTCAAACCTCTGGAGGCAGAACTGCAGAGACTGGTAGATGAGAAAATGATTGAACCGGTACAATTTTCAGAATGGGCAGCCCCCATCATGCCGGTGAGGAAGCCGGATGGTTCCATGTGCATCTGTGGAGATTACAAACAGGAAACTGAGCATCCAGTGTGGAGCAGTATCCTATTCCTAAAGTGGAAGAATTGTTTGCTCAGTTGGCAGGAGGCCACAAATTCTCCAAACTGGATATGTGTCATGCGTATCAGCAGATTGTGCTTGATGAAAGCGCTAAAAAGTATGTGACTGTTAATACATGCATAGGGTTGTATACTTACTGTAGATTGCCATTTGGAGTGGCGTCGAGCCCAGCTATTTTCCAACGCACTATGGAGGGAATCTTACAAAACATGCCGACTGTCGCAGTCTACTTAGATGACATTTTAGTTACTGGCGCCACCGAGGAGGTTCATTTAAGAAATCTAGAAGTTTTCGCTCTGCTAAAAAAAGTGAACTGAGATTGAAAAGGAGTAAGTGTGAATTACTGGGAAGGGAGGGTTTTTTCTGAGTCACAAGATCAGTGCTGCAGGTGTGCAGCCAGTTGCGGGAAAAAGTCCAGGCCACATAAGAAGCACCCACACTGCAGTCTGAGTGAACTAAAGGCTTACTTGGGCCTACTGAACTATTACCATAAATTCCTACCAGGTTTGTCCACCTTACTAGCACCTTTGCATGCACTATTGAGGAAAGAGACTAAATGGACCTGGGGTTGTGAGCAAGAGGCCTTTTGAAAAGTCCAAAATCTTCTCCAGTCGGGTGCCTTGTTGGTGCAATATGTCAACAAACCCATTATCCTGGCTTGTGACGCTTCCCCTTATGGCATGGGGATGGTGTTGTCACACAGGCTGGAGGATGGAACAGACTGGCCAATAGGGTTCCTCTCACGGACCCTGAATGCAACGGAGAAAAATTATTCCCAATTGAGGAGGGCCTTGCTGTGATTTTTGGGGTAAAGAATTTTCACACATACTGTACTTGTATGGGAGACAATTTACCATCGTAACAGACCATAAAGCACATTATTTAATGAACTGAAGGAGGAGCCACATATGGCCTCACCCCGCATTCAGAGATGGGCTGTGACGTTATGTGGATATGAGTACTCTGCTGTGTACAAAGCAGGAAAGGATCATCAAAATGCGGATGGCCTGAGCTGGTGGCAGGAGAGGTGGAGACTTCTGCTGAGGAAGAACGTACTTCTGTTGGAAGAAAGTGGTGTACCATTGATTTTAAAGCCGAACAGGTGAGGAAATGGAGAGATACGGATACCGTTTTGGCGTGTTCGTGTTTGTCCTCAGGATGGCCATAAAGAGTGGATAATTCAATGTTTGGAGCTTATGCAAAAAGGGAAGCGGAATTTACAGGGTTATTCAGAGAGTGGTGAAAGTTAGAATGACTGGAGAATGGAAAATTCTAGGTTAAAATAGCAGATTTGGAAAGGGAGATGAATGGGAGAATTTATGGTTTGGCTATTTTGACCTAGAATTTTCCATTCTCCAGTCATTCTCCTGCTTTTCACCTCTCTGAATAACCCTGTTAGTGTGCAGGCAGGTTGTGTCTTGTGGGTTGATTGAGTAGTCATTCCACCCCCAGGTCATACAGACCTACTGAAACCGTTACACACCAATCATCAAGGCATAATCAGAATGAAAGGACTGGTGTGGAGCTATATGTGGTGGCCGAAGATGAATGCCAATATATAGAAGGAATGGTGAAAACTTGCACCTTGTGCCAAGAAAATCGAAATTCTCCCCAGTGTGCACTTTACGTCCTTGAAGTACCAAGCCTCCCATGGAGAAGCATTCACATTGATTATGCTGGCCCATGGATGGGTAAGATGTTTTTGATTTTTGGATGCTTACTCTAAATGGATAGAGGTGTACCCCTTAAATAAATCCAGCTCCGCAGTAACTGTTCAATGTCTCAGAGTTTTAGTCACCACCATTTCAGGTATTCCATGTTATCAGACAATGGCAGCAGTTTTAAAAGTATGGAGTTTCAAGAGTTTATGGCCTGAAATGGTATTAAACACTTAACCACAGCACCTTACCATGCAGCGTCCAATGGACTGGCAGAAAGGGTGGTGCAGACATTTAAAGGCCTGATGAGAAAAAGCTCAGATTCCATTGAGGTCAGGCTGGCTAGGGCGTTGTTTAGTTACAGGATAACTCCTCAGTCGACATCTAGAAAATTGCCTGCAGAACTGTTGTGTGGAAGAAAATTGTTCCTCCTTGGACCTAATACATCCAGATTTTAAAGGTCAGATGTAGGAAAAACCATTGGAGCAAAAGCTTTATCATGATCAACATGCTAAGGAGAGATATCTAATGGAAGGAGACATAGTTTACACTAGAAATTTTGGTGTGGGACCTGCCTGGATTCTGGGACATTTCAGGAAAAGACGGGACCGGTGTCATGCACAGTCGCACTTGGTAATGGCCAGATTGTGCGTCATCATATTGACCTGGTGAGAACTAGGGATGAGCTGTTCGGGTTTGGACGGTTCGGGGTTCGACCCGAACTTAGCCTGTTCGAGCAGATCGTGAACACCGAACATTTCCAGGTGTTCGCCGCATGTTCGACCACAATGCATTTTCCCACTGGCCTGAAGCTCGTAATTGGCTACAGCCTTGCACCTGACCACAGGTCTGGTGCAAGACTGGTTCAACACTATGGCCAAAATTTGACCAATCAGGACTCTGAGCGGTGATTGGCAATCATGGGCTCACAGAGCTAAGTCCCGCAGCACACTATATAACGTTTCCACGCAACACTTCTGCACGCATTTCAGAGGAGATTTCAGCGGAGATAGTTGTCTTGTTACTGCCAGTCTGCCACGCTACTGGGGGGGGGGGGTCTGGGGGTGTCTCATTTCTACCAAATATCAGGGAATTTAGGTGATGTGTGTCTTGTCACTGTGCCAGCAATTTTTTTGGGGGTTTAAAACTTTGTTGAAAACATTTGTGGATTGAGGTGATCTTCTGTGTCTTGTCACACAGCCAGCAAGTCTTTTTGGGGCTCACTAATTTCTTTAAAACATTTGTGAATTGAGGTGATCTGTGTCTCGTCACACATCCTGTACCATGCAGTATTTGGGGCTCACTAATTTCTACAAAACATTTGTGAATTGAGGTGATCTGTGTCTCGTCACACATCCAGTACCACGCTGTATTTTGGGGCTCACGAATTTCTTTAAAACATTTGTGAATTGAGGTGATCTGTGTCTTGTCACTGGCTGCCAGCTATCAGTGTGTCTCACTGAGTTATACCAGAGTTATTTAAATCTTTATACCAGAGTTGAATCAGAGTTCTGTATATATTAATCTATTGTCACGGCTCACTGCAGGGTTAAGGATTCGAGCCCAATATGCGGTTACTCAGATGAAGAGGCAGAAAAGGGGGGTTGTAATCAAGAACATAGGTTTATTGAATAAACAAACTTAAACCAGGAAGGGGAATCTGAATAACTAATAACGATAGATAGGAGCTGGATGGGCAGGATAAAATATACAGAGGACAAGATATACTTAGCAGAAGGGGTATACAGGACAGGACACTGAATAGCACAATAGGGCTAACAGAAGATACTGGATGCTGAATAAAGAATAAACACAGGTGAACAGGAACTGAACACTGAATAAAGAATAAAACACAAATCAGAGCTTGACTGAACAAAAAATGGAAAACAGATACAAAAGAACACACTAACTGGTACGAGGGTGGAGGATCAAAAGACACAGAAGGCAAGAAGACAACATAAGATCAGGCGCGGTATCAGAAAGGTCAAGACTGGAGAGTGGTTAAATCAGGCATTGGTCGGTGGCAGGCGGCTGGCATAGAAGTAGTCAGAGTCCAGAATCCAATGTCATACACGGGTTAATCAATAGATGGGATGATGGGAGTTGCAAAGGGATCCAGAAAATGGGGAATGCAAGGAATGTCCAGGAAGGAGGGTAGCAGAGATAAGGGAGTCCTCAGGATACCAGATGGAGGGGTTCTCAGGATACCAGATGGAGGGGTTCTCAGGATACCAGATGGAGGGGTTCTCAGGATACCAGATGGAGGGGTTCTCAGGATACCAGATGGAGGGGTTCTCAGGATACCAGATGGAGGGGTTCTCAGGATATCAGAAGGAGGGGTTCTCAGAGTGCCAGCTGAGCATCAGGCAGGTCAGTGCATAGCACACAGGTCAGGCTTGCAATGAGTCGTTCTATTGTTAGAAAAGACGATGCAGAAGCCCTGATTCAGAGGTGAGGCTGGATTAAATTGGCAATGCAGGCCCAGCCCACACCTGAGGCTGGAGAGGTGAAGGAAAATCAGGAACAGATCCCAGTGTAGTTAGACACCAGTCCAGGTAAAGGCAAAATCAGGACTGGAACTGCACTTCATTTGCCTTTTTTACCGCGTCTGCGGCGCGAATCGTGACAGCACCCCCGCCTCAAAGACGCCCTCTGGGCGTCTAAAGCCCTCTCAAAGACCTCCAGATCCTCGAGTCGAACCAAAGTTCTGTTAGAGGACCAGACTAACTCCGGTGGCACAGGGTCAGCAGTCACCGCAAACATAGTGCCATTGATCGTTGTCCCCTTCATAGGTGGCACATGGGTGTTTGGGACTGGTTGGCTCTCGGAGTCGGATGAGGAGAAGCTGAGAGGGAGAAAGTCATTGATGGGATCACGATAAGGAACAAATCCACTTGGATAGGTTGCCATAACAACAGATGGCTCAGAGTATAGGGTCCCCAGGTTGTTAGATCTTTGACGAGGTGGCCAGTTGCGGCGCCGTGCGGTTTCCTTTGGCCTTTCATTCTCAGAATCAGTAGTCTCCCAATCAACGTTGGAGTCCACATGAGTGATTGCGGGTGTCCCACGAGTGGCAACAGTGGGCAATGGGCCTTCCACGGAGCCGGTAAGAAGGGGCACCTCCCTTGAGGACAGTGGGGTAGGTACACCAGAGTCAATCGTGGTTACAAGAGGTGCGGTTTCTTGGGGACTCTGCACTCCTTGCTGCAGAGATACTTGGTTGTGCCGGGGTCCACTCGCGGCTTGGGCAAGGGTACTCACTTGCTGTTGCAAGGTGGCGATGGTTTTGGCAGCTGATGACGATTCTGTAGACAGAGTCACAAGGTTGTCGGTTAGCACCGCGATCTCCATGGTGGGTGGTATTTCTGCTTTGGCAGTGGGCACCTCAAGGTCTCCTCGCTCAACCCCCTGGGTTTCTGTGAGGGGAGCTGGGTCAAAGATGTCCTGATCAGCAGTGACCGCGAGACCCAGAGAACCCTGAGGGCCACAGTTGGCACTACCAGCAGTGTAGTTAGGCACCAGGTCCACGGTGGTGGGACAGATCGACATGATGTCCATGGGTTCTGTAGGACCTCCTTCCATAACTCTGGAGGACTCAGGCTCTGTGATGGAGGCCGGTACGGTTTCTCCAGAAGGGACAGGTTCCTCATCCATGGGTTCAGCGCTTTCTGAAGGTCCATAATCCGACTCAGACATATGGGGTGTCACATTAGGAGGTACTGCTGCCGGTATTGGTTGGGGTACCGGTTGTGGTATGGCAGCTGATGGGGTTGACGACTGGGGTGCGGGAACAGTTCTGTGAAGTGGAGCAGACCTTGATTCGGAAGCAGTTTTAGCAACGGGTGTTCTTTGGGGTGCTGACTTCTTTGGGGGTCTCACAGGGCAAACTGGCAAGAAATGCCCTTCTTGTCCACAGTAGATGCAGAGGTTGGCGGCGAAGCGGCGGTTGCGCTCCTCTGTGGATAATGGACCAGGTATTCTTCGTCTTGCAGGGAAGCACCTTTTAGGAGTAGGATTCCCAATGCTCAAAAGCATGCTGCTCAGAAAGTCTGCCAGGTGCATGATGATTTCTTGGATGGCTGTTTGGAGCAGCTCCTTAATGGCCTGAGTAACCACGGGCTCGAGGGTTAAAGGCTTCTGCATACTGTCACGGCTCACTGCAGGGTTAAGGATTCGAGCCCAATATGCGGTTACTCAGATGAAGAGGCAGAAAAGGGGGGTTGTAATCAAGAACATAGGTTTATTGAATAAACAAACTTAAACCAGGAAGGGGAATCTGAATAACTAATAACGATAGATAGGAGCTGGATGGGCAGGATAAAATATACAGAGGACAAGATATACTTAGCAGAAGGGGTATACAGGACAGGACACTGAATAGCACAATAGGGCTAACAGAAGATACTGGATGCTGAATAAAGAATAAACACAGGTGAACAGGAACTGAACACTGAATAAAGAATAAAACACAAATCAGAGCTTGACTGAACAAAAAATGGAAAACAGATACAAAAGAACACACTAACTGGTACCGAGGGTGGAGGATCAAAAGACACAGAAGGCAAGAAGACAACATAAGATCAGGCGCGGTATCAGAAAGGTCAAGACTGGAGAGTGGTTAAATCAGGCATTGGTCGGTGGCAGGCGGCTGGCATAGAAGTAGTCAGAGTCCAGAATCCAATGTCATACACGGGTTAATCAATAGATGGGATGATGGGAGTTGCAAAGGGATCCAGAAAATGGGGAATGCAAGGAATGTCCAGGAAGGAGGGTAGCAGAGATAAGGGAGTCCTCAGGATACCAGATGGAGGGGTTCTCAGGATACCAGATGGAGGGGTTCTCAGGATACCAGATGGAGGGGTTCTCAGGATACCAGATGGAGGGGTTCTCAGGATACCAGATGGAGGGGTTCTCAGGATACCAGATGGAGGGGTTCTCAGGATATCAGAAGGAGGGGTTCTCAGAGTGCCAGCTGAGCATCAGGCAGGTCAGTGCATAGCACACAGGTCAGGCTTGCAATGAGTCGTTCTATTGTTAGAAAAGACGATGCAGAAGCCCTGATTCAGAGGTGAGGCTGGATTAAATTGGCAATGCAGGCCCAGCCCACACCTGAGGCTGGAGAGGTGAAGGAAAATCAGGAACAGATCCCAGTGTAGTTAGACACCAGTCCAGGTAAAGGCAAAATCAGGACTGGAACTGCACTTCATTTGCCTTTTTTACCGCATCTGCGGCGCGAATCGTGACATCTATATATCACTCGCCATGTCTGAAAGAACAAAAAGGACAGGCAGACGCTCCCAGACACAGATAAGAGGGCAAGCAGCCACTGTGTGAGGCTGTGCCTCTGGTCGTGGTGGACGTGGTGCATCCTCTGCAGGGCACGCTTGTCCTTTCTAACTGGTGCTGGCCGTCTTAAGCAGCAGCAACATACAGAGGACTTGGTGGATTGGCTAACCAGGCCATCCTCATCCACGGAGTCCTCTGCCAGCCAGGCTTCTAGTGCTTTACAGTCCACCTCAGCTGCCAAAGCATCTAATGCAGCCTCCATGTCCACAGCTACTCTTGCCGTAGCATCGCTATCACACACGGAGGAGTCAGCTGAATTGTTTGACTACAATGAAGTGACATGCTGCTTGAGGATGCGCAGCAAGTACAGTGCTCTGATTCAATCTGAGGTTGAGCAAGGGAGTATAATCAACCTAGAGGAAGGGGGTGCCAGTGATGACACACAAATAACCTGCACTCATGTTGCCCCAGCAGCTGCAGCATACTGCCAAGTTGGCTCCAGTGACGAGGAGATAGGGGGTGATGACAATGATGAGGTCACTGACTCCACCTGGGTGCCAGATCGAACTGAGGAATCCAAGTGAGGAGGAGGAGGGGGAGGAGGAGGCACAGCAAACACGAGGCACAACATCCTCTGTGACCAACCGTAGCACTAGCCAGTCCAAGGCATCAGATGTCAGAGCTGCTCCGGTGCATAGCACTGTTGTCTCAAAGAAC
This sequence comes from Leptobrachium leishanense, assembly GCA_009667805.1. Taxonomy (NCBI): domain Eukaryota; kingdom Metazoa; phylum Chordata; class Amphibia; order Anura; family Megophryidae; genus Leptobrachium; species Leptobrachium leishanense. The sequence goes on from CM019064.1 coordinate 437,235,745, forward strand.
ACATGCAGGAACTCTGTTGTCTGGGAGTTCTTTAAGAAATGTGCAGTAGAGCGCAGCGTTGCTATTTGTAATCTGTCAGATGAGGCTTAAACGTGGGAAAGATACCGTACACTTGGGTACCACGTGCTTGAGGCAACATATGAACAAGTGCCACACATCCCGTTGGTGCAAAACTTTGCGTAGGTCCTCCTCCTCATCTGTCTCTACCCCCACTGTATGTCCTGCCATGTCATTGCCTACAACCTCCACCGACAGGGATGATACTACAGTAATGGATGTACCAGGTCCTTCCTCACAATGTGACATCATCCCAGCAGCTGAAGATTTACGCAGTCAGATTACATTGCCGCAGCTGCTGCAGCGAAAACAAAAATATAGTCCCAACCATCCCCAAGCACAGCGTCTAAATGCCAGCTTAGCAAAATTACTCGCATTGCAGCTGCTGCCTTTCCAGCTGGTGGACTCTGCTCCCTTTCGTCAATTTGCTGAATGTGCTGTACCACAGTGGCAGGTTCCAAAACGCCATTACTTTTCACGCAAGGCCATTCCAGCACTATACCAGCACGTGTAAGACAATGTTATCCAGTCATTGGGAAAGGCAGTCAGCAGCAAGGTGCATGTGACTTTAGACACGTGGTCCAGCAAGCATGGACAGGGTCGTTACATTTCCTTCACGGCACACTGGGTAACTCTGATCGCAGCTGGGAGGGATCCAAGACGGGGCTCTGTGCTGAAGCTTGTTCATGCACCACGCCTCCAGAAAGCTGCTTGTATGAGGTCTGTCTGCTCCACCACCACCACCTCTTTCTCCTTCTCCTTCTCCCCATACTGTGCTTGAGCTGGTTTGTTTAGGGGACAGGAGCCACACCGGGTCAGAAATTTTGTCAGCTCTGCAGGGGCAGGTGCAGAGATGGTTAACACCATGCCAGCTTGAGCTGGGAATGATCTGCGATAATGGCAGCAACCTGCTCTCCGCCCTACGCAAGGGTAAATTGACGCATGTACCATGCATAGCACACGTCCTAAATCTGGTGCAGCGTTTCCTAACCAAGTACCCAGGGCTGCCAGAGCTTCTCATCCAGGCCAGAAAAGTCTGCAGCCACTTCAGATGGTCATTCCCAGCAAGCGTTCGCCTGGCAGAAATTCAAAGAGAATTCCACCTTCCCACAAACCGTCTGATCTGTGACATGCCCACCAGGTGGAACTCGACATTAGCAATGCTGCAGCATCTGCACAAGCAGCAGAGGGCCATCAACGAGTACCTGTGTGAGTATGGCACAAGGACAGGTTCAGGTCAACTTGGTTTTTTTTCCCCCCGCAGTGGCTGATGATCAAGGATGCATGCACTGTACTGTCACCATTTGAGGAGGCAACGAGGATGGTGAGCAGGGACAGTGCAGGCATCAGTGACACAATTCCTTTAGTGTTCCTGCTGGAGCACACTCTGCGGGGAATTATAGATGTGGCTCTAGAGGCAGAGCAGCGGGAGGAAGAGGAGGCCTTCCCTAGCTCTGAAAGCCCCAGTCTTTCCGCAGACAGCATTCCAGCGGGTCCTACTCAGATCAGACAGGAGGAGGATGAGGAGGAATATTTAAGTAGTGGGGGCATTGAAGGTGGGGATTCCTCAAGGGAGGGTTTTGTGTGCCCAGAAACAGAAGGGCTAGTGCGTGGCTGGGAGGAGGAAGTGCACGATACGGTCATCCTCATTGACCAGGAAGACTCGGAAGCTAATGCCACCTCCAACCTACGCTGCATGGGCTCCCTAATGATGCAAGGCCTGCTAAAGGACCCCAGGATTCGTGCTATCAAGGAGAGGGATCATTACTGGTTGGCAACCCTTCTTGATCCACGATACAAGGGGAAAGTTGCAGAGCTCATCCTGCCCGCACAGAGGGAGCACAGGATGAAAAAACTTGGACGCTCTAAAGCGACACTTGTGTAACACCTTTCCAGGCACTGGTAGATTACCAAGTGCTGACACACGTGCTTCTGAGGCTGCGGGTGATCAGAGGAATAGTGGTGAAGGCCAGGGCCGCTTGACTGATGCTTTTTTAAATTTTTTTAGTCCTCGACGCCCAGGGACGTCAAATGTAGGCACCCATTGCCAGTTTCTTCACCATATGGTGCAGGACTACCTAGGGGCAAGGGCAGACCTGGATACCTTTCCAGCAGATGATCCACTGGCTTACTGGGTGTTGAGATTGGATCACTGGCCAGAACTTAGCCAATATGCTATGCAGCTACTAGTTTGCCCTTCATCTAGCGTGCTATCTGAAAGGACGTTCAGTGCCACTGGAGGTTTTGTCACAGACAAAAGAGTGCGTCTGTCCGACTCTGTAGACCGGCTGACATTTATAAAAATGAATCAGTCCTGGATCAGCAGCTATCAATCCCCTGATGCTGAAGTAATGAAATAGATTGGGGATGTCCTCTTCTGCATTCACAAAACCTCCAGCACTGAACTCTTCCACAATACCACAAAAGGGTTACGGTGTGAAGGCACTTGCTGCCATGAAAGGCACAATATTTGGCTGCACTGACACCTGTGCCAGATTTATATCATTTTAATTTTTTGAACCGCAGGGTCCAACCCTGCACTATACCACAGAGGGGTTACTGTATGATGATACTTGCTGGCCTGGCAGTCTTGCACCAAAGGCAGAATATCTGGGTGCACTGACTCCTTTATCAGATGCATATCTTTTTAATATAGGACCGCAAGGTTCACCCCTGCATTCTTCCACAATACCACAGAGGGGTTACTGTATGATAGTTCTTGCAGGTCTGGCACCAAAAGCACAATATTTGGGTGCACTGCCACTGACTCCTGTATCCGATTCATATCCTCAGAGGGGTTACAGTGTGACGGCACTGTTGGGGACGCTAAAGGACCAATTTTAAAGCACCTATTGTTACTTTCATCCAAAGCCTGCATACGTTTCACAATAATTTAGCCCAAAAAATCTGTAAACTTTTTCTGCGTGTACGAAAATGTCTCTCTTCATACAGACTGCCGCCCCAAGCAGTTGTTTATGGATAGATTAAAGGAAAAGCATTTACCGTCATTTGAAACATCATTTTTTTGTTTTTAAGTGTTTCTATACATCCTAGAAATCCGCCACTTCACGGGCAGGTTATGGGGACCTCCTAGGCACGATATTTGAAGGAATTTTTGGTTTTTATTTTTAACCCTTATTTCATGGAAAACTCACTGTCCTTTTAAAAACGTTTCTTTTTTTAACTTTTTGTCCTTGTTTCCTGTCCCCCAGGGCACTACCCGGACCCCCATACACATTTTATGGCAAATATGTAGCATATATGCCCTCTTGGAGGGCACTCTAAAAACCGAATTTTTAGCCCCATTTGACTTGCATTGGGTTCGAGTTCGGGTTCGGACCCGAATATATACGAAGTTCGTGTTCGAACTGAACTCAGGGGGGTGTTCGGCTCATCCCTAGTGAGAACTAGACATATTGTATCTCCGGGGACACCGTCTGGTATGGAGAACCAATTAATGTCAGTGTGTGGCTGGCACCCCCTTCTGATGAAGACCGTAATGGGGCGCAGACGGGGGGGAGAGCTTCCAACGGAACAGCTGTCGGAGTCTCCAGTTGTGGAGCAGCAGCAGCAGCAAGAGTTAAGGAGATCCACCAGACCGAAGAAAGCTCATACTTACCTGCAGGATTATGCTTGGTTTAGTAATGAGTTCCCCAGCCACAGGAGAAGAATGCATCTTGGAACTCACTGGGATGGAGGTAGTCTACTTGAAGTCCCTGGTTTTAGTAGAGGTTTCTGTGTGCCTATGGACACGTGAACTGCATGTTTGAAACTAGTGTTATCAGAAGGAAGGGGATGTAGTAGATCAGTGTTATACTTATCTACCACTAGATGGCATAGTTGTTTGTTACCGGTTTTCTGTTAATGTAAATAGTTTTTTCGGGTCAGGGGTGGTTGTTAGTTTTCCTGAATGGGAGTGCTGTGTCTGTACCAGAGGATAAGTAATTCATCCACAAGCTGTCTCTGCATCAGTCATATGAAGATATTCGTTTCATACTTTCAATCTGTTAATGTGCCCTGCTTCAACTTCTGTCCATGGACCTCACTGCCATCAGCTTTGACTACTTCACCGATAAGATTAATAAACTTAGATCTCTTCACTACCCTCCTTCCTTAACCATTCTCATTCACTCCCTGCCCCCTCTTCTATGTTTTCCTTTTCTCTGTTCTCAGAGGAGGTTGCCTCAGAGGTTCTCATGTCCTCCTGCCTGACCACCTGCCTGCTTGACCCCATCCCCTCACCTTATTCGGCCTGTCCTATCAGGTATTGCTCCACCTTTTTCTTTTTATGTACTGTGGATTTGTGGAGTGCTAAGGAAGGAGTACTGAAACTTCCTTGTGGTTTTGTATGTATATTTTTTGGATATTAGTGGGACAAGGCACCTCTTCTCTTTTCATTGTTCCACCTTTGACTCACATTTTCAACCTCTCCCTCTCCTGAGTCTTCTGCATTCAAACGTGCTATGATCACTGCCACCCTGAAGAAGCCATCTCTTGATCTCACCTCCCTTTCGGACCTTCGTCCCATCTCTTTGCCTCCATAATTATTAGAACATCTGGTCTATAGCCAGCTCACTGATTCTTGCTAACGCTTTGCTTGATCCACACCAGTCCGGTTTTCACTCCCAGCATCTGAGACTGCTCTAACAAAGGCGACTAATGATTTAGTTGCTACTCAAACCAAAGGTCACTTCTCCTGCTTATTCTTCTTGATCTTTATGCTGCATGTACTGTTGACCACCCTCTCCTCACGCTGCGTCACTTTGCCTCAGTGACTCCGCTCTCTCCTGGTTCTCTGCCCATCTCACTTCGCTCCTTCAGTGTCTCCTTTGCTGGTGCCTCTTCACCCCCAGTTCCTCTTTCAGTTGGGGTACCTCAAGGCTCTGTTTTGTTTCCCTTCTCTTCTCGATCTATACTGCCTCTCTGGGCAACCTCGTTTCTTCCTATGGACTTAAATATCATCTCTATGCCAACAACCCTCAAATCTACCTTTCCGATCCCGATAGATCTCATCTGGTCTTGGACCGTGTTACTGCCTGCCTGCCTGCTGTCTGCATGACCTCCCGTTTCCTCAACCTCTCTAAAACTGAACTTCTCGTCTTCCCTTCCTCTAAAATGAACATTCCTGCACCCATTTTCTTTCGCATTAATGGTGCCACCATTACTTTTACCTCACAGGCTTGTTGCCTCAAGTCCTAGACTCTGATCTCTCCACTCCTCACATTCAGTCACTAACTAAAATCCTGTTTCTTCTACAAAAAAAATTCCACTTGTCCGTCCCTTTCTTAATCAGGGCTCTGCTAAAATGCTCATCCAAGCTCTTATCTCCTGCCTTGACTACTGTAACCTTCTTCTCTCTGGCATTAAGAGATCCCAGATTCCCCCTATGCAGTCTGTTGTGAATGCCTGTGCCAGACTCCTACATCCCACTGCCCCCACCTTGCCTCTTTGTTAAACTCTGACATCCCAGTGCCGGGGATTCACTACCCCTAGCCATAGCCCAATTTCCCTTTGTTAACATGTAAATTATCATACAATAAGTTGCCACCGCTTCTCTAGTAGGAGTCCAGTTGGCAGCGGAGCAGTGTGTGGGTTACAAGTCCTGAGCAGCTTGGTGTCCCGACCTTCCTTTGCAGTCATTTGGGGGTGATTCCGTTGGAGCGATGGCATATCCTGGGTTTAGCCGAGTAGCTCTGGTCCCCCAACTACTTCGGAGCAAGAAGCACCCTGATTCATGAATGGGTGACCGAGCTGTGAGCTGCAGAAGTGCGGTGGCTGAGGTTGTGTACCTGGGCAGCAGTTCCGTGGAGTGACTGCACTCCCTGCGGGAGGATTGGAGGCTCCATTGTGAGTGTTCCCGATAGAGCTGTCCCTCAGGAATTACCCCATAGCAGGCTGCTCTCTTTCGTGACATACATCCCAAAAAGCTCCATGGTGGAATGGCTAGAGTGTCTGAGATTAAAAGTCTGTTGGCAATTGCGGTGTTTCGGCTGGCGGCTAATTGCTCACTGGCACACGGAACAGCAGAAACACAATTTTGGGTAAGGTGGGGTGCAATAGGTGACAGATTCAACTATTGAACCAATATGTATGTAGTGCTGCTTGGAAACCGTATTCTGGTGCATTTAATTGTTGTGGCCACCAGAGGGGGACAGAGACATTGTGGACTATGCTGGACAAAACCGAACTAAATCTACCATCACCCTTTGCGTGAAGACAGGAAGGGGTGGGTACAAGGAAGAGGAAAGAGATCAGCAGCCTCGTGCAAGGCATGGGCAGAGTGAGCAGAGCAGGGAAAGGTGGAGGACGCACGTCAGAGCTGTCAGGGATCGCGACTAGGCCAGAGTACAGACGCTGTCTTGTTGGCGCTGGAGATCGGGACAGTAATTGTGTTGAGACCTACCTGCGCAGCACTGAGAGGTCTGAAGGAAAAGCTAGTTCCGGCAGGACCCCACGTTAGGAGGCCGTGCTGATCGATTGGGAGTGCAGGCGGCGGATCGTTGTTGCGGAGATTTGGCAAGCTGAGAGCAGATTCAGTAGCACGGAGTCCCTGTATCCAGCGGAGAAGGTCTTTTGGTTGAGGCGTCAAGTGCTGGACAGTTTCGTTCATCGGATTGGTGAGAGGCCTCCAGGCCACAGTATCCAGAACAGAAACGCACGCTGCAATATTGTTTAAATTCACAGGGCCCCAACGGTGACTAGTCGAAGATTGTTTTGTTTCATTCACTGGCCAGTTGAACACCGTACCCGGGTACCCTAGACAACACACATATATATTTTTGAGCTATTATTCACAGGACTTGCACTCCAGAAAGAAATGTATTTTTTTTTTTAACGCCGTGTGTTTTTCCCGCGTTTACAAATTCTTGTTACTCAAATACCGTATATGCATATTATATGCTGCTTTATTGGGATCAGTAATGTATATAATATATATATAAATCCACAACAGTGCTAGTGTATAGTTATTTCCTAGTGCGGTGAGACTATCCCAAGGTTTATTCAGCGGCTCCTCCGGGAGTGAGCGCTACACGTACAAACATTGGGGAAACTAAATCCGTGACAGACGCATAAATATGGTGGCCGTGCCACTACACATGGGATGACCATTGCGTGTGCACACACACTGTGCAGCTAAGCAGCGACTGTCAAGATCCGTGTAAGTCACGTCAGGGGGAATACAATCGGTTACAAAACTAACAGGGGAATTTGTACTTGTACAGGGGGAACGAAATGTAAAATATAAATATTGTGGCAGCAGTTCATCACACAAAGCTCTCCATAACTGTGTCCGTCTACATCTGCACCCCCAACACTCTCCTTCAGGACTTCTCCGGATTTGCCCCCTTTTCTATGGAACTCCCTCCCCCATATCACTCTCACCGTCTCTCTAGTCCTTTAAGAAGTCTCTGAAAACATTACTTTAGAGAAGCCTATCGGCTCACTCCATGATCCCCCACTGTACATTTCTTGCTCCATCTTCCCAGCCGACATGCGCCCCGCTACTTCAGGGCCTCCATTTACCCTCCTCTAATGTGCCGCCCCCTTGTAAGCTCTCAAGCCGGGTCTTCTGTGTGTTTAACTTGTATGTATATTTGTTATTCTGTCTCTCCCCCCCCCCCCCCACTTATAAATGCTAACAAGTTACATAGCACTGTACAGATTCCTGTAACTGAATTGTTAAAGCCAGTCCTTTATGACGGTCATAAGCCCCTCAGACTAAAGCGTGGCCCCCTCTTTTTAACCAATATATCAACGTGACTTTTTTTCCTTTGTAGTTGGTTTTCTCGCTGTGTTGTTCAGGACCAGAGACAAGAAATTGTAGATGGATTGCTAGTATGCATGCTAGGTAAGCGGTCACGTTCCTCATTAACTATGCATGACATCACAGTAATGGCACTAGCAATACATTTGCATGGTGCAAAATGCCATGAATCCCTAAAGTCCATGACATATGGGGGGGGGGGGTTATGATGTAGCAGAAGCAAGAATTACAGGTTTATACCGAACTTGGTGGCGTTTGCCTCAGCTTTATAGTAAGATAAAGCTAATAGATCATTGTCCACTGTATAGATTTACTACTTGGTATATAGAGGGATCATAGGATGTTACATTAATAAAGTGCATGCACTTGCATTATATATAAAAGATTATAGGGTATTGTGACGTGCGTCACTTTGAACTTGGGGTACACGGGCCTAGAGATGTATTTGGGGGGCCTGATGTTCTACATGGTTTCCCTGCCCTCTTCTATGTTGATGTCACCCTGTGCCTGGAGAGTGCAGGGTGTTTGTGTCGCCTGTTACGTATGAATACTGTTATCAGTGGTGCCTGATTATTGTTACTATGGTTTATATAATTACTGTGTGGTCACTGTAGCCAAATTTAATTAGTTTTAGTATTCCAATATACGAACGCTAATTACCATCCAGCTGCGGTTACACAAAAGTTAACCACAGCCTGGACCTGGTGCTAACAGATCCCACTGTTGCAGAATCCGTCAGCACCAGCCAGAAACTACCCCCCCCCCCCCCAAAATTAATCAGATACTCCCCATCCATTCCGCAGCGGGTACGGCGGCTCCAACTGCCTCCTCTGGCCGCCAGGAACAGGGAGAGACTTGGGGGAAAAAGTCTCCCTCTGTGGATCACTACGCCAACCTGCCGGATCTTGCATGGCGAGATCCGGAAGATCATGTGACTGGCAGCATATGCCTCAATGGAGTCCTATGGACTCCATGGAGTGGATGTTCGTGGCGGCGCTTAGCGCTGCTGCGTGCATTCAGGGGTTTAGCGCTGGATTACGATGCGGGCAGCTTTTCTAGCACCTGCATCGTAATATCACATTAAAACGGGGACGCACTGAAGAAACCGGCAGGTACAGGTTTTTCTCCCTAGTGTCCCCGTTTTAGCGTTTAGATCGTATTGGGGCTATTTTCCTCCTATTCTGCATAACTTCTAACACGGAGTTGGCTAAATACCTGGTGGTTCGGCGAGATGATAGTGTTTTCTGACGGTAGCACAGTCAGTTTGCACATCTTCCCGGTGCAGACCATACTAATCGCTCCCTCAGTCATGATTCAAAGTGCCCTTTCCCACTCCAGATGCTGTGGCCCACCGGGAATTTCAATGGTGCCTTGGTTGGCCAGTTCTGGGTAGCATTGAGGGACCCCTACATCTGTGCCACTTAAAGCTGCACAGGGTTTGGCAACAGCCAGGGCCCCCTGCAGCTTCTGGGCCCATGAGCATGTCAGACTCATGGACTGCCCCCCCATGGCTTCCTGTGTACACATGGTGACCCCCCCCATGGCTTCCTGTGTACACATGGTGAGTACCTGTCTCTGGGCTCCGCCAGCTGGAGACGCAGCACAGTTTACATGTATTCCTTGGCATCGCAGCCGCTTGGCTCACTGACCAACATCACTTTCAGAGCTATTCTGAATGTGTCCTTCTGTGCTGCAGGGTGCCGGCAAAAAGCAATGGCCAGGTGGAAACCCTGACTGCGACTCCTGTGCTGCTGAACAGCAGCTGTCCCAACATGGCTCGCTGTACTCTTCTAGAACCGTTATTCTGCAAAGCGTATCTGCCCAGAGTTGGGTATTAACTGCTTTTTCCCAAACTTGCCTCTGATCCTGTGGTGCAGAATGTGGCCCCACCTGCCTCGTCCTGGACAATTGGAGCAAATAATTCCCAGTGTGCCTCTAGTGTTCCTGTGCAACCGCACGCAGGATTGCTCTTGGCTTTATGGAGCCCTAGGGGCATCGGGAGCCCATACCAGTGAGCAGCTCAATCACGATAGTAGAGAATACAGGGTCGCTAAGGGTCACCCGGATATTTTCCATTGGTCGCTCCGTTACTGGCTAGGTCTGAATAGGCCCCTCATTAAGAGTATTTCATGAGCAGGAGCTGTAATGGGTTTTAAATGGAACATGGATGGTAAATACAGAATATTTAAGGGCTCTTCAGTATGGATTGTAGGGGGGCGAGGCGGGAGAGAGGGGAGGCTTCATTACGTTCCATGTATTTACGTTTCCCATATCTCTCTCGAAGCGGCCTTGCAAGCCTATCGAAGTTATCAGCAAGTACTACCAAAAAAAATTCTCATTTACCGGGATGGAGTTGGAGATGGGCAGCTGAAAACCATTGTGAATTACGAGATAAAACAGTTCACGGATTGCATACGGTCTGTTGAACCAAACTACAAGTAAGCCAAACATCCTTTACCAGGGTATATGTGCACAACTTTATCCTGAGAAGTCTGTGTGTCTGTCTCTGTGTGTCTGTCTCTGTGTGTCTGTCTCTGTGTGTCTGTCTCTGTGTGTCTGTCTCTGTGTGTCTGTCTCTGTGTGTCTGTCTCTGTGTGTCTGTCTCTGTGTGTCTGTCTCTGTGTGTCTGTCTCTGTGTGTCTGTCTCTGTGTGTCTGTCTCTCTCTTGCTGTCGCTTGCTTGAACGATGGTTGTTTCCAAAATGCAGCACTGATTTTTGCTGGTGTTTGCAACTTCAACATACACTTGCAGTACCTGATTAACCACCGGTGTTTGACTCCTCGTTTTCCATCAATATCGATTTTTCTGTGTTCTCTTTATGTCCCGTATCTGAGGGTGATTCAGTAATCACTGGTGTATGCCATGGTTGCAACCTTGACAAACCTCGTTTTAATGTACAGTTGACCTAATGATAGGTGGAGCATCATCGATGTAGGTCCTAAACCTCTGGAGGGCCAAGGTGGACACCACTGCTTTACCTACTCTTTATCAACGAGCACTCCATGAAGGAGATGTCTGATGCAACCTCTGGTGGACTATCCAGTCGTACGATCTGAGTCATTCATAGTCCTTTGATCACTCAGTCATACAACTATGTGTCCAGTGAAAAACTAGCCTAAGTATTTCTCCTGGGCTGTACAGCCCTCCCTCAGTCACCTGCATTCCAAAGATTTAAATCGGGGCTGTCAAACTCGAGGCTCCCCCATATTCTGATGCCTAAAATTCCCAGAATTCCTTCTGTAGCTGCACAGGTTTAAAGAAATGACAGGTTTCATACAGATGTCTTTTTTGCACGCTTTGTCTCACTTTTTATCCGACACTGTGGAAAGTACATGAAATAAAAACAAATGTTCAAAATATGCTTAAACACAATGCCTTTAAAAGTCTCTCATGCGAAATGAACAGGTCTTTCCAAAAATTCCAGAAATAGGATTAAATCCAGTTACATCATGAACAGATCACATTGTGCATGTAAAGTGATATGAAACCCAATCTAGAACAGAGGCAAATTACCGTGTGTGCCTCTTGGACCACGTGCCGATAAAGTTCTTATGAGGAATTATGCAACACCCTGAGCTGTTTCCTCAAGCAGCTGCAGGAGCTTTCTAACAGGAAGTGGCTAGTTCCCATACTCTGGAAAACCAGAAGCTAGAGTCGGTTCTACCCACTACATACCCAAGCCCACTTAAAGGAAACCGTACCTTTAAACATGCAAGGGACAACACCTCTCTAAAGAACCATGTCCCTTGACAGTTACACCTTCAATGCAATACATAATCCCTGGCTAGTTGTACTTCATAAACATCTGGGGGAGGGGTAGAGTTTGACACCCTTGATATAAATACTTTTAAACCCTACCTAGATTGCCAGCTGTCTCTCCAATAAGCTGCATGCTCTACCCATTCACTATTTCACCATAAGGTGAAACCTTCTCACTACCGCATAGTTTGACCGTTTTGTCAGATGGTACATTTACTACTCTTTTCTTCCAGCCCTAAACTGGTGGTGGTCGTGGTGAAAAAACGAATCAACGCGAGATTCTTTGGCTGTGGATCAGGCAGGCTGTACAATCCTTTACCCGGCACTATTATAGATACGGAAGTCACCCGGCCTGAATGGTACGTAACCTTGGAGCGCCTCATGTACCATGTACATTGGATGTAAGTGCTATTGTCACAATATGCATCACTTCAGGGGGGTTATTCACAAAACACCGATATTGCAGGGCCAACCGGCACCCGTATTTCCTAGAAGCAAATTCCAAGATGCAGCAGGAGAAGCTGAAGTTTCTGCTGCTCTCAGGATTTTGTTTTTCTTGACATGCCGGAGTTTACAATGATGGCCCCTAGTGAATGACCACTAGTGTTGCAGAGGGTAGTGACACAATCGCCTGCTGAATATGGTTTAGTTTACCAAATTAACGTTGCCTGGCAAAGAACGGTGTTAAATCGTAGCTTCAAACATTGCATTGAGTAGACACACTACAAACAGTGGTAGAGGCTGTTTTAGTCGCTGTCTATAAAGCCGACCACAAGGTGGCGCCTTTACTATGGGAGATCCCCTTTCCTCCAGTCCTCGCAGAGTTTAGGTTTAGCCCAGGTTTGCAGGTTGTTTGAAGAAATGGATTTTGTAGATCCTTTTTAGTGGGTGGGTTTTAGGTTTGCATTTGAGGTCGGTCTACCTTGTTACAAGGGTTGGCCGATCACCAGTATATAGGGCTGCCAGATCGGCCATGTTTTCCTGGACACACATGATTTATTCATGCTGATGGGCAGTGCATGAAAAATGCCACCCTGCAGCATGTTTAATCCATACGCTACAGGTAATAAATCACAAATTAATCCCAGGTGACCTGTCTTGATTTCCTTCCTGCAGCATATGAATTATAAATGTTGCAGGGCAGCACTTTTCCCTCTGCAGGAATCGTAATGTGTCCAGGACAACACGGCCGACCTGACAGCCCTGCCAGTATCGGGTTTTGTCTCTACCGGGACATGGCAGTGTAAGGCCTGTAAAGCCGTGCTTACAAACTAGATGTCAAATACATGTTTTCCTGTACACACATAATGTAGTCCTGCTGATGGGCGGTGCAAAAAATGCCACGCCGCAGGTAAATCAAAAAGGAATCCCAAGTGAACTGCCTTGATTTGGGTAATGATGTCTCTAGTTCTGTGGCACGTGTTTTATGCATGTTACAGGGCACCTTCCCGTCCTTTGCTTCTGGATGAACGAGTAATATGTCCAGGAAAACATGGCAGATCTGGCAACCTTATTCCCAACCCTGGTCCCAGGCCAGGTTTTAAGTATTACCTTTGGGAAATGCAGACTGGATCCTGCAATCACTGGAGCAGCAAATCATATCACCTCTATTCAATTTATTTATAAATGACCTTGAGATAGGCATTGAAAGTCATGTATCAGTGTTTGCAGATGACCCAAAACTAGGAAAAGTGATACAATGTGAGCAGGATGTTACTTCGCTACAGAGGGATTTAGATAGATTGGGGGACTGGGCACTTAAATGGCAGATGAAATTTAATGTAGATAAATGCAAGGTTATGCACTTTGGAGTGAAGAACACACAAGCAATTTATACCCTAAATGATACGGAGTTAGGGAAATCAAAGCAGGAGAAGGATTTGGGAATATTATTATTATTCTTTATAAAGCGCCAGCATATTCCGCAGCGCTGTATAATAGGCACAGTATAGACATTGTTACAATACAATACATTGAACAACATTTGACAAACAGTACAGGTGGAGATGAGGGCCCTATTCCCATAGGAACTCACAATCTGGGAGGGTTGGGGTTGGAAACAGGAGGAGAGGACTGTAAGGTGAGAGTGATTGATGGTTGCGTCAGTGAGTTGGGTGGTAGGCTTCCCTAAATAGGAATGTTTTAAGGGAGCGTTTGAAGGAACAGAAGTTAGGGGAAAGTCTGACAGTACGAGGGAGAGCGTTCCAGAGAGTGGGGGCTGCGCGTGAGAAATCCTGCAGTCTATCATGGGAAGAGGTGATGCGGGGAGAAGCTAGGCGCAGGTCACTGTTTGACCTTAGGGAGCGGGCTGGGGTGTATTTGGTGATTAGTGAGGACAGGTAGTGGGGCGCTGAGTTAGTGAGGGTTTTGTAGGTAAGGATAAGGATTTTGAACTTAATTCTGCAGTGGATGGGGAGCCAGTGAAGGGACTCGCAGAGGGGAGCGGCAGAGACAGAGCGGCGGGTGAGGTGAATTAGCCTGGCGGAGGCGTTCAGGATGGATTGTAGGGGGGAGAGGCAGGACAGAGGGAGGCCAGATAAGGACAGAGGGAGGCCCGATGAGGACAGAGGGAGGCCCGATGAGGACAGAGGGAGGCCCGATGAGGACAGAGGGAGGCCAGATGAGGACAGAGGGAGGCCAGATGAGGACAGAGGGAGGCCAGATGAGGACAGAGGGAGGCCAGATGAGGACAGAGGGAGGCCAGATGAGGACAGAGGGAGGCCAGATGAGGACAGAGGGAGGCCAGATGAGGACAGAGGGAGGCCAGATGAGGACAGAGGGAGGCCAGATAAGGACAGAGGGAGGCCAGATAAGGACAGAGGGAGGCCAGATAAGGACAGAGGGAGGCCAGATAAGGACAGAGGGAGGCCAGATAAGGACAGAGGGAGGCCAGATAAGGACAGAGGGAGGCCAGATAAGGACAGAGGGAGGCCAGATAAGGACAGAGGGAGGCCAGATAAGGACAGAGGGAGGCCAGATAAGGACAGAGGGAGGCAGATAAGGACAGAGGGAGGCCAGATAAGGACAGAGGGAGGCCAGATAAGGACAGAGGGAGGCCAGATAAGGACAGAGGGAGGCCAGATAAGGACAGAGGGAGGCCAGATAAGGACAGAGGGAGGCCAGATAAGGACAGAGGGAGGCCAGATAAGGACAGAGGGAGGCCAGATAATCATAGACTTCAAACTAAGTAACAATGTGCAATGTCAAACAGCAGTCGCCAAGGCCAGCAAGGTATTGGCATTAAAAGGGGAGTTAACTCTCGGGATGAAAACATAATTGTGCCTCTTTTAAATCAATGGTAAGACTCACCTTGACTATGGCGTGTGATTTTGGGCACCTATATTAAAGGATATTATAGCGCTAGAAAAAGTGCAGAGACGGGCGACTAAATTAATAAGGGGGATGGAAGGTTTAAGTTATGAGGAAAGACTAACAAGCTTAAACCTGTTTAGATTCGAGAAACGGCGCTTTAGAGGGGATCTGATAACTTTATATAAATATATATGGCACCTTAGAGGGGATTTGATAACTTTTTATAATTATATACAGGGCCATTATAAACCATTGTCTGGAAACCTAATCATTAACAGGACTATACACAGGATACAAGGTCACCCATTTAGACTGGACGAAAGGAAATTAAGCCTGAAGCATAGGAAGGGTTATTTTACAGTGGGCACATTAAAGCTATGGAATTCTCTGCCTGTTGAGGTGGTTGGGTCAGAGACTGTACAGACTTTTTAAAAAACAACTGGATGACTTCCTGCAGACACAGAATATTAAGGGCTATAATATTTAACGTGTGTAAAAGCTTCTTGATCCAAGGAGAAATCTGACGCCATCTGGGGTCAAGGAGGATTTTTTCCCCGGTATGTTGCATATTGGCGAGCGCTTCAGACTGGGTTTTTTGCCTTCTTTTGGATCAACAGCAGTAGGTGATGTGTGAGAGGCTGAACCCGATGGACGCATGTCTTTTTTCAGCCTATGTAATGATGTAACCTGTGGTAAGAGTTGCCACCCATACAGGTTTCACCGAAACCATATAGGTTTTGTACAATCTGCCCGGATTTGTGCAGAGCCTACACCTGGACATGCATGTTGAGGGCTAGGCACTTTTATCATGAAAGCAGGGCTGCACATTGGGTAGGTGTATGTGGTGTCTGTTACACCCCACAGTACATATAACTCATATGCTGCAGGTAAGGTGACCTGCCTTGATTTCCTTCCTGCAGCATATGAATTATACATGTTGCAGGACAGTACTTTGCCCTGTCCTCCCCTCCGCATGAAATGGTAACACGTGTCCAGGAAAACATGGCCGACCTGGCAACCCTAGTTGAGATCCACTGCTGTAAAATATCACATAACTCCAGAAGAGAGGTCTTTTTGAAAATCACTAATGAAAGCTCATAATCCTCCGTCTAGTGTGTGTGATTGTTTCGCAGCGGATCTTGAGCTGGCAAAATAAAAATTTGTAATAAGAAAAGGTGTCATCTGCGCTCCTTTCCATATAGCTCCATGTGAAACGAAATACATGGGCGCGACACCAATTTTCCTGTATGTATGTATGTATGTATGTATATTTTGCTGTAATACCAGTTAGGTCATTTTTGCTGCTGTCCTTTTCCATGTTTTTGTTAGTCCGAAAGTGGAAGTCTTTGAGGGTATTTGCAAAGTATTTTACCAGGAAGGATACATTGAGATTTCTCTAGTTAAGTATGTCCTGGTTTCAAGAACATTGAATTTTTACAGTCGTTACAGAAATACAAAGTAATAAAATGCAAGATATTAAAAACACAAATATACAGATTAACAGAAAATAAATATGTAGGAAATATAGTCACTAGGTTACATGTTTACAGGTGTATTCTGTATATAGTCACTTTCAGGGTTATCCAGAGAGATTTGAAAAGTCACCGCACGTTCTTTGACTTTTCGTTCTCTTCAATTCGGTTTGTGTTGCCAGTGGCGTCACTAGGGTCGGTGTCACCCGGTGCGGTAATTTATGGTGTCACCCCCCCCGAGTTTTTCAGATTTTTTTTTTTTAACTACTCTTACTCCTAAATCAGTACTCCCATATAACACTGAAAGCTCATACACACAGCGCACATTACTGTGAGGTTTATTGCTGTGGAGCTCTCTCATATGCTCACACAACTTTTTGCCAACTGCCAGCAAGTACGTTGCCTGTTCGAAGGCAGTGAAAGCACACATGGATATATATTGCCCCCAGCAGCTCTGGATATATATTGCCCCCAGCAGCTCACCCATGGATATATATTGCCCCAGCTCACATATGGATATATTGCGCCTCAGCTCACATATGGATATATTGCGCCTCAGCTCACACATGGATATATTGCCCCAGACCAGCTCACACATGGATATATTGCCCCAGACCAGCTCACACATGGATATTGCCCCAGCTCTCATGGATATTGCCCCCAGCACACATGGATATGCCCCAGCTCCTCTCATGGATATTGCCCCAGCTCCTCTCATGTATATACTGCCCCAGCTGCTCTCATTGATAATGCTCCAGCTGCTCTCATGGATTTTGCCCCAGCTCATGGATATACTGCCCCAGCAGCTCATGGATATACTGCCCCAGCAGCTCATGGATATACTGCCCCAGCAGCTCATGGATATACTGCCCCAGCTCTCATGGATATGCCCCAGCAGCTCATGGATATACTGCCCCAGCAGCTCATGGATATACTGCCCCAGCAGCTCATGGATATACTGCCCCAGCAGCTCATGGATATACTGCCCCAGCAGCTCATGGATATACTGCCCCAGCAGCTCATGGATATACTGCCCCAGCAGCTCATGGATATACTGCCCCAGCAGCTCATGGATATGCCCCCAGCTCCTCATGGATATGCCCCCAGCTCCTCATGGATATGCCCCCAGCTCCTCATGGATATGCCCCCAGCTCCTCATGGATTTGCCCCAGCTCCTCATGGATATGCCCCAGCACCTCATGGATTTGCCCCAGCACCTCATGGATTTGCCCCAGCTCCTCATGGATATGCCCCAGCCCCCATGGATTTGCCCCAGCACCTCATGGATTTGCCCCAGCAGCTCATGGATTTGCCCCAGCACCTCATGGATTTGCCCCAGCTCCTCATGGATTTGCCCCAGCAGCTCATGGATTTGCCCCAGCTCCTCATGGATTTGCCCCAGCTCCTCATGGATTTGCCCCAGCACCTCATGGATTTGCCCCAGCTCCTTATGGATTTGCCCCAGCTCCTTATGGATTTGCCCCAGCTCCTCATGGATTTGCCCCAGCTCCTCATGGATTTGCCCCAGCTCCTCATGGATTTGCCCCAGCTCCTCATGGATTTGCCCCAGCAGCTTTTATGGATTTGCCCCAGCAGCTCATGGATTTGCCCCAGCAGTTTATGGATTTGCCCCAGCTCCTCATGGATTTGCCCCAGCAGGTTATGGATTTGCCCCAGCCCCCATGGATTTGCCCCAGCTCCTTATGGATTTGCCTCAGCAGCTTATGGATTTGCCCCAGCAGCTTATGGATTTGCCCCAGCTCCTCATGGATTTGCCCCAGCTCCTCATGGATTTGCCCCAGCTCCTCATGGATTTGCCCCAGCAGCTTATGGATTTGCCCCAGCAGTTTATGGATTTGCCCCAGCTCCTCATGGATTTGCCCCAGCAGCTTATGGATTTGCCCCAGCTCCTCATGGATTTGCCCCAGCTCCTCATGGATTTGCCCCAGCAGCTTATGGATTTGCCCCAGCAGCTCATGGATTTGCCCCAGCTCCTCATGGATATGCCCCAGCAGCTCATGGATTTGCCCCAGCAGCTTATGGATTTGCCCCAGCAGCTTATGGATTTGCCCCAGCTCCTCATGGATTTGCCCCAGCAGCTTATGGATTTGCCCCAGCAGCTTATGGATTTGCCCCAGCAGCTTATGGATTTGCCCCAGCAGCTTATGGATTTGCCCCAGCAGCTCATGGATTTGCCCCAGCTCCTCATGGATATGCCCCAGCAGCTCATGGATTTGCCCCAGCGCTTATGGATTTGCCCCAGCAGCTTATGGATTTGCCCCAGCTCCTCATGGATTTGCCCCAGCTCCTCATGGATTTGCCCCAGCAGCTTATGGATTTGCCCCAGCAGCTTATGGATTTGCCCCAGCAGCTTATGGATTTGCCCCAGCAGCTTATGGATTTGCCCCAGCAGCTTATGGATTTGCCCCAGCAGCTCATGGATTTGCCCCAGCAGGTTATGGATTTGCCCCAGCAGCTTATGGATATGCCCCAGCAGGTTATGGATTTGCCCCAGGCCCCCATGGATTTGCCCCAGCAGCTCATGGATTTGCCCCAGCTCACCTCCTGGTCCTGGTCCCAGCACATGGATAGCGGCCCAGGCAGCACCTCTCCGCCGCGTTTTTCGCTCCTTCTGAGCGTCCGGCGGCGCGCAGCTTGGGCGCTCGTCTGGGGGAGCCACGTGACCAGCCGCGATTGGCTGGTGACGTATTTCCTCCAGGCGAGCGCCGAAGCTGCATGCTTCGGACGCTCGCACGGAGCGAATACGCGGCGGTGGCGGGCGGTGGGTGAGACACCCGCCCTTAGGGTGACGGTGTCACCCTAAAGGCGGGTGTCACCTGGTGCGGGCCGCACCCACCGCCCCCACGTTACGACACCACTGTGTGTTGCCGATCCCATTTCGGTGACCCTGCGGTGTATTCAGCAAACACCACAGGGTACCCGAATTGCAGGGAAAAGCTACCACAAACCAAAGGAAAACTAACCACAAAACCTGCCGAATGCACGCCGTAAACCCGCAAAAACATTCTCATTAACCCGTCGAAGACGCCGGAAAAACCCGAGCAGGAGCCGATCACACGCAGCAAAGCCGTGGTTTGTATGAATGTATGAAAGTGAAAAGCTGTTTGCAAAGAAACTACTGAGCGAAAATGTCTGAAATTTACATATGAGGTCCAGGGAATGATAATAAAGAGGTCTGTTACAGAAAAAATAAGTAAAAATGCTTAAAGTATCCAAAAAAATCTATAAATAGACTCTTTACTGCAGAATTTTATAATGAACGGTTTTAGATATTGATATTGATATTAAAAAAATTAACTTGCCGAATTAAACCACCGAATGGCAGGGCATTCCGGGAACCTTTCAAAAAGGTTGGTTTGTGTTCTCTGAATAGCCGAAGCAGTGCTTTTTTTATGGGGATTTCACTGCCCTCGAACAGGCACCGAATGTGCAGGCAATTCACCAGGATTTGGCGAATTGCCTGCTCTCTGGATAGCCGAATGGCCAGGAAAGGTAACCGAACGCTGATTTTCAGCGTTCGGTTACCTTTCTCAAGCAATTCGGATCTCTTTGGATAACACTAAGTTACATGGTTACAGGTGCATTCTGTATATGGTCACTATGTTACATGTTTACAGGAGCATTCTGTATATAGTCACTGTTACATGTTTACAGGTGCATTCTGTATTGAGGTATGTTAACTGAGATCTTTTGAGTGACCTTAGACTGGGGGAAGATTTGATGGCGTCTGGGAGGTTATTCCATAATTGCGGCGCTCTGTAGGAAAATGAGGATCGAGCCACTGTCTTTTTGTATTGTGGTATTGCAAGAAAGGTGCAGGTCCTGGATCGGAGGTTATAGGATGAGGGAACTGCTGGGGGAAGCAGCCTATTCAGGTAGGGTGGTAGCTTCCCAGAAAATCTCTTAAACACCAGGTTGGAAAGGTGAAGGGTGCGTCTAGGATTCCAGCGACTGCCAGTTTAGCGCTTTTAACATGTCACAATGGTGGGTCATAAAGTTACATTGTAGCAGAAAGCAGCAGAATGAGTTATACAATGTAGTAAGTTTATGAAGGTGTGTTTGCGGGGCGGCTGCATACATTACATCTTTGTATTCAATAGCCGGCATAAGCATTTGTTGTACAATCTGCTTTCTTACCGCGGAGCTCAGGCAGGATTTGTGTCTGTACAGAGCACCTAGTTTGGGGTAGAGTTTAGATGAGTTTTTCGATTTGGGTCTAACCATATACATAGATATTTTAAAAGTGACTGTGGTCAATGTGCCATTTGAGTTTGTCCTGACACATAAATGGGGATTTTGCAATTTATGTAGTTTAGGTGCTGTTCCAAAGAGCATCGTTATTTATTTTATTTATAAAGTATTTTACCAGGAAGGATACATAGAGATTTCTCTTGTTTTCAAGCATGTCCTGGGTCATGAAACAATAAAAAAATTTTTGGACTGTTTCACAAACCACCCTGTCCCTGTAAATTGGCCGGTGTTGCCGAATCTGTTGCCTGCAACACCACAGGCCAATGGACAGCTCCGTATTTAACCCTAGCTTGCCTTTTAACCGCAGGATTTGATATTTTTTTTTAGTGACACAGAATTCGACTCTATTAAATAACGAATTGATCCCAAATTACTTGGTGTGAGTGGGGATACCCTTATGGCGCTTCCCGAGTTCGTGTGCAGATGAATAGCGTGTGTGCTGCCAATAGGGAGTTGTAGCAGAGCCCTGTGACTGCTACCGTAATAGTGAAGCGAAAGGGGGGGGGGGGTTCCCACTATATGGCGCTCCTCGCAAGAGAATGGATGGATATGTCTGAAAAATCCCCTGATGATTTGAGCTCCTATTTTCAATAGGTATCTCAAGGACAATGTATAAAGCCCAAATTACAATGAGTTTTTTTTAATGATATGAAATTCTGAAACACAAATTTCAGCCATGCAACCCTCCATCAAAAAGTTGTACCTGCCACTTATTGCCTGTGTGCCACTTGTGGGATGGCCAACCCTGCTACATGCATAACTGCTTTATAAAAGTCCCATAGCGCTGAAGATCTGTCAGTCATCCAGTCAGTAACCAAGCTCTTGGTTACCAGATTAATTAGCAGTTTCTATTAAAGAATATAATTTTATTAACCTTTGAATTTTTTTCTCTTTATAGGTACGACTTCTTCTTGATCAGCCAGTCTGTCAGGCAAGGCACGGTCTCGCCAACTCACTACAACGTCATTTATGACACGTTGGGTATGCCGCCGGACTATCTGCAAAGGTTTACCTACAAGCTTTGCCACCTTTACTACAACTGGTCTGTGAGTACTGGATCTGCTTTCCTAAGTGCCGTACAGGTTGGGTATCCTTGATCCTACACGCCTCAGTCCAGAAGTTTGGGGAGGT
Source organism: Leptobrachium leishanense (assembly GCA_009667805.1). Classification (NCBI taxonomy): domain Eukaryota; kingdom Metazoa; phylum Chordata; class Amphibia; order Anura; family Megophryidae; genus Leptobrachium; species Leptobrachium leishanense. The sequence continues at coordinate 437,257,513 of CM019064.1, forward strand.
TATCTTGCTACTCCATACAAATTTCTATTTTAGCCAAATAAACTTGCCCAACTGAAGAGCTGCTGCTGTTTGAATATTTGCATAGAATATCTTGTATGGGACCCAAATCTAAACAAGAAATCCATTTCGTACACACAGCCTGGAGGGCTTTTTATTCTGTAAAGGGGTATGATGTAGACCAAAAAAGTGTATATTTAATGCTTATAAACAGATATATAATATATATATATGTGTTCAAAATTATTCAACCCCCACTGAAATTGAGTGTTTTGGCCAGTTTGACATTGATTTTGATCATTCAGTCATCTTGCTTACAATTAAATCAAAGAGGCACGTGTAGGTCAGACAAATATAACATAACATTTATAATGAAATAACCACAATGTCTTTTCTGTGCTCACATCATTATCAGTTTTATTCAACCCCAAGTGACATTCAATCTTAGTACAACATCCTTTTACAGTTATAACAGCTTTTAAACGTGAAGCATAGCTTGACACAAGTGTCTTGCAGCGATCTACGGTTATCTTCGCCCATTCGTCATGGGCAAAAGCCTCCAGTTCAGTCACATTCTTAGGCTTGCGCACTGCAACTGCTTTCTTTAAGTCCCCAGAGGGTTCTCAATGGGATTTAAGTCAGGTGACTGCGATGGCCACTCCAAAATGTTCCAGCCTTTAATCTGCAACCATGCTCTAGTGGACTTGGAGGTATGCTTGGGATCATTGTCCTGTTGAAAGGTCCAACGTCTCCCAAGCCTCAGGTTTGTGACGGACTGCATCACATTGTCATCCAATATCTCCTGGTACTGAAGAGAATTCATGGTACCTTGCACACGCTGAAGCTTCCCTGTACCTGCAGAAGCAAAACAGCCCCAAGGCATGATTGACCCCCCCCCGCCATGCTTCACAGTAGGCAAGGTGTTCTTTTCTTCATAGGCCTTGTTCTTCCTCCTCCAAACATAGCGTTGATCCATGGGCCCAAACAGACAGTTCTAATTTTGTTTCATCAGTCCACAGAACACTATCCAAAACTTCTGTGGTTTGTCCACATGACTTTTGGCATACTGCAGTCGACTCTTTGAGACAGCAGGGGGTGCGCCTGGGAGTTCTGGCATGGAGGCCTTCATTACGCAGTGTGCGCCGTATTGTCTGAGCTGAAACTTCAGTACCCACATCTGACAAATCTTTTCTCAGTTCCTCAGCAGTCACACGGGGACTTTTCTCCACTCTACGCTTCAGGTAGCGCACAGCAGTCGAAGTCAGCATCTTCTTTCTGCCACGACCAGGTAGCGTTTCAACAGTGCCCTTTGCCTTGAATTTGCGAATGATGCTTCCTATGGTCTCTCTTGGTATGTTTAACATCTTTGCAATCTTCTTATAGCCATTGCCCTTCCTGTGAAGAGTAATCACCTCTTCTCTTGTCTTCCTGGACCATTCTCTTGACTTCACCATGTTTGTAACTACACCAGTAAATGTCTAGAAGGAGCTGAGTATCACAGTCATTTTAAAGCTGCCTAATTGGTGCTTATTATGCTTTATTGCTGCTCCGTGACATCCACAGGTGTTTTCAATACCTGATTGAAAACACTTGAATGAACCTCTGTTCTTCAGAGTGGTAGTCTTTAAGGGGTTGAATAATTGTGTCAATGAAGAATTCACAAAAGAAACATTTACTACTGTATTACAAAACCAATTGATGTCATTTTAGTTGCATATGGTTCTTTAAAAAGTCCTTGTAGGATTTTATTCTGAATACAATTACAAATGTACACTAAATTCCCTAAAACCCTTTACAGCATTGGGGGTTGAATAATTTTGAACACAACTGTGTATATGTATATATTATATATATATATATATATAATATTTGTAAGGTACCAGCGTGACAGGTAAGATTCCGAACCCGGGATGCAGTGACACACGGAGACCAGGTTAGGGAAAACAGGGGTTTATTGTAGGATTCAGATAAATAATAAGTCCAGGTTATGCAGGATGCAGGGCAGAACTTAAAGATGAAAGAGACCAACTGGAATATGGAGTCTTGGTGGATACGAGGGGATGCAGGAAACAATACAAGAAGACACAGAGGGCAGACACACGGAGGAGACTTACTGGGGATACGAGACAGGACAGGAAAAGGGCTGGATGGTTTCTTGAATAGCTGAGGAATCAGGAGACAGTTGATCAGCGGGAAACCAGGATGCAGGGATCTAGGATGAAGTCTCTGGATGGCTCGGAGACTTGATGCAGATGGGAAGCACAGGATAGATTTCTGGATCATTGTGCTTGGCTTGCTGGCTCAGGAACCATAATGCAGAAGCATTGTCTTCTGGGTGCTCCACTCTTAGGCCGGGTGCACACTAGACTAGATAAGACGTTTTTTGTTAACGCACTAACGCGCGTTAAAAAAAAAAACATCGTACCCGACGCTCGTCCACGCCCCCTTGCGTTATCTTCCATAGGAGGATAGCGGAGCACCCGTCGACGTGAATCCTAGCGTTCTAGAATGGCGATGCGCTAGGATTCGCGTCGACGGGTGCCGCTATCCTCCTATGGAAGATAACGCAAGGGGGGGTAGACGAGTGTCGAGTACGAGGATTTTTTTTTAACGCGCGTTAGTGCGTTACAAAAAACGTCTAGTGTGCAGCCGGCCTTAAGTAGGGATTAGTCTCTGTGTAGATTAGAGGCACCTGTTATGCCTGCAGTCTGAGAGCAGGGTGGGACATAGGATACGCCGTCTTGTGGAAGTGCTGCCCTGCATTCAGGACAACGCAGCACCAGGTTTGCCTTTCTTCCTTTTACGGCGGGCTTTACGTGGGGTGCTGGGGGGCTCCAGACAGGGGTCCTGACAATTCCAATCCTAGACCCAAAAAAACGCCAACTCTAGGCAAATAGCGTACCTGAGTGCATAATGCCCAGAATCGTAAAGATAGAAAAAGCAGATAGGGCAGCACATCAGGGTTTAATTAAAATGGAAACTTTTATTGTTGCAGTTTAAAAATGTACCTGTCCATTGGTCAATGGACAGGTAAATGTTTAAACTGCAACAATAAAAGTTTCCATTTTAATTAAACCCTGATGTGCTGCCCTATCTATCTATCTCTAATTTATTTGTTTATTCGAATAATAAAGTTTAGGGTTCCCGACCTTTATTGCTGAAATCCAAACAAATACAACTTGCTGCTATACAAATGAGGAACACGCGTGAATAAGAAATGTACATAACTGTGGCTAACAGGGGAATGGCTGAAAATGTATACCCTTAATGGTTGCCATATGCTTGATCATGAGCCGGGCCGGATTTATAATTGGGCAAAGTAGGCATGTGCCTACAGGCTCCTACCACAGAGGGTGCCTTGCTCTGTAAAATAATGTGGATGACTATATCTCCAGAACCATACATGCTAGAGGTTCATACGGGTATCGTTGGGATGGACAGGAAATGGCATTTCCAATGGTATCAGACCAGGTTTTATGTAAAAAATAAAATACAAAGATTTGTTTCCTAGGCACTGCTGTTCACTTTTCAAATATAAAGTGAACCGTGGTGCTGCACTAACTCACCTCATTTCCCATGCCACCAGCAAGTACCGGCTAGGTGTAGTAGAGGTAACATCACTGCTCTGTGTGGAACCTGTGGAGACGTGTTCGATCCCCAGGAGCACCTCTCCAGTAAGTGTCCTTGGGCAAGACATCTAACCGTACATACTCGCCACCCAGGACATACTTGGAAACAAGAGAAATCTCAATGTATCCTTCCTGGTAAAATACTTTCTCAAAAAAAAATAAAAGGTGTGGAGGTGATGGCATAATACATTATGATGCATTGTTTCATCTAAAACAGTGTTTCCCATACCTGTCCTCGGGACCCTCAACCAGGCCAGATTTTGCAGATCACCTTGGGGAAAAGCAGACTGAATCCTGCAATCACTGAGCAGCAAATCATATCACCTGTGCTGTGCTTCACATCTCACAAAACTGGCGAGGCGGAGGGTCCTGAGGACAGGTTTGGGAAACACTGATCTGAAACCTAAATCACCACACAGTTGTGAGAAACGGGTGGGGGGGTGCTTTGGAACACGGCATCTGATTTTTACACTGCACTTGATCAAGTGATGTCACTGGAAAGGTCAGAGTCTGCCCTTTCAAGCTATACCAAATATGACCATGTAATGTGTAAAATTTTAAAAAAACCTCGTGAAAAAGTTGGAGAACGTCGCCAGAGTGGCCTGTTTCTTAACCTCCCTGGCGGTCTGTTTGTTTTTTTTTCTTCAAATTTCCTAATCAAAAAGCGGTCTATTTCTCTCCCCCCCCCCCCCCGTGGTATCCCGAGTGTGGCTCGGGGTTAAATTCCTATGTTGGAAGCGGTAACCCCGAGCAACACTCTGGATGCCGCTGGATAAATCCCCTCTCCCTGCGCTCCCTCAATTTCCCCGCGGTCTCCTCCGGCAATCGCAACCTCATTACTTCCTGGTTCCCTCCTCGCGAGGAGAGGTTATGTATGCAGCCCAAGTGTGGCTCAGGGGAACCGCTTTCAGCGGTGAAGTTTAACCCCGAGACACACTCAGGAATACCGTTGGGGTGTTAATAAGCATTTTAAGACCTATAATTTTATAGCTGCCTGATCGTGATGGGTAAATTCCATTAACATGTATAGACGTTCCCCTCTTTCTAGGCATTGTTATATACATTTATCATTCATGCATGTTCATTATTTGTTTTGCACCAAGTTGGACTCGTTTAGGGTTCGTGCCGTCTATGAATAAAGTTAGGCTTTTGGTAATAAAACCGTTTTATATTTTCTATTCTTGCCTCTTAGCTCTGCATATAGGCATTGGATCTGGACCTTTTTTGGTCTAAATCATATCTGTTTTTTGTTAGGTTTGTTTAGAGGAGACACTGTATTGGCTCAGGTTTTTGTCCTCACTTTGTATCTAGGGAAGAGACTCGTTTTGTTACATTTTATACTGTATATTAATAATATTGTCTGTCACATGAGGTCAGCGGGGGGGGGTATTCTCATTAGGTGTCTGTGCTCAAAATTCCACGTTTCTGGATATTTTGGGATTATGAATAAGGGATATGCAAACTGTACGTATTTTTGCATTGTGTGTGTGTGCATGATGTGTACATTAAGCTTCCCATGCTGTAACTTGCAGGGGGTGATCAGAGTGCCCGCTCCCTGTCAGTATGCTCACAAGCTGGCCTTCCTGGTGGGACAAAGCATTCACACTGATCCACACGCGTCTCTATCAACCAAGCTGTATTACCTGTAAGAGCGAGGAATGGAATAAAGCGTCTGTATCAAATGCGATCATTCCATGAAGTAGTTTTAATATTTTTTTGAGTCTTCAATGTAATTATGTTGTAAAAGGTTATTCTTTATTTGAATGTACCGATCAGTTTAGGTGAAAAATTTTCACGCGATTGTTCAGATTTTTTTTTTTCGTGTATTTAGGTTAACGAGCTGTTAACCATCCAGAATGTATTTAATAAAATACACAGCTAGCATTACAACTCCTGCATTCTCTTGTGTAGGCGACTGCTTCGCTAGCAATTAGGACAAATGTTAGGGTGTCTCTCCTGTTCTGAGGGTCTCTGTGTGTCCCCAACTCGATTTACAGGTCTCTAGTGATCTGTTATGATCCCTCAGGCAGAGCAATGACATGCGCTCGGGAATGAATGAGACACAGACATTGTGTTTATTCAGACCGGTAGTATTTAGATCTTTATAGAAATCAGTCACAATTTGCCATGCGAGCAGAGTGACCTGTACAGAGGGTGTAGCACATTCTCCTATGTTTTGGTGAGAACAATTGATGTCATTGGAATGTTATTCAGAACCGGTTCAGAATTGGTTTTTTAGGAGCTAGCTAGGGGATAAGGACGGGTGCGTTTCTACAGATTGTGGGAAAACTGGAATGACGGGCATTGCAGATTTCAATTATTTTTTTGGATAAATTATAAAGTCCTTTACATCAAATCTTACCAGTGATTGTGTACAGGCTGTAACCAGTCAAGTTATGCACAGAGAATGGGGCTTAAAAGCAAAAATCACATATCCTGCAGAAAAAACAGTTTTGCGCCTATTCCCTAACAGGGCGGCTGTATAGACCAGAAGTATCCAGCCCAATTAATGTATAAAACATATGAAAAAAGGTTGTAATTTGCGGTGTAGCTCCATGTGGAACAAAACAGAGGTTTTGGTTTACTTGAATGGCCATTAAAGTGCGAGCCTGCCACGTCACGGCACCTCTGGTCAGGTGAGTCCTACCTAATGAAACCAAGTGCTGCTTTCTAAGCAACTGCATATCCTCATGCTGCTTATCAGTCATGAGACTGGTGGGTTTATATTTATACACTCACCAGGAACAATTCCACTTTGAGATTAAAAAGAAAACACTGAACGAGGCAGCAGCAATAATGACTTGGCTGGGGATACAACAAAATATACATATATGAAGAACAAACGGTTTCAACCTTGACAACTTCTTTCTTAGGTTTTATACATGAAGCATGCTGGATGCTTCTTGTCTACGCAGCCGCTCAGTTAGGGAAAAGGTGCAAAATTGTTTTTATTTTTCTGCATATATGTATATTTTGTTGTATCCCCAGCCAGGTCATCATTGCTGCTGCCTCTTTCAATGTTTTCTTTTCAATCCCAAAGTGAAATTGTTTCTGGTGAGGGTATAAATATAAACCCATCAGTCTCTGTCACGGCTGAGAAACAGAATGAGGATATGTTGTTGCTTAGAAAGCCACTTTGGTTTCATTAGATAGGACCCACCTGACCCAGAGGTGCATTGACGTGGCGGGTGGGCTTACACTTTAATGGCTGTTCAAGTAAACCAAAACCTGTTTTGTTTCACATGGAGCTATGGGGATGAACTCAAATGACAACCTTATGTGATTTTATGTATAAAACATTAGTCATCCTAGATGGAAATACCTACCAGGGCCACTAGATGGCAGTGTGAGAAGAGGAAATAAAAAAAATAACATTTAATGTTAAATTTAAACTGGTCCAAAAAAGGTCACCGGGCACACTCGCTTATGACAAAATCTTAGAAAACAAGGTAAGGGGTTGGGAAAAGCCAAAGTGTGTGTCATCACAGAAAAAGGTGAAGCCATTACATATGATACATTGATTAGTGATGGTAAATGTGAGAATTGGGTCGTTCTAATGGGACGCTGCACCCAATAGACACTGCTTTTAAGTGAGCGGCTGGAAGTCAGGATGGATGATTTTAACGCATTTAAAGATAAGGTTTTGAGGGATGCTCTATAATACTGTTTGTTTTTGGCCCTTAAATAATTGGACAGATCCTGTTGACAGCCTCTGCCCAATTTTATTTTAGGTTTCTTTTTTACTCTCCTCTCGTCCCTTGGCGCATGCATCTCCTCTATTGCTCGGGACTCATTCAGTCACTAACCAAATCTTGCTACTTCCACCTAAAAAACATTGAAAACATCCGTCCCTTTCTTAATCCAGACTCTACTAAAATGCTCATCCAAGCTCTTTTTATCTCCCGCCTTGACTACTGTAACCTCCTTCTCTCTCCCAGATTCTGCCTCCGCAGTCTGTAATGAACACCTGTGCCAGACTCACACACCTCAACCTCCCGTACCTCCCACTCCTCACCCCTTTGGCAAGCTTTACACTGGCTTCCTGTCTCCATTAGAATCTATTTCAGAATATTGGTGCTCATGTACAAAGTTCTCACTACCGCAGTGGTGTATTTAGGTTTTGTGCTGCCCTAGGCCTGACTAAACTCGTGCACCCCCTAATTTAAATTTGACGCACCCCTTCCTGTCAAGGGCACACCTCTTCCTGGTTAATCCCCACCTTTTCCTCTTTAAGCTCCACCTTTTCCTCTTAGAGCTCCGCCTTTTCCTCTCTTTATATTAAAAGTGGATACCAAGTGCCTAGTTGTATATTTTGTATAACATTTCAAATGTATCTATTGAGATAAATAAAATTATGAAATGTTTAAATTCAAGCATTTTTACAAAGAACAACCACACATGTCAAGTAAAGGGGATCACAGCAGCTCTAAATGGTTGAACAATAAAATCCACAGAAATGTGCACTGCATATGAGCGTATCACAGAGCTGCACAGCAATAAAAACCCCAGAAATCGGCACTGTGTATGAGCATATCACAAAACTGCACAGCAATAAAACTCACAGTAATGTGCAGTGTGTATGAGCGTATCCCAGAGCTCCAGGGCAATAAAACTCACAGTAATATGCAGTGTGTATCACAGAATCCACAGCAATAAAACTCGTGTTAACGAAAGGGCGGGCAGCTGCGCGCGTGTGTTTCACGTGGTTCAGCCAGTCGTGTGGTACTGAGACTCAGAGAAATGTCAGTGAAATGCCCTGATGTTCGGTGGTTTCAATCAGCAGGTTTATTCAGGCGAACCCCATAGGTTTCAATGTTAAAAATATTCCCGTTTTTATGCAATATCTAATAAATCATTTATTTTAATCTGCAGTAAAAAGGCTTTATTTATTTATCTATTTATTTATTTATTTATTTTTTATTTTTTTTGTACCTTTTTATTTAGACATTTTTCAGATTTTTTTTGGGCAAAATCCCCCCCCCTTTTTTTTAATAGCTGTTTTTCTTTTTTCTGTAACAGAACTTTTTATTATCAATCATAGGATCTTATATGTAAATTCCAGACGTTTTTGTTCAGTAGTTCTTTTGAAAACAGCAGGCCATGGGTTTGCGGTGGCAGCATTCAGCGGCCGACTCCATGCACTTTGGGGACCCTGCGGTGAGTGGTGAATTCACTGCAGGGTGGGGAAATTTTATTCTCCTAAGTGCAGGGAACTACAGAACACCAAAAAGTTGGCGTCATTTCGGTGCTCTGTGAGTAACCCATTTAGTGGTGAGGTTTTTTGCTGCCCCCTGGAAAGTGAAAGCCTAGGCCTTGCCTACCCAGGACATACTTGAAAATTTGTGAAATCTCAATGTATCCTTCCTGGTAAAATACTTTGCAGAAGTTAAAAAAAAAAAAAAAAAAAGTGCGGGCCGCCGCCCCCTGGAAAGTGCCACCCTAGGCCTGGGCCTAGTCGGCCTAGGCCAAAATACACCACTGCACTACCGCGCCCCTGCCTACATCTCCTCCCTTAACAGGTACATACCATCCAGACCACTTCGCTCTGACAATGATCTGATCCTATCAGTTCCTCGTACCCGCACCCCCATCTCTCGCCTTCAAGACTTCTCCCGGGCTGCCCCCTTTCTATGGAACTCCCTCCCCCGCAACATCAGACCCTCTCGGTCTCTCCAGTCCTTCAAGATGTCTGAAAACACATTACTTTAGAGAAGCCTATAGGCTCACACCATGATCTCCCCACCCACTGTCATTTCCTGCTCTTTCCATTCAGCCCTCCTGCAACCCGCCAGTTCACTTACCCTATTCCCCCTCACCTAATGTATCACCCCTCTCTTAGATTGTAAGCTCTCGCGCACAGTCCTCCCTCCTTCTGGACGGTGTGTATTTGTTATTCGGTCTCTCCCATTGTACAGCACTAAGGAATTTATTGGCGCTTTATAAGTAACTGTAACTCCCAAACCCTGAAGTCACTGAAGCTTTTGTGGAAAACTTGTGTAGCGCTGTGTTTTTTAAAAAAAAAACTGTTCTGCTGCATTTACTTGCAATGGCCACCGAGGGAGTCAGAGACCATGCTAAGATTATGATAGACAAACACAGAAAAACATTGGGACTACATTTCCCGGCATGCTTTGGGGGGCAGACACAGGAAGTGGGTGGGACACAGAGACTTACATCCTGAGCCTCGTGGAGAGAGCTGGCAGAGCGCGCCAGGGAGTGAGAGGAGCGAGACGCAGTGCAGCAGAGCGAGACAGTGGCTGGGCCGGGGTGCAGGTGGCCTGACAGAGTTGAAGACCGGGTTATTCAGCCTTATCAGAGGAAGACCCAGTGATTCACCAGACTACCCACGCTGATATTGAGGAAGCTGGAAGACCCCGAGTTACCGCAGATCGATCGGACAGGGAGAGCAGGCGGTGAGCTGGACATCTTGCGGCAGGTGCAGAAAGCCCGACAGCGGATCCAGTAACCAAGAGAACCCCAGTCAACATCGAGCGGAGAGACGTCCTGGGTCGAGCGGAGCACCAAGTATCTGGCGGATGGGTGAGAGGCCTTCTAGGCCGTTGTGAAAATAAAGCACGCTGCTGTTGGTTTCCAAAACCCACAGGGCCCCAACTTGACTAGTTGAAGATACCTCATAAGCAATTCACTGGCCAGTTGAATATTGTATCCGGGTACCACAACACACACACACACACACACACGTACATTCTGGGACATAACCTGTACGGGACTCACTCCCCAAACAAGAAAGGGGATTAAAGATATATTTTCTTTTCCGCTGCGCGTTTCTCGAATTACGAAGCATCGTATTTCTTTTCCGCTGCGCGATTCCCGCATTACGAAGTACTGTAAATATATATACGAACACCGTGTTATTCATTATATGCCATTTATTCTAGTAAACTATATAATTTATAAAATCCACAACGGTGCTGGAGTATATTTATTCCCTAGTGCGGGGAGACTGACCCGAGGTTCAATTTCAGCGGCTCCTCCGGGAGTGAGCGCTACACTTGTGTAGCATAGGATCCGCCAACTGCGCAGCGCTATGGGACGTGCTCACTTTATGTATGCAAGTTCCGTAGTGCCTGCGCAGAGCAATGGATCAGAGATGCCCATGCTGCACAGAGCCAATCCATCGACTGCCTCTCTAAGAGCGCTCGCTACAGCGATTTGGTCTCGGAGGGTGACGTCGGCCGCTCTGACATCACTGGTGACCAGCAGCCGGGAAATTGAAAAATCCCGGCTGCTGGTCACGGTGTGGGGTGCTTTTAACTCCACTTCACCCAGTGTTTTCCCGAGATGGAGAAGCGGGCAAAAAATATAAAGTGGTCAGGATGAGTAGTGTCCCTTTCATGTTCCTGTGTCTTCAGGTAAAGTCTGTGTTTCAAAGCCCCTTACCTGTTCATGTGACACATTGGATGCAATACGTGAATTTTTGGGATGTTTAGGCTGGGGTCAGACGAACGCAGCGCGAACGCGCATGCAGTCGCACTTTTTCACGTCGGCAGTAGCAGCAAATGATGGGCAATATACGAAGTACGGCCACATGAAAGTTCGGCCGGGCAACGCAAGCGGCAAGCAAACGCATTTTTTCGAGAACGTGATACCACTAGTACTGACGTACAGAGTGCGCTACGTCCGCTAGCGGCGTGTGTGCGGGATTAGGAGATGTCAGATGCTATGTCCGGCCAACATAACGTCCAGACGCAAAAAGTGTTTTATTGATGATCCGTACAAAATCATGGACGAAAATGTGCATCGTATGACCGCTATCGCGTATTCCGTGAAAAAAATACGTCCGTTCGTTCGAACGCACTTTTTCACGGATGACACGAAAAATGCGTTAGTCTGACCCTAGCCTAAAGTACAGGGTTATTTTATGTCTGCTTAAACTGTACATCTAAAGCACCAGCAGGGGGCAGTGTGTAAATCTGACGTGATGCTTCCCATTGGTTATGTCCCCAGTTGGCCTCGCATACGGATTGACCTTAAATAAACTGGAACAGCACATTAACCGGAGCAGCTCGCAGACCTTTTGTCACCTCATTTAGGTGGTTTGTATTGCAACACTGACTCAAGTCCGCTATACATCCATTCACGATCCATGCCGTAAGCGTTCTTTATGTTCCATCACCGTGACTAGAACTACACGTGCCTTTTTCTGTGCGCAGAATGAACGCGTGCACAATTTTCTAGAAATGAACATGTACTGTGCAGGGTTTCCCACGCATGTCCTCAAGTCCCCCTAACAGGTCAGGTTTTAAGGATTCCCTTTGGGAAAAGCAGACTGAATCCTGCAATCACTGAGCAGTAAATCAGATCACCTGTGCTGTGCTTCAGTTCACATATCCAGCAAACCTGGCCTGTTATTGGGACCTGAGGAGTCAGGACCAGGATTGGGAAACACTGCTCTGAAAGATGGGGCAGGTTGTATCCTAATGTTGTTCCATCGTTAAAGGACAGGCTCTCAAATCAAAAGGAAGTGACTGTCCATGTCTCACATATGCTTGACATGGGTTCATAGTGGCGTAGAGCTTTGCGATGTCTCAGTGGAAACCCCATTTACGCCACATTAAGATGGTGATCGTGACAGTGCTCCATGGTACATCCAGTGACTCCATATTCTTTTACACCCCACTCCTGTACTTTTTGACAGTCGGTTCTCATGCTTTCATGACAGTTGGCGGCCCATGTCTTCTGTTGACAGATTTGAACAGACACCACCGAACGCAAGGAGAGATGCAAGTACATGGTAATTAGATCCGGAAGAACCCCTCACCTAAAACTTGCGGGGCTTAATCCCTGAGTATATGAAAAACGTATAGATCACCTGACCTTTGCTAATAAAAGCCATCTAGTATGGCACTGGCAAGAGGGTTCTGTGTTAACCTCCCTGGCGGTATTCCCAAGTGCGACTCGGTTAAATTTCGCTACCGCGAACGGTAACCCCGAGCCACACTCGGGCTGGATGTTTACTCACCACCTCCTGGCTCCCTCGCTGTCCCCCGCAGTGTGATCGCGGCGAGTTGCTTCCTGGAAGGCTCCCTGCGAGTCACATGATGCAGGGGGGGGCGGGATCAGCAGCAAACTTAGAAAAAAAAGACTTTTACAGTTTACATTTTGAATTATACAGTGTAATGGTTTAGAACTACAGGATAAGAAATAGACCATACATCGTCTCACCCTTGTTTGCAGACAGATTTCAGTGTTTTTTGTTGTATTTTATTGAATATCATTTATTTGCATTATTTTGGATAATTATTTTTGGGATAATAAATTATGTCGTGTTTCAAACTTTATCGGACTCAGTGTATTTACTATTTATTTATAAAGGCTTTTACCAGTAAGGACTCTTGATTGCACGGATTTCAGTGCGTGATTCCTAATTATTACAGGCTAACTATGTACAAAAACATGTCTCCTTAAAAAAAAAAAATTGAGACCTTTTTAGACACGAAATTTTGAAAAAATTAGACCGCCAGGGAGGTTAAAACACTCAGGATGGAGAAAAAAGAAAGAAATTGCAAACGTCATTTGCATTGCATGTGTAGCGCTCACTCCCGGGAGCAGGAGCCGCTGAATATACCCAGGATAGTCTCACCGCACTAGGAATTACTATACACCAGCACACTGTTGTGGATTTTCTAAATTATATACTCTACTGGAGCAATAAAGTGACATAGAATACACATACCTTAAGCGTCATCAATTAAGCAGGAATAACTGACGAAATGCGCAACACGGGAAAAACACATGCCAGAAAAGAAATGGTTAATGTCCCTTTAGTTCATAAGTTAAGTCCCACTCAAAAAGGCTTATAAATTGGTGTCTTCAACTGGCCAGTGAATGAACGAAATTATCTTCGACTAGTCAACGTTGGGGCCCTGTGAATTGAAGCAATTAACCAAGTGCGCACTTTCGTTTCGGAACCGTAGGCCTTGAGGCCTCTCACCCATCCGGCGAACAAAGTGTCCAGAACCGATGACTCGACCAAAGGATCTCTCCGCGACTGGAACTCGGTGCCGACAAATCTGTTCCTCCTATGCCGTATCTCCAACATGAACCGATCCGCCGCCTGCACTCCCATACGATCCGTGGCTCTTACTCGAGGTCCTTCTGGAACCTGGTTGTCCTCAACTGCTCAGTGGAATGTAATCTGCAGTTAGGCACACTCCGTCCCCAATCTCAAGCACTGGATGGGTCTCGCTCCACACTCCGGCCTGTCTGTGTGAAAACAGACCAGGATGCAAAAAATGAGAGATTGCAAATGTCATTTGCATGTCTTACCCAGAGTTCCATGCTGCATATGGGGAATGTAGCACATGAGCTCTGTGAAGCAGTTCTCTGAATTGCTGGGATGTGTAAATGACTAAATTTATTTGCTGTGTGGAGGCTTTTAATCTCATCTTTTTTGCCCTCCACCATAACTTGTGTGTATGATGTAAAAGATGAATATTATTATAAAATGACTAGTTGTTAAGCCTGCCCGGAGGGCAGTCTATTCTTGCCAGCTCAGAATTCGTGCCCATATTTTTCTATGTCCTATCTCCATATATAAATGCGTTTGTAATGTGTCTGTTGCCGTCCCATCTGCAACAGGAGGGCCAGGTGAGCAGCTGTGATGGGTGCGCGCGCAGCTGACAGCGCATTACAAAAGGCATTTATATATTAGAGCAGGTTCCTCTTCCCTCTTAGATTGTAAACTCACGGGAACAGGACCCCTTAGATCAGGGGTCAGCAACCTTGGCTCCCTGATGTTTTGGGAACTACATCTCCCAAGATGCTCAGTCCCTATTAGGCTGCCTGAGCCACATGGGAAATGTAGTTCCCAAAACATCAGGGAGCCAAGGTTGCTGACCCCTGCCTTAGATTGTAAGATCATGGGACCAGGCTTAAGATGGTGGTGCTGGTGGGGTGCCCAGTTGCATGGAGGACAATACTTTACCTTTTTCCAGCGCCGTGATCAAGTCCCCAGGTCTTCGCCACACTGGTTCCGGCATGCAGCGCCTCCCCTGCACCAGCTGCCAGGGGTGATCCGGGAGGGACAAAAAAAAGCCGATCCATTGAAGACGCGCTGTGTGCGCGCCTATCCAACGGATTTTTGTTGTCCCTCACGCATGCTGGATGCTAATCACCGCGCGCATGCGCACGTAGCCATGCGCATTGTGTCCGCCGCCTGCGGCGACTGACGCAAACAGTTTTATATATAGATTAACCAGCCATATCTACGACGTGGCTTATGATACCTTTTTTACAACATTTACAAGCTCCTTGGCCATCTCCCCATTAAGGCCTTTTTTCCAGGTGATTCTGATGCTTTAATCGCTGATATTGTGGCTGACACAAATTGATCAATTTACAGATTCTGTGGAAAATTTACAGTATGGTCATTAGGGTGTGCCTGGGTCCACTCTGCACACACTTATGTTGGATGAATAGGTCCTCTTTCACCTCCTACATTAACATTTAAGATGTTTGTTTCATGATGAATAACACAAAACCTGATCGTATCTCTCATTACAGGCTTGTTATTGTTCATGTAAAACCTGCATTTTCTGCGTATTCTTCTAAACATAAGTTTTCAATTTAATAATTGTTCCGTGGTTGCACATCCTAATGTAACAGGTTTGCGAATACAGATGTATCTGACGGGTTGGCGCAGCCCACCTCTCCACGTCTCTGCTGACACAGGCCGCGCGCTTCCTCGTCCATGTTAAAGGAGACGCTCTCCTGTTTTGATTTGGGAACAAAATCTCTGCTGCTTCAGCAATCCGGCCGCGCATAAAGCTGGGAAAAACAAAGCAGACAGTAATTTCGGGAAAAGAAAATAAAACGTCTCGGCTGCGACGTCCTCTTGCCGGCCCGTGACCCGGCGACCCGGTGGGACCTTCGACATCGGACCTGTTCGTAAACAAATCGGCCGTGAGCTCTCAAAGAGCTTTTTTCGTAAACAGATTAGAGGGGATTTGCGAACGTGTGACGTGATTGTGCTCACAAAAGCCGTGTGTCTGGGTGTAATAAAGGCGACGTGAGCCCAGTACTGTGTATGGAGTCTGTTTACCGCGTGGAAAACGCCAGCGGAGCTCAACCTTCAAATCCTACGCCGGAAAGCCTGGCGATCTACTGTATAAACACCAACAGGATTTGTTCGTTTGACGAATAAATCTGACAACCCCAGCATCGAATCATTTCATCGTACCATTTCATAGATGAACCTGTCTAACATTTTCCGAATTTTGTGTCTCTCCATTCCAAAGCCTGGAAGAGCATTACGAGGAACGCAGCTCCTTAATATATTGTGGACGTCTCCCCTCGACTTACGGCCATGCTCAGGCTCTTTATGGTGCTTCTCTTTAAAACTATACACAAGTCTTTCTAGTGATTTTTGAAAGTTCGGCATGAAAACCCCACTCTGGTAAAATAAGCTTTACAGCAATTGAAGTGATATTTCTATAAGGAGTTAATACTATTTGTTTGGCTGCTGACTTCTTCTTTATTGTCTTCTTGGACCGCAGCAGGGGGGAGAGGGTGTTTGAAGCTGTGCTCCGCTTTAGGAAGTTGAGTTGATCAGCTGAAAATTAAGAAACCGATGCATTTCATGCGATTTTTGCCTGTCCAAAGATGTAAGGGCGAACTTGTCCCCAAATTGCACCGAACAGTGAACCAACCCATACGTTGCAATTTTGTGGCAGTTTGTCCAGGGGCGTCGCTACGTGGGGGCGGGGGGTGCGGCCTGCACCAGGTGACACCCGCCTTTAGGGTGACACCGTCACCCTAAGGGCGGGTGTCTCACCCTGTGCCGCGTGTTCGCTCCCTGCGAGTGTCCGAAGCTATGCAGCTTTGGGCGCTCGCCTGGGGGAAACATGTCACCAGCCAATCGCGGCTGGTCACGTGGCTCCCCCAGGCGAGCGCCCAAGCTGCATGCACAGAGGGAGCGAACGAGCAGCGCAGGAGGTGACCTGGGGCCATTATCCATGAGGAGCTGGGGCCATTATCCATGAGGAGCTGGGGCCATTATCCATGAGGAGCTGGGGCCATTATCCATGAGCTGCTGGGGCATTATCCATGAGCTGGGGCAGTATATCCATGAGCTGGGGGCATTATCCATGTGCTGGGGCATATCCATGAGCTGGGGCAGTATATCCATGAGCTGGGGGCATTATCCATGTGCTGGGGCATATCCATGAGCTGGGGCAGTATATCCATGAGCTGGGGGCATTATCCATGAGCTGGGGCAATATCCATGAGCTGCTGGGGCAGTATATCCATGAGCTGGGGCATTATCCATGAGCTGGGGGCATTATCCATGAGCTGGGGCAGTATATCCATGAGCTGGGGCATTATCCATGTGCTGGGGCAGTATATCCATGAGCTGGGGCATTATCCATGAGCTGGGGCAGTATCCATGAGCTGGGGCAATATCCATGAGCTGCTGGGGCAGTATATCCATGAGCTGGGGCATTATCCATGTGCTGGGGCAGTATATCCATGAGCTGGGGCATTATCCATGTGCTGGGGCAGTATATCCATGAGCTGGGGGCATTATCCATGAGCTGGGGCAGTATATCCATGAGCTGGGGGCAGTATATCCATGAGCTGGGGCAGTATATCCATGAGCTGGGGGCATTATCCATGAGCTGGGGGCATTATCCATGAGCTGGGGCATTATCCATGTGCTAGGGGCATTATCCATGAGCTGGGGCATTATCCATGTGCTGGGGCAGTATATCCATGAGCTGGGGGCATTATCCATGAGCTGGGGCAGTATATCCATGAGCTGGGGGCATTATCCATGAGCTGGGGCAGTATATCCATGAGCTGGGGGCATTATCCATGAGCTGGGGGCATTATCCATGAGCTGGGGCAGTATATCCATGAGCTGGGGCATTATCCATGTGCTGGGGGCATTATCCATGAGCTGGGGGCATTATCCATGTGCTGGGGCAGTATATCCATGAGCTGGGGCAGTATATCCATGAGCTGGGGCATTATCCATGTGCTGGGGCATATCCATGAGCTGGGGCAGTATATCCATGAGCTGGGGGCATTATCCATGAGCTGGGGCATTATCTATGAGCTGGGGCAGTATCCATGTGCTGGGGCATATCCATGAGTTGAGGCAGTATATTCATGAGCTGGGGGCATTATCCATGAGCTGGGGCAGTATCCATGAGCTGGGGCAATATCCATGAGCTGCTGGGGCAGTATATCCATGAGCTGGGGCATTATCCATGAGCTGGGGGCATTATCCATGTGCTGGGGCATATCCATGAGCTGGGGCAGTATTTCCATGAGCTGGGGGCATTATCCATGAGCTGGGGCAGTATCCATGAGCTGGGGCAATATCCATGAGCTGCTGGGGCAGTATATCCATGAGCTGGGGCATTATCCATGAGCTGGGGCATTATCCATGTGCTGGGGCAGTATATCCATGAGCTGGGGCATTATCCATGTGCTGGGGCAGTATATACATGAGCTGGGGGCATTATCCATGAGCTGGGGCAGTATATCCATGAGCTGGGGGCATTATCCATGAGCTGGGGCATTATCCATGAGCTGGGGCAGTATATCCATGAGCTGGGGCATTATCCATGTGCTGGGGCATATCCATGAGCTGGGGCAGTATATCCATGAGCTGGGGGCATTATCCATGAGCTGGGGGCATTATCCATGAGCTGGGGCAGTATATCCATGAGCTGGGGCATTATCCATGTGCTGGGGCATATCCTTGAGCTGGGGCAGTATATCCATGAGCTGGGGGCATTATCCATGAGCTGGGGGCAGTATCCATGTGCTGGGGCATATCCATGAGCTGGGGCAGTATATCCATGAGCTGGGGGCATTATCCATGAGCTGGGGCAGTATATCCATGAGCTGGGGGCATTATCCATGAGCGGGGGCATTATCCATGAGCTGGGGCAGTATCCATGAGCTGGGGCAATATCCATGAGCTGCTGGGGCATTATCCATGAGCTGGGGGCATTATTATTATTATTCTTTATTTATAAAGCGCCAGCATATTCCGCAGCGCTGTACAATAAGCACAGTATAGACAGGGTTACAATACATTGACAAACAGTACAGGAGGAGATGAGGGCCCTATTCCCGTAGGAACTCACAATCTAGGAGGGTTGAGGTTGGAAACAGGAGGAGAGGACTGTAAGGTGAGAGTGATTGATGGTTGCGTCAGTGAGTTGGGTGGTCGGCTTCCCTAAATAGGAATGTTTTAAGGGAGCGTTTGAAGGAAGAGAAGTTAGGGGAAAGTCTGACAGTACGAGGGAGAGCGTTCCAGAGAGTGGGGGCTGCGCGTGAGAAATCCTGCAGTCTATCATGGGAAGAGATGATGCGGGGAGAAGCTAGGCGCAGGTCACTGTTTGACCTTAGGGAGCGGGCTGGGGTGTATCTGGTGATTAGTGAGGACAGGTAGTGTGGCGCTGAGTTAGTGAGGGTTTTGTAGGTAAGGATAAGGATTTTGACCTTGATTCTGCAGTGGATGGGGAGCCAGTGAAGGGACTCGCAGAGGGGAGCGGCAGAGACAGAGCGGCGGGTGAGGTGAATTAGCCTGGCGGAGGCGTTCAGGATGGATTGTAGGGGGGAGAGGCGGGACAGAGGGAGGCCAGATAAGAGATTATTGCAATAGTCGAGTCGGGAGATTACCAGGGCGTGTATGAGTTGTTTTGTGGTGACAGCGGTAAGAAATGGAATTTCGAATTCTGGAAATATTACGCAGTTGGTATCGGCAGGAGGAGGAAAGCGACTGGATGTGGGGGATGAAGGAAAGAGCAGAGTCAAGTGTAACTCCAAGACAGCGAACTTGGTTTGATGGGGAGATGGTGATACCCTCCACCGTGATAGAGAAGTCAGGAGGTGGGGAGGCATTGGAGGGAGGAATAAGTAGGAGCTCAGTCTTTGACATGTTGATATTTAGGTGGTGGGAGGCCATCCAGGAGGAGATGCCAGATAAACAGTCACTGACTTTTGAAAGGACAGGGGGAGAGAGATCAGGGGTAGAGAGGTAGATCTGAGTGTCATCAGCATAGAGGTGGTAATTAAAGCCAAAGCTGTTGATGATTTTGCCCAGGGAGGAGGTGTAGATGGAAAAGAGCTGAGGACCAAGGACAGAGCCTTATCCATGAGCTGGGGGCATTATCCATGAGCTGGGGCATTATCCATGAGCTGGGGCATTATCCATGTGCTGGGGCAGTATATCCATGAGCTGGGGCATTATCCATGTGCTGGGGGCATTATCCATGAGCTGGGGGCATTATCCATGAGCTGGGTCATTATCCATGAGCTGGGGCAGTATATCCATGAGCTGGGGCATTATCCATGTGCTGGGGCATATCCATGAGCTGGGGCAGTATATCCATGAGCTGGGGCATTATCCATGTGCTGGGGCAGTATATCCATGAGCTGGGGGCATTATCCATGAGCTGGGGGCATTATCCATGAGCTGTGGCAGTATATCAATGAGCTGGGGCATTATCCATGTGCTGGGGCATATCCTTGAGCTGGGGCAGTATATCCATGAGCTGGGGGCATTATCCATGAGCTGGGGCATTATCCATGAGCTGGGGCATATCCATGAGCTGGGGGCATTATCCATGAGCTGGGGGCATTATCCATGAGCTGTGGCAGTATATCAATGAGCTGGGGCATTATCCATGTGCTGGGGCATATCCATGAGCTGGGGCAGTATATCCATGAGCTGGGGGCATTATCCATGAGCTGGGGCATATCCATGAGCTGGGGCATATCCATGAGCTGGGGGCATTATCCATGAGCTGGGGCATGTCCAGGAACTGGGGCAGTATCCATGTGCTGCTGGGGCAATATCCATGTGCTGCTGGGGCAATATCCATGAGTTGCTGGGGCAGTATATCCATGAGCTGGGGCAATATCCATGAGCTGGGGCAGTATATCCATGAGCTTGGGCATATCCATGAGCTGGGGCATATCCATGAGCTGGGGGCAGTATCCATGTGCTGGGGCATAGCCATGAGCTGGGGGCATTATCCATGAGCTGGGGGCATTATCCATGAGCTGGGCATGTCCATGAGCTGGGGCAGTATCCATGAGCTGGGGCAATATCCATGAGCTGCTGGGGCAGTATATCCATGAGCTGGGGCAGTATATCCATAAGCTGGGGCATATCCATGAGCTGGGGGCATTATCCATGAGCTGGGGGCAGTATCCATGTGCTGGGGCATATCCATGAGCTGGGGCATATCCATGGCATATCCATGAGCTGGGGGCATTATCCATGAGCTGGGGCATTATCCATGAGCTGGGGCATATCCATGAGCTGGGGGCATTATCCATGAGCTGGGGGCATTATCCATGAGCTGGAGGCATTATCCATGAGCTGGGGCATATCAATGAGCTGGAGCAATATCCATGAGCTGCTGGGGCAGTATATCCATGAGCTGTGGCATTATCCATGAGCTGGGGCAATATCCACGAGCTGCTGGGGCAGTATATCCATGAGCTGGGGCAATATCCATGAGCTGGGGCCATTATCCATGAGCTGGGGCATATCCATGAGCTGCTGGGGCAGTATCCATGAGCTGAGGCAGTATATCCATGTGCTGGGGCAGTATCCATGAGCTGGGGCAGTATCAATGAGCTGGGGCAGTATCCATGAGCTGGGGCATATCCATGAGCGGGGGCATTATCCATGAGCTGGGTCATTATCCATGAGGTGGGGCAGTATCCATGAGCTGGGGCATTATCCATGTGCTGGGGCATTATCTATGAGCTGGGGGCAGTATCCATGTGCTGGGGCATATCCATGAGCGGGGGCATTATCCATGAGCTGGGTCATTATCCATGAGCTGGGGCAGTATATCCATGAGCTGGGGGCATTATCCATGAGCTGGGGCATTATCTATAAGCTGGGGGCAGTATCCATGTGCTGGGGCATATCCATGAGCTGGGGCAGTATTTCCATGAGCTGGGGGCATTATCCATGAGCTGGGGCAGTATCCATGAGCTGGGGCAATATCCATGAGCTGCTGGGGCAGTATATCCATGAGCTGGGGCATTATCCATGTGCTGGGGCATTATCCATGAGCTGGGGGCATTATCCATGAGCTGGGTCATTATCCATGAGCTGGGGCAGTATATCCATGAGCTGGGGCATTATCCATGTGCTGGGGCATATCCATGAGCTGGGGCAGTATATCCATGAGCTGGGGCATTATCCATGTGCTGGGGCAGTATATCCATGAGCTGGGGGCATTATCCATGAGCTGGGGGCATTATCCATGAGCTGGGTCAGTATATCCATGAGCTGGGGCATTATCCATGTACTGGGGCATATCCATGAGCTGGGCAGTATATCCATGAGCTGGGGCCATTATCTAAGCTGGGCAGTATCCATGTGCTGGGGCATATCCATGTGCTGGGGCAGTATATCTATGAACTGGGGGCATTATCCATGAACTGGGGGTATTATCCATGAGCTGGGGCAGTATCCATGAGCTGGGGCAATATCCATGAGCTGCTGGGGCAGTATATCCATGAGCTGGGGGCATTATCCATGAGCTGGGGCATTATCCTTGTGCTGGGGCATATCCATGAACTGGGGCATATCCATGAGCTGGGGGCATTATCCATGAGCTGGGGCAGTATCCATGTGCTGGGGCATATCCATGAGCTTGGGCAGTATATCCATGAGATGGGGGCATTATCCATGAGCTGGGGCATGTCCATGAGCTGGGGCAATATCCATGAGCTGCTGGGGCAGTATATCAATGAGCTGGGGCATTATTCATGTGCTGGGGCATATCCATGAGCTGGGGCATATCCATGAGCTGGGGGCATTATCCATGAGCTGGGGCATGTCCAGGAACTGGGGCAGTATCCATGAGCTGGGGCAATATCCATGAGCTGCTGGGGCAATATCCATGTGCTGCTGGGGCAATATCCATGAGCTGCTGGGGCAGTATATCCATGAGCTGGGGCAATATCCATGAGCTGGGGCAGTATATCCATGAGCTTGGGCATATCCATGAGCTGGGGCATATCCATGAGCTGGGGGCAGTATCCATGTGCTGGGGCATATCCATGAGCTGGGGGCATTATCCATGAGCTGGGGGCATTATCCATGAGCTGGGCATGTCCATGAGCTGGGGCAGTATCCATGAGCTGGCTCAATATCCATGAGCTGCTGGGGCAGTATATCCATGAGCTGGGGCAGTATATCCATAAGCTGGGGCATATCCATGAGCTGGGGGCATTATCCATGAGCTGGGGGCATTGTCCATGAGCTGGGGCATATCCATGAGCTGGGGGCATTATCCATGAGCTGGGGCATATCCATGAGCTGGGGCAATATCCATGAGCTGCTGGGGCAGTATATCCATGAGCTGGGGCAGTATATCCATGAGCTGGGGCATTATCTATGAGCTGGGGCAATATCCACGAGCTGCTGGGGCAGTATATCCATGAGCTGGGGCAGTATATCCATGAACTGGGGCAATATCCATGAGCTGGGGCCATTATCCATAAGCTGGCGCATATCCATGAGCTGCTGGGGCAGTATCCATGAGCTGAGGCAGTATATCTATGTGCTGGGGCAGTATCCATGAGCTGGGGCAGTATCAATGAGCTGGGGCAGTATCCATGAGCTGGGGCATATCCATGAGCGGGGGCATTATCCATGAGCTGGGTCATTATCCATGAGGTGGGGCAGTATCCATGAGCTGGGGCATTATCCATGAGCTGGGGCATTATCCATGTGCTGGGGCATATCCATGAGCTGGGGCATTATTCATGAGCTGGGGCATTATCCATGAGCTGGGGAATTATCCATGAGCTGGGGCAATATCAATGAGAGGAGCTGGGGGCATAGCCATGAGAGGAGCTGGGGCATATCCACGAGAGGAGCTGGGGAAGTATATCCATGAGAGGAGCTGGGGCAGTATATCCATGAGAGGAGCTGGTGAAAAATCCATGAGAGGAGCTGGGGCATTATCCATGGGAGCAGCTGGGGCTGTATATCCATGAGAGGAGCTGGGGCAGTATCCATGAGAGGAGCTGGGGCAATATCCATGAGAGGAGCTGGGGCAAAATCCATGAGAGGAGCTGGGGCAATATCCATGAGAGTAGCTGGGGCAATATCCATGAGAGGAGCTGGGGCAATATCCATGAGAGCTGCTGGGGCATATCCATGAGAGCTGCTGGGGCATATCCATGTGAGCTGGGGCAGTATCTATGTGTGCTGGGGGCAGTATCCATGTGTGCTGGGGGCATATCCTTGAGAGCTGGGGCAATATCCATGTGTGAGCTGGTCTGGGGCAATATATCCATGTGTGCTGGGGGCAGTATCCATGTGTGCTGGGGGCATATCCATGAGAGCTGGGGCAATATCCATGTGTGAGCTGGTCTGGGGCAATATATCCATGTGTGAGCTGGTCTGGGGCAATATATCCCTGTGTGAGCTGAGGCGCAATATATCCATGTGTGAGCTGAGGCGCAATATATCCATATGTGAGCTGAGGCACAATATATCCATATGTGAGCTGGGGCAATATATATCCATGGGTGAGCTGCTGGGGGCAATATATAATTGTGAACGGGGGCAATATATAATTGTGAACTGGGGCAATATATCCATATGTGAGCTGGGGGCAATATATATCCATAGGTGAGCTGCTGGGGGCAATATATATCCATGGGTGAGCTGCTGGGGGCAATATATATCCATGTGTGCTTTCACTGCCTTCGAACAGGCACCGTACTTGCTGGCAGTTGGCAAAAATTTGTGTGAGCATATGAGAGAGCTCCACAGCAATAAACCTCACAGTAATGTGCGCCGTGTATTATGAGCATTCAGTGTTATATGGGAGTACTGATTTAGGAGTAAGAGTAGTTAAAAAAAATCCGTAAAACTCGGGGGGGGGGTGACACCATAAATTATTGCACCGGGTGACACCAACCCTAGTGACGCCACTGAGTTCGTCTATTCACTAAACTGTCAATTTACCAAATACTGGTGCTGTGACAGTGAAATACGGTGCGATCTTCGGCAGCAACAAAATTGTCCCATAGAGAAGTAATGGTTAATCTATTCACAGAATACAGAAATGCCCTGATTTCAGTGTTTCAGTTCGACAGGTTTAAACCTTAGCATCCCATAGGATTCAACATAAAACCAATATTATAGTTTTTCTTACCTTTTTTTTTTAAACCGTTTCTACTTTTTTTTCGGTGCTTTTTTTTTTGTGATGAAATTTGTAATTCCCCATTTTTTTTTAAATGTTTTGTATTTCGTAATAGAATTTTTTTAATTTTTTGTATAGGACCTTTTTTATTGGACATTTTAATACATTTTATTGGTTTAAACACCTATTAGAATAAAAAACAAAATTTCTTTCCTGCAGTTTCGGCTGTGTTCGGCGGCCCTTTGGGAATAGTGAATTCATCGCAGGGTCGGTGAAATCAAACTGCTGAAGTGCGCTGAACGAGAAAACTCCGAAAATTTCAGTGCTTTCTGAATAACCCTTATATGGGTATAACGATGGAGAATATTTTGGGTTTGGTTGAGCCATAAGTCATGTCAACCTCAAGGACAATTAAAAGTTCCGTCAGGGGTACGTGTTGCGCTGTAGAATCGGGTATCGCAACCCTTGACGTGAGGATCTTAATTGTAACATTGCTGTTGCGGAACAGACACAGGACAGATGAGCACATGGCTAGTACTGAAGGCCAGAAATGGGCATGTAGCCTTTTATATTTTCCTGGCACCCAGAACTGTGGGACTATATTTCTTTTCCTAATGCCAGGGAGACTGTTAACTGTGCCCCATGGATACAGGGCTGTTAAGAGACCCCTGCATGTGACCTACGCAACCAATGAGGAGAGCGATGTGCATGTGACCTACGCAACCAATGAGGAGAGCGATGTGACTTGTGTGGCCAATAAAGTGAGTGGATGCTGGATCTAGAGAGCAGAGCACGAGGAGACACGCATCTGGTGCGACTGCAGCTGCGGGCCTGCTTTGTGTATGAGACCTGGCAGCAGTGACCGAAGCTGGCCAAGACGCTGCGAGTGCGTGGAGCAGTATCCAAACAGACACAGACTGGAGCAATGTTGGGAGCGTGGGAGTCCGATGATGCAAGGAATAAGTAGGCCGATACCACCTAGCGGTTTGGCATTGCACAGAGAGAAATAGGCCGAGACCGCCTAGCAGTGTGGTGCTGTAGCCGTGTTTGAAGAAAGCCAGGCAGTTCGTTTTAAAGTGGCAGCACCCGGGACATCAGTCTGGTTAGAAGGAGAGTTGACGGATCCTGGAGGTTCCTCTTGCGGCCTTGTGTGGCTGAATACTTTGATAAGCAGTACCCTCTCCCCCTGTTCCGCTGACGGGGCACTCTGTTCATCTTTCTACACTAATAAAGCTACCCAGTCCTGTACGTGTATACACTGACAAGCTTCTTGGGAGTGTCTGCTGTTATCGCATGTTATTTTACATCCATCGCTTCTGTGCACCAACGGCACCCGCCAGCCGCTAGGGCGAAGATGGAGGGTGGGTGACAGGTTTTCTGGGAGGGAGCTGGATCTGGATAGAGAGTGTTGATGTGTTAGCCACTGTATTGCCTGCCTTTTATTTGTCCTGACACGATCTTTAATACAGAGATATATTGTCTTACCGCACTTTGTGTATTGTTATTATTAGTTTCCTGCCTGGGAGTTCATCGATTATCATGGATGCCCAGACAGGTGGAGGCACTGCCAATTCAGTTATGTATCTCTATTCCCGTAATGCGGAGGCTCAGGATCACCATGTTAAGCAGAAAGAGCTAACTGGGCATGAGGGCCTTACGGGTTCCAGTCCCCAGGGGCAAACATCTGTTACAGTTGTAATGAAATTTCTTCATAACTTTCTGAAGTGATATTAATTGGATGTACCGGCTGGACGCCCAACCAAACCAGAATCCTATATATCCGAAACACTTTGAAAAGGCTCCAAAAAAGTGTTTTCAGTCATCGCTCTGCTGGGCCTCTCACTCGCCTCCTGCCCCAACCATGCATATGTTCACATTCCTTCTTCGCACGCCAGCGTGTCTTGCAGAGCCTACGAGGGGCAGGGTGGCACTGCACAGCATCTCCCTCGTTGGCGCTGCGCAGCATTTCACTCGCATCCCGCCTGCCCTGTCCCTCCTCCACTCTGGCCGTTTGGAATCCTAGTGATATATTTGACAATTATCCCACCTGCCCCCCCCCAAGAGACCTTTCAGAATCTTGCTGGGATTCTAGAAATCAGAAACATCTGAAATGCCCCCTTTTCTGAATATTTTGGAGTTAAGGGGGTTCTTTACCTGTACACCAGACCTTGGTAAATGTGTTAACCACTGATACAGATTAAAATCTGGCAAGCTTCTGGCATACCCATATGGAAGAGCCCTAAACAAAGTCTGACGTTCTGTTAGGCAAAGCTAGGTTATGTAGACTTCATACAGTCACGGAGAGAAGTAACACATTGGCTTTGAAATGTTTTCTATATACACGGGAGAACTGTCATAGCTTGCTTGTGTTTTGTGTACAACGGACAGGGTCTCCATTTCTCAATCTGTGCAGGAAGAAGTGGTCATGGTGCTTTTGAGTTTTTGTGGTTTTTTTTTTTAAATTGTGTAAGAGCACCTTCTCTGTATCCCTTGCTGGCAATTCCTCCTCTTCAATGCCTCTCAGTTGGCGGACCCCAAGGTTCAGTCCTAGGTCCATTGCTCTATCTATACCTCCTCACTGGTTAAACTCATCACCAATAGGGATGAGCTGTTCGGTTCGGAGTTCGATTCGAACATCGCCTGTTCGCATGTTCGCGAACTACGAACATTTCCACGTGTTCGCCGCATGTTCGCCCACAATGCACCAGAATGCACTTTTACACTGGCCTGAAGCTTGTAATTGGCTACAGCCTTGCAGCTGACCACATGTCAGGTGCAAGACAGATTCAAGACTATGCCAATCACGGCTCAGAGTCCTGATTGGGCAAATTTTGCCCAATCATGGGCACACAGAGCTAAGTACGAGCAGCACACTAAGGCTTCACACAGTGCTTCAGCACGCGTTTGAGAGGAGATTTGAGAGGAGATTGTTCTTGTGTTAGTGTGTGTTCTCACTGCCAGTCTGCCACCAGCTACTGGGGGGGGGGGTCTCATTTCTACAAAATATCTGGGAATTGTTCTAATCTGCGTGTTCTCACTGACACCCAGTATTTTGGGGGTCAGTAATTGCTACAAAATATTTGGGAATTGAGGTAATCTGTGTCTTGTTACTGGCTGCCAGCTATCAGGGTGTGTCACTGAGTTATACCAGAGTTCTGGAAATCTTTAATCTTTATACCAGAGTTGAATCAGAGTTCTGTATATATTTAATCTATATATCACTCACCATGTCAGAAAGACCAAAAAGGACAGGCAGACGCTCCCAGACACAGATAAGAGGGCAAACAGCCTCTGTGTCGGGAGGCTGTGCCTCTGGTCATCGTGGACATGGTGCATCCTCTGCAGGGGCACGCTTGTTCTTTCTAACTGGTGCTGGCCATTTTAAGCAGCAGCAACATACAGAGGATTTGGTGGATTGGCTAACCAGGCCATCCTCATCCTCCGGGTCCTCTGCCAGCCAGGCTTGTAGTGCTTTACAGTCCACCTCCGCTGCCAAAGCATCTAATGCAGCCTCCATGTCCACAGCTACTCCTGCCGTAGCCTCACTATCACACACGGAGGAGTCAGCTGAATTGTTTGACTACATTACAGCGACCTGCTGCTTGAGGATGTGCAGCAAGTACAGTGCTCTGATTCAATCTCTGAGGTTGAGGAAGGGAGTATAATCAACCTAGAGGAAGTGGGTGCAAGTGATGACACACAAATAACTGGCACTCATGTTGTCCCAGCAGCTGCAGTATACTGCCAAGTTGGTTCCAGTGACGAGGAGATAGGGGGCGATGACAATGATGATGTTACTGACTCCACCTGGGTGCCTGATCGAACACAGGAGGCACAACAAACACGAGGCACAACATCCTCTATGACCAACCGTAGCACTAGCCAGTCCAAGGCATCAGATGTCAGAGCTGCTCAGGTGCAGAGCGCTGTTGTCTCAAAGCACACATCCAGGACCTCTGCTGTCTGGGAGTTCTTTAAGAAATGTGCAGCAGACCGCACCATTGCTATTTGTAATCTATGTCAGATGAGGCTCCAGCGTGGGAAAGACACCGGACGCTTAGGTACCACGTGCTTGAGGCGACATATCACCACCTGCCATGCATCTCGTTGGCGCAAAACTTTACGTAGGCCCTCCTCCTCCTCATCTGTCTCTACCCAGGTCCCCCACTGTATGTCCTGCCATGTCATTGCCTACAACCTCCACTGACGGGGATGATGCTACAGTAATGGATGTACCAGGTCCTTCCTCACAATGTGACAGCATCCCATCAGCTGAAGATTTACGCAGTCAGATTACGTTGCCCCAGCTGCTGCAGCATAAGAAAAAATATAGTCCCAACCATCCCCAAGCACAGCGTCTAAATGCCAGTTTAGCAAAATTTCTCGCATTGCAGCTGCTGCCTTTCCAGCTGGTGTACTCTGTTCCCTTCCGTGAATTTGTTAAATGTGCTGTACCACAGTGGCATGTTCCAAAACGCCATTACTTTTCACGCAAGGCCATTCCAGCACTATACCAGCACGTGGAAGACAATGTTATTGAGTCATTGGGAAAGGCAGTCAGCAGCAAGGTGCATGTGACTTTAGACACGTGGTCCAGCAAGCATGGACAGGGCCGTTTCATTTCCTTCACGGCACACTAGTAAACTCTGATTGCAGCTGGGAGGGATCCAAGATGGGGCTCTGTGCTGGAACTTGTTCATCCACCACGCCTCCAGAAAGCTGCTTGTATGAGGTCTGTCTGCTCCACCACCACTTCTCCCTCTTCCTCCTCCTTCTGTGTCTCTGGCGAAGTGGCAGTTAAACCGACGCCTGACAGGGGCTACGCAATGGCTCAAGCAAAAAGATGCCATACTGTGCTTGAGCTGGTTTGTTTAGGGTACAGGAGCCACACCGGGCCAGAAATTCTGTCAGCTCTGCAGGGGCAGGTGCAGAGATGGTTAACACCACGCCAGCTTCAGCTGGGAATGGTCGTCTGTGATAATGGCAGCAACCTTCTCTCCGCCCAACACCTGGGTAAGTTGACGCATGTACCATGCCTAGCACATGTCCTAAATCTGGTGGTACAGCGTTTCCTAACCAGGTACCCAGGGCTGGAAGAGCTTCTCAGCCAGGCCAGAAACATCTGCAGCCACTTCAGATGGTCATTCCAAGCAAGTGTTCGCCTGGCAGAAATTCAAAGAGAATTCCACCTTCCCACAAACCGTCTGATCTGTGACATGCCCACCAGGTGGAACTCGACATTAGAAATGCTGCAGCGTCTGCACAAGCAGCAGAGGGCCATCAATGAGTACCTGTGTGAGTATGGCATAAGGACAGGTTCAGGTCAACTTGTTCCCCCCCCGCAGTGGCTGATGATCAAGGATGCATGCACTGTACGGTCACCATTTGAGGAGGCAAAGAGGATGGTGAGCAGGGACAGTGCATGCATCAGTGACACAATTCCTTTAGTGTTCCTGCTGGAGCGCACTCTGCAGGGAATTATAGATGTGGCACTAGAGGCAGAGCAGCGGAAGGAAGACCTTCCCTAGCTCTCAAGGTCCCAGTCTTTACGCAGACAGCATTCCTGCCGGTCTTCAGATCAGACAGGAGGAGGAGGATTATTTAAGTAGTGGGGGCATTGAAGGTGGGGATTCCTCAAGCGAGGGTTTTGTGTGCCCCGAAACCCATGGACTAGTACGTGGCTGGGAGGAGGAAGTGCACGATGGAGTCATCCTCATTGTCCAGGAAGACTCGGAAGCTAATGCCACCTCCAACCTATGCTGCATGGGCTCCTTTATCCTGCAAAGCCTGCTAAAGGACCCCAGGATTCGTGCTATCAAGGAGAGGGATCATTACAGGTTGGCAAGTCTTCTTGATCCACGTTACAAGGGTAAAGTTGCAGAGCTCATCCTGCCCGCACAGAGGGAGCACAGGATGAAACAACTGGAGGATGCTCTAAAGAGACACTTGTGTAACACCTTTACAGGCACTGTTAAGTTACCAAGTGATGACACAGGTGCTTCTGAGGCTGCGGATGATCAGAGGAAGAGCGTTGAAGGCCGGGGCCGTTTGATGCCTTTTTAAAAAATTTTTAGTCCACGATGCCCAGGGATGTCAAATGTAGGCACCCATTGCCAGCGTCTCCACCATATGGTGCAGGACTACCTAGGTGCAAGGGCAGACCTAGATACCTTTCCAGCAGATGATCCACTGGCTTACTGGGTGTTGAGATTGGATCACTGGCCAGAACTTAGCCAATATGCTATGCAGCTACTAGGTTGCCCTTCATCCAGCGTGCTTTCTGAAAGGACGTTCAGTGCCGCTGGAGGTTTTGTCACAGAGAAAAGAGTGCGTCTGTCCACCGACTCTGTAGACCGGCTGACATTTATAAAAAATAAATCAGTCCTGGATCAGCCGCTATCAATCCCCTGATGCTGACGTAACTGAATAGATCGGGATGTCTTCTGCATTCACAAAACCTCCACCACTGCACTCTTCCACAATACCACAAAGGGGATACGGTGTGAAGGCACTTGCTGCCACCAAAAGGCACAATATTTGGGTGCACTGCTACTGACGCCTATACCAGATTCATATTTTAATATTGTACCGTAGGGTCCAACCCTGCACTCTTCTACAATACCACAGAGGGGTTACGGTGTGACAGCACCATTGCCGACACTAAAGGCCCAATTTTAAAGCACCTATTGTTACTTTCATCCAAAGCCTGCATAAGTTTCACCATAATTTAGCCAAAAATCACTAAACTTGTTCTGCGTGTCCTAAAATGTCTCCTCTTTTCATACAGACTGCCGCCCCAAGCAGTTGTTTATGAATAGATTAAAAGGAAAACCATTTACTGTCATTTTAAATGTATTTTTTTTCTTTTTAAATGTTTCTATACATCCTACAAATCCGCCACTTCACGGGCAGGTTATGGGGACCTCCTAGGCACGACATTTGAAGGAATTTTTCGTTTTTATTCTTAACCTTTATTTCATGGAAAACTCAGTGTTCCTTTAAAAACGTCTTTTTTAAAACTTTTTGTCCTTGTTTCCTGTCCCCTAGGGCACTACCCAGACCCCCATTTCACCTTTTATGGCAAATATCTTGCATATATGCCCTCTTGGAGAATGGAGGGCACTCTAAAATTCAAACTTTCGAGTCCCATTGACTTGCATTGAGTTCGGTTCGTGTTCGAACTCGAACTTTTGAAATTGTTAGAGTTCGAATGCGAACCGAACACGGAGGGTGTTCGTCTCATCCCTACAAAACACCATGCCCTCTCATCCTGGGACGTGAAAGGAGGTATAAAGGCACATGCTCAAGTAAGTTCCTGAGAGTTTGCGCAGAGGGAACGCTGACCACATTACTGCCTCAGACACCTCTTGTATGCTATGAACCCTACAAAATGTATCCACTGAAAAAGCACCATTGGTCCTGGTGATTTTTAATTGGACTTTGTCTCCTAATCGTCCAATTGAAAAGCACCAGGGGAGGCAGCAATCGCATGTGCCTCTCTAACGCATGCTTTAAAGCGCTTGCTCCTTCCACTACCCATCCATCTAATCCAGGGGTCAGCAGTCTTGTCCCTCCAGATGTTTTGAAACCACATCTCCCATTATGCTTAGGCACTCAGATTGAACCAAACCTCATGGGAAATGCTCTAGCTAGTGCCTCTCCAGCTCTTGACCTCACACCACTTCCCTGGCTAGTGATTGTGTTGTTAGTGGGGTGTTCGTTGCAATACACAAGGTCATATTCAATCCATTTAATACTATCCAATATCTGGATAAAAAGCCCTAAAAGTGGCACTAATGGAGTCCGTATCCACTGTTAAGATAAAATATAATGTTATTTTTTTAGTTTATTTGGTTCAGTTTCTCAATAAACAAGAAAACCATTTTTATGAATAAATAAAGCTTTAATAAATATTGTCCTGTATATTCACATTGTTTCAGGATGGTCTATGTACAGTGTCAGTATGGCACACATCATTTATTACTCGTTCGACCCATTTGAGTAACTGAGGTCTTCCTTGTTGATAAGTTGTGGTTTTACGACGGTGCAGGAAGGCAGTATGATGGCTTCTCCGTACAGTGGGTTAGGTCCCAGGCACACAACACCTTTTTAGAAAAGAAAAACAAGAGGTTAAGGATGGCCTACATTTTCAGGATGAATGGTGGTTTACGTGCGTGGTAACTGAATTAGTTTGGCTCTGAGCTGCACCAGGAGCAGGGCCAGGTTTATATAACTAGGCAGAGTCGGCATGTGCCTACAGGTGCTTGCCACAAGGGGGCGTCTTGCTCGGTAAAAAAAATTATAAATATATATATATTTTATTTATTTATAAAGGATTTTACCAGGGAGGATACATTGAGATTTCTCTCGTTTTCAAGTACGTCAAGTACTTATTTACTTCATTTAGACCACTGTATCTCTGAGGCTAGAGGGACATATGAGGTATCATTGGAAAAGCCAGATTATGACCTTTTCAGTGACACTGAATATAACAGGTTTGGTTTTTTTTATATTTTATTTTTACATAAATCTAAGAAATATTATTTTAACGCAGTAGTATTATTCCGTTTACAATTCTAAAGTGAGCAGTGACGCTGCACTAACTCACCTTCTCATTTCCCACACTGCCAGCAAGTGTGGAGCTGATGATGCAACGCATTGTTTAATCGACAACCTAAACCGTGGTGCTGCAGTGAGGAGAGACCGGGGGACTTTGCAACCTGCATCTCTGAATTGTACACCTTACAAGGTTAAGTGAGGTGTCATTGGAAAGGTCCTATGACCATGTTATGTGTAAAAATAAAAGATTTAAATGCAAACTGTATTTTTTTTTCTCTGTTCTACGGCAGAGGCAATATATGCGTTTACCTAGTGCAGCAGCATTGCTTCTTTTCTAACTCCACTCAGGCAACAGATCTGCCACTTGTTTTGATTTGAGCACAGAGAAACTGTTTAAAAAAAAAATTATTTTGTCCAAAACTGAAATTAAGTCATTTTGACCTTTTTTTTTTTTTTTGAGGGGTGGGGGGGGGGGTTCCACATTTCTGTACCTACAGGCTCCTGAGATGCAAATCCGGCCCTGACCACGAAGCGATGGACACACGGCACAAGCAAAGGAATTTAATTTTATCATGGGTGCTCCTGCCATGGGCAAATTGACTTTTACCCAATTGACAGGGCACCTCACCTTTCAGATAGGTCAGCGACAGAACGCTGCCCTATATAATGCAAAAAAACCAGACTAAAGTTTTGAGTCCCTCCCCCCCTGTCTCCTCCTGATGCCGGTGCCATGTTGCGGATTAGAAGGGAGCAGAGAGTGGGCTGCGCTGGCTGTCACTCAAACAGCGAGCAGAGGGCGGTCCTGTTAGATGGTTCTCTGCTCACAGCCGCCCTCCGCACTGCGGCATGCGGGATGGGGTGAAACTTCAAAACAGAATATATATTTTTTTTTACTTCTACTGATCAGCAAAATAACCCTGGGCTATGTAAAGGGTGAGGTGTCCTGTCACATGGGCAGGAGTCATGCTTCCCGGTGCAATTTAAGCACTTGAAGGGACATTTGAGTGGTTTACCTCAATCAACTCAGCCTATTAATGCAAGCATTTTATAATTCCTGCCTTTTTAACGGGTTATTCCTATTGAAGAAAAGAATCTGTGGACTTCTCCCATCTGAATTTCCCACTCTGAGTTGGGCAGAAGCAGGAGCTGGCAAAAAAAACGGAGCGTTTAAGTAAACCCTGTGCTTTCAGGTCAGGAGGGAGAGGACCACGGACTCTTCTGTCTTAATAGGGATAACTCCTTGGGAATAAATGTCATTTATTTCATGAAATACATTTTTCATTTTACAGAAAATCAATGTCAAAAACCAGTGTTTTTTTTTTTTTTAATAATCTTTAATGAATTTTACAGTGGGGATATTCCAAAATATTTCTTAATCTGGCAGGGAGATGTCACCATCTGCTGGCCAAATGGAGTAACTGCAGATCAGGTCTAGGTGCAGGATCAGCTGGGGGGATGTCATTAAGAAACCTTCCCAGTTGGTTTTAAAAACTGTTGGTGCCTCAGCCGTAATGCCCACTCTGCTAAAATGTTAGCGGCATGTTCTGGAGCCAATAAATAAATACTTAAGTTTCCTATCAAGGCCACATCAACCCATGGCACAAATAAAGTCTGGGAGTACATCTTGTGTATAACCCGTTATATAGGCTAGAGCAGGGGTGTTCAACCTTGTAGTTCCAAAACATCTGGATGGCCATTTCCCACAAAGCTGTGTCAGCCTAATGAGTGTTTGAGTATCATAGGAGATGTAGTTCCATCTGGAGGGCCAAAGCTGAGCACCACTGGGCTATAGTTACATCGAACTGCTAAGAACAAGAGCCACCCATGATTGTATTTGCGTGGTCCTCAAACTAATTCATCCATGAAATTGTCCGAAATGTACAATATTTTTCTTTCTTTTTTTTTTGAAAATTCCCCAGGATGATAGGCCATGGACCCCTCCATATGCTGAAGCCTACAATTCCCAGGATCCTTTCAATGCAATTGATGGTCAGGGAATCATGGGAGCTGTAGTTCAGAAACATCTGGGAGGATGGAGTTTGACAGCCCTGCCATAGAGGCTCCGCTAGGCTTGCAAAAATTTGTTATCTTGTCATAAATGGAACAATAATGTGTCGTAGATTTAAATATATTTCAGTGTATTTAAAGAGGGTGGTCAACATAGACTAGAATAAGAAAAAAAAATGATTAGATACGCTTGTGGATTCAGAGGGGAGGCACACAGGTCATATGCCTCCCCTGAGGGGTTGTGAGTCGTGACTATTTCCCTACTTCCTAGAAGTAAAACCGTCCATGCCGTGTGTGTAAGTAGCTTAATCCAAGGGAACATGCTACTTTCCATCCAGTTGATGAACCTTTTGTCCTTATCCTCATGTCCATACTAATGAGATGAGTCTGTGTCGTTCTCAGACATAATTACCTGAATTTTCGAGGGCAACCAAAGGCGCCCACAAAGCTCTCGTGTGTGAAGCAGTATCGTCGGCAGTATCCTTGGTGGTTCCCACAAGTCCAGAGGGATAATTCCGAGTCTTCCTGCCCACCTGGGGACCATAGAAAAAAAAGCGGTGTGACTGTTCCACTGCTGCACAATATCTAGATCGGGGATCTCCAACTGTTCCTTGCTCAGGGCCGTGGAGGAAGACTGGGGACTATATTTTCCTCAGTCTCACTCCGTTCGCGGGGACAAGAAACGGAGGATCAGGCCACAGTTCTCGCTGCGGAATGAGAGGTGAGTATGGGATTTATTGGGGGAGGGGTTTAGCTGGTTCTAACGGATTATGGTGACTCATTTAGCACCAGCTTTTGGGTGCCGGTAAAATGAATTGGTTAACCCATCGGTGCGATGATTAGCGCTAGCACTTTGTAATACCTCACTTCTCCGAACGCTAATTACTGATTGCGCATCCTATACTTAACATGGGGAGCGCAAAGTACCGGAAGAAAAAAACGGTGGGCTAAAGGATTTTTTTAACTGTTTAGCGCCTGGAAGGTAATATGGGGGGGTGCGTTAAAGTCACTTATCCTGACACGAACGCTTGCTAACTGTAGCGTTCAGGTGAGTATTAACAAGGGAATAAAAGTGAAGTGAACATGACAGAATTGTAGCGAAGATTATATTGCAAAATTGTGCAGAATCTGTTGGTTATGTTTAACCCTATCCCTAAATGTAACCCTATTACTAGCCTAAGGTCGGGGTCAGACGAGTGTTTTTTAAGAGTGGAAGGAATGTTTGTGAGAGTGGACGTTTCTTCCACTCTGACGCCCATCTGGCCACCTCACTGAGTGCAGTTGGTGCGCTCAGCGCTGCAAGGCTCGATCCTCCTATGGAAGATCACACTTTGCAGCCCCATCGAACGCGCTTCGTAGTTCTTTGACGGGGAGGCTTTCAGAATTTCTGCAGCACGCCCACTGTAACAAGCGCAATTCGTGGCAAACTACAGTGTGTGGCTGGTCCCGTCAAAGTGTCACAACGCTACGATGGATGCTGGGAGGCACGTGCGTAGGGGCACACATAGTGCGCTTGTCTGACCCCGGCCTTAAACTGGAGTTTAAGATCCCTGATTTAGAATAGATTTTACCATCAAATGAAATCTTCAGTAGTTCCTTATTAGGGATGAGCCGAACACTCCCGGAGTTCGGTTCGAGCCCGAACCCGAACTTCCCATTTGTTCGGGACCGAACCCGAACCCCCATGCAAGTCAATGGGGCTGAAAATTCGTTTTTTTTAGAGTGCCCTCCAAGAGGGCATATATGCTACATATTGGCCTTAAAAGGTGTATGGGGGTCCGGGTAGTGCCCTGGGGGACAGGAAACCAGGAAAAAAAGTTTTAAAAAAAACGTTTTTAAAGGGACAGTGAGTTTTCCATTAAATAAGGGTTAAAAATAAAAATGAAAAATTCCTTCAAATATCGCGCCTAGGAGGTCCCCATAACCTGCCCGTGAAGTGGCGGATTTCTAGGATGTATAGAAACACTTAAAAACAAATAAATGACGTTTCATATGACGGTAAATGCTTTTCCTTTAATCTATCCATAAACAACTGCTTGGGGCGGCAGCCTGTATGAAAAGACATATTAGGACGCGCAGAAAAAGTTTAGTGTTTTTTTGGGCTAAATTATTGTGAAACTTATGCAGGCTTTGGATGAAAGTAACAATAGGTGCTTTAAAATTGGGCTTTTAGCGTCGGCGGCACAGTGCCGTCACACCGTAACCCCTCTGAGGATATGAATCTGATACAGGCGTCAATGGCAGTGCACCCAGATATTGTGCCTTTAGTGCCAGGCATGCAAGTACTATCATACAGTAACCCCTCTGTGGTATTGTGGAAGAGTGCAGGGGTGGACCATGTGGTCCTATATTGAAAAGTTTTTTTTTTTTTTTTAATGGGCGTCAGTGCAGCCAGATATTGTGCCTTTCATGGCAGCAAGTGCCTTCACACCGTAACCCTTTTGTGGTATTGTGGAAGAGTTCAGTGTTGGAGGTTTTGTGAATGCAGAAGAGGACATCCCCTATCTATTCCATTACTTCAGCATCAGGGGATTGATAGCTGCTGATCCAGGACTGATTAATTTTTATAAATGTCAGCCAGTCTACAGAGTCGGTGGACAGACGCACTCTTTTCTCTGTGACAAAACCTCCAGCGGCACTGAACGTCCTTTCGGAAAGCACGCTAGATGAAGGGCAACCTAGTAGCTGCATAGCATATTGACTAAATTCTGGCCAGTGATCCAATCTCAACACCCAGTAAGCCAGTGGATCATCTGCTGGAAAGGTATCCAGGTCTGCCCTTGCACCTAGGTAGTCCTGCACCATATGGTGAAGACGCTGGCAATGGGTGCCTACATTTGACGTCCCTGGGCGTCGACGACTAAAAATTTTTAAAAATGCATCAGTCAAGCGGCCCTGGCCTTCACCGCTATTCCTCTGATCACCTGCAGCCTCAGAAGCACGTGTGTCAGCACTTGGTAATCTAACAGTGCCTGGAAAGGTGTTACACAAGTTTCGCTTTAGAGCGTCCTCAAGTTTTGTCATCCTGTGCTACCTCTGTGCGGGCAGGATGAGCTCTGCAACTTTCCCCTTGTATCGTAGATCAAGAAGGGTTGCCAACCAGTAATGATCCCTCTCCTTGATAGCACGAATCCTGGGGTCCTTTAGAAACATAGAAACATAGAAAAATGTCGGCAGATAAGAACCTTTCGGCCCCTCTAGTCTGCCCAATTACATGGATACTTTACCTGGATTTATCTTTTGTTTAGGATAGCCTTATGCCTATCCCATGCTTGCTTAAATTCAATTACTGTTTTGGCCTCTACCACTTCTACTGGAAGACTGTTCCATGTATCCACCACCCTCTCAGTAAAATAATGCTTCCTGATGTTACTTTTAAACCTTTGCCCCTCTAATCTAAGACTATGTCCTCTTGTTTTGCTATTTTGTTTCCTTTTAAATATACTCCCTTCCTCTACCTTGTGGATTCCCTTTACATATTTAAATGTTTCTATCATATCTCCTCTGTCTCGTCTTTTTTCCAAGCTATACATGTTAAGATCATGAAGCCTTTCCTGGTAACTTTTCTCCTTCAAGCCGTACACCATTTTAGTAGCCCTTCTCTGAACTCTCTCTAAGATGTCTATATCCTTCTGGAGATACGGTCTCCAGTACTGCACACAGTACTACTCAAGTGAGGTCTCACCAGTGCTCTGTACAGTGGCATGAGCACTTCCCTTTTCCTACTGCTAATACCTCTCCCTACACAACCAAGCATTCTGCTAGCATTTCTGCTGCTCTATTACATTGACTACTTACCTTTAGATCCTCTGAAATAATGACCCCTAAATCCTTTTCCTCAGATGTTGAGGTTAGGACTGTATCAAATATTCTATATTCAGCCCTTGGGTTTTTACGTCCCAGGTGCATTATCTTGCACTTATCCACATTAAAACTCAATTGCCACAACTCCGACCATTTTTTTAGTTTACCTAAATCATTTGTCATTTGGCTGATCCCTCCAGGAACGTCAACCCTGTTGCAAATTTTGTGTCATCAGCAAAAAGACATTCTTTTCCATTAATACCTTCTGCAATATCACTAATAAAAATATTAAAGAGAATGGGTCCAAGTACTGACCCCTGAGGTACCCCACTGGTAACAAGACCTTGCGCCGAATAAACTCCATTTACCACAACCCTCTGTTGCCTGTCACTCAGCCACTGCCTAATCCATTCAACAATATTGGAATCCAAGATCAAAGATTGCAATTTATTGATAAGCCTTCTATGCGGAACAGTATCAAAAGCCTTACTGAAATCTAAATAAGCAATGTCTACTGCACCACCTGTGTCTATTATTTTTGTTACCCAATCAAAAAAATCAATAAGATTAGTTTGGCATGATCTCCCTGAGGTAAACCCATGTTGTTTCTGATCCTGTAATCTATGTATTTTTAGATGTTCAACAATCCTTTCCTTTAACATGGTTTCCATTAATTTCCCCACTACTGACGTAAGACTAACTGGCCTATAGTTCCGATTCCTCCCTACTACCCTTCTTGTAAATGGGCACAACATTTGCTTATTTCCAATCTTCTGGGACGACTCCCGTTAGCAAGGATTGGTTAAATAAATCTGTTAACGGTTTTGCTATTACATCACTGAGCTCTTTTAATAATTTAGGGTGGATCCCATCAGGCCCCATTGACTTATTTGTCTTTACTTTAGACAGCTGCTGTAGAACCTCCTCATCTGTAAACTCATATGTAAATGTCTCTTTAGTGTTCTCTCCTAACTGAGGTCCCTTTCCTTCCTTTTCTTCTGCAAAGACTGAACAAAAATATTCATTGAGGCAGTCAGCGAGACTTTTATCCTCTTCTACATACCTTCCTTCCTTTGTTTTTAATCTAACTAATCCTTGTTTTACTTTTCTTTTCTCGTTTATGTATCTAAAAAATGTTTTGTCCCCCTTTTTTACTGACTGAGCTATTTTCTCTTCTGCGTGTGCTTTGGAAGCTCTTATAAATTGCTTTGCCTCTTTCTGCCTAATTTTATAGGTTTGCCTATCTTCTTCACTCTGAGTTGTTTTATAATTATTGAATGCTATCTTTTTGTTCTTCACTATTTTGGCCACTTCTGTAGAGTACCACAGTGGTTTCTTCCCTTTTTTGTTTTTGCTAACAAGCCGAATGCAATTTCCTGTGGCCTTCAATAATGCTTCCTTTAAATAATCCCATTTCTCCTGGACTCCCTTTAAACTCCTCCAGTCTGATAGTGACTCCTTCACACAAAATCTCATTTTAGAAAAATCTGTTTTTTTAAAGTCTAAAACTTTTGTTTTTGTGTGGTGCGGCTCCATCCCTGGTCTTATATTAAACCACACTGATTGGTGATCACTAGATCCCAAATTTTCACCTACAACAACGTCCGATACCAAACCTCCATTTGTGAGTATTAAATCCAATATGGCCTCTTTACGGGTCGGCTCCTCAACTACTTGTGTTAGAGATAATCCCAGTAAGGAGTTTAGAATATTTGTACTCCTGGTGCACCCAGCTGTTTTGGTTTTCCAGTTCACATCAGGAAGATTAAAGTCCCCCATGATAATAACTTCCCCCTTCATTGCCATTTTGGCTATCTCCTCAAGCAGCAGATTATCTAGCTCTTCTACTTGTCCAGAGGGTCTATAGATCACCCCTACACGAGCTACTGTATGATTGCCAAATGTTAGCGTAAACCAAACTGACTCTATGTTCACCTCGCTCACTTTTATTTGGTTCGTTTTTATGTTGTTTTTCACATACAGGGCCACTCCTCCTCCTTTCCTACCTTCTCTGTCTTTTCTATATAAAGAGTACCCCAGTATTGTTATGTCCCAGTTATTTTTCTCACTGAACCATGTCTCAGTAACCGCCACTAAATCTACTTTTTGAGCTGCCATCATTGCCTCCAGTTTATTGATTTTATTGACTAAACTGCGAGCATTTATAGACACGACTCTGAGCT
Organism: Leptobrachium leishanense; assembly: GCA_009667805.1. Taxonomy (NCBI): domain Eukaryota; kingdom Metazoa; phylum Chordata; class Amphibia; order Anura; family Megophryidae; genus Leptobrachium; species Leptobrachium leishanense. The sequence continues at coordinate 437,298,862 of CM019064.1, forward strand.
TGTCATTTTTTACCTCGCATGTTGCTTGCACCCTCCGATTTAGTTTTGGGGGACAATCGGGCAGATTATTTTTTAGAAGGCTTTGCATCATTAGGGAGCCCATGCAGCGTAGGTTGGAGGTGGCATTAGCTGCCGAGTCTTCCAATGAGGATGACCGTATCGTGCACTTCCTCCTCCCAGCCACGCACAAGCCCTTCTGTTTCTGGGCACACACAACCCTGCCTTGAGGAATCCCCACCTTCAATGCCCCCACTAATTAAATAGTCCTCCTCCTCCTCATCCTCCTCCTGTCTGATCTGAGTAGGACCCGCTGGAATGCTGTCTGCGGAAAGACTGGGGCCTTGAGAGCTAGGGAAGGCCTCCTCTTCCTCCCGCTGCTCTGCCTCTAGAGCCACATCTATAATCCCCGCAGACTGCTCCAGCAGGAACACTAAAGGAATTGTGTCACTGATGCTTGCACTGTCCCTGCTCACCATCCTCGTTGCCTCCTCAAATGGTGACAGTACAGTGCATGCATCCTTGATCATCAGCCACTGCGGGGGGGAAAAAAAACCAAGTTGACCTGAACCTGTCCTTGTGCCACACTCACAGGTACTTGTTGATGGCCCTCTGCTGCTTGTGCAGACGCTGCAGCATTGCTAATGTCGAATTCCACCTGGTGGGCATGTCACAGATCAGACGGTTTGTGGGAAGGTGGAATTCTCTTTGAATTTCTGCCAGGCGAACGCTTGCTGGGAATGACCGTCTGAAGTGGCTGCAGACTTTTCTGGCCTGGATGAGAAGCTCTGGCAGCCCTGGGTACATGGTACAACGCTGTACCACCAGATTTAGGACGTGTGCTAGGCATGGTACATGCGTCAATTTACCCTTGCGTAGGGCAGAGAGAAGGTTGCTGCCATTATCGCAGACGATCATTCCCAGCTCAAGCTGGCGTGGTGTTAACCATCTCTGCACCTGCCCCTGCAGAGCTGACAAAATTTGTGACCCGGTGTGGCTCCTGTCCCCTAAACAAACCAGCTCAAGCACAATATGGCATCTTTTTGCTTGAGCCATTGCGTACACCCTGTCAGGCGTCGGTTTAACTGCCACTTTGCCAGAGACAGAAGGAGGGGGAGGAGGAAGAGGTGGTGGTGGTGGAGCAGACAGACCTCATACAAGCAGCTTTCTGGAGGCGTGGTGGATGAATAAGCTCCAGCACAGAGCCCCGTCTTGGATCCCTCCCAGCTGCAATCAGAGTTACCCAGTGTGCCGTGAAGGAAATGTAATGACCCTGTCCATGCTTGCTGGACCACGTGTCTAAAGGGACATGCACCTTGCTGCTGACTGCCTTTCCCAATGACTGGATAACATTGTCTTCCACGTGCTGGTATAGTGCTGGAATGGCCTTGCGTGACAAGTAATGGCGTTTTGGAACCTGCCACTGTGGTACAGCGCATTCAGCAAATTCACTGAAGGGAGCAGAGTCCACCAGCTGGAAAGGCAGCAGCTGCAATGCGAGTAATTTTGCTAAACTGGCATTTAGACGCTGTGCTTGGGGATGGTTGGGACTATATTTATTCTTTCGCTGCAGCAGCTGCGGCAACGTAATCTGACTGCGTAAATCTTCAGCTACTTTGTGAGGAAGGACCTGCTGGTACATCCATTACTGTAGCATCATCCCTGTCGGTGGAGGTTGTAGGCAATTGCATGGCAGGACATACAGTGTGGGTAGAGACAGATGAGGAGGAGGAGGACCTACGCAAAGTTTTGCCCCAACGGGATGTGTGGCACTTGTTCATATGTCGCCTCAAGCACGTGGTACCCAAGAGTCCGGTGTTTATCCCACGCTTCAGCCTCCTCTGACATAGATTACAAATAGCAACGGTGGGGTCTGCTGCACAGTTCTTAAAGAACTCCCAGACAGCAGAGTTCCTGCATGTGTTCTTTGAGACAACAGCACTCTGCACAGGAGCAGCTCTGACATGTGATGCCTTGGACTGGCTAGTGCTACGGTTGGTCACAGAGGATGTTGTGCCTCGTGTTTGCTGTGCCTCCTCCTCCTCCCCCTCCTCCTCACTTGATTCCTCAGTTCGATCTGGCACCCAGGTGGAGTCAGTGACCTCATCATCATCAATGTCATCTTCACCCCCTATCTCCTCGTCACTGGAGCAAACTTGGCAGTATGCTGCAGCTGCTGGGGCAACATGAATGCCATTTATTTGTGTGTCATCACTGGCACCCCCTTCCTCTAGGTTGATTATACTCCCTTGCTCAACCTCAGAGATTGAATCAGAGCACTGTACTTGCTGCGCATCCTCAAGCAGCATGTCACTCTCATTGTAGTCAAACAATTCAGCTGACTCCTCCGTGTGTGATAGCGAGGCTACGGCAGGAGTAGCTGTGGACATGGAGGCTGCATTAGATGCTTTGGCAGCTGAGGTGGACTGTAAAGCACTAGAAGCCTGGCTGGCAGAGGACTCGGAGGATGAGGATGGCCTGGTTAGCCAATCCACCAAGTCCTCTGTATGTTGCTGCTGCTTAAGACGGCCAGCACCAGTTAGAAAGGACAAGCGTGCCCCTGCAGAGGATGCACCACGACCAGAGACACAGCCTCCAGACACAGAGGCTGCTTATCCTCTTATCTGTGTCTGGGAGCGTCTGCCTGTCCTTTTTGTTCTTTCAGACATGGTGAGTGATATATAGATTAATATATACAGAACTCTGATTCAACGCTGGTATAAAGATTTAAATAACTCTGGTATAACTCAGTGAGACACACTGATAGATCACCTTAATTCCCAAGTGTTTTAAAGAAATTAGTGAGCCCCAAAATACAGCGTGGTACTGTTTGTATGACGAGACACAGATCACCTTAATTCCCAAGTGTTTTAAAGAAATTAGTGAGCCCCGAAAATAATTCCTGGCTGCGTGACGAGACCCAGAAGATCACCTCAATTCACAAATGTTTTAAAGAAAGTTGTAAACCCCAAAAAAAACTTGCTGGCACAGTGACAAGACACACATCACCTAAATTCCCTGATATTTGGTCGAAATAAGACCCCCCCAGTAGCGTGGCAGACTGGCATTAACAACACACACAACTATCTTCTTTGAAATCTCCTCTGAAATGCGTGCAGAAAGCGCTGCGTGGAAACCTTATATAGTGTGCTGCGGGACTTAGCTCTGTGAGCCCATGATTGGGCAAAATTTGCCCAATCAGGACTCTGAGCGGTGATTGGCATAGTGTTCAACCAGTCTTGCACCAGACCTGTGGTCAGGTGCAAGGCTGTAGCCAATTACGAGCTCCAGGCAGTGGGAAAATGCATTGTGGTCGAACATGCGGCAAACACCCGGAAATGTTCGGGGTTCGCTATCTGCTCGAACAGGCTAAGTTCGGGTCGAACCCCGAACCGTCCGAACCCGAACAGCTCATCCCTATTCGTCTATTGAACGTATGGAGATATATATACAGTATATACATATCTATCTAAGAAAATATTGAACCTTGATGAAAATGGGGAAACTAATCTGGCTGTACAGAACATTTTAAGAAGTTTTTTTTTTCCCCCTCAGTGAAAGTCCCTAGGTATTCTGTCTATTAAAGAGAGTCCCCCCCCCCTTAATTAACTGTGTAGATCCCGCTGACAGCCTCTGCACAATTATTGTTTTAATACTTGTCCTTTACTTCCGCTTTTGGGAATCCCTGAGCTGAAGTCCCTGAAGCTTCTCGGTGCAATTTGCGCTCCTATGCTACTTGTGCAGCACTACGGGACATGTGCGCTTGACGTACGTAAGTTCCGTAGTGCCTGCGCAGAGCGATGAATTGGAGCCACACGCGTATGCACAGATCTGATCCATCACTGCCTCTCTGAGAACGCTCGCTACAGCGATTGACCTCAGAGGGTGTCGGCCGTTCTCTGTGTGACATCACTAGTGACCAATCTGGTGACTGGCAGCCGGGAAATTCTAAATCCCAGCTGCTGCTGACGCCAGGTGAAGGAAACTCCTCCACTTCACCCAGCTTTTCTGACAGATTGGGAGTGGGGAGAGAAGGGGGCGCTCTTCACATGCTGACCATTTTATAAATGTAAAGTGGTCAGGAAGGATGAGAGACGTGTCCCTTTTAACATGAGGATTTATGTATGGGAAACCTTGAAAACAAAGCTTTAGCACTAATCACGCACTGGACCCAGGCGCTCTCTGCAAAGTAAACCTGAAACGCCGTTCTGTCTCTTAAAGGGCCAGTACCACCATATAATGCAATGTCCTTATTGTGTTTATTTGAGGTTGCTGATATTTTACATGTGTTTGTTTTTCTATTGTATGTTTAGTCAAGATAATATTTTCCTCTGGCACTGGGTGCATCCATTGTGTGATATTTTGTGTTATAACCCCCCCCCCCCCCAGTATCTTTCCATCATTTGCTCCTCACTGTGTGGCTTTGGCCATAGAATGGATTCACCGACTCACATCATTGTATTGTGTGGGATGTATTCAAAGGACATCACCAGGGGTAGATTAGAAATCTTTTAAGCTCCCTGTCTTATTGCAGGTACCCTGGAGAACACAATACACCCCCTGCATCTAAAAAATCCCTCCTCCACCTCAGCGCTGCGGAATATGCTGGCGCTTTATAAATAAAGAATAATAATAATAATTAACTGTTAAATACTGTAGAACATAAAGCACAGCCACAAAGTAAAGATTTTGGTAAATGCTGCATCATGGGAAAAGTCCACAAAATGGAAACAGGAGATTAAAAAACCCCTTTATTTATTATTTCCTTTTTACCCAACGCATTACATCTCCTTTATCTATGATTCGATCCCCCAAATCATCCAACCCGCAGTTTAATAAACCTGGGGCCGGCCCTCGAAGAAGCGTTTCGCCCTGCGTGCCGAAACAGACTGCCGAGCCTTGCCAACTGTTATCAAAAGAAACCAGATTAAGCACAGAGCCAGACGTGAAAGCTTGGAACGTACCGATGGTCAACACCAGGGAGATCAGCAGTATAAAGAGAATCTGAGCCATGGACATAGCGGAGGTTGGCAGCCTCGGGCTCGCGGCTTTCGTTCCTGTTGCTGCGTGTATGTGTTTCAGTCAGTGCCTTATAATAAATGGGGGGGGGTGCTGGGGGCTGGATGCCATAGGAGGGGCCAGGCTGAATGCAAAGCTTAACCCTTTGCTCGCATGGCTCGCTCACTGGAATTCAGCGCGTTTTCCTGTCTAGACTGCGTGTAAACACACTTTGTTCAGTTCTACTTTGTTTCCCGGACGCTGGAATTCATTGTATCGCGGACACGGATACTGATCTGTAAAACAAACGGCACCTGATCGTTGTGTTATCTGCGTAACCAATCATGAATGAATGCATAAGTGATCGATTAAAGGGTCATTTTAGCATTTTTTACCATTCCCTAAATTATTGTCCTCATTTATATAGCGCCAACAGTTTCCGCAGCGCTTTACAATAACCAAAGGGAACGAGATACAGATAAACGGACATAGGATGGAAACAAGAGGTGTAGAGGGCCCTGCTCATAGGAGCTTACAGTCTAGAGGGATTGGGGTGGAGGAAGACGAGCGGAGTTTTGTTGGTCAGTATCACTAGCGCCAGCAGTTTGGGAATGGTGGGGGGGGGGCATGGCAGAAGCATCTATCATGATGTGCGGGGAGGTATAGGTCAGCATCAGTGATGTGGTTTTCAGGGTCTGCCACACGGGTGGCAGTGCCGGTACAGGGGGCCTGAGGGAGCCCAGTATGCAGGGGTGTAGCTGATCTGGCGTAGGTGGGTCTGAGGAATGGTACACAAGCAGGTCCAGGAGGAATAGTGCAGGATGATGGGAGTAGCTGTTAGAGGAAGCAGAAGGCAAGGTGGGAGAACTGGGACTTGTATCTGGATAGGAATCAGGGTAGGCCGGGTTATCTGGATCAGGTATAACACAGGATCAGAACTAGGGATGAGCTGTTCGGATTCGGACGGTTCGGGGTTCGACCCGAACTTAGCCTGTTCGAGCAGATCGAACACCGAACATTTCCGGGTGTTCGCCGCATGTTCGACCACAATGCATTTTCCCACTGCCTGAAGCTCGGAATTGGCTACAGCCTTGCACCTGACCACAGGTCTGGTGCAAGACTGGTTGAACACTATGCCAATCACCGCTCAGAGTCCTGATTGGGCAAATTTTGCCCAATCATGGGCTCACAGAACTAAGTCCCGCAGCACACTATATAAGGTTTCCACGCAGAGCGTCTGCATGCATTTCAGAGGAGATTTCAAAGGAGATAGTTGTGTGTGTTGTTACTGCCGGTCTGCCACGCTACTGGGGGGGTCTCATTTCGACCAAATATCAGGGAATTTAGGTGATGTGTGTCTTGTCACTGTGCCAGCAAGTTTTTGTTGGGGTTTACAACTTTATTTAAAACATTTGTGAATTGAGGTGATCTTCTGTGTCTCGTCACACAGCCAGCAATTGTTTTTGGGGCTCACTAATTTCTTTAAAAACACTTGGGAATTAAGGTGATCTGTGTCTCGTCATACAAAAAGTACCACGCTGTATTTTGGGGCTCACTAATTTCTACAAAAGGAACAAAACATAAATTCCTGGTGCACCTTGTATATTAGAACATTGTTTTAGAATACAATATGTATGATACAATTGTAAGTGAACAGTGGGTAAAAAATATTGAGTATGTATTTTTTTGTTGTTGTTTTTTCCTTGTGTTTTTTTTTTTTTTTTCCTCTTAACACTGAAAACACTCAAAAAATTCAAACAAATTTTAAAAAAAAGAGAGAAATCAGAATACTTATATTAGTAATGATGGTATCTTTATCTTCCTCCTTTCCTCCTTGGCAAATCCTCTGGAGTTAGCTTTTTTTTCCCCCCAATGGTAACTCGTTTATTCATTAGCTCATTCGATGGTATATGGAGGTGCTATATAAATTTCAGGGAGGGGAGGGAGCAAACCTTATATAGACAGGTGCTAAAGTAATAAATATGCAGCAGGACGATATGCTACTATATTCAAAAATTTATTCCTATAAAAATAGACCATATGGTATGCATAATTAAAAAAGTTATTTAAAAAGTAATCGTAAAAGGGGATCACTTAAAACGTGTTTTCGCCTACCGGCTTCCTCAGTAAGTGTCCTCAGATGGCTTTTTCACCAGAGACTATCTGAGGACACTTACTGAAGAAGCCGGTAGGCGAAAACGCGTTTTAAGTGATCCTTTTTACGATTGCTTTTTAAATAACTTTTTTAATTATGCATACCATATGGTCTATTTTTATATGAATTTATAGGAATAAATTTTTGAATATAGTAGCATATCGTCCTGCTGCATATTTATTACTTTAGCACCTGTCTATATAAGGTTTGCTCCCTCCCCTTGTTAGATTTTAATTTCCTGTAAATATAATAAATATTTAGTCTTAAAAAGCCGGTTCTTATAAATGGGCTGTGAAATTCCCCCCTCCATTTTTGTTAGTGTCAATACTGCATAGACCATTGTTCCTTCTATAGGATATGAGCTGTGGCCGATTTCCTGTTATGTTCAGTGCAGGAAAATGTGCGCAGAAGCGGGAAGATGGGAAAAGGGTCTCGTGAACCATATATGGTAGTAAGTTAACTGAGTGGCTAAACTTTGATGTTGTAATGTATCTGTACACTGATTGGCTATAAATTCTGTGTATTTTAATAAATAGACTGGCTTAACGAGGAAAGCTAGACTTCTGAGAAAGACCAATACAGTTTTGTGATTGATTCTTTTTGGGGGTCTCCGCCATGGCGTAGTGCAGCTCTTACTTTGGTTTTGATATATAAGAAGAAACTTGGAAAAGGTTTATGGTAATTATAATGAAAAATAGAATTTTTCAGTTGTTGTCTGAAGTGGGATTTGCCATTCAGATGTATCCTTATATTTAAGTGTATCTTTACATTTGAATGTATCCTTACATTTGCTTGTTCAGATTCTGCGAACTTGCCTCAGATTTTGCGAACTTGCCTCCAGGCATGGTTTTTGTTTATTTTCCTTGAAGTTAAAGCTATGGTTCAGAGCTTGTTGATTTTTTTTTATTTTTTTTATGGTGCAAGGTTGGACTCTTTGTCTTGGTTTATTTTTGTCATTTTATGTATTGTAGTAAAGGAAAATCGTTTGAGGACCTCACGTGTGTTTGAACTCGCCCGCTGTGTTGAGTATTTGTATATGCTGGAAATTGAACTCATAAAAAAAGGAACGAGATGTTTCTAGTTGTTTTGTCTCCGTTCTGTGTCTATCTTGTACTTCAACTCTGGTGTTTCTGGGTCGTCCATATCTTGTAATTGTGAGAATTTTATTTTAACTGATTAGATTTTCTTCTTATATATCAACTGATTTAATCTCCCATTGAGAGACAGTTTTTTTTCCTCTTAATTTTTTATTTTTATTTTCTTGCGCGCTGCTGCCATTTTTTTTCTTTATTTTTTTGCTGCATGTGTTTGCGCGCTGATTCTAAAGGATTTGCTAACTGTTTTTTCTTTCAGATTGCATGTTTGTTTTTGTTTTATTTTTATTTTGTTTCTGGCCATTGATTGCGTCTGTTTATTTAAATGTTTGTCTTTACTAACCATTAATGTATGTGTTTATCTTTGATGTTTTGTATTTCGTAGTTTTGATATTATGTTTTTTATATGTAATTTATGTATAGGGACTGCTTTTCGTAAACCAGGTTGCTTTGTTTCTGTGTCATTACTGCCTTGCCTCGTGTAAAAAAAAAAAAAAAAGGCACAGGAAATGGAGACAATAGGGCTTTACTTTTACAGTGACTTTCAAAAGCGCCTGCTAACTTTTTTCTCTTTCTCATACATTCATTTTTTCTCTCTTTGTTCTTTTTTTATTTAAATTAAAAAAAACCTCTTTATTTGTAATGTATAATGTTATTATGTGTTTGTAGAAGGATTTTTTTTCTTTGAATGCTAGTAGTCTTTTAGCAGTGCAAGTTGGATAATGGAATATGTAGTTATTTTTGTTGTTCTGTGAGTATCTATTTGGGATAATTGAACAGTATATACAAATGACATGTGTCTAATGCCTTGAAAGACTGTAGTAGCAGTTGAATTCTGGAGCTGTTAGTGCTTTATAAAACTGTAACTGTTGTGGAATTGGGCGCGGTTTGAGTGCTTCGGCGTGCGTACAGTAGTGGAACAAAAGAAAGTAATTATGGGAGCTGGATTTACTGTAAATGGATTATAAATTGATGTATGATATATATATAAAAAAATTAGTGTATCAAGGTGATGGGCTCAAAGTTGTACATTTTCCCAAGAGAGGCGTGGTCGGTTATTTTCCTCTGGTCTTTGTTTGAGTCCAGCACTAAGGGATTGACCACACCTTAATATAGGTTATATGTTTTGCCAAAATGGCTGACTGAGATCATTTACAGTTTTGTAACTTGTATAATGGAATATATATGTAGGTTCATGTTTGGTTGTTTGGAATCTAAGAGGATGAAGTGATATAAAGCTGAAGGATTTGAGTGAAAGTTTAAAGGAAAGCGCCTACAGGTTTAGTAGCGCTGTACAAAGGAATTTAGGCAGATTTCAAATGAGAGAAGGTGGTTTTTTGGTTTTATCTTAGTTGACTAAGGGAGATGGAAGGTTGTAGTTTGGTATCTGAGTATTGTTTGATTGTTTTCTTTTTCTGCAGTGGTAGCCAGATGTCTAGTTTTATTTTTTTTTGCTGTCTGTTTTTGTCTTTTGGTGTGAACTGCAATAGCGTATAACTGGGCCCCCATTGAATATTCTTGGAGGGAATAAAACAGGTTGTAAAATAGCTGCACAAACACCTCACGTTTGAATGTTTGTTTTTAACCAATATCCTTAATAAAGATTATTGATGTTTATTAATAATCTTTTTCTCTGAGTTTCCTCTGAGAACTTTGTGCTAATTAACGCGTCAAGTTTTAAACATGCCCTTCTATACTTTCTTTCCCAGTTCATGATATTTTTGTTGTGTTTTTTTTTTATTTGAATTGAAGTTCATATTCTTTTCCTAGTCTCCTCCATTTTGTCTCTCTCATGACCCCTCCTCTCCTCCATTATTTTTCTCTCTCATGACCACTCCTTTTCTTTGTGTCCAAAAATGTGTTGCATTTTTTTCTCCATTTTAAAAGTATTTTAACCATATGAATTTTAAAGTTTTTGACAGGTTAATAATACATTTTTTTCCCAAGTTTTTACTTTAGGTGAACATTACCCATGCATGCCAACTTTGCTCAAGCTAGATGGAAGATTATGTGATACCAATATTGATAAAGATGTTGGAATTGAAGGAAATTTACTCAAACACATTATCATTTCACATTGCAATGTTACATCAACCGGATAATAAGGAATTATCAGACACCAGGCAATAAAACAATCTAATTATCGACAACTCATCAATAAATCATGCTATTTATAGAAGATCATTGATTTGGAAATACAACTTAAGAGATGTCAGTTTTACAAAACTGTTATTTTCAACCAATAAGACAGAAGACAAAGAAAGAAGATAATGTATTTTTATATTCTGATGTCGTCTAAGTAATAATTATTTTGTGTCATTTATTATTTTATATTTTATTATTTTTGTTGTTTAGTTACAATCAATATTGTTCAAAATTCCCTGACACATTTAGGATTATTGAAGATCACATCCAATTAAAATTAGAGTTCATTAATGTATTTAGGAACATATAATTTAATGCATTTGCATAAACACGTTTCATGACATATATAGTGGTAAATGGAAAGTTCTGATCCAGTAAAATTAATGCTGTTTTTATTTTTTTATTTTTATTTCATTTGAGGATTGGTGTGTTTTATAAACACCAGGTTTGTTTCAAAACACCGAACAAGACTGAATAGGATAGTAATTAAATATTTTTTTTGATATTTAAAATGGGTGGAATATGCACTTCGGCTATTTCCCTTTTGAGCCAAAGTTGCGTATATATATATTTTTCTCTAACAATGAGTCAGAAGTAGTATAATTTTTTTCCCGTGGCGTGAGGCTGATAGGTTTTGCAGGGAAATTTTAAAATTTATTATCTGTGTCTCTTCTTGTGTAAATTAACATTTTTATTGTTTTCGTGCATTTGAGAGTGACAATGAATGAATGGATGTATAGGATTAGCGGGGTATACCATATTTTCTTTTCTTTTTTATTTTCTTTATTGTTGCTAAAACCATATCACATCATCAAGAAACCTGACAGTCACAATGACTGCATATGGAACGAATCATGGACATTTTGTGTCAAGGTCAAAGGTCACAGGTAATAAGCAACCAGCGCAAAGAGACAGCTTGTTCAGGAGTCCCTATGGTGGGAGCTCTGATGACATTCAATGATTATGCGTCTCAAGCTGGGATGTTGAAAAAAAAGACCACACCCTGATCTCGCACTGTGGACTATGGTATTAGATTATGGAATATTATTTTTTTTATTTAATCCCCTAGATACGTGTGAGAAAGGATTGGATTTATGAAAATGAGAATGTATTTCTTGAGTGTGTGTATGAAGGCAGGTGTGTATGCGTTTTGTGGAGTGAAGCTGAACATAGGAAAACACACAGATATAGATCTGACTCATGTTGATTTATTAGATAAATGAACTTTTACATTCAAGTTATTATACTTTTCTTGTTCGGTGAATTATATTTTGGGAAATTGGAATAAATAGTTATTTAATGTCTAGATTAGGTATTTTTGCCTACGCTCCAAGTGGTTCGCTGGAAGAGTGAATCTAGATAGATAAGTGTATTTTATGCTCATAAAGGGCCTCCTTGGGGAATCCCTTTTGTACATTATAAAGGTATTGAGGTATTTTAGGAGTAAATACCATAATTTTTTTCTTCCCATCTGAGCATCTAGAATGATCTAAAGGTCTTAGGCAAGGACACTGTAGCCCAGGTTTAATTGCCTAAGTTTGGTTTATCTTTTAGATGATCACAGGTGATATGTGATCAAAGGAAAGAATTGTTAGATTTTAATTTCCTGTAAATATAATAAATATTTAGTCTTAAAAAGCCGGTTCTTATAAATGGGCTGTGAAATTCCCCCCCTCCATTTTTCTTAGTGTCAATACTGCATAGACCGTTGTTCCTTCTATAGGATATGAGCTGTGGCCGATTTCCTGTTATGTTCAGTGCAGGAAAATGTGCGCAGAAGCGGGAAGATGGGAAAAGGGTCTCGTGAACCATATATGGTAGTAAGTTAACTGAGTGGCTAAACTTTGATGTTATGTATCTGTACACTGATTGGCTATAAATTCTGTGTATTTTAATAAATAGATCTGGCTTAACGAGGAAAGCTAGACTTCTGAGAAAGACCAATACAGTTTTGTGATTGATTCTTTTTGGGGGTCTCCGCCATGGCGTAGCGCAGCTCTTACTTTGGTTTTGATATATAAGAAGAAACTTGGAAAAGGTTTATGGTAATTATAATGAAAAATAGAATTTTTCACCCCTCCCTGAAATTTATATAGCACCTCCATATACCATCGAATGAGCTAATGAATAAACGAGTCACCATTGGGGGAAAAAATAGCTAACTCCAGAGGATTTGCCAAGGAGGAGAGGAGGAAGATAAAGATACCATCATTACTAATATAAGTGTTTTCAGTGTTAAGAGGAAAAAAAAAAAAACACAAGGAAAAAACAAAAAAAAAAAAATACAATCAATATTTTTTACCCACTGTTCACTTACAATTGTATCATACATATTGTATTCTAAAACAATGTTCTAATATACAAGGTGCGCCAGGAATTTATGTTTTGTTCCCTTGGAGGTGTGTGGACACTGCACATTCCACTACGGCAGCACCTACCCTAATTAATATCTATTTATTTTGCACGGAAGCGCTGCCTTCACATATACACGTTTTTCCACTAATTTCTACAAAACATTTGTGAATTGAGGTGATCTGTCTCTTGTCACTGGCTGCCAGCTATCAGTGTGTCTCACTGAGTTATACCAGAGTTCTTTAAATCTTTAATATATACAGAACTCTGATTCAACTCTTGTATAATCTATATATCACTCACCATGTCTGAAAGAACAAAAAGGTCAGGCAGATGCTCCCAGCCACAGATAAGAGGGCAAGCAGCCTCTGTGTCGAGAGGCTGTGCCTCTGGTCGTCGTGGATGTGGTGCATTTTCTGCAGGGGCACGCTTGTCCTTTCTAACTGGTGCTGGCCATCTTAAGCAGCAGTAACATACAGAGGACTTGGTGGATTGGCTAACCAGGCCATTCTCATCCTCCGAGTCCTCTGCCAGCCAGGCTTCTAGTGCTTTACAGTCCACCTCAGCTGCCAAAGCATCTAATGCAGCCTCCATGTCCACAGCTACTCCTGCCGTAGCCTCGCTATCACACACGGAGGAGTCAGCTGAATTGTTTGACTACAATGAGAGTGACATGCTGCTTGAGGATGCGCAGCAAGTACAGTGCTCTGATTCAATCTCTGAGGTTGAGCAAGGGACTATAATCAACCTAGAGGAAGGGGGTGCCAGTGATGACACACAAATAACTGGCACTCATGTTGCCCCAGCAGCTGCAGCATACTGCCAAGTTGGCTCCAGTGACGAGGAGATAGGGGGTGAAGATGACATTGATGATGATGAGGTCACTGACTCCACCTGGGTGCCAGATTGAACTGAGGAATCAAGTGAGGAGGAGGGGGAGGAGGATGAGGCACAGCAAACACGAGGCACAACATCCTCTGTGACCAACCGTAGCACTAGCCAGTCCAAGGCATCACATGTCAGAGCTGCTCCGGTGCAGAGCGCTGTTGTCTCAAAGAACACATGCAGGAACTCTGCTGTCTGGGAGTTCTTTAAGAACTGTGCAGCAGACCCCACCGTTGCTATTTGTAATCTATGTCAGAGGAGGCTGAAGCGTGGGATAAACACCGGACTCTTGGGTACCACGTGCTTGAGGCGACATATGAACAAGTGCCACACATCCCGTTGGGGCAAAACTTTGCGTAGGTCCTCCTCCTCCTCATCTGTCTCTACCCACACTATATGTCCTGCCATGCAATTGCCTACAACCTCCACCGACAGGGATGATGCTACAGTAATGGATGTACCAGCAGGTCCTTCCTCACAAAGTAGCTGAAGATTTACGCAGTCAGATTACGTTGCCGCAGCTGCTGCAGCGAAAGAAAAAATATAGTCCCAACCATCCCCAAGCACAGCGTCTAAATGGCAGGTTCCAAAACGCCATTACTTTTCACGCAAGGCCATTCCAGCACTATACCAGCACGTGGAAGACAATGTTATCCAGTCATTGGGAAAGGCAGTCAGCAGCAAGGTGCATGTCACTTTAGACACTTGGTCCAGCAAGCATGGACAGGGTCATTACATTTCCTTCACGGCACACTGGGTAACTCTGATTGCAGCTGGGAGGGATCCAAGACGGGGCTCTGTGCTGGAGCTTGTTCATCCACCACGCCTCCAGAAAGCTGCTTGTATGAGGTCTGTCTGCTCCACCACCACCACCTCTTCCTCCTTCGTCTCTGGCAAAGTGGCAGTTAAACCGACGCCTGACAGGGTGTATGCAATGGCTCAAGCAAAAAGATGCCATACTGTGCTTGAGCTGGTTTGATTAGGGGACAGGAGCCACACTGGGTCACAAATTTTGTCAGCTCTGCAGGGGCAGGTGCTGAGATGGTTAACACCACGCCAGCTTAAGCTGGGAATGATCGTCTGCGATAATGGCAGCAATCTTCTCTCCGCCCTACGCAAGGGTAAATTGACGCATGTACCATGCCTAGCACACGTCCTAAATCTGGTGGTACAGCGTTTCTTAACCAAGTACCCAGGGCTGCCAGAGCTTCTAATCCAGGCCGGAAAAGTCTGCAGCCACTTCAGACGGTCATTCCCAGCAAGCGTTCGCCTGGCAGAAATTCAAAGAGAATTCCACCTTCCCACAAACCGTCTGATCTGTGACATGCCCACCAGGTGGAATTCGACATTAGCAATGCTGCAGCATCTGCACAAGCAGCAGAGGGCCATCAACAAGTACCTGTGAGTGTGGCACAAGGACAGGTTCAGGTCAACTTGTTTTTTTTCCCCCCCCGCAGTGGCTGATGATCAAGGATGCATGCACTGTACTGTCACCATTTGAGGAGGCAACGAGGATGGTGAGCAGGGACAGTGCATGCATCAGTGACACAATTCCTTTAGCGTTCCTGCTGGAGCACACTCTGCGGGGAATTATAGATGTGGCTCTAGAGGCAGAGCAGCGGGAGGAAGAGTAGGCCTTCCCTAGCTCTCAAGGCCCCAGTCTTTCCGCAGACAGCATTCCAGCGGGTCCTACTCAGATCAGACAGGAGGAGGATGAGGAGGACTATTTAATTAGTGGGGGCATTGAAGGTGGGGATTCCTCAAGGCAGGGTTGTGTGTGCCCAGAAACAGAAGGGCTTGTGCGTGGCTGGGAGGAGGAAGTGCACGATACGGTCATCCTCATTGACCAGGAAGACTCGGCAGCTAATGCCACCTCCACCTACACTGCATGGGCTCCCTAATGATGCAAAGCCTGCTAAAGGACCCAGGATTCATGCTATCAAGGAGAGGAATCATTACTGGTGGCAACCCTTCTTGATCCACGATACAAGGGGAAGGTGCAGAGCTCATCCTGCCCGCACAGAGAGAGCACAGGATGACAAAACTTGAGGACGCTCTAAAGCGAAACTTGTGTAACACCTTTCCAGGCACTGTTAGATTACCAAGTGCTGACACACGTGCTTCTGAGGCTGCAGGTGATCAGAGGAATAGCGGTGAAGGCCAGGGCCGCT
Organism: Leptobrachium leishanense; assembly: GCA_009667805.1. Classification (NCBI taxonomy): domain Eukaryota; kingdom Metazoa; phylum Chordata; class Amphibia; order Anura; family Megophryidae; genus Leptobrachium; species Leptobrachium leishanense. The sequence goes on from CM019064.1 coordinate 437,314,659, forward strand.
TGACTGATGCATTTTTAAAAAAATTTTAGTCCGACGCCCAGGGACGTCAAATGTAGGCACCCATTGCCAGCGTCTTCACCATATGGTGCAGGACTACCTAGGGGCAAGGGCAGACCTGGATACCTTTCCAGCAGATGATCCACTGGCTTACTGGGTGTTGAGATTGGATCACTGGCCAGAAGTTAGCCAAAATGTTATGCAGCTACTAGGTTGCCCTTCATCTAGCGTGCTTTCCGAAAGGACGTTCAGTGCCGCTGGAGGTTTTGTCACAGACAAAAGAGTGCGTCTGTCCACCGACTCTGTAGACCGGCTGACATTTATAAAAATGAATTATTCCTGGATCAGCAGTTATCAATCCCCTGATGCTGAAGTAATGGAATAGATCGGGGATGTCCTCTTCTGCATTCACAAAACCTCCAGCACTGAACTCTTCCACAAAAGGGTTACGGTGTGAAGGCACTTGCTGCCATGAAAGGCACAATATCTGGCTGCACTGACGCCCATTTAAAAAAAAAAAAACTTTTCAATATAGGACCACATGGTCCACCCCTGCATTCTTCCACAATACTACAGAGGGGTTACTGTATGATGATACTTGATGGCCTGGCATTAAAGGCACAATATCTGGGTGCACTGCCATTGACGCCTGTATCAGATTCATATCCTCAGAGGGGTTACGGTGTGACGGCACTGTTGCCGACGCTAAAAGCCCAATTTTAAAGCACCTATTGTTACTTTCATCCAAAGCCTGCATAAGTTTCACAATAATTTAGCCCAAAAAAAACACTAAACTTTTTCTGCGCGTCCTAAAATGTCTTTTCATACAGGCTGCCGCCCCAAGCAGTTGTTTATGGATAGATTAAAAGGAAAAGCATTTACCGTCATATGAAACGTCATTTATTTGTTTTTAAGTGTTTCTATACATCCTAGAAATCCGCCACTTCACGGGCAGGTTATGGGGACCTCCTAGGCACGATATTTGAAGAAGGAATTTTTCGTTTTTATTTTTAACCCTTATTTCATGGAAAACTCACTGTCCCTTTAAAAACGTTTTTTTTAAAACTTTTTGTCCTTGTTTCCTGTCCCCCAGGGCACTACCCGGACCCCCATACACCTTTTATGGCAAATATGTAGCATATACAGTATGCCCTCTTGGAGGGCACTCTAAAAAACCAAATTTTCAGCTCCATTGACTTGCTGGGGGTTCGGGTTCGGTCCCGAACAAATGGGAAGTTCAGGTTCGGGCTCGAACCGAACTCTGGGAGTGTTCGGCTCATCCCTAATCAGAACAGGATGAAGTACCTCTCTGTCTCATAGAATGAGCTGAAATAATGGAGCGTGGAGCAGAGGGGATGTGGAAACTTTATTTTGACACAGGGGTGTGGTGTGTGTGTGTGTTTCAGGTGCTTTAACGGTTTGAGTGCTGACACTGAGCAGAAGGGCAGCACCTTTCTTGTAGCTGCCTGAGCATCGATAGTGCGCAGAGTAGCATAGATTTTGACACAACAACATTGACAGCTACTTGGGCAAGACAGCATGGCACAGGAGCGGTGTGGGCAGGCATGACATAATCCCCTCCTTCAAGGCCAAACAACAAGTGGCCAATACTTGCTGGAGGAACCTAGAAATCAAAATACAGAAACAAACTTCATAGTTACCTTGCACTGTATAGGGTTCATCATCAGAAGCGTTATTAATTTCTACAGTAGCCAGCATACTGGCCTTCCTTTGGCGTCTCCTCACCTTGGTCTTGGATGGCTTCACCGGAGTAGCTCCACAGAGGCGGACAGCCGGAGTCTCACAGGTAATGTTTTCCTCCAGGATGGGTATTTCCTCTGGATCTGTGGATACAGGAACGTCAGAGACTGCAGGAGGTTTATGCACACCCAGGGATGCGGCTGTGGTTATTCTCTTGCGGGTATGAATGACGGGGTGTCCACTTTAGATATTACAGCAATCTTCCTGGGATATTCAGATCTCTCTAAGGAAGTATCCAGATTGGAAGCTGGCATCGGTGTGATGGAAGGAATAGATTCCAGGGTGACTCCAGGATGGCAGCATACTGTAGCTGGTGAAGCTGGACAATCTTCATGGAATCGGTGAGGGCACTGACCTGATTGTTCTCTCCTCGATCTCGATTCCTCACCAATGTCAAAGTTTTCAGCGGCTACCACCATGGAGGTCTCTGTTGGTGGTTCCCGGGGTGCAGTCTCGGCTGCAGGTACTTGGGATGCAGTCTTGGCTTATTTACAAATGACGTTTTTTTTTTTCTGTAACAGACCATTTTATTACTATTTATAGGACCGTACATATTATTTTGGTGCAGTAGTTTTTTGCAAACAACTTTTAAAAGTTGCAATTTTTTTTTTTTTACTCGTTCGTCACCTTGTTGGCTTTTTCTGGCGGCTGGTCGGCGCTCTGGTCAGCGAGTCAGCTTTTTTAGGATTAATTTGGCAATTTTGCAGCGGATCATCTGATGCATTCTGTGGTTTTTTTGGATCGATTTGGAGGTTTTGCAGCAGTTTTTCGATTGATTCGGCGGTTTTGCGGTGTTTTTTTTTTAGATGCGTTTGGCAGCTTGTTCCCTCCACTTCAGGGATGCTGTGCTGAATTCATCGCATGGTCGGCGAATCTGACTAGTCAAAGTGTGGGGAACGGGAGAGCACCGAGATGTCGACGACATGCTCTCTGAATAACCTTGATAGTGTAGCTGTTTCCATGACCGGTGCTACTTTATAGAGACGTGCATGCGTTTCGGAAAAATTCGGATTTGGAACGAAATTTGATAATTCATATTGCGGAAGTACTTCCGAATCGATACGAGATGGTATATAACCAATTTATTTCATTTTACACTGTCATCATAAATTTTTTTTTGAATAATTGATATAAACTATTGAATTTGAAATCGATTTGAAATTTCAAATCAAACCCAAACCAAACTTAATATAAATTGAAATTAGTTCCGAAATTATTTAAAAATATAATGAAGCTAAACAAAACAAAATTTTCAGCCAGGCACATCCCTACGGTACTTTATGCCCAGCATTCCAAGGGAGGAGTTTTCAAAGATTATGAGCCCTATTACATAGTTAACACTAACTGTAGCAATCGGGCGAGTAAGCATTAACTTCAGGATTAGTGACTTTAGCGTATGCCCCCCATATTGCCTTCCTAACGCTAAACCATGTAAGAATCCGTTAGCGCCGCGGTGATTGCGTGAGCCTACTGTACTTTGCGCATCCAATGCTTAACATGGGGAGCTCAATCGGTAATTACCGTTAGGATTACAAAGTCCTAGCACTAATTACCGCACCAATGGACTAGCCAAAAAGTTACACCTAATAGCTGTAGCTGGTGCTAAATGATTCCACTTTTACAGACTCATTTAACATCCCCTAAACCCCCCCTCCCAATAAATCCCATACTCCACTCTCACCCCGCGGCGTGAATGATGGCCCGATCTGACGCATCTTGTCTCTGGGAGTTAGACTGGGGACAAATACTGCCTAGTATCCCTCCACGATCTCTCCGCTGCATCGCAAATTCTGATGCTTTTATAAATTATTTTTAACAGACTTTATTATGTTTTAAAAGGACCTTTATTATTTAGACACATTTTTATTTATTGAGGAGACTTCCTTTTTTGTTTAGTACAATTCGTCGAGGTAATTTCAGCGCAATTCAACATTTATTGCTGACGTCTGATAAATGCTTCAGAGACTCACCAGGGAGTAGATTAGAATTATTTTAAGCTCCCTGTTTTATCTCTTTTCCGCTGCCATCTCTTATCTCAGTAAATTTCGTGTAGGAGGGTAAAGCACCCACCAGAAATTGTGCACACAATCCGCTCGCTAAACGTTGCGTATGGGAGGTTCCTCTAAACAACCATAGACAATAAACATAAAAGAAAAAAAAACATAAAAAAAAAAAAAACATTGCTCGCTGGCGCTTAGTCCACCAGTTACCAAAATTGTATACACTACGTGTACATAAATAAAATATTCTTTTTTCAAGGGTACGTCTCCTTTGAAGAGACCAGGATTGCGCAGTATATAGTGCCAAATTTGAAAATATAAACACACAAGTCAAGAATCCAACTCACATTTACATGAGCCTACACCTGGCTCTAGGATAGATAGCTTTATGGGTCTTTTTATTTCTTCAGGCGCCCATTAACCCCTTTAGCGATCCTGTAGACTCCAATAAGGTTCCCCTGCAGTGTGAATAGCTATACCAGGGATACCCCATGTCTAATACTGTAAACAGACAATTTTGTTAAACAGCGGGTCAATTTAAAACTCACATGTCCCTGAGCCCCAAATGGCTCCGTCAAATGCGCATAGGGGATTTATAAGGAATCCCCAAAAACCTTCTTGGACAGGATTCAGGCAATCATAAATTTCGCCGGTTTGGCTTCCTCAGCTGGCAATCTCTATGTTGTCTCTGCTGTTGCCTTATATACACTGTCCATAGAATTCATTTAAAACCAACTAAAAGACCATTTAATACAACTGATAAAAATTGCCTGTACTGCGCACGCGCAAGATGGCAGACCGTGGCTCTAAGTTGTTCTCTTTTATGTTTCTTATCTCAGTAAGCCTGGAGAACACAATACACCCCCTGCTGCCTTAAGAGTCACAAAGTAAAACGTTTGCACATATTTTGGTAAATGTTGCATCAGGGGAAAAAAATCCACAAAATTGAAAACGAGATAAAAACCTAATTTTATTTTTCATTTTTACGTGCAATTACTTCAAACAAAGGAAAAACCAGCAGTGTGTGTTTTATAATGCGTTTTTGTTTGTAATGTACACGTAATCTAGTTACAGCTTATGTAAGTGGTCGTGTCCCTTTTATATCACACAGGGTAATTGTCATTGACATGTAATGTATCGGTTCTGAATTTGAGTATATACCAACTACTTTACCCTCAGACACCTTCCATTTCAGGGTCCATCGAAAAGGAGGTGACGCTTACTGTCCACGTCCTGTGGGCATTAAAGGACAGTGATATTTAGCCTTTGTGACCAGGTGGCTGCTGGGAAATGTTTATACTGATCCTCTTTATGAAGCCCCTGTCTGCGCAGTGTTTCGGGTCTTTGCTGCCTTCTTCTCGTTAATTGACTAAGGGGGGGGGGGTCCATTCACAAGGTACCATAATTAAACTCAATTTTGGTGCTTTAACCCTTTAATGACTGAAGGTTTCTCCCATTTTCTGTGCAGTAATGAGTGAGGCAATTCAGGCTCTCTTTCCCTGCGTTGGTTTCGCCAAATCTATTTGCACTTTTGTTAAAAACCATCCATAAATATTAGTTTACAAGCAGCAATTTGAAAAATAACAAATTTGAATATCTTAATGCGGAATAGTTGCATTTACCATTTACTGACAGGGTTATAATTATTACAGATGGTTACAGGAGACAAATGGGACATTTAGAAACTCACATGCCAATAGACATCTCTAGACTTACAAGACAAAAGGGCCAATTTGAAAGTGTCAAATCCTTTTTGCTAGTTGGGGGGCAGGTAATTAACCCCTTAGTGACCGGGCGGTTTTACACAAATCCGTCTTTTAGTGACCGCTGCTGTTTTTACGTTTCTGCGCTGTTAGTGTTTAGGACAATTTTTCCTCTTACTCGTTTATTCGACACACACATATTATACACCCTTTTTCCCGCCATTAAATGGACTTTCTAGAAATACCATTATTTCCATCATATCGAATAATTTACTATAAAAAACAAATGGTAAAAACACACTTTTTCGTAATTTAATCCCCAAAATCTACAACCACCCAAAAAGACCCCGGCTAAATAGGTTCAAAATTTTGTCCCGAGACTAGAAATACCAAATTTTAACATGCGTTTGCTTTTTAACCCCTTCACTGCTGAGACAGTTCACCTATGTGCGCTGCGCTCATTCTGACCATTTTGTGCTAATTATTTTTAGATGACAGCCTAGGTCCTATTTAATTAAACTCCCCCAGACAAAAAAAACTTTTAAAAAAAAAAAACATTTTTTTATTTTATTTAATTTTTTTATTATTTTTTTTTTATTTAATTTTTTTTTTAATTTTTTTTTAAAACCAAACCTGGTCATGTTTGGTATCATTTGAAAGGCCATAATCAGGCCCTTTAAATGATGGCAAATATGACCATCCAGCTGCCATGGATCGGGAGATAAAGGGATCCTTAGGATCCCCTTATCTCTACATGGCAGCTAGAGGGTTAACTGGCCCACTGACATCCTCACACATATGGTGAGGTTGTCAGTGGGTGGGGGGACCTGGAGGCTTGGCTGACATCCAAGATGTCAGCCCCCCTCCAGGTTTGAATCGCGTTTTGGCGCCAATTGGCGCCGAAAAGCGATCCGGCGGCGAAACTGTTAATGCCATACACCGCTGGAAAGGGCTCTCCCCTCTCCAGCGGTGCAAACGGCATCTCCCTAGCTTCAATGGTTGGGGAGATAGAGGGCTCCGAAGGAGCCCCCCCCTCCCCTCCATTGAAACACATGGGGGCACCTTCTGATGACGTCACCACGCAGCGTGGCGACGTCATCAGCCTCGCCTGCCCATGTAAATCACATGGGCAGGCTTCCTCCCTGCCAGATCGCCGTGGGATCCCACGAGGGAGGTGAGTATCGGGCGGGAGGGGGATTTGGCGCCGCTGACGTACCCTGTACGTCCTCGGGTCTAAGGGAGACCCGAGTACAGGACGTACAGGGTACGTCAGAGGTCCTTAAGGGGTTAAAGCTTCTCAAACACTCCTGAACACAGATGGCATCAGTCCAAAGGATGTCACAAAGATGTGTTAATTAAGTTTCCTGCTCATTCTTAAAGCACCATATTTCTTTCTATAGGATATTTCACATGTGGTCCACACTACCAGTAGTTTTATCTTTATGATAACAGGAAGAAGGCTTGTAGCATATAAAAGAAAGCGTAACCATTTTATAGCTATTAATTCAATTCATTCATTAAGCCATCTTGGAAAACTCCAGCAACACCTAACGCATTACCTCTGAAGAATGAGCTGTGCAGCATCAAAGAACTTTATATCTTGCCACAAAACATAGCTGCTTTGAATTGATCCTGTAATTTTATCTTTATTCTACATACATACAGACTTCTAAGAATCAAAGTGTCTATCATATAAATAAATATACAGCTTTCTACAAAAATAAATTAGCTTGTATTCTTCTGTATCCTGCGTGAAAGGTATGCATCAATATCTTTGGAAGAAACCCAGAGACAGGATTACCTTTCACAAGTCGCCACCGAAAATAGGGCAGTGATAAAAATGCCACAGATTTACAAAAGTAACAAATTTAGACACGTCATTCACGTCAAAAGGAGGAGTAGAATCTGATGCTTAATAATCAAAGGGAACGTGATAGAATTGGAGTGAGGATTTTGTAATAAAATAAAGCCGAAACTGTGTGTTAGGGCTAGGGTTACATGAAGTGATGGTGCTAAGAATATATATACATACATACATACGATGGACACCCCTAATCTGGCATTCTAGAATTTGGAAGACTCTGAAAACCAGACTCTTTGGAGCCTTCAGAATTTTAGTAATTCTGGATAGGGATGAGCTGTTCGATCAGTTTGGAGTTCGAGTCGAACTTTGGCCGTTCGAAAGTTCGAACTTTTTAGCGTGTTTGGTTCGAGTTCGCAAAAAAAATAAATTTTGAAAAAAGTAAAAATACTAAAAAATAAAATAAAAAAAATCTAGAAATAAAGAGACTCTTTACTGCAGAATATTATAAGCAACGGTTTATTAGATATTGAATTAAAAACTAATGTCTACGTGCAAAGATTCTCACCTCTAAATGACCTGTGTTTTCAAACAGCATAAACAGGTGTTTTTAGTCTGGTCTAATCAATTTGATACATTGTAATGTATGTAGACTATACTGAGGGTGTGGTGTCTCCAGATGTATTAAACAACACCTGTGCTTCTGAGAAGTGTTAATTTCTCTACTAAATCTTCCTCTGATATGAGCCGAGCACACAGTGAAATGCAGCATTTTTACCGCTTTCGCTCATCATGTTTAAACGTGATTTGCAGCCACATTTTATTAAATGACCCAGACATATTAGATATCGTTCTTTCTGGCAGACTCCGCAGATTCATAATATATCATTTTTATATGTATATGTCATGTCCTGCCTGTATATTATGACAAAAAAAATGCAATAAAAATTTAATTTTTAATCATCTGCAGTGTGTAAAGTTTTTTTTCACATTTTAGCACATGAGCGTTTGCGGTTATGCTTTCTATGGGGTGCGCTTGTACAAAAATTATAAATGGGGACTTGCTACATTTTGTGGGGGAATTACGTGATTTATAGCAAACACACCCCATAGAAAAAAATCATTAGTGCAGCATCATTGTTCACATTATAATTGAACACGGCATCTCACGACGCTGAAGTCAGAACGCCGCGGGACCCCGGACAGAGAGGTGAGTGTCTCTGCCCGGGGTCCCGCAAAGCTGATGACGTGTGGGACACGTCGTCAGCAGTGAAGGGGTTAAAAACGTCTTTTTTTTTTACTTTTTGTCCTTGTTCACTGTCCCCCAGGGCACTACCCGGACCCCCATACACATTTTATGTAAAATATCTAGCATATATGCCCTCTTGGAGGGCACTCTAAAAATCGAATTTCGGGTCCCATTGACTTGCATCGAGTGCGAGTTCGAACTTTTGAAAAGTTCGAATGCTAACCGAACTCGGGTGTTCGGCTCATCCCTAATTCTGGATAAGGAGTGCTCCGGATGGATCCTGTCACTAGAGAGTGCTGCAGCAGAGCGTGGCACGCGTTGGGAGCCTCTTACCTTTAAAGATCAAGGACCACTGTTAATTTATTTTTTATTTATAATTACCACAACAGGAATTCCAAAAACCTCTGCAAGTTCCGTCTCATAAGAAAATAATGCAAGACGCGTGTTTACACCATGGCGGAGACCAAAAATTAAGTCACAAAATGTGCAGCTTTCAGTATGTCTGACTAGTCTTTGTTCAGCCAGATCAATTTTTAGAATTCAAACACAATTCTACCCAATCAGTAAACATATATTTCCACCTCAGAATTTGACCAACAGTCAGCACACAGGCACTTATTACCATATATGGTTAAGAGACGTTTTTTCTATATTCTGTCATACAAGATTTTCACGCTCTTTTTCTATCCTCGTAATGGTAACAAAGGAAGTCTGGTTTTCATTAACATTCCTTAGCTTAGAGAGGGAATGATGATCAAGAATATTGTGAATGTAGTATTAAAACTTAAAGTGGGGCTTATTACCAATATTTATTCATACAGGAAATTAAAAATATCTGTCAATTATCTTTCAATCACTGGGAAAGCGATAGGATTATTACCTACCCGGAATTGATCCACGAGCTGTCATGTGAACTCTGCATGGATTGCAGGTGTGTGCCCAGTTTGCAGTGAGCTATAATGAAGTATGCAGGTTGAGGGGGTCAAACAAGATATCTATAATATAATTGAGTAAGGCTTGGCATGTCCGTCGCCAAGCCTTACTCTGCGCATGCGCGCGCAACCAGCGGCATTTGGATGCGCGCGCATGCAACCGCCGCGGCACGAGCCAGCTGTGCGCTCGCCGCGGCGGTTACAAGATGCACACAGCAGCCGGGTAGAGGCTGCGCTCTCAGCCTCTACCCGGCTGCCGCGCTCATCCAACCCCCGAGCTGCGAAGGGAAGGTTCCCTCCGCCGCTCGGGGGTTGGATGCGCGCAGCAGCCGGGTAGAGGCTGCGCTCGCAGCCTCTACCCGGCTGCCGCGCGCATCTATCCCCGAGCGGCGAAGGAAAGTTCCCTCGCTTCCGCTCTTTGAAGGACCCAAGCTGCGGTCACGTGACCGCGGCTTGGGTCCTTCAACGACCGGAAGCGGGGAAACTTTCACTTCGCCACTCGGGAAGGTAAGTATGAGGAGCTCATGGGGCGGCTGTCCGAATGCCGATAGAGCATTCGAACAGCCGCCCCATGTCTGGTCTGGGGTCTGAGCTGGGGGGCCATAAGAGGTGGGGGGCAAATATCCGAGAGGTGGGGGGCAAATATCTATGAGCTGGGGCATATATCCATGAGAGGTGGGGGCCAAATATCCATGAGCTGGGGCAGTATCCACGTGCTGGGGCAGTATCCACGAGCTGGGGCAGTATCCACGTGCTGGGGCAGTATCCACGAGCTGGGGCAGTATCCACGTGCTGGGGCAGTATCCACGTGCTGGGGCAATATCCATGAGCTGGGGCAGTATCCACGAGCTGGGGCAGTATATCCACGAGCTGGGGCAGTATATCCACGAGCTGGGGCAGTATATCCATGAGCTGGCAGTATATCCACAATAGACTGCCCTCTGGGCAGGCTTTCCACCTTGTTTATTATAATAAACAAAGCAGCAGAAGTAAATGAATAAAGATGGATGGCGAAGATAGAGGGAGGCAATGAGCAGAACGAAAAGGAAAAAGGATTAAACAGGATGAAAACTAGGAGACACAGGAGGAAACTGAAAATACGTACAACTAAGGCTGGGGTCAGACGAGCGTAGTCTTCACGTCCGTGATTGCGCCTAAAAGTACGTCCGTGATAGCATGAAAGAAACTCCATTGGAGCCCGACACATGAAGTACGTCCGCACAGAAGTGTGGAGGCATGACGGACGCTGCAAACGGACGCAGGTTAGGCAAGAACGTAATACTGCTAGAACGGACGTGCAGAGTGCGCCACGTCCACAACGTCCGCATAGCTTTGTGTGTGAGTGATGGAGCATGGTCAGACGGACTGCATTTATACGTCCAGCATTTTTGACGGACAGAATGTTTTTTCATTGTAATTTATTTTTCCCTCCTACATCCGTCAAAAATAACTTCAGTGAAAAAAACGGACTGTGTGGCCACTACTGCGTCTTCCGTACTGACGATGTCCGTACTGCACGGACGTACAGTCCGTAGAAATCACGCTCGTCTGACCCCAGCCTAAATAGGGTGGCAGATACTGAATAGAAAACAGAATATTAACTAAACAGATAAATGATAATGTCCATGGCAAGGTATCCAGGTATAGGGTAAGGCAATCTTGTAGTCAGGTTTTCAAGCAAAAGTCGCGGGATACAGATCATGGATACATCAGAAGTCCATAGCCAGGGGTCATACACGTAAATCCAATAGGGGAACTGGTAGCAAGTGAATGGGGTTACCGGTATAGCAGAGGAGGAAATGGTTCACAGGAGGGTATCCAGATGGGTACAGAAGTTAATCAGATGGGTAGTCCAGAGGGTTTAATCGGTAAGTAGTCCAGAGGGTGTTCAGAAGGTAAGTCCAGCAGATAGGGATCCAAGGGGTACAAGCACAAAGAGCAAGTAGGACACAGGTCTGTATTGTTCAGAGTTCCAACTTCAATGAGGAAGTCCAGATCAGAGGGTGTGACCTCTTTTTAAGGAGGCCCCATTAACAGACATTAGGAGAACCTGTAGTCTCTGTGTGCACAGGTTACAGCCAATTCCATAGGAACCTATGTTGAGCATGACTTAAAGGGGCTGCCAGGTTTCAGGATATGTGATCCCTGACAGTACCCCAGGTGGATCATGACACGAGCACTTTCTCATCCATTAGGGGTATGTCTAATATACCGGACACTTAAGGGGTTATTCAGAGAGCATTCTCTGCTTTCTCGTTCCCCACACTGCGGTGAATTCAGCATTCACCGCAGGGTCCCCGGGAAAGCCCATCGCAAACCCACAAAAACTACGCCGAACATGCTGGAAAATGCCGCCAAGCCGCCGATCACAGCGCAGAGCGCCCGCCGGAAAAAGCCAACAAGCTGACGAACGGGGTAAAAAAACCCCAAAAAAACAATATGATTGAAAGTTTCAGAATTGAAACGCTGTTTGTAAAAAAACACTGAACGAAATGTCTGGAATTTACACATAATATCCAATGAATGATAATAAGAAGGTCTGTGACTGAAAAATGAAAAACGATAAAAAAATAGAAAAGTTGCCGAAAAAATCCCAAAAAGAACCCAAAAAATCTAAAAAATTAGACTTTTTACTGCAGAATAAGATAATAAACTGTTTTATTAGATATTGATTTAAAACGGGAATATTTTTAACATTGAAACCTATGGGATTCGCCTGAATAAACCTGTTGAATAAAACCACCGAACAGCAGGGCACTTCGGCAACTTTTCACTGCTGTTTGGCGTCTCTGAAAAGATTAACCATTGCTTCTCTATGGGGGATTTCACTGCCGTCGAACACTCACCGTACGAGCAGGCAATTCGCCAAAATTTGGCGAACTGCCTGCTCTCTGAATAGCCCTGAAATGTCACCGTTTGCTGAATTTCGGCGTCCAGTTACATTTCGGGGCCAGATCGTCTCTCTCTGAATAACTCCTTTAGGAGGCATTTTTAGATACAGAGATGCCCTTTCTAAGAATCTCTGCTAGGTTCGTAGCTCCCATTATTTTATGCTATTGTATACGTTATTTGAATTTGTATCTGGCTCTTGTAATTATCATACTATTTCTTATGACCACGTCAATGTGTTTTAGAATACACTCTGCATGTATATTTCACAGTGAACACTAGATGACGCCGTTACTCCACAAATGTTTTTTAAAGCAGCACTTTTGAATTCTACCTTTGCAAACCCCTAAAACCTGTATGCATTTGATTTAAAAAGTATATTTCTTCACGGTAAACCAGGGACGTGCGGTGAGGTCAGTGGCTGGTGAGGCACTGGTTAGTATCAGAGCCACATATACACAGATATTAACTACCTTCCTGCGGTCTGTGTTTCGCTGTAAATTACCTTTAACTCATTTACTGTACCCACACATATTATATATAATTTTTATCGCCATTAAATGGACTTTCTAAAGATACCATTATTATTATCATATACTTTACTATTAACCCTTTCGCTGCTGAGCCATTTCACCCCGTGTGCTGAGCTAATTTTTACCGGTTTCGCTCATCATGTTTAACCCTTTCACTGCTGAAGACGTGTGGGGCACGTCCTCATTGATGCACGTTGCATGCTGAGGACGTGCCCCACACGTCATCAGCTGTGCGGGACCCCCGGCGGAGATACTCACCTCTCTGTCCGGGGTCCCGCGGCGTTCTGACTTCAGCGTCCTCAGACGCTGAAGTCAAGCTCCTCCCGGCGTAAATGACGTCATCGCGCTTGGCGCGATGACGTCATTTCCAGGCGACCCACCGGCAATGCCGGGAGATAGCCTGGAAGGGAGGGGGGATCCGTTCGGATCCCTCTCCCTCCCAATTGGAAAGGAGCAGCGCCAAAAGCCAGGCACCGCTTAAAAGGGGAGAGTCTCCCCTTTTAAGCAGTGCCTGGCTTTAACCCCTCAAGCACCGGGTTGCACTTCAGTGCCTTGCGGCGCTGAAGTGCAGCCTAGCTCTGGTGGGGGCCGCCATATTGGATGGCGGCTCCACCCCCGGGTCTCCCCTCGCTGCCTGATGTCATCATGCATAGCGTGATGACGTCAGATAGCCGGGGAACCCCTAGCTGCCAGGGGGTTCTTGTGAACCCCGGTATCTCCAGAACCGTGGCAGCTAGGGGGTCATGGAGGGTGTCATTTGAAAGGCCTGAGCATGGCCTTTCCTGAATGATACCCAACATGACTAGGTACAAAGTAAAAAAAAAAAATAAAAAAAACTTATAATACAAATAATAAATACATTTTAAATTTTTTTTAAAAAAAACATGTTTTTTTTGTGTGTTGTTTTTATTAATGCAGCAATATTGTTTACATTTCAATTATAATGTGAACAATGATGCTGCACTAATGATTTTTTTCTATGGGGTGCGTTTGCTAAAAATCACGTAATTCCCCCCACAAAATGTAACAAGTCCCCATTTCAAATTTTTGTACAAGGGCACCCTATAGAAAACATAACCGCAAATGCTCATGTGATAAAATGTGAAAAAAATCATTTTACACACGGCAGATGATTAAAAATTCAATTTTTATTGTATTTTTTGTTATAATATACAGACAGGACATGACGTATACAGATAACAATGATATATTATGAATCTGCGGAGTCTGCCAGAAAGAACGATATATAATATGTCTGGGTCATTTATTAAAATGTGGCTTCAAATTGCGTTTAAACATGATGAGCGAAAGCGGTAAAAATGAGCTCAGCACACAGCGGTGAAATGCCTCAGCAGTGAAGGGGTTAAACACGATTTGAAGTAACATTTTATTATACAATCTAGACATATTACATATCGTTCTTTCTGGCAGACTTGGCAGATTTATAATATATCACTATTATATGTATACGGCATGTCCTGCCTGAATATTATAACAAAAAATGCAATAAAATCATATTTTTTTTCACATTTTATCATGCGAGCCTTTGCGGTTATATTTTCTATGGGGTGCGCTTGTTAAAAAAAATTGAAATGGGGAGTCGTTACATTTTTTGGGGGGAAATTACGCGATTTTTAGCAAACGCCACATAGAAAAAATGGTTAGTGCAGCATCATTTATTTATTTTATTTATTTATTTATAAAGGATTTTACCAGGAAGGATACATTGAGATTTCTCTCATTTTCAAGTATGTCCTGGGTTCGTTCACATTATAATTGAAATGGGAACAATATTGCAGCATTAATAAAACAAAAAGAAAAAAATAAGTTTTTTTCTATTATTTTATTTATATTTTTATTTTTCGTTATTTTGTCTTTACATTTAACATGGTCATATTAAGGCCATGCTTTGGCCATTCCAATGATATCAAACATTAACCCCTAGAATCAGGAGATAGGGGTTTTCATTGGAACCCCCTATCTCCACCATAGGTGGCAGCTAGGGGTTAATGCACAATGACACCAGTAGGCAGGGGGAGATCCCGGAGGCTTGGCCAAGATCTGGCCCCTGAGGGGTTAAAGGCAGCGACCGCTTGGAAGGGCAGGCTGTGCCCTTCAAAGCGGTGCCTGCCATTTTTTTCTGCCCCAAGCAGATGGGGAGGGAGAGTGGTCCAAAGGACCCCCCCTCCCCTTCAGGCACCTTCCCTGCACTGGGCCTGGAGCTGCCTGGACCTGTCATACACTGTATCCTCCACTAGAGGGAGCAGAGGAAGCTGCCTGGTCTGTCATACTCTGTATGCGCCACTAGAGGGAGCTGCCTGGGCCTGTCATACTCTGTATCCGCCACTAGAGGGAGCAGAGGGAGCTGCTTAGGCCTGTCATACTCTGTATCTGCCAGTAGAGGGAGCAGGGGGAGCTGCTTGGACCCATTCCTGTCAATCAGAGAACAGCCTCCAATGCAGGCGATTTTTTTGAATGGCTTGGGCCAACATTGATTTCCCATTGGTCCAAGCTATTCCATTGCTCTGGCAGGGCCTCTCTGAGGCTCTGACGAGCAGTATTTAGGAAGTAGGCAGCGCACATGTGTTCCTATTTGAACAGACGCGCAATGCAGACTTCCTGAGCAGCCTATGCGATTAGCGTAGTGGGGAAGCATACCACTGCTGCGCAAATTGCATAGGCTGTAAAAAGAATGCGTGCAGAGGAAGAGGCCAATGGCGGGCGAGCACGGAGCAGGTGAGTTTATTTCATTATTTTAACGCTTAATGCCAGATGAGGCTCTGCATTAACAGCATTCCGCCAGCATACCCCTCCGTCTGGCTGCTTTTCATAAAGTGGCCGCCTGCTTGTGAAGGCTGTGATGCACTCTTGCAAAATCACATCTGGGGGGTCACGTCACAACCTTCACAGGTCAGCGGCCACTTTGTGAAAAGTGGCCAGACGGAGGAAAATGCTGGCGGAATGCTGGTAATGCATTTTGTCAGCAGCCCCTCAGATACCCGCAAGCCAGCCCAGCGCTGACTTCCAGGTATCGGTAGAGGTATCGTGGCATTTGCACAAGTACCCGCGCAAATGCAGGGGGCAGTATAGAGAGGATTTTGCCCTTGAAAAAGTCTGATAGTACAGACAAAACGCGTCGGGCTTATTTTACTTAAAATCCCTGTTTTACTATATCGAATATTTCGGCCATCATCTTTGCAATAAGGAGAGGTTGACTATACAGGCCTTTATCTATTGGTGATCGCCTGTGATGTCATCTTTCCTTCACCTAAAGAACAAGAGATGACATTAGCCATTTGAAGAGCCGGGTTCGATACCAGAGTTGATTCTTATGCGCGACTTTGCGAGATTTTCTTTCTGTTTTAGGTACGGATTTCCACGGCAATACTGCACTATGTATATGTTCTTATTTCTGTGGGATTTACACTTCCATCTTGTGCCACCAAGCCACATTTTTGGTCTGTGCACAAAAGCTATTTTGAGGTTCCTGAACTTAATGAGAATTAGCTTGACCGAGTATCCGAATGTAGTTCCGAAACATCTGGTGGGTGGAGGCTGTTGACCCCTGCCTTGACAGGCAGCCCCAACAAAAAAATGATAATTTTTGCAGCACGTTTAATTATAAACCTGTTATTTTTTTGTAACATTGTCTCATGGAAACTCACTACTCGGGCTCTGAAATAGCCGGCCAGGTAACCTTTATACCAGGGAGGTCAAACTCTGGCTACGCAGGTGTTGCTGAGCTGCAACTCCCACGATTCTCTGGCCACCTATTGCATTCAAGGTTTTCTGGGAATTGTAGGCCATTAAGAGTTGGGGGAGGCGGAGGTGACACCCCAGCTTTATGGCTTTTCATATCAATAAAAGGTGCCTAAGATATTAAATGTAATAAAATGATATTAAAGTTTTGTTTGAATAAACCTCAGCTGTGTGTATATTTTCATGGACGCAATTACAATATGTTCGTCTTGCTTTCCGCTCCGTCTGCCGCGCGTCTCGTGCCAATTCCTAATGGTCCCCAACCCTACAGTTTAGCACCTTATTAGTCAACAGACATTATCAGCTGATGCTCATCTTATCGTTAATGAATCCCGCGGGGATGGAGTTTAATGAAAGCCATGGGGTGATTTGGAAACACAGAGCTTTTTTTTCTCACCGTTGAATCCCTGAAACCTCTTGACATGCAGTGACAATAACTCGGTCATTAATACGCGCGTCTCTGGTGACCGGCTCTGTTTATACACAGGGATGCGTGGATTCATTAGCTAATGTAAGGCACCGGATGCAATTGTGCGTCTTGGAGCGTATCGTTCTAAACGTGCATTGAATTATAATCCAAAACACACGTTCCATTTTATTAACATGCTTTATGTCCACTGTAACCATCATCTAGAGCAGGGGTCAGCAACCTCGGCCCTCCAGGGGCACCAAACCCTAATTGGCGCTAACATTAGGGCCTTGATATGTAAGAGATACCACCAGGATAAGTGCGTTAAACACATGCCCATAATACATTCCTGATGCTACCCCCGTAAGAAATCACTTAGTGCGTCGGTGATTGCGCAAACTTACTGTACTTTTGCGCTCCCCATGTAAAGTATAGGATGCGCAATCAGTAATTAGTGTTTCGATAAGTAAGGTATTACAAAGTCCTAACACTAATTACCGCAGGGACGCGCAAGCTGGTGCTAAATGATTCTGCAAATGCAAAATAATTTAACACGCCCTAAAATCGCCCCAATAAATCCCATACTCACCGCTCATTCCGCGGCGAGAATGATGGCCCCATCCGCTGCTTCTTGCCGCCGGAAGCGATCACTTTGCGACACTGTGTAGTCTCGCGCAGGGCTCGCGTTCTGAAAGCACAAACCTCCATCTAGTCCTATGGACTCCAGGAGGTGATACTCGCAGCGATGCGGAAGCACTAACGCAAGTATCGCATTGGTTAGCGCTTTGTTCCGGGGTGAGGTGCTAAACTAGTGCCTGCCCCGGAATATCGCGGTAACACGGGCACAGTATGAGGAAATCTGAGCAGATTTTCCCTATTGGCCTCCACATTTTAGCGCAAACAAGAGTATGGGGTCGTTAGTTTTTGTTCATAGTATCAGAATAAATAATCTCACTGTGTATTGCTGTATGGGTTGGGGTGTTGACCTTGATACGACTATGCGTAAACTAGGAACCCATATAGCTACGAACATTACTGGTCCTTAAAGCGCCTGGGTTTAGCAATGATGTCACATAGAGGAAAAGATGGAAAAGAAATAAAATAAAAAATGTAACCCGCTAGAAAAATACACAAAGGTAGGTATCACACCAATTCAGAAAGGGAAGGGTGAAAGGAAAAAAGTAAAAAAACAACAAAAACAAAGCAATGAATATTGCCCGGTCCTTAGATGGCCAGGACACACTGCTCAAAGGAGAGTCAAGGACAGGCTAGGTTGGGAAGCCTTCTAAGTGAAGCCTTAAAAGTGAGCACTTAGAGATATCCTGGAGATACTCTGGAGGTAGTCTGAGGTTAGACAGGAGGTAGAAAACCTACAAAAAGGTAAGATTTGTTGGTTTAAATCAATTCTTTTATAATGGCAGGCTTGGTCCAGTGTAAGAGCTGTCATGCATTTGTTTTTAGATCCAATTTTTGGAGGTTTGGAGTGTGCCTAATATATGTAGGCAGCTCTCTTTATTGCAGCAGGAAATTGCCTGTTTGAAGTCTGAGATTTGTAAATTATCTGTTAGACAAACTCAGGCTATGGCTATGACTGTTACAAAGCCACTGCCACAGAGGCCTCCTAGGAGCGGCAGATGGACTACTGTAGGATCCGGTAGACTTAGAGTTGTGGATAGAAGGCATGTCCCACAGTCTGTGGCTCTTCTTAATTCTTTTGAGGCACTTTCAGAGTGTAGTGGTGAGACGGAAGTAGGCTCAGACACCATAGTTGAGGAACCACCATCCCCTATGCCTAAGGTATGCAGGACTGCAACCAAGAACAATATGGAAAAGGTGGGACATGATAGAAGGCAATTGTTGCTGGGTGATTCTATCATAAGAGGTGTTGAGCTGGAGAGTAGTGGTTTGGTGAGATGTCTTCCTGGGGCTACTGCTCGTAGAGACAAGAGACGTATTCTCAATATTGTCAAACAAGCAAAGCAGCAAGGGGAAGTGGATGTTCTAGTCCATCTAGGGACAAATGACTTGGCTAGCAATGAGGTTTCTGAGATTAAGGATGATTTTTGTGTTCTTGGAGGTGAAATACAGCAGATTGCGTCCACTGTGTCATTCTCTGAAGTTTTGCCTGTGCATAACATTCAGGATAGGCAGATGCGCAATAGGGAATTTAATTTGTGGCTTCAGGAATAGTGTCGAGAGCAAGGATTTGGCTTTGTGTCCCATGATAGCTCTAATTGGAGCAGAAAGGAACTGTATAAAAAAGATGGTTTGCATCTTACTCATAGGGGAACATATGTTCTCAGTGAAAAGTTCAAAAGTTTCGCAAAGAAATATTTAAACTAGGAGAGGGGGACAAAGGGGTAAAAAACAATCTGCCTGATTGTCCCCCAAAACTAAATCGGAGGGTGCAAGCAACATGCGGGGAAAAAAATGACAAGCTCAGAGTCGTGTCTATAAATGCTCGCAGTTTAGTCAATAAAATCAATGAACTGGAGGCAATGATGGCAGCTGAAAAAGTAGATTTAGTTGCGGTTACTGAGACATGGTTCAGTGAGAAAAATAACTGGGACATAACAATACCGGGGTACTCTTTATATAGAAAAGACAGAGAAGGTAGGAAAGGAGGAGGAGTGGCCCTGTATGTGAAAAACAACATAAAAACGAACCAAATAAAAGTGAGCGAGGCGAACATAGAGTCAGTTTGGGTTACGCTAACATTTGGCAATCATACAGTAGCTCGTGTAGGTGTGATCTATAGACCCCCTGGACAAGTAGAAGAGCTAGATAATCTGCTGCTTGAGGAAATAGCCAAAATGGCAATGAAGGGGGAAGTTATTATCATGGGGGACTTTAATCTTCCTGATGTGAATTGGAAAACCAAAACAGCTGGGTGCACCAGGAGTACAAATATTCTAAACTCCCTACTGGGATTATCTCTAACACAAGTAGTTGAGGATCCGACCCGTAAAGAGGCCATATTGGATTTAATACTCACAAATGGAGGTTTGGTATCGGACGTTGTTGTAGGTGAAAATTTGGGATCTAGTGATCACCAGTCAGTATGGTTTAATATAAGAACAGGGATGGAGCCGCACCACACAAAAACAAAAGTTTTAGACTTTAAAAAAACAGATTTTTCTAAAATGAGATTTTGTGTGAAGGAGTCATTATCAGACTGGAGGAGTTTAAAGGGAGTCCAGGAGAAATGGGATTATTTAAAGGAAGCATTATTGAAGGCCACAGGCAATTGCATTCGACTTGTTAGCAAAAACAAAAAAGGGAAGAAACCACTGTGGGCTTCCAAAGCACACGCAGAAGAGAAAATAGCTCAGTCAGTAAAAAAGGGGGACAAAACATTTTTTAGATACATAAACGAGAAAAGAAAAGTAAAACAAGGATTAGTTAGATTAAAAACAAAGGAAGGAAGGTATGTAGAAGAGGATAAAAGTCTCGCTGACTGCCTCAATGAATATTTTTGTTCAGTCTTTGCAGAAGAAAAGGAAGGAAAGGGACCTCAGTTAGGAGGAAACACTAACGAGACAATTACATATCAGTTTACAGAGGAGGAGGTTCTACAGCAGCTGTCTAAAGTAAAGACAAATAAGTCAATGGGGCCTGATGGGATCCACCCTAAATTATTAAAAGAGCTCAGTGATGTAATAGCAAAACCGTTAACAGATTTATTTAACCAATCCTTGCTAATGGGAGTCGTCCCAGAAGACTGGAAATTAGCAAATGTTGTGCCCATTCACAAGAAGGGTAGTAGGGAGGAATCTGGGAACTATAGGCCAGTTAGTCTTACGTCAGTAGTGGGGAAATTAATGGAAACCATGTTAAAGGAAAGGATTGTTGAACATCTAAAAACACATAGATTACAGGATCAGAAAATAACATGGGTTTACCTCAGGGAGATCATGCCAAACTAATCTTATTGATTTTTTTGATTGGGTAACAAAAATAATAGACACAGGTGGTGCAGTAGACATTGCTTATTTAGATTTCAGTAAGGCTTTTGATACTGTTCCGCATAGAAGGCTTATCAACAAATTGCAATCTTTGAGCTTGGATTCCAATATTGTTGAATGGATTAGGCAGTGGCTGAGTGACAGGCAACAGAGGGTTGTGGTAAATGGAGTTTATTCGGCGCAAGGTCTTGTTACCAGTGGGGTACCTCAGGG
The DNA here is from genome assembly GCA_009667805.1 of Leptobrachium leishanense. Classification (NCBI taxonomy): domain Eukaryota; kingdom Metazoa; phylum Chordata; class Amphibia; order Anura; family Megophryidae; genus Leptobrachium; species Leptobrachium leishanense. The sequence goes on from CM019064.1 coordinate 437,335,870, forward strand.
GTCAGTACTTGGACCCATTCTATTTAATATTTTTATTAGTGATATTGCAGAAGGTATTAATGGAAAAGTATGTCTTTTTGCTGATGACACAAAGATTTGCAACAGGGTTGACGTTCCTGGAGGGATCAGCCAAATGTCAAATGATTTAGGTAAACTAAAAAAATGGTCGGAGCTGTGGCAATTGAGTTTTAATGTGGATAAGTGCAAGATAATGCACCTGGGACGTAAAACCCCAAGGGCTGAGTATAGAATATTTGATACAGTCCTAACCTCAACATCTGAGGAAAGGGATTTAGGGGTTATTATTTCAGAGGATCTAAGGGTAAGTAGTCAATGTAATAGAGCAGCAGGAAATGCTAGCAGAATGCTTGGTTGTGTAGGGAGAGGTATTAGCAGTAGGAAAAGGGAAGTGCTCATGCCATTGTACAGAGCACTGGTGAGACCTCACTGGGAGTACTGTGTGCAGTACTGGAGACCATATCTCCAGAAGGATATAGACATCTTAGAGAGAGTTCAGAGAAGGGCTACTAAAATGGTGTACGGCTTGAAGGAGAAAAGTTACCAGGAAAGGCTTAATGATCTTAACATGTACAGCTTGGAAAAAAGACGAGACAGAGGAGATATGATAGAAACCTTTAAATACGTAAAGGGAATCCACAAGGTAGAGGAAGGGAGTATATTTAAAAGGAAACAAAGTAGCAAAACAAGAGGACATAGTCTTAGATTAGAGGGGCAAAGGTTTAAAAGTAACATCAGAAAGCATTATTTTTCTGAGAGGGTGGTGGATACATGGAACAGTCTTCCAGTTGAAGTGGTAGAGGCCAAAACAGTAATTGAATTTAAGCAAGCATGGGATAGGCATAAGGCTATCCTAAACAAAAGCTAAATGCAGGTAAAGTATCCATGTAATTGGGCAGACTAGATGGGCCGTAAGGTTCTTATCTGCCGAAATTTTTCTATGTTTCTATGTTTCTACAGAAGACAACACAAAAGACAGGGCAAGCTGATTCAAGGATTAGAGATCAGGGCAGTGGCGTAGCGTGGGGGGTGCCTCGGGGGCAGTCGCCCCGGGCGCAATTTTCTTAGGGGGTGCAAAATTTCAAAAGAAATTTGAACCACTAATATTTTCCAGCAGGGATCAGCAAGGTGTCCACTCACAGACACTGGTGTCCGTGAGAGGCCCTTGCACGTGCAGCCGCCAGGTTTTGCAGCGCTGGCGGTGACCTAGCACTCAGCGTCTGGAAGGGAGGAGCAGAACATAAAATTCTGGTCCTGTCCTGACTCCTCAACACTGACATGAGTCACGTGAAGCAGTGCAGCATTATTCGATGGAACTCCCTATATCACGCTTGTCAGCCCCCCTTGAAGCCCTGTGCCAGCCCCCCACTGCTAGCAGCCCTGCGGCCGCTGAAAAGGAAGGGAGGCGTCTGCCCTGCAGCACATTTAAAATCCGGTCCCCACTAAGAACCCTGGACAACCCACCCCCCGGACCACCAGCAACTCCATGCAGGTAGGCGACACTGTGTGACACCAGAGCAGTGTAACCAACACACACAGTGAGGGGGTACTGGGGAGAGGGTGACTGGGGGTACTGGGAGAAAGTGGGGGAACTTGGAGAGAGAAAGAGTGACTGCGGGTACTGAGAGAGCGTGACTGGGGGTACTGGGAGAGCGTGACTGGAGGTACTGGGAGAGCGTGACTGGAGGTACTGGGAGAGAGAGAGTGGGGGCACTGGGAGAGAGGAGATAGTGACTGGGGTACTGGGAGAGAGTGACTGGGTATAGTGTGAGAGTGGAACTATGCTAGTGTATACTGGGACAGGGTGACTGGTAGCAGTGGCGTAGCGTGGGGGCATGTGTGTTTCATTTTTTTATTATATCAGTATTTTGTTAATATACAATACGTGTGGGGTAAGAGGGTCAATACTCTACTGGTAGAAAGGAATAAGGGTGTGTTACTGTGTCCACAGGTTGGGAGGGCGCACAATTCTTGCCTTGCCCCGGGCGCTGACAACACACGCTACGCCGCTGGATCAGGGACAATCAAGAACAAGCCGAGTCAATACCAGAAATCATTAAAACACTATGAACGTGCTAAAGGCTCTAGATACAGAACCCAGTGGTGTATTTAGGTTTTGTGCTGCCCTAGGCCTGACTAAACTCGTGCACCCCCTAAATTAAATTTGACGCACCCCTTCCTGTCAAGGGCACACCTCTTCCTGGTTAATCCCCACCCTTCCTCTTTAAGCTCCACCTTTTCCTCTTAGAGCTCTGCCTTTTCCTCTCTTTATATTAAAAGTGGATACCAAGTGCCTACTTGTATATTTTGTATACCATTTCAAATGTATCTATTGAGATAAAGAAAATTATGAAATGTTTAAATTCAAGTATTTTTACAAAGAACAGCCACGCATGTCAAGTAAACGGGATCACAGCCGCTCTAATTGGTGGAACAATAAAATCCACAGAAACGTGCACTGCATATGAGCGTATCACAGAGCTGCATAGCAATAAAACCCACAGAAATGGACACTGTGTATGAGCATAGCAGAGCTGCAAAGCAATAAAACCCACAGAAATGTGCAGTGTGTATGAGAATATCACAGAACTGCACAGCAATAAAACTCACAGTAATGTCCAGTGTGTACGAGCGTATCCCAGAGCTCCAGGGCAATAAAACTCACAGTAATATGCAGTGTGTATCACAGAATCCACAGCAATAAAACTCCCAGCAATGCAATGTGCGGTGTGTATGAGTGCATCAGAATTCACAGCAATAAAACTCACAGCAATGCAATGTGTGGTGTGTGTCAGCGTATCAGAATCCACAGCAATAAAACTCCCAGCAATGCAATGTGCGGTGTGTATGAGTGCATCAGAATCCATTGCAATAAAACTCCCAGCAATGCAATGTGTGGTGTGTGTCAGCGTATCAGAATCCACAGCAATAAAACTCCCAGCAATGCAATGTGTGGTGTGTATGAGTGCATCAGAATCCACTGCAATAAAACTCCCAGCAAACCGAGTGTGTATGAGCACACAGCAATTATTTATTCTACATTTACCGGCCTCTGTCCGCGGTAGGGCTGTGTGCAGAGTCAGCAGGGACTGTGTACAGACTCAGCAGGAGGTCCCTCCAGGCCACGTTAGGATCACGGCTGTGCCTGTGCGTGGAGCCATCTTGTCAGCAGTGGGGTGCCACTGCCAGAGGGTGCACCATGGCTTTGATTCCCTTCCCGGTGGGTGTTCAGTCCAGAATAGAGTGACAGTCCATGTTAACAAAAGGGCGGGCAGCTGCGTGCATGCATGTCACGTGGTTCAGCCAGTCAGGTGGTACTGAGACTCAGTACCACCTGACTGGCCGAACCGAGTGTGACCTGTACGCAAGCAGCCTCACCAGGAGCCAGGCAGCTGAATGACAAATTTCTATCACTGCAGTGCTGGTTAAGGAAAGGTCCACTTTAAACAGCAGTAAGCAGACAGGGCTTCATATTCTGCTGAAACCCCCCCCCCCCTTTACCTGCCGTTTACTGTCATCTTCTCTCTCTGGACACAAATCACATCCCCCTCCCCTCTCCTAGAGCTGCTGCGGGGCAGGGGAGGAGCTATGGAGGGAGGAGAGGGGGATTTTTATTCTATTCGATTTTATTCCGTATGCAAACGCCATGCTCCGCTGCTCGTTGTTTGAGAACACAGCTCAAAGCTGACACACAGTGACAGTGGCACCTCCTAGTACCCCCCAATGACATCCCAATAATCACTGGTACCTGGGGCGGCCCGCCCTCCGCCACTCCTCTAAGTACACCACTGCTCTGGTGATATGCTCACACACAAGTTTGGCGAACTGCCAGCAAGTACGGTGCTGTTTGAAGGCAGTGCAAATCCCCATAGAGAAGTAATGGTTAATCTATTCAGAGAACATCAAACAGCAGAGAAATGTCAGTGAAATGCCCTGATGTTCGGTGGTTTCAATCAGCAGGTTTATTCAGGCGAACCCCATAGGTTTCAATGTTAAAAATATTCCCGTTTTTTATGCAATAACTAATAAACCATTTATTATTTTAATCTGCAGTAAAAAGTCTTTATTTATTTATTGATTTTTTTTGTGTACCTTTTAGTGATTTTTCTGAATTTTTTGGGCTAAATTCCCCCCCTTTTTTTTAATAGCGGTTCTCCTTTTTCTGTAACAGAACTTTTTATTATCAATCATAGTATCTTATATGTAAATTCCAGACATTTTCGTTCAGTAGTTCTTTTGAAAACAGCAGGCCATAGGTTTACGGTGGCAGCATACAGCGGCCGACTCCATGCACTTTGGGGACCCTGCGGTGAATGGTGAATTCACTGCAGGGTTGGGAAATTTTATTCCCCGAAGTGCAGGGAACTACAGAACACCAAAATGTTGGCGTCATTTCGGTGCTCTGTGAGTAACCCAATTAGTGGTGAGGTTTTTTGTTGCCCCCTGGAAAGTGCCGCCCTAGGCCTGGGCCTTGTTGGCCTAGGCCAAAATACACCAGTGACAGAACCCCGATAAGGCAGTGAAGGGTGCCAGTGGTTCTTATATAGTGTTAGGGTCATTCTGATCGGTTGGAGTCATCAGCTCCATTAAAATGATGTGAGATGCTATAATAGACGCGTCTGAAGAGCGTTCTGCAGCAACATTTCTATGAGACCACCGGGATGTCACGGGGAAGTGATGCGGCAGAGCAACCCAGGCTGCGCCCTGGCACCCAGTCCACCCGTGAGCCTAGGAGAATCATGGAGGCGAGACCTGGGTGTAAGAATAATGTATCTCACTGGTCTGATTACTACGAAAAGTTCACCTTCCTACAGACACCACTGGTCAATCGCATTCTTCATAGACCACAAATTCCATAGGGGATCAAGATACCATTGTCCATTGACATTACGTTATTGGGATGAATATATTATTTATTTCTATCTCTGTACAGGACTTCACCTTTCACCTAGGAAACACAGAAAAATGTAATCTGCGTTATAAATTCCCATATTCTCACAGCGAACAAACAGTAGTTTTAGTTAATCTTAAATGGCCATTAAAAATTATTTAAGCCCACCTGCCGCGTTAAGGCAACCTCTAAGGCTAGAGTCAGACGAAAGCATTTTTCCCCGCGAACGTGAAAAAGTGCGTCCGAACGCATTGACGCATTTTTTCACGGAATGCGCAAAAACGGTCAGACGACGCGCATTTTCGGGTGTGATTTTGTACGGATCGTCAATAAAACTCTTTTTGCGTCTGGACGTTATGTAGGCCGGACATTAGCAGCGTCTGACATCTAATCACGCACACACGCCGCAATGCCGCAGCTGCGTCAGTGCTAGCGGTTCAGCGTTCTCAGAAAAAATGCGTTCAAATTCCACTTGCGTTGCACGGCCGGACTTTTGTGCGGCCGTACATCGTATATTGGCCGTCATTTCCCGTCATCTGCTGCTAGTGCGGCCGTAATTATGTGCGCCAGAATGCACGTTAAAAGTGCGCTGGTCTGACCCCAGCCTAAAAGGTGGGTCTTAACCTGACGCCATTATAGAGCCTTCTGCTTTCTCCAAGGAATGGCAGACCTGTAGCACCATAGTAGGCGGCTGCTGCTATGCATTGGTAATGGGTATCCGAGCAGCATGAGTATTATGAAAAAGACTATTTGTATGAATTTCTGAAGCAATATTTTTAAGATTAACTTCACGGATATGCTTATTACTGGTGGAACGCAAATATTTGCTTCAGTGGTTAGAAGATGTTCCTTAGCACCTTCACTGCCATGATCGAGTATACTCAATCTTCCAATGCTCCTGCAGGTGCCCCGATAATTGAGTAAACTTGACCTGGTCTAATCTGAAGTAATGCAAAAGTATTTAGCTTATTGCTAGCGAAATGCGTTTGCAAATGGACTCCAGAACAGGCCCCTAAAGTTTCCAATCATCAGACATGACAGCCGATGTCTTGAAATTATCTGTAAAGCTTGGAGATCTGTTTTTCCTTCAAGGAAACACAGAACCCAAGCTGTAATGTAAGTGCAGTAGCACTCTTTGGCCAGAGGAGGGAGCCCTGTGCCTGTCACACAGGGCTTACGTACAATGAATATGTACAGAGGGACGTCTGTGCATATTTTTACTGTGTGGATAATGGAAAGCGCTTTTCTGTAAAACCACCGGGTCCTGCCAGTGGGTTTATGGGAAATCACTTTGTATTGAAGGGGTTAAGGTTAGTTGTAGAGTTTTTATTAGGTGTAGCTCCATCTGATTGAAGATCACCAAAGGAGGACTGTATATAGTCATGGATAATCTAGCACTGAAACGTTCTATATCCCACCCGTGATCCAAGCCTCACTCCTGCATCCTGACTCATCCTGCGGATCAGGGGATGGCAGCCTTGGACCTCCAGATGTTTTGGAACCACAATTCTCTTTTGGCTCTGCCAGCCTTATGATGATCTGAGAGTCATGGGAGATGTAGTTCCAAAACACCTGGAGGGTGAAGGTTGCCGGCCTGCTAAAGGTTGTGGCGGCTTTAGTTTGTAAACTTTGTTGGTCAGGGATCTCTTTCACTTATTATTTCTCTCCAAATTAATTAGCTTTGTGTTTATTTTTATTTAACCTATCCTCACATTTTAAGTCACCATTGTTTGCGTTGACACTATATAAACAATGATTGCTTATTGATAACCCCACAAACGAATAAGACCTGCACGAAAAAGAGGGCTCGATGACGAATGGGCAACAACAAAAAACTATTAACCAAATAGATAAAGTAGAAAATTCTAAAATCATCAACATGTAATTTATTAAAAGGGACACTAACACTTACATGAGCTGTAACTAGATTACTTGTATATTACAAACATAAACATAATCTCCTTATAGAACACCTTATAAAAACACATTATTAAACACAATCTGCTGTTTTTCCTTCTTTGTTTGAATTAATTGCATGTAAAAAGGAGAAAAATAATTAAGTTTGTTTTTTTATCTCCTGTTTCCATTTTGTGCATTTTTCCGTGATGCAACATTTAACAAACAGGGTTATTCAAAGAGATCCGAATTGCTGGAGAAAGGTAACCGAATGCTGAAATTCAGCGTACGGTTACCTTTCCTGGCCATTCAGCTATCCAGAGAGCAGGCAATTCGCCAAATCCTGGCAAATTGCCTGCACATACGGTGCCTGTTCAGTGCCTGTTCGAGGGCAGTGAAATCCCCATAGAGCAATGGATCACCTATTCAGAGAGCAAAACCCAGCAGTGAAAAGTTGCCGAATTGCCCTGTCATTCGGTGGTTTCATTCGACAGGTTTATTCAGGCGAATCCCATAGGCTTCAATGTTAAAAATATTCCCGTTTTAATTCAATATCTAATAAAGCGTTTATTATAATATTCTCCGGCGTCTTCGGCGGGTTTAATCCAGATGTTTTCGGTGTACATTCGCCTGGGTTTTGCAGTGAGTGTTCGTTTGTTCGGCAGGTTTTCGGCGGCTTTTCCCTGCACTACGACGGCCCTGTGGTACTTGCTGAATACACCACAGGGTCGCCGAAATGGGATTGCCAAATCACACCTAATTGAAGCGAACGAAAAGTCACCGAACGTGCGGTGACTTTTCGATTCTCTTTGCACAGATTTTCAGGGTTATTCAAACACTTAACTTTACTGCTATTGTTTATTCATACTACAGTATAACAGTTAATGAGGGGAGGAGGGAATGTTTAGATAAGGTGGCAGGAGGCTGTTGTTCTCCAGGCTATCTGAGATAAGAGATGGCAGCTGAATGAGATAAAACAGGGAGTTTAAAAGACTTCTAATCTACCCCCGGTGATGTCCTTTGAATAAACCCCACACCATACAATGATGTGAATCGGTGACTGATCCATTCAGTCCATTCTATGGTCAAAGTTACACAGTGAGGAGCAAGTGACAGAAAGATACTAGGTGCTATTTAATAAGTGGTGAACTTGCCACTGACGGGCACCGAAAGGTGAATTTCACCGCACGGTGCAATTACGTGGCAGTTTGTCTAATGACTAAGCTGTTAATTCGCCAAATACTGGCAAATTGACAGCCTAATATGGTGCAGTTCGCTGCAATTCATCGATCTTCAGTGGCAGTAAAATTGTCCCATAGATAGGTAATGGTTAATCTATTCAGAGAAAGCCAAAATGCAGCGAAATGCCCTGATTTTCAGTGATTCGGTTCGACAGGTTTAACCCCTCCCCAACCGCTGACATACTATGTATGTCCAATCGGGAAGTCTCCTTTAGACTCACGGACGTACATACAGTAGTAATTCAGGGTCTCCTAACCTCCCTCCCTATACTCACCTCCCTCGCTGGGCACCCATGGTGGTCTGGCAGGCTGGTAGTCTGCCCCGTCTTTTCAGGGGGCCCAGCAGACGTGATGATGTCATCACGGTGCGTGATGACATCATCACCGGGCGCCCCTGCGCTTGCAGTAAAAGTGAGGAAGGGGAGGAGGGCCTCCTTCGGAGCTCTCTATCTCCCCAACCATTTAAGTTAGAAAAAAAAAAGTGCCGCTGGAAAGGGGAGAGTCTTCCCTTTTCAGCGTTGTGTCCCATTAACTGTTTTGTTGCCGGATCGCGATTAGGTGCCAAATCACGATTCAAACCTGAAGGTGGCTAACATCTTGGACTCAGTTTGCATTTCCCCAAGGAAATCCTTAAAACCTGGCCTGTTATGGGTACTTGAGGACCGCGGTTGGGAAGCACTGCTGTACTGGATTCACCACAGAGTCGGCGGAATGAAATCACCAAAGCGCACCGGGGTGCCCTGAATGAGGAAGCACCGAAATTACACTGGAATATCAGTGCTCTGTAAATAAACCCTAACGGTTTTGTCGTCCTTGTGACTCTTTTCCTTTTTTCATCATGAATAATGAATGGGCGACGGGAGCCGCCAGCGGAATTCAATAAATGCAGGGAAATTGACCATTAATCTCTTAATTATTCAGAATGCTGTACTTTACACAGAATGGTTTACTTGACAGTAATTTCTATTCTTTATTTTATGATACATTCGATTCGTTCACATTAAGATCACGAAGAACAGTTATTTAAACCAGAGAGGGGACATTTCTTTAATCTGTATTTTCGGGCTCGTTTTCCCACTCTTTGAAATTTCCATGGATTTTCTGTTGATGATGCGTGCCGTTCGGGGAGATCAGAGCCCATGCTGGCATGGCGTTTCCCCTGTGACCTTTGCGTGGAATTGTTTTCACACTGTGCAGAATAACAGCCTTCCTTTACAATCTAATGACCGCCAGGGGAGGAATCGCTTTGCGCGCACTCGTCCCGGCGGACACCTTACCGAGCATGTTGCTCATCCCACGCCAACTGATTATTGCAAGCTAATTGTCATTTAACCTCCGTGAACCCAATCGTCTTAATGAGCCAAAATATTGTCATTAGCCCAATCTATGCTGCATGTTATGAACCCCCCTGGGGCAGAGCTGATTGGGATCCTCTAGGGTTCGCTGATTAATGGCTTCTAATGGCGGCAGTGAACGTATGCGGAAATGCTTAGATGTCACTTTGTAGACATCTGATGCTGTAGGTTCGAGACAAAAATCAACGATCACTGTGAAAACTATCAATGTGATCTTCATTAGTCGCTGAGATAAGCTGTATCATTCCTTAACCCCTTCACTACCAAGTGATTTCCCATAAAACCACTGCCAGGACCCGGTGATTTTATGGAAAATGACTTTCCAATACCCACACTGTAAATATATAAAAGGGTGTTCCTCTGAATATGTATAAGCCGTATGTGACAGTCAGAGGGTTCCGTCTGCTGGCCAAAAAGAGCTACTACACAGGGCCAGTGCATCCATTAGGCCAAATAGGCAGTTGCCTAGGTCGTCACTAGGAGAAGTGGAACCGTTCTGAGCTAATATTGCCACAGGTACTATCGCAGAAGTTATGTCTGTTTTGCGCTAACAGGGAGCTTGCAGCAAAACTCTCCTTCCTTTAGCCCAGAACAGCTGATAGCTGCAAGAGCTCTCTGACTGCGAGATCAGTCCACTGTCTCACAGCGAGCAAAGCTGCTGTGCCCTGGTCTAGACCCCACAAGAGTATGAGACGTATTAAGGGAGCAGAGACAATATTTAGTGGGAAACACTGGGGAGTGGAGGGGCAGTAAAATATTTTTCTGTCTAGGGTGGCAGAAATCCTTGCACCGGCCCTGCTACTACATGTGCATGACAGTATGGGATCCATTGTTACCTGCAGAAAATATGAAGCTCAAATTTTTTCAGATAATTTCAACACATTGACTGTCATAAAACATAACAAGAAAATAGGTTGTCATTTGCGCTCACCCCCATAGCTCTGTGTGAAACAAAACAGAGGGTTTGGTTTACTTGAACGGCCATTAAAGTGTAAGCCCACCCGCATGTCACGGCACCTCTGGTCAGGTGAGTCCTACCCAATGAGACCAAAAGCTGCTTTCTACACAACCACATGTCCTCATGCTGCTTCTCAACCAAGAGACAGGCTGGTGGGTTTATATTTATACCCTCACTACAAACAATTTCACTTTGGTATTGAAAACAAAAACACGGAAAAGGGCAGCAGCAAAAATGACCTGGCTGGGGATACAACAAAATCTAGAGGCCATTTGCAAATGAGTTGTGTTAGCGGTAAACATAAATTCTTTTGGATTGTTCCACAGTTAGCCCACATCGAGTAACCTCAATCTTGGGGAACCAGCAAGTGGTCCTGTGGATCGAGTATACTTGATCTATGTAGCAAAAGGGGTTATTGGGGTAATAAACTCTTAGGAGGTATTCAAGGGGCGGCGGTGTTTGCCAAAGTTTCAAACAATGGCAAAAATACACATGTGCACAGCACAAAATTTCATTTTGAACTAATGGATTAGTCCTAAAACGCAATTTATTTAGTTGCTAAAGAAATTCGTTTTCAGTTCTTTAGTATGAAAACTAATTTCATTCATCCGAAAACCAGCGTATACAATTAATATTGTAGTGGTGGCTCCTCAGAGGCCTGAGATTGGCTGCTTGTTACAGTATCTTAGGGATGAGCTGTTCGGTTCGAAGTTCGATTCAAACCTTGGCAGTTCGAAAGTTCGCGAACTTCAAACTTTTTGGGATGTTCACCAAAAGTTCGAAAAAAAATCCTAAAAAATGTAAAAATAAAGAGACTTTTTACTGCAGAATGTTATAAGAAATGGTTTATTAGATATTGAATTAAAACGGGAATATTTTTAACATTGAAGCCTATGGGATAAAACATTCTTGTTGCTAAAACATCAGGCAGACGAGGCCCTCTAATCAGGCACTGTAGAGGGCAGCCCGCCGGAGCCTCCCTCCCAAGGACCCCTTGAGGAGCATGCGGCTGCAAGATTACAGAGCTGCGACTGTGCGGACTGGCCAGCCGGGTGCATGTGGCAGAGAGGTGGCGCAGGGACTCCAGGGAGGGAGCCACGGCAGACCCCCCTTCCCCGTCCAACCAGGATTCAGGAAGCCCCCACTGACCACCAGGCTAAGGTAAGGCGACACATTTTTAAAAAAAAAAATCCGAGGACATTTTTAAATGTCTCCAGCAACATAAAATAATACTTTTTTTTTTTCTTTCTAATACTCACCTGATTCCTGGATCCACAAACTGTAGAGGTGCTGCCCGGCAGTGTGCGGAATTATATGCTGCATTAATTATACTGTAAGGCTGGGTTCACACCTGCGTTTTTTAACGCGCGTATCGCGCAAATGTAAAATACATGCGAACGCGCATTGCAGCGCGTTCACGGCCATAGACTGCAGAGTGAACGCGCTGCAATATGCCCCAAAGAAGCTCCTGTACTTCTTTTGGCGTAGGACGTTTTACAGCGCGTTCCTGCGTGCTGTAAAACGCCCAGGTATGAACAGGTCCCATAGCAAATAATGGGATTTCCCTGTTTATGCGTTTTACAGCGTGCAGGAACGCGCTGTAAAACGCTTAGGTGTGAACCGGGCCTTAAGGTTCTGCCGGGCAGTGTGAGGATTCATATGCTGCATTAATTCTTCTTCTTACAAATTTGGTTACTTAACCCGTTTGCGTTTGGATTGTAATATTGTGACATCCAGGGCCCCAGGTGGCGATCGGGGGGGCCCCGGACGCATGGTGCCGCCAGCTGCCGAATGCCAGGAGTGCTGGCGGCACCCGGAGCAGCTGTGAGCAGGGCCGGTGCAAACTTTTTTGTCTACGCAGGCGTAGGTGCGTTTTGGTGCCCCCAGTCCATGCCAATCGGGAGTGTTTGGTGTCCTAACGCTTTGCCAGTCTATGCAGTGCGTGGTGCCCCTCCTTTGGCACTAGAGAGGCACCAGGCATAAGCCTAGATCGGCAATGCAGCACCAGAAGGGGCACCAGGCACAGCAAAGATTGGCACTGCAATCTATGCTGCGCCTGATGCCCCTCCTGTGCCACAGTGCCAATCTGCACCTGATAGTGCCCTCTGGTCCTACTGTTTCAATATCTATATAATAAAACCGTTTCAAAGTCCGTCGCCGCCAAGCGCTGAGTGCGCATGCGCGACAGACATTTGAAACTGGGTTGCGAGCTGGCCGTTAAAACAAACAGGTAGCTGTGCGTGTCGGCCACCTGCAAAAAAAAAAAAAAAAAAATCGGCAACGAGCGGCGCGCAGCTACCAGTTTGTTTAAACGCCGCAAGTCCCGAATCCTCCAGCGGTGACCGTCCTCCGGCTGTGGCAGGCTGCTCGGCCGGCATCCAGGCTCAGGTGAGCCCCCGGCTTGGCTTGGCCTATAGGCCCAGCCGAGCCGGGGCTCGCCTAAGCCTGGAGGCCGGCCGAGCAGCCTGCGACAGCCGGAGGACGGTCACCGCTGGAGCTCAAGGCCGAAGTAGGAGGATGTTGCCTACACATACTCCCCTACATTGGCCCTGAGCCTCCAGCGGTGACCGTCCTCTGGCTGTCCGGCCGGCATCCAGGCTCAGGCGAGCCCCCGGCTTGGGCCTACAGGCCCAGCCGAGCCAGGGGCTTGCCTAAGCCTGGAGGCCGGCCAAGCAGCCTGCGACAGCCGGAGGACAGCGACCGCTGGAGCTCCGGGCCAATGTAGGAGGATGTTGCCTACACATACTCCCCTACATTGGCCCTGAGCTCCAGCGGTGACTGTCCTCCGGCTGTCGCAGGCTGCTCGGCCGAGCAGCCTGGACAGCCAGAGGACGGTCACCGCTGGAGCTCAGGGCCGATGTAGGAGGATGTTTCCTACACATACTCACCTACATCGGCCCTTAGCTTCTCCAGCGATGGCAGTCCCGCTTCCAGTGTCCTCTCTCTGTTGGTCGCCGGTATGACGTCACGAAAGCGTTTGATCCTGGTTCAAAGGCTTTTGTGACGTCATACCGGCGACCAATGGAGAGAGTACACTGGAAGCGGGACTGTCATCGCTGGAGAAGCTAAGGGCCAATGTAGGAGAGTATGTGTGGAACCGGTGGAGGACTCGAGGCCGATGTGGGTGAGTATGAGCCGGGGACTTACCTAAGCATGGAGGCCGGCTGAGTTGCCTGCTCGGGCATCCTCCAGGCTCAGGCGAGTCCCCGGCTCGGCTGGGCCTCTAGGCCCAAGCCAAGCCAGGGGCTCGCCTAAGCTTGTAGGCCGGCCATACACACACACACACATATATGGTTGTTACAGTGTGTGTGTATATATATATAATCTCCACATGGGGATATCTACTCTATAATAGAGTAAGGCTTGGCGTGTCCGTCGCCAAGCCTTACTCTGCGCTGCGCATGCGCAGCAGCCCACAGGGTGCTGTGGAGGTTGGAGCACAGAGCCCAGCACCTGAGCGCAGAGCAGAGCCCAGTACCTGAGCACAGAGCCCAGCGCAGAGCCCAGCACCTGAGCGCAGAGCCGAGCCCAGCCCCGAGCCCAGGACCGAGCCCAGAGCCCAGCACCGAGCACAGCACCCGAGCCCAGCACGCGAGCCCAGCACCCGAGCCCAGCGCAGAGCCCAGCACCTGAGCGCAGAGCCCAGCGCCTGAGCGCAGAGCCCAGCACAGAGCCCAGCACCTGAGCGCAGAGCTCAACAGAGAGCCCAGCACCTGAGCGCAGAGCTCAGCACAGAGCCCAGCACCTGAGCGCAGAGCCCAGCACAGAGCCCAGCACCTTTTCCGCAGAGCCAGCACAGAGCCCAGCACCTGAGCGCAGAGCCCAGCACAGAGCCCAGCACCTGAGCACAGAGCCCAGCGCAGAGCCCAGCACCTGAGCGCAGAGCCCAGCACAGAGCCCAGCACCTGAGCGTAGAGCCGAGCGCAGAGCCCAGCACCTGAGCCGAGCGCAGAGCCCAGCGCAGAGCCGAGCCCAGCACAGAGCCCAGCACCTGAGCGCAGAGCAGAGCCCAGTACCTGAGCACAGAGCCCAGCGCAGAGCCCAGCACCTGAGCGCAGAGCCGAGCCCAGCGCAGAGCTGAGCGCAGAGCCCAGCACAGAGCAGAGCGCCAAGCACAGCACAATAGACGTCACAGAGCAGAGCACAATAGACGGCACAGAGCCAAGCACAGAGCCAAACACAAGAGAACAAACGGCACAGAGCCGAGCACAATAAACGCCACAGAGCCGAGCACAGCACAATAGACGGCACAGAGCCAAGCACAATAAACGTCACAGAGCCAAGCACAGAGCCGAGCACAACAGAATAAACGCCACAGAGCCAAGCACAGCACAATAAACGCCACAGAGCCGAGCACAGCACAATAAACGCCACAGAGCCGAGCACAATAAACGGCACAGCGCCGAGCACAGCACAATATATGGCACAAAGCACATCACAATAAACGGCACAGAGCCAAGCACAGCACAATAAACGGCGCCGAGCACAGAACCAAGTACAACACAATAAACGGCGCAGAGCACAATAAACGGCACAGAGCAAAGCACAATATACGCACGGAGCCGAGCGCAGAGCCAAGCACAGAGCCGAGCACAACAGAATAAACGCCACAGAGCCGAGCACAATAAACGCCACAGAGCCGAGCACAGCACAATAGACGGCACAGAGCCGAGCACAATAAACGGCACAGAGCAGAGCCCAGAGCCAAGCACAGCACAATAAATGGCACAGAGCAGAGCACAATAAACGTCACAGAGCAGAGCACCAAGCAGAGCACAAGAGCATCGATCAGAGCACGGAGCAGAACACGAGCACAGAGCCGAGCACAGCACCATAAACGGCCCAGAGCACAGAGCAGAGCACAATAAACAGCACAGAGCCAAGCACAGAGCCGAGCACAGCACAATAAACGACACAGAGCCGAGCACAGAGCCATAAACAGCACAGAGCCGAGCACAGTACAATAAACGGCTCAGAGCAGAGCAGAGCACAATAAACGCAACAGAGCCGAGCACAGCACAATAAACGGCACTGAGTAGAGCACAGAGCAGAGAACCAAGCAGAGCACCGATCAGAGCAAAAGAGCACTGATAAGAGCACGGAGCAGAACACAAGAGCACAGAGCCAAGCACAGAGCAGAGCACAATAAACGGCACATAGCAGAGCACTATAAACGGCACAGAGCAGAGCACAATAAACGGCACAGAGCAGAGCACCAAGCAGAGCAAAAGAGCACCGAGCAGAGCACAAGAGCACCGAGCAGAGCACAAGAGCACAGAGCAGAGCACAATAAACGGCGCAGAGCACAATAAACGACAGAGCAGAGCACAATAAACGGCGCAGAGCAGAGTACAAGATCCCTGAACAAAGCACAAGAACAGAGCACCGACAAGTGCAGAGAGCAGAGCACAAGAGCCCTGAACAGAGCACTGAGCAGAGCACAATAAAAGGCACAGAGTAGAGCACAATAAATGGCACAGAGAAGAGCACAATAAACGGCACAGAGCAGAGCACAATAAACGGCACAGAGCAGAGCACAGTAAACAGCACAGAGCCGAGCACAATAAACGGCACAGAGCTGAGCACAGAACCAAGCACAGTAAACGGCACCACACTTATCAATAGACTGCCCTCTGGGCAGGCTTTACACCTAGTACCCATATAAATCATACTGCCACTGCCAGTGTTTCCCTGCTACCTACCACTCTCACTCTGTTGCTGTGGTCCACCGTCCGACTCCAGCTCTCCAGCAGCAGACTGGCAGCAGGGTCCTCGTCCTCAAATTCATTTCACTCCCCTTAAATCATTCACCCCCCCTTAATTTATTTCTCTCCACTTTAATTCATTTCACCCCGTCAATTCATTCACCCCCATTAATTCATTCTCAATTCATTTCACTCCCCATTAATTCATTCACCCCTTAAGTCTCCCCCTTAATTCACCCACCCTCAATTCATTCTCCCCATTTATTTATTCTCCCACATTCATGTCACTCACCCCCATGCTCACTCACCCCCCATGCTCTCACTCACCCCCCATGCTCTCACTCAACCCCATGCTCTCACTCACACACATGCACCCCCATGCTCACACAGACACACATTCACCCCCATGCTCACACAGACACACATTCACCCCCATGCTCACACAGACACACACTCACCCCCATGCTCACACAGACACACACGCAGCCCCATGCTCACACAGACACACACTCACCCCAATGCTCACACACACACTCACCCCCATGCTCACACACACACTCACCCCCATGCTCACACAGACACACACGCAGCCCCATGCTCACACAGACACACACGCAGCCCCATGCTCACACAGACACACACTCACCCCAATGCTCACACACACACTCACCCCATGCTCACACACACACTCACCCCATGCTCATACAGACACACGCACCCCCATGCTCATACAGACACACACGCACCCCCATGCTCACAGACACACACTCACCCCCATGCCACAGACACACAACTCACCCCCATGCTCACACACACACTCACCCCCATGCTCGCACAGACACACACGCACCCCCATGCTCACAGACACACATGCACCCCCATGCTCACAGACACACATGCACACCCCATGCTCACACAGACACACATGCACCCCTATGCTCACTCACCCCCTGCTAACACTCACCCCCATGCTCACACAGACACACACCCCCATGCTCACACAGACTCACTCACCCCATGCTCACACACACACTCACCCCATGCTCATACAGACACACACGCACCCCCATGCTCATACAGACACACACGCACCCCCATGCTCACAGACACACACTCACCCCCATGCTCACAGACACACACTCACCCCCATGCTCACACACACACTCACCCCCATGCTCGCACAGACACACACGCACCCCCATGCTCACAGACACACATGCACCCCCATGCTCACAGACACACATGCACACCCCATGCTCACACAGACACACATGCACCCCTATGCTCACTCACCCCCTGCTCACACTCACCCCCATGCTCACACAGACTCACTCACCCCCATGCTCACACTCACCCCCATGCTCACACAGACTCACTCACCCCCATGCTCACACTCACCCCCATGCTCACACACACACTCACCCCCATGCTCACACTCACCCCCATGCTCAACACAACACTCACCCCCTGCTCACACTCTTCACCCACCCTGCTCACTCTCACCCCATGCTCAAACTCACCCCTCCTCACTCACCCCCTGCTCACACTCACCCCCCCATACTCACACTCACCCCTAGGGTTGCACCGCTACCAATACTAGTATCGATAACGGTGCCGATACCAGGTACTGCAGGAGTATTTGGTACTCACACAGTACCCCCGATATTTTCCCCGATACCGGAAGCCAGCATTGAGCTGGCTTGCCGGCATCCGAGGGGCTGGGGCAGCTGTCCGAATGCTCTATCGGCATTCGGACAGGCCTTGCAGCTGCTCTCCGCGATCATACTTACCTTCCTGAGCGACGCCGGGAAAGTCTTCGCGCATGCGCTCGTTGGAAGGCCCCCCAGCTGCGACCACGTGGGACCATGTGATCATGGCTGGGGCCTTCCAACGAGCGCACGCGCAGAAACCTTCCCGTCGTGAGCATGGGGGTGAGTGAGTCTGTGTGAGCATGGGGGTGTGTGTCTGTGTGAGCATGGGGGTGAGTGTGAGCAGGGGGTGAGTGAGCATAGGGGTGCATGTGTGTCTGGAGCTCTCCGCGATCGTACTTACCTTCCTGAGCGACGCCGGGAAAGTTTCTGCGCGTGCGCTCGTTGGAAGTCCCCCAGCCGCGATCACATGGTTCCTGTGAGCTACTGGTCTGGCAGCTTCGTCTTCCTCCTCCTCTGCACCCCCTCCCCCAGGGCCTTTACTTCAGGTGCAGCGTGTGGGAGTGGGATCCCACACGCTGCCGAGTACATGGGAGACCCTGCGCCTGATGCTTGCAAGGCCTCCGCTAGCTGGGTGGTCCTGATTTTTCCGCCCCCTCGAAGTGGCAGAAAGCCAGAAAACTAGGCAGCCGCCTGTGCTGCCTTACACTAGCGCCGGCCCTGGCTGTGAGTGATATGGGGGCAGGGCGCAGGGTGATGACGCAGAGCCGCCGGGACTGGTATGCGCCAATTCTCACCATATACAGTAATCTTTAAAACACATCTCCAAGTGCCCATTCACATACAGTAATAAAAGTGCATTCAAGCAATTTACATACAATACATTTAAAATCACACCACGCAATATAAATGAACATAAAGTCTTTCCCAAAGCAAATGTCTGTGTCTTTTGGGATTTTTTCCAGGAAAATAAAAGTCTTGGGGTTTGAAGCGGGGAGCACTACGCCAGTTCTATGACACTTTTTGCTGCAAATTAACAGAATAAATGGTTTATTAGATACTGATTAAAAATGGGAATATTTTTAATATTGAAGCCTATGGGGTTCGCCTGATTAAACCTGACGAATGAGACCACCGAACAGCAGGGCATTTCACTGACATTTCACTGCTGTTCGGTGTCTCTGAATAACTTAACCATTGCTTCTCTATGGGGATTTCACTGCCGTCGAACAGGCACTGTATTTCGCTGCCAATTCGCCAATATTTAGCAATTTTCCAGGTTTTGAATAGCAAAATGGCCCCAAAGTTCCACCGTACAGGGAAATTCACCGTTTCAAAGATTATTTGGATTATTCAGAAAGGACCGAACTTGTAACTGAATTGCACCGAACGGAGAATTTCATTTACGGTGCAATTTAGTGGCAGTTCGTCTATTCACTAAACTGTCAATTTGCCAAATACTGGCGAATAGACGGCAAAATACAATGCAGTCACGATCTTCGGCGACAGCGAAATTGTCCATAGAGAAGTAATGGTTAAGCACGCCGAACAGCAGAGAAATGTTGTGAAATGCTCTGATTTTCGGTGTTTCAGTTTAACCCTTTCACTGCGGAAGACATGTGGGGAACGTCCTCATAGTCTCCCGCTGTATGCTGAGGACGTTCCCCACACGTCTTCTGCTCACGAGAGCTGTCTAACATACTCACCTCTCTCCTCTGGGGTCCCACGGCGTTCTGACTTCCCCGAAGTCGGACACTGCATTTTAGACCCCTCCCGACGTGATGACATCATTTTCAGGCGGCCACCTGGCATAGATCGCCTGAAGGGAGGGGGTCCTTTTGGATTCCCCTCCCTCCTGATCGAGAGAAGGTACGAGGTAAAGCCTGGCACCACTGAAAAGGGGGAGAGTCTCCCCTTTCAAGCGATGCCTGACATTAACCCCTGAGGTGCCGGTCTGCGATGGTGCCGGATCGCAGCCTAGTTCTGTTGGGGGCCGCCATCTTGGATGACAGCTCCACCTCCGGGTGGACCTCATCATCTGACGTCATCGCACATGGCACGATGACGTCAGTTAGCCGGGGAACCCCTAACTGCCCGGGGATTTCCTTTTTTGTTTTATTAATGCAGCAATATTGTTCCCATTTCAAATATAATGTGAACAATGATGCTGCACTTATGGGGGGTGTTTTAGCTAAAAATCATGTAATTTCCCCCCTAAAAAATGTAACGAGTCCCCATTTCTAATTTTTTTAACAAGCCCACCCCATAGAAAATATAACCGCAAAGGCTTGTATGATAAAATGTGAAAAAAAACACTTTACATGCTGTAGATGATTGAAAATTCTAATTTTATTGCATTTTTTCTTATAATATACAGGCAGAACATGACGTAGAACATGACGTATACTAATATAATACTATATATATATACTAATATAATAATGTCATATTATGAATCTGCCGAGTCTGCCGGAAAGAACGATATATAATATGTCTGGGTGGTATAATAAAACATAACTTCAAATCGCATTTAAACATGATGAGCGAATGCGGTAAAAATGAGCTCGGCACACAGGCGTGAAATGCCTCAGCAGCGAAAGGGAATCCCATAGGATTCAATGTAAAAAAATATTATTGTATTTATAAAAAAAATTATCCAACCGTTTATTCATTTCATTTTCAGCAAAAAGTCTTTTCATTTATTCATTTTTTTGGGGTTTTTTTGTATTGTTTGTATTTTTTTAGGTGAAATCTTTGATCCCCAATATTTTTTTTAAGGTGTTTTTTTGAAACGTATTTTTTTATAGGAACGTTTTTATTATTCCACATATTTTCATGCATTTTTATTGGCTTAAACACCTTTTAGAGAAATAGCAGTTCCGATTTTTTTTTTTCTTTTTTTCTATGCAGTTTGGCGGTCTGTTCAGCGGTCTTTGGCAGGGTTCAGTGGTCTGTTCCATTTATTCTTCTCATATTCAGCAAATAAGTACTTTATTTATTTTTTAGAACACCGTTTTTTTTTTTTTTTACTTTTTTTTTACAAAATATTTTATTCTTAATTTTTTTTAAAAGGTTTTTTTTAAAAAAAAAAATAATTCTGTAACAGACATTTTTATTATTAAAGGACTTTTTTATTATTTAGACGCATTTTAATGCATTTATTTTGGTTCAAACACAAAAAAAAAAATTCTGCAGTTCTTTGACGGTCAGTTCATCTTCTGAATTCTCTGCAGGGTCGGTGAAGTGGAATCGTCGAAGCGCCCCGAAGTGCGTCAAACTACAAAGCGCTGAAAATCGCTGAAATTTCAGTGATTTCTGCATACCCCTTAAAAGTTGTTTCTTTTTAACAACAAAAAACAATTCATTTGCATAGACAATGTACAGCGGGCATTAAAGGACCATTTTTTTTAATTAAATCGTGGCAAAAAGAACCTTTAAATGATGCAAATAGTGGCCACGCATTGTATCACTCCCCAGTGCATGATGAGCAGTGGACGCAGATGTCATCATGAAAATATGAGCTGAATAAACTGTGTCGCTGCCACATCCAGTAAGGAAAGATCTCTCACAGCTCATTGGCAGTCTGGCTCACATGGGGTTAATAATGCTGAGGCCTCCAGGGAGATAAGAGAGAATAAATATACTCCAGCCAGAGTTCAGTAAAGAAACCTGCGGAGAATACGGCTAGCGGATCTATGCCGTGGGAGAGCATCCAGGGTCTGGTCTCCAAACTTTGGGTAAGGATTTTGTTTTTTTTACTGAATAAATCCTAACACCAAGAGCAATCAGGACAGGATCGGTTTCTAAAACACCCTCACTACATAGAATGCAGCATTTATATCAGTGATGGCAAAACTTGGCACCCCAGAACTACATATCCCATTATACTTTGTCACACAAAAGGCTGGCAAAGCATCAAGGGACTTGTAGTTCAGACCGCCTGGGGTGCCGCGGTTCCCCATCACTTATTTATATAGAGGAAACATTTCCAATATGAAAGCAGAGATAAAATGAGCAAAATAGAAAAGGATCCTGCCCAGAGCTTACAATCTAGAGCTGGGATCTCAAACTCAGACCCCCCCTAGATGTTGCTGATGGCCTGCAATTCCCAGAGTTCATTGAATGCAATAGATGGCCAGGGAATCATGGGATCTGTAGTTCAGAAACATCTAGGCGCAGAAACTGCCCTTTGGGTAGGGTGAGCAGGGCGCTTTGGGGGCCCACAACCTACGTGTGACGAAATGTGTTAGAGGCTGTCACTTTTCTATTGGGGGAGAGGGGATGTCTGGCTATGGAGAGGAGCTGAAGGGGTGTGTATCTTGTGGCGAGAGGGGTCAGGCGTGTGTATGTGGAGGTGAGAGGGGTCAGGGCTGTGTATCTGGAGGTGAGAGGGGTCAGGGGTCTGTATCTGGGGGCGAGAGGGGTCAGGCGTGTGTATCTGGGGGCGAGAGGGGTCAGGGGTGTGTATCTGTGGCCGAGAGGGGTCAGGGGGTGTGTATCTGGGGGAGGTGGGAAGATCAGAAAGGGGTCACTGTACGTATCTGTGTGTGTGAAAAAGTCAGAGTATAAGGAGGTGTGGCGTTGAAAGTGTGGTGAGGGCCCCCCAAAATATTTTCACCCAGGGCGCCTCAAATGCTAGAGATGGCTCTGTTTGGTGGGGCAGAGTTAGAGCGCCCTGATGCGGAGGTTACCTGAGGCCTGTTCAATACCTCAGCAGCTGCAAGTGCTAAGTTAGCAACTTGCCATTGAACGCCGTTCAACCGCTCAGCGCTCAGCAGTGCTAACCTAGCACTTGCAGCGACCCGAGGAGATGCTGAGTGTGACGTATTAAAGATGGCCGCCGCCATGAAGCAAGTAACCATGCCGTACAGCAAGATGGCCGCCGCCTCGAAGCAAGTAGTAATTCCGTACAGCAATGTTAATTTAATTCTTACTTGCTTCATTGCGGCGGCCATCTTGCTGTACGGAATTGTTACTGCTTCATGGCGGTGGCCATCTTTAAAACGTCACACGAAGCATCTCCTCGGGTCGCTGCAAGTGCTAGGTTAGCACTGCTGAGCGCTGAGCGGTTGAACGCCGTTCAATGGCAAGTTGCTAACTTAGCACTTGCAGCGGCTGAGGTATTGAACACGCCTCAGTATTCAATACTCATTTTGTCCATCTCACTGGCATTAAAGTTGCCAAACTCATGAAAAATATGAGTTAAAAGTTTAAAAAAAAAAAGAATATTATGTTTAAAAGCTTAATTCTCACATGTTGAATTCGATACAAAGTGCGCACAGACCCTCCTCAACACGATTATCTGTGCAGCAGAACGCAGGTCACTTGCCCGAGGGATACATTTCTAATATATTTTATAAACAATCTGTTTATTGTTTAGATCATGTTTCAAGTGACACACTGTAACACAATGACTATCAGGGTTATTCAGAGAAAGGTGAAAATCAGGAGAACTGGCAAAACAAGAGAACAATCTAGACCAAATAGCCTATTTAGAAAGTGAGATAAATGGGAGAATTTTTCTGGTTTGGCTATTTTGACCTAGGATTTTCACTTCTCCAGTCATTCTCCTGAGTTTCACCTTTGTTTGAATAGACCTGTTTGAGACACGCACAGCAAAAGGCAGAATAAACAGGGTTATTCAAAGAAATCCGAATGGCTGCCGAAAGGTAACCGAACGCTGAAATTCAGCGTTCGGTTACCTTTCTTGGCCATTCGGCTATCCAGAGAGCTGGCAGTTCGCCAAATGTTGGCGAATTGCCTGCACATACGGTGCCTGTTCGGTGCCTGATCGAGGGTAGTGAATCCCTATAGAGAAGCAATGCTTCGGCTATTCAAAAAACAAAAACCAGCAGTGAAAAGTTGCCGAATTGCCCTGCCATTCGGTTGCTTCATTTGACAGGTTTATTCAGGCGAATCCCATAGGCTTCAGTCTTAAAAATATTCCCGTTTTAATTCAATATCTAATAAACCGTTGATTATAATATTCTGCATTTTGTCAAAATTGTTTTTCCGATTTTTTTTTTAATCGTTTTTTCTTTTTTCTCCCTTTTTATTATCATTCATTGGATCGGATATGTAAATTTCAGACATTTTCGCTCAGAAGTTTCTTTGCAAACAGCGTTTCACTTTTCAAACATTCAACAAACGGGTTTTTTTTCCACTCCATTCGTCTGCGGTGTCGGGTTTTTCCAGGGGCTGCGCTGCGTGTGATCAGCTCCTGCTCGGATTTCTCCGGCATCTTCGGCAGGTTAATCCAGATGTTTTTGCGGGTTTCGGTGTGCGTTCGCCCTTGTTTTGCGGTGAGTTTTCAGTAGGTTTGCGGCGGCTTTTCCCTGCATTTCGGCGGCCCTGTGGTGCTTGCTGAATACACCACAGGGTCACCGAAATGGGATCGCCAAATCGCACTGAATTGAAGAGAACGAAAAGTCACCGAACGTGCTGTGACTTTTTGATTCTCTTTGAATAACCCTGTATGTGTGAGTAACAAGTAGGGCTGAGCCGAACACCCCTGTGTTCGGTTCGCATTCGAACTCAAACAATTTCAAAGGTTCGAGTTCGAACACGAACCAAACTCAATGCAAGTCAATTGGACTCAAAAGTTCGGTTTTTAGAGTGCCCTCCAAGAGGGCATATATGCAAGATATTTGCCATAAAAGGTGTATGGGGGTCCGGGTAGTGCCCTGGGGGACAGGAAACAAGGACAAAAAGTAAAAAAAAAATGTTTTTAAAGGGACAGTGAGTTTTCCATGAAATAAGGCTTAAAAATAAAAACGAAAAATTCCTTCAAATATCGTGCCTAGGAGGTCCCCATAACCTGCCTGTGAAGTGGCGGATTTCTAGGATGTATAAAAACATTTAAAAACAAAAAAAATGACATTTCAAATGACGGTAAACGGTTTTCCTTTAATCTATTCATAGACAACTGCTTGGGGCGGCAGTCTGTATTAAAAGAGGAGACATTTTAGGACACGCAGAACAAGTTTAGTGATTTTTGGCTAAATTATGGTGAAACTTATGCAGGCTTTGGATGAAAGTAACAATAGGTGCTTTAAAATTGGGCCTTTAGTGTCGGCAACAGTGCCGTCACACCGTAACCCCTCTGTGGTATTGTGGAGGAGTGCAGGGTTGGACCCTGCAGTTCAAAAAATTTAAATGATATAAATCTGGTACAGGCGTCAGTGCACCCAAATAATGTGCCTTTCATGGCAGCAAGTGCCTTCACACGTAACCCTTTTGTGGTATTGTGGAAGAGTGCAGGGTTGGATCCTGCAGTTCATAAAATGATATAAATCTGGCACAGGCGTCAGTGCAGCCAAATATTGTGCCTTTCATGGCAGCAAGTGCCTTCACACGTAACCCTTTTGTGGTATTGTGGAAGAGTTCAGTGGTGAAGGTTTTATGAATGCAGAAGAGATCCCCGATCTATTCCGTTACGTCAGCATCAGGGGATTGATAGGTGCTGATCCAGGTCTGATTCATTTTTAAAAATGTCAGCCGGTCTACAGAGTCGGTTGACAGACGCACTCTTTTGTCTGTGACCAAACCTCCAGCGGCACTGAACGTCCTTTCATAAAGCTCGCTGGATGAAGGGCAACCTAGTAGCTGCATAGCATATTGGTTAAATTCTGGCCAGTGATCCAATCTCAACACCCAGTAAGCCAGTGGATCATCTGCTGGAAAGGTATCCAGGTCTGCCCTTGCCCCTAGGTAGTCCTGCACCATACGGTGAAGACGCTGGCAATGGGTGCCTACATTTGACGTCCCAGGGCGTCGTGGACTAAAAAAATTTAAAAAGGCATCAGTCAAGCGGCCCTGCCTTCACCTCTAGTCCTCTGATCATCCGCAGCCTCAGAAGCACCTGTGTCATCACTTGTGTAACACCTTTCCAGGCACTGGTAGGTTACCAAGTGTCGCTTTAAAGCGTCCTCAAGTTTTTTCATCCTGTCCTCCCTCTGTGCGGGCAGGATGAGCTCTGCAACTTTACCCTTGTATCGTGGATCAAGAAGGCTTGCCAACCAGTAATGATCCCTCTCCTTGATAGCACGAATCCTGGGGTCCTTTACCAGGCTTTACCAGGCCATGCAGCATAGGTTGGAGGTGGCATTAGCTTCCGAGTCTTCCTGGTCAATGAGGAGGATGACCCCATCGTGCACTTCCTCCTCCCAGCCACGTACTAGTCCTTGGGTTTCTGGGAACACAAAACCCTCCCTTGAGGAATCCCCACCTTCAATGCCCCCACTACTTAACTATTCCTCCTCCTCCTCCTCCTGTCTGATCTGAGGAGGACCCGCTGGAATGCTGTCTGCGGAAAGACTGGGGCCTTCAGAGCTAGGGAAGGCCTCCTCTTCCTCCCGCTTCTCTGCCTCTAGAGCCACATCTATAATTGCCCGCAGAGTGTGCTCCAGCAGGAACACTAAAGGAATTGTGTCACTGATGCATGCACTGTTCCTGCTCACCATCCTCGTTGCCTCCTCAAATGGTGACAGTACAGTGCATGCATCCTTGATCATCAGCCACTGCGGGGGGGGAAAGAACAAGTTGACCTGAACCTGTCCTTGTGCCATACTCACACAGGTACTCGTTGATAGCCCTCTGCTGCTTGTGCAGACGCGGCTGCATTGCTAATGTCGAGTTCCACCTGGTTGGCATGTCACAGATCAGACGGTTTGTGGGAAGGTGGAATTCTCTTTGAATTTCTGCCAGGCGAACACTTGCTGGGAATTAGGGAGGTGCATTTCGGGTTTCGGAATTTCGGAATTTTCACAAAATTTCCTTATTCGTGCATTCGGATTCGGCCGATTTTCCGAAAATTTTCAGATCTGAAAACGGCAGATCCGAACGAATTTTCGTGCCGAAACGAAAACTTTTCGGAATTTTAGAATGGACTAGTAATGTGTAAAATCGAAATTCATTTTCGTTGCATTCGTGATTTCGGCTCCATTCCTGATTTCGGTTCCATTTCAGTAATTTCGGACATCGTATTTATATCGCTGATTCTGTAATTAAATTTTGTATCATTCCCATCTCAATGTATCTGTAGCGCTCACTCCCGGAGGAGCCGCTGAAAATTGAACCACGGGTCAGTCTCCCCGCACTAGGGAATAAATATACTCCAACACGCTGAACAGTTTTATAATTTAAAAGGTTTACTAAAAGGTTTGCAGCTCTTAAGACACGGTTTATAAAGGAAGATTTACAGTACTTTCGTAACTCGATAAACGCGTAGCGGTAAAAGAAACGAAAACACGAGGGCTTCGTATTTTCGGAAAAAAAAACCCCGACCGAGCAGAAAATTAAAAGATACGAAATTCGAGGAAAAACCGCGTAGCGGGACACAATAAAATACACAGTTCTCGTATTACGATAGACGCGCAGCGGGAACAAAAAAAGGAAAAAATCGTTCAGAATGTAGCTTTTTCTTTGCCCCCTTGTATGGATTTTGAAAAAGGAAAACAGAGTCCTGCACAGGTTAAGTCCCAGAACTTGAAGTGATATATATTTATATATGTAGGGTACCCGGGTACTTTTCTACTGGCCAGTGAGCTTGCTTTAACGATGTCTTCGACTAGTCAGTTGGGGCCCTGTGGGTTTTAGAAGAAAACAGCAGTGTACGCTTAAATTTACACACGGCCTTGGGGGCCTCTCACCCATCCGGCGCAAGCTTGAGGTTCCGCTGACCCAGGACGTCTCTCCGCTCGATATTGACTGGGGACGCCGACCACCGGATCTGTTGTCTGGCCTTCTGTCTGTCAGCCGCAACTCAGCCAGCTTACCGCCTGCTCCCCGCTTCAATCGACCGCGGTACTCCTTACTCGAGGGGTCTTCTCTCCTCAGCACTGCACTCGGAATACAGCTGGTGATGTCTCTCTCCCACAAAGCTGGGTGGCCCGATTGTAAGGCCCAATCCACTCTGTCTGCGCTCCGGCCTAGCTCTTGATCTCTCCTTCTGTGTGTGTCTCTGTGCATCCGCTCTCCTCAGCTCTCTGACGCGTTCTGCCTCCTCTCCACGAGGTGCAGGATGTACAGGCTCTCCACAACCCCACCCACTTCCTGTCTCTTCGCAAAGCATGCATGGATCTGTAGTTCAAGTGTCCAGGGTCTTAAATCGTGATAGTCTCCATCTTGTGGCCAAAAATGGGTACTGCCACAGTAAACTTTAACACATCGCTACATATCCTTCCTGGAAAACCAGAGAAATCTCAATGTATCCTTCTTGTAAAACCAGAGAAATATCAATGTATCCTTCTTGTAAAACATGAGAAATCTCAATGTATCCTTCTTGTAAAACATGAGACATCTCAATGGCAGAATTATTGTATCGGCAGAATTATCGTATCGTATAATTATCGTATCCAAAAAAACATTAGTTTATGTCAAAACGAATAGACACTTTGAAACGAGGAGAACAGACGTTCCGAAACACACGAAAATTTCCGAAATCACGAAAAAAAGTCGATACGAAAAACTAACCGAACCGAAAATCGTCCGAAATGAGTCGAAACGAAAATTTACAAAATCCGAACGAACCGAATCGAACCGAAAAAAAAAAAAAAATCGGTGCACAAGCCTACTGGGAATGACCGTCTCAAGTGGCTGCAGACTTTTCTGGCCTGGCTGAGAAGCTCTGCCAGCCCTGGGTACCTGGTTAGGAAACGCTGTACCACCAGATTTAGGACGTGTGATAGGCATGGTACATGCGTCAACTTACCCAGGCGTAGGGCGGAGAGAAGGTTGCTGCCATTATCACAGACGACCATTCCCAGCCGAAGCTGGCATGGTGTTAACCATCTCTTCACCTGCCCCTGCAGAGCTGACAGAATTTCTGGCCCAGTGTGGCTCCTGTCCCCTAAACAAACCAGCTCAAGCACAGTATGGCATCTTTTTGCTTGAGCCATTGCGTAGCCCCTGCCACTTAAACTCGGTTTAACTGCCACTTCGCCAGAGATAGAGAAGGAGGAGGAGGAGGAGAAGGAGGAGGAGGAAGAGGGAGAGGTGGTGGTGGAGCAGACAGACCTCATACAAGCAGCTTTCTGGAGGCGTTAGTTAGAAAAACTAGTCTTCAACTGCCTCTCCCTCTTCCTGTCCTCCAATTCCCTACTTGACCCCTGCAATCTGGCTTCCATCCCCTACACTCAACTGAAACTGCCCTCACCAAAGTCACCAACGACCTCCTAACTGCTAAAAAACACGGCCACTATTCTATTCTCATCCTGCTTGACCTCTCGGCTGCTTTTGACACTGTTGACCACCCCCTCCTTTTACAGACCCTCAACTCTCTGGGTCTCGGTGACACTGCACTTGCTTGGGTTGACTCCTATTTATCCAACAGGTCCTTCTGTGTGTCCTTTGCTGGTAACTCCTCCTCTTCATTGCCTCTATCTGTTGGTGTACCTCAAGGCTCTGTCCTTGGTCCTCTGCTCTTTTCCATCTACACCTCCTCCCTGGGCAAAATCATCAACAGCTTTGGCTTTAATTACCACCTCTACGCTGATGACACTCAGATCTACCTCTCTACCCCTGATCTCTCTCCCCCTGTCCTTTCAAAAGTCAGTGACTGTTTATCTGGCATCTCCTCCTGGATGGCCTCCCACCACCTAAAGATCAACATGTCAAAGACTGAACTCCTACTTATTCCTCCCTCCAATGCCTCCCCACCTCCTGACTTCTCTATCACGGTGGAGGGTAACACCATCTCCCCATCAAACCAAGTTCGCTGTCTTGGAGTTACACTTGACTCTGCTCTTTCCTTCATCCCCCCCACATCAAGTCTCTTTCCTCCTCCTGCCGATACCAACTGCGTAATATTTCCAGAATTCGGCCATTTCTTACCGCTGTCACCACAAAACAACTCATACACGCCCTGGTAATCTCCCGACTCGACTATTGCAATAATCTCTTATCTGGCCTCCCTCTGTCCCGCCTCTCCCCCCTACAATCCATCCTGAACGCCTCCGCCAGGCTAATTCACCTCACCCGCCGCTCTGTCTCTGCCGCTCCCCTCTGCGAGTCCCTTCACTGGCTTCCCATCCACTGCAGAATTAAGTTCAAAATCCTTATCCTTACCTACAAAACCCTCACTAACTCAGCGCCCCACTACCTGTCCTCACTAATCACCAAATACACCCCAGCCCGCTCCCTAAGGTCAAACAGCGACCTGCGCCTAGCTTCTCCCCGCATCACCTCTTCCCATGATAGACTGCAGGATTTCTCACGCGCAGCCCCCACTCTCTGGAACGCTCTCTCCCTCGTACTGTCAGACTGTCCCCTAACTTCTCTTCCTTCAAACGCTCCCTTAAAACATTCCTATTTAGGGAAGCCTACCATCCAACTCACTGACGCAACCATCAATCACTCTCACCTTACAGTCCTCTCCTCCTGTTTCCAACCCCAACCCTCCCAGATTGTGAGTTCCTACGGGAATAGGGCCCTCATCTCCTCCTGTACTGTTTGTCAAATGTTGTTCAATGTATTGTAACCCTGTCTATACTGTATGCTTATTGTACAGCGCTGCGGAATATGCTGGCGCTTTATAAATAAAGAATAATAATAATAATAATAATAATAAAACAACCCAGGCAGCACAATATTCTGGTGGATACAGGAGATTGATAGTCACAGCCGAACTTGCTATTGGGCATACCTAGCATTTGCCACTGTTTTAAGATCAAGATAAGAGCAATAGTTCTATAACATGATCTAAACGGCTTAACATCTTTTTTTTTTTTTTGTATTTTATGAGGTTTAGGGATTCTTTCTTTATATTTGTGTTTTCATGCTTAGGGTCTCTTCACATGGCTTCAAATGTTTAAGGGTTTTTCTAAAAATATAACCCGTAAATGTAAATACTCACCTAAATTAACCCAAAACATAAAATCACAACTAAAACTAAAAAACACATAAATATAAATATAGAAAATTCTTTAAACCTCCCTTTGAAAACGTAAAATCAGTAATTCTAGCCCTTAAAATGATTTATTAACTGTACTATTTCGAGGAGTCGGTTTTATGAGATAAGTCTTATCTACTGGAGCAGTGAATTGCAGCACCTCCAACAGAGTCCTTATCAGATTCCAGGACAGCATCCAAACAGCTGGTCAGGTAGGTTATATATTCAGGGTTATTCAAAGAGCTCCGAATTGCTTGAGAAAGGTAACCGAACGCTGAAAATCAGCGCTCGGTTACCTTTCCTGGCCATTCGGCTATCCAGAGAGCAGGCAATTCGCCAAATCCTGGCGAATTGCCTGAATATATGGTGCCTGTTCGGTGCCTGTTCGAGGGCAGTGAAATCCCCATGAAAATGCACTGCTTCGGCTATTCAGAGAACACAAACCAGCAGTGAAAGGTTCCCCTAATGCCCTGCCATTCGGTGGTTTAATTCGGCAAGTTAATTCAAGAGAATCCCATAGACTTCAATGTTAAAAATATTCCCGTTTTAATTCAATATCTAATAAACCGTTCATTATAAAATTCTGCAGTAAAGAGTCTCTTTATTTATAGACTTTTTAGGATATTTTAAGCATTTTTCAGATTTTTTTTAACCCCTTCGCTGCTATGGACGCGCTCAGCGCGTCCAACCGCAGGTATCGTTCCTTGCTGTGGACGCGCTGAGCGCATCCTCCCTTTGGGGTCAGCGTTCGGCCGGGTTCCGGCCGATGGCTGGCCCCCCGGTGCGGGCTGACATCCTCGATGTCAGCCCAGCACCCGGCCGGAACCGCCGCCGGAGTAATTAGGTGTCATCGTGGGGGCACGATGACACCTAATTCAGGCGCCCCCCCCCCGCATGTGCGGAGGAGGCGCCTGAAAGGTAGGGGGAGGCCCTTCGGACCTCTCTCCCTCCCGATTGGCGGCGTGCAGGGGGTTAACCCAGGCACCGTGTGAAAGGGCACAGCCTGCCCTTCCAAATGGTACCTGGCATTAACCCCATGGGGGCCGGATCACGAATCGGCGCCGAAAAGCGCCGGTTCGTGATCCTTTCCCGGAGCTGGCCGACATCTTGGATGTCGGCCAAGCTTCCGGGAATGCCCCCTGAGGGCTGGCGTCATCGTGCATAGCACGATGACGCCAGTCCTGGAGTTAACCCCTAACTGCCACCAATGGTGGAGATAGGGGGTTCCAATGAACCCCCTATCTCCCGATCCATGGCAGTTAGGGGTTAATGTTTTGTATTGTTGGATTGGCCAGAGCATGGCCGTTCCAACAATACCAAACATGAGTATGAAAAAAGTTTATAAAAAAAATATATATATATTTAAAAAAAAATTATAAAAAAAAAATCAATTTTTTTTTTTTTTTTTTGGTTCGTTAATGCAGCAATATTGTTCCCATTTCAATTATAATGTGAACAATAATGCTGCACTAACGATTTTTGTATGCGGTGCGTTTGTTAAAAATCGCGTAATTTTCCCCCAAAAAAAATGTAACGAGACCCCATCTCTAATTTTTTTAACAAGCGCACCCCATACAAAATATAACCGCAATTGCTCGCATGTTAAAATGGGAAAAAAAAACACTTTACACGTTGTAAATTATTGAAAATTCATATTTTATTGCATTGTTTGTTATAATATACAGACAGGTCATGACGTATACATATAATAATGACATATTATGAATCTGACGGAAAGAACGATATATAATATGTCTGGGTCATATACTAAAATAAGCTTTCAAAACACGTTTAAACATGATGAGCAAAATCGGTAAAAATGAGCTCAGCACAGAGGCGGGAAAAGCCTCAGCAGCGAAAGGGTTAAAGTCCGATTTTTTTCTTTATTTTTTTTTTTAAAGTTTACTTCTTTTTTCTGTAACAGCCCTTTTTATTATCATTCATTGGATCATATGTAAAATTCAGACATTTTCGCTCAGTAGTTTCTTTGCAAACAGCGTTTCATTTTCAATCATTCATACAAACTGTTTTGCTAATTTATTCACTGCCTCGTCTGCGGTCTCGGCTGCTTCGGCTCTGTGTGATCGGCTCCTGTTCGGGTTTTTCGGCAGGTTAATCCAGATGTTTTTGGGGGTTTTCAGCGTGCATTCGCTGGGTTTTGCGGTTAGTTTTCGTCGGGTTTGCGGCAGCCTTTACCTGCAATTCGGGGACCCTGTGGTGCTTGCTGAATACATCGCAGGGTCACCGAAATGGGATCGGCAAAAGGAACCGAATTGAAGAGAACGAAAAGTCACCGAACGTGCGGTGACTTTTCGAATCTCTTTGAATTACCCTGTGTGAGTTTTATTGCTGTGCAGCTCTGTGATACACTCATACACACTGCATATTATAGAGTTTTAATGAGATTTCCAGGTGGGCAAATCATTTTATTTTCCTTCTGGGGAAGGGGGGGGGCAATTTAATTTTTTTTTTATTCGGTGTGGGGGCACCCGAGAGGTAAATAATGTAAATCTGTAGTTTTTTTTGTTTTGTTTTTTGGGAAGGCAAAATTAATTTTTTATTATTATTTCGGGGGGGGGGGGAAATAACGTAAGTCTGTTTTGTACTTTGTTACAGTAGATGGCAAATAAATTAACTTTTTCCTGGGTGGGGTGGGCAAACTATAGGGCAGCAGACATCACACGGCATGTCCTGTGACATAACCAGAGGCGGTTGGATGCACATTACTGTGTGTCTTACTGTTGTGGAGCTCACAGTAATGTGCTGTATGAGTGAATCACACATGTGATACACTCATACAGAGCACTCATTACTGTGGGTTTTATTACTGTGATACACTGATATACGCTGCACATTACTGTGAGTTATATTGCTGTGGAACTCTGTGATACGCTCCTCATACACACCGCACATTGCGGTGAGTTTTATTGCTGTGGAGCTTTGTGATTCGCTCATATACAGCGCACCTTACTGTCAGTTTAAATGTTGTGGAGCTCTGGGATACGCTCATACACTCATACACACCGCACATTACTGAGAATTTTCATGCTGTGGAGCTCTTTAATTCGCTGATACACCGTGCACATTACTGTGAGTTTTATTGCTGTGGAGCTCTGTGAGACACTCATACACACCACACATTACTGTAAGTCTTATTACTGTGGAGCTCTGTGATGCGCTCCTGCACACTGCACATTACTGTGAGTTTTATTGCTGAGGAGCTCTGTGAGACACTCATACACATCGCACAATACTGTAGGTTTAATTGCTGTGAAGATCTGTGATACATTCATACACACCGCACATTACACTTGAGTGTTATTGCTGCGAAGCTCTGTGATACGTTCATACTAACTATAGGTTCATATTAACCTATATGTTTAATTACAGATTGAATTTCACCTCCTTCTCTGGTGCTGCTCAATGATGGTGAATTCCACAGATGTCCAGGCCAATGTTTCCCGTCCACTATCTCTCTTGGAGAACCTAAATATTGAAGTTATGTGGATAACCATTTTGACTCCAACGCTGGTCTGCTACTTCTGTTTTGTGTACATTATTGCAGTCATTCTAAGTGTCTATCTGTCCTCACCGCACATTCAAGACAATGGTCGCTATGTGCTCTTTGCCCACATGCTCATCAACGATTCCGTATATCTAAGCATAGGTGTCTTCCTGATGATTGTTTCTATATATAAAGTCTACTTCCCCGTCACAATCTGCTATCTTTTAGTTATGGTGACCTCTACGTCCTTCAAGGTGACACCCTATAACCTGGCCGTAATGTCTCTAGAACGTTACGTTGCCATCTGTTTCCCTTTGAGACACGCTGAGATTTGCACCCGGCAGAAATCTGGTGTGGCTATTGCACTAATATGGGTTATGGGTCTCATTCCAAACATTGTGGATTTCATTATTTTGGCCTCCTCTGCAAAATTTGGCTTTTTCTCTCAGTACGTCCTCTGCAGCCGAGCCTCGTTTCTGAATACAGCAGTACAAAATGTACTGAGGTCGTTGGTCCATGCTCTGACCTTTTCTCTGGTTGGACTCATAATATTGTTCACCTACATCAAGATCATGGTGGTCGCTACGAAGATCCACTCCGGCAAGGGTTCTGCCTCCAAGGCCAGTAAAACCGTCATTCTTCATGCTTTCCAGCTCCTGCTTTGCATGACAGCTTTCACTTACCCCATCACAGAGAAATATCTTATGCAGTATAGTCTTCTGATCCCGGCAATAAACTTCTGCCTCTTTATGTTCATGCCTCGGTTCCTCAGTCCTATCATCTATGGAATAAGAGATGATGCCTTCCGTGCCTGCATAGCGAGATATGTGTTTTGTAAACCTGTAAGAGTAGATAGTAACTTACTTAATGGCTAGAGGAATATAGTACCATCTTATTAACCTCAGAATGGCCAACGGAGGGACAAACTCATCC
Source organism: Leptobrachium leishanense (assembly GCA_009667805.1). NCBI lineage: Eukaryota > Metazoa > Chordata > Amphibia > Anura > Megophryidae > Leptobrachium > Leptobrachium leishanense. The sequence goes on from CM019064.1 coordinate 437,370,910, forward strand.
ACGGCAATCGCCAAGGGCGGATATGTCATGATGTCTGCTAAACCCCTTTAACGCCAACATAACTGAACACTACTTATATTAGTGGAAGCAGGGGTCATTTGGACCTCTGTATCTCCAGTTCTGTACACCCTACAAGGTCAAATCTGGCCTTTCTAATGACACCAGACATGACCATGTGGAAAGTAAAGTTAAAAAAAAATTATATAAGCATTATTGTCCTGAGGAATGTTCCCTTTTGAGGAACTGAAACGTTGCATTTTTAATGGATCAATAAATGTTATTTTAACAAAACTACTGAGTGCTGGCATCCTTTTGAAGATTTATCATGTAGACCATTGCTGAGCACCGGGTATCGCAATGAACGTGAACTGTGAGTGCATAACCGATCGATTATTGTTTATGCATCTTCTTGTTCTAAAGCAGCAGCATTATCCCCTTTTCATTCATAATGTGCTCAATGCTTCTGCCATTACTCATCTTCTCGTTTCTGACACCAGGAGCAAGTGTGAAGATGACGCAGTGCGTTATTACGCACTTTTACATCTAGTACATGAACTGTCGCATTGTTTTACCCCTGTATACTCCACAAGCTCAAGTGAGGTGTGTTTGGACAGGTCAAAGTCTGACCTTTCCTGTGATACTAAATATGACCATGTTATGACTAAAAATAAAATATAAAAAATTGTATATTTATTGTTTTGTTCTAAGTCAGTAACATTGTCCACATTTCATGTGTACAGCGAACAATGCTGCTGCCACTACTCACCTTCTCATTTCCCCTGTCAGGAGTAAGCACAGTGTTTATACATAAGGGGGTATTCAGAGAGCACAGAAATTTCACTGAAATTTCGGTGCTTACTCGTCTGATGCACTTCGAGTTCAGTTCGCCAACCCTGCGATGAATTCAGCATTGCACCAAAGGGATCCGCCAAACGCCGTCGATCAACCCGCCGAACGCAGCCACTGACCACCAAACGTAGCCGATGATCCACCAAACACAGCCAATGATCCGCCAAACACAGCCGTATAGAACGCTGAATGGAGCTGACAAGCTGAACCAGAGCTGTAGCTAGCTCCTTTTGCACCCGAGGCAAAAACAGAAAATTGTGCCCCCCCACATAATTTAAAAAATCAGAGTCCGCGACCAGTGGCGCAGTGCTAAGCTCCTGGATGCTCCCCGCGACCAGAAGCAGTGGATCGGACCACCCTTTGCGCTGTGGGATGAGAGGCAAGTATGTGATTTTTGGGGGGTTCCAGCTGGTGTTGACTGATTCTGCAGAAGTGGCATCACTTAGCACCAGCGTCTAGCTGTGGGTAACTTTTGTAGCTATGGCGGGATGGTAATTAGGGATGAGCTGTTCGGGTTCGGAGTTCGGCCCGAACTTTGGCAGTTCGAAAGTTCGTGAACTTCGAACTTTTTGGGTGTGTTCGGTTCGAATTCGAAAAAAAAAAGAAATTTTGAAAAAAGTATAGAAAATGCTTAAAAAAAATACAAAAAAATCTAGAAATAAAGAGACTCTTTACTGCAGAATATTATAAGCAACGGTTTATTAGATATTGAATTAAAAACTAATGTATACGTGGAAAGATTCTCAACTCTTAGGCTGGGGTCAGACGAGCGTAGTGTTCACGTCCGTGATTGCGCCTAAAAGTACGTCCATGATAGCATGACAGGAAGCCCATTGGAGCCGGACACATGAAGTATGTCCGCACTGAACTGCGGACGCACAACGGCCGCGGCCCACGGACGCAAGGCAGGCAAGAACGTACAACTCCTAGAACGCATGCACAAAGTGCGCTGCGTCCGCAACGTCTGCATAGCTTTGTGTGTGAGTGATGGAACGTGGTCAGACGGACTGCATTTATACGTCCAGCATTTTTCACGGACAAAATGTTTTTGCTTTTTAATTTATTTTCCCTGCTACATCCGTCAAAATATACGTCAGTGAATAAACGGACTGTGTGGCCACTACTGCATCTTCCGTACTGACGTACGTCCATGTGCACAGACGTACAGTCTGTAGAAATCACGCTCGTCTGACCCTAGCCTAAATGACCTCTGTTCACAAACGGGCATAACACCAGGTGTTTTTAGTCTGGTAATCAATTTGATACATTGCACACTATACTGAGGTACTGAGGGGGTGGGGTGGTGTCTGCTTTTGATTGAGATTTGAGAATTAATTTCCCTCCTAAAACTTCCTAATGTGCTGCATTTAACTGGTGTTTGCTTTAGATGTTATTTTGAATTTTTTTCAATGTTCTTTTTCACCTCGGGATTAAACATTCACAGGGTTATTCAGAGAGCGGTGAAAAGCAGGAGAATAACTGGAGAAGTGAAAATTCTAGGTCAAAATAGCCAAACCAGAAAAATTCTCCCATTTAACTCACTTTCCAAATTGGCTATTTGGTCTAGATTGTTCTCTTCTCCTGCCAGTTCTCCTGGCTTTCACCTCTCTCTCAGGGTTGTTCAGAGAAAGGTGAAAACCAGGAGAATGGCAGGAAAAGAGAACAATCTGGACCAAATAGCCGATTTGGAAAGTGAGATAAGGCTAGGGTCAGACTAACGCATTTTTCGCAGCGACCATCAAAAAGTGCATCCGAATGCACTGCCGTATTTTTTCACGGAATGCGCGAAAACGGTCATACGATGCGCATTTTTGTGCGTGATTTTTTACGCATCCAAACCAGGAAACTTTGGGTGTCTGGACGTTATGTTGGCCGGACATGAGCAGGGTTTGACGTCTCCAAATCACGCACACACGCCGCTAGTGGACGCAGCGCACTCTGTACGTCCGTACTAGCGGTTCTGCGTTCTCGAAAAAATGCGTTAATTTTCCACTTGCGTTGCACAGCTGGACTTTCGTGCGACCGTACTTTGTATATTGGCCGTCATTGCCCGTCATTTGCTGCTAGTGCGGCCTTGATTAAGTGCGCCTAAACGCACGATAAAAATTCGCTAGTCTGACCCTAGCCTAAATGGGAGAATTTTTCTGGTTTGGCTATTTTGACCTAGAATTTTCCATCCTCCAGTCATTCTCCTGCTCTTCACCTGTCAGGGTTATTCAGAGAAAGGTGACACTCAGGAGAGTGACTGAAGAGAAAATTCTAGGTCAAAATAGACAAACCAGAAAAATTCTCCCATTTTTCTCACTTTCCAAATCGGCTATTTGGTCTAGAATTTTCCATTCTCCAGTCATTCTCCTGCTTTTCACCGCCAAAAAATCAGTAAACTTTTTCTGCGTGTCCGAAAAGGTCTCCTCTTTTCATACAGACTGCCGCCCCAAGCAGTTGTTTATGGATAGATTAAAGGAAAAGCATTTACCGTCATTTGAAATGTCATTTTTTGGTTTTTACATATTTCTATACATCCTAGAAATCCGCCACTTCACGGGCAGGTTATGGGGACCTTCTAGGCACGATATTTGAAGGAATTTTTCGTTTTTATTTTTAACCCTTATTTCAGGAAAACTCACTGTTCCTTTAAAAATGTTTTTTTTAAACCTTTTGTCCTTGTTTCCTGTCCCCCAGGGCACTACCCGGACCCCCATACACTTTTTATGGCAAATATCTAGCATATATGCCCTCTTGGAGGGCACTCTAAAAACCGAATTTTCAGCCCCATTGACTTGTATTGAGTTCGAGTTCGGGTTCGGATACGAACATTTGGGAAGTTCGGGTTCGGCTCCGAACCGAACTCAGGGAGTGTTCGGCTCATCCCTAATGGTAATTAGCGTTAGGACTTTGTTAGGACTAACGCTATTTACTTTATCCGCTCCACATGTTAAGTATAGGGAGCGCAAAGTACAGTAACCTCACGCTGAAAAGCACAATCTCCTGGATTTTTTAACCTGTTACCATTGGGATTGTAATATGAGGGTCCTGTGCTAGGATGTGATATGGGCAGCATGCAGTAACCTCATTTAACTTAGCGCCAATGCTCACATGTGTGAGTGCTAGCGTTAAGGAGGTGATGGGGCCCTACATATATATAGTGCACACACAGTACATGTACAAATACAGTACACACAGAATACATGCACGTATAGCAAAAGAACATTTAGCATAATATACACCCCCCCCAGAATAATATACACAGCACTGAGCCCCCATATAATTGCCCCCAGTTCACATGGATATTATTGACCCCAGCTCATATGGATATTATTGACCCCAGCTCATATGGGTATATATTGCCCCAGTTCACATGGATATGCCCCCCAGCTCTCATGGATAGTGCCCCCAGGTCTCATGGATATTGTAACGTTGGGCGCTTCCAGCCCTACCTGTGTGCTTGAGGGCAGCATGTCTGATGCTGCTCGCTGACCAATGCCCGGTTTAAATAGAGACAGGCAGGGAGGTGGTTGCATGAGGCGCGGCTTGAGTGGGGGGCGTGGCCTGGTGAAGGTCTTTAAAAACCCTCAGTGTAGTCTCAGCAGTTGCCAGATCATGGTTATCCATACCTGAGCTCCTTGTACCTGACTGCTATATTGATTTAACCCGTTATTGACCTCTGCTTGTTTCTGACTATTCTGCCTTCTGTTGCCTTAGACCATTTTCTTGTACTACACCACTGCTCTGATATCGACCCGGCTATTCCATTTGACCATTCTGAACTCTGTATTCCTGATTCTGGCTCGGCTGACTACTCCCTGTGTTGTTAACCCTTTCTGTCTAGCTAGTTTACCTGGCCAATTCTAAGGACCAGACAGTTAGAGATCTTTCACGGCTACTCTGTTGGTAGCTTCTGGGCTCTGTGGAGTGTGGGGTGTTAAGTACTGCATGGTGGGATCTGGGAACCGTGACAGATATTGCCCCCAGGTCTCCTGGGTATTGCCCCCAGGTCTCCTGGGTATTGCCCCCAGGTCTCCTGGATATTGCCCCCAGGTCTCATGGATATTGCCCCCAGGTCTCATGGGTAATGCCCCCAGGTCTCATGGATATTGCCCCCAGGTCTCATGGATATTGCCCCCAGCTCTCATGGATAATGCCCCCAGGTCTCATGGATAATGCCCCCAGGTCTCATGGATAATGCCCCCAGGTCTCATGGATATTGCCCCCAGGTCTCATGGTTATTGCCCCAGCTCACCTCTCATTGCCGGCGGCCGCTTGCTTCCTGCTTGAACGGCCGCTGACAGGAAGTGCAGCCGCTCGCCTTGGATCGATGAAACAGCCTGCCGCAATCTCGTGAGATCGCGGCTGGCTGTTAGGAAGTGCAGCCGCTCGCCTGGGATCTGTCAGTGGCCGTTCAAGCAGGAAGCAAGCGGTCGCCGGCAATCGTTTCGGGTTGGGCGCTTCACAGCTGTGAAGGGGCGCAGCCATGGCTCGAGTCCTGCTGGAGAGCTGCGGGAACGCAGGTTCCCGCAACCTGCGTTCCCGCAGGACTCGAGCCATGGCTGCGCCCCTTCACAGCTGTGCCCAAGGCACGTGCCTCACTCTCCTCGCCCTTCCTACGGCCCTCAGACGAACAGACTGCTGAATGTAGCCACCGACTACCAAGAAGACAGCTGAATGCAGCCGATAATCTGCCGAACGCCGCAGACAAAAGCCGATCAGCCGAAGAATTCTGCCAAACTGGGGTTAATACAACAGAACGAAATACGGCAAGCTTTTTAAAAGGTGTACAGAATAAACAAAATGCCATTTTAAAAAAATGGGAATCAAAAATTTCCGCCTAAAAAATCCAGAAAAAAGCCTTAAAAATTAAAAAAAACCTTTTTGCTGCAAATGAAAAGAATAAACAGTTGAATAAAAAGTAGTAAGAAAACAGTATTTTTTTTTTACATTGAAACCTATGGGATTCATTCGTCTGTGTAAATCTGTTGCACTGAAAAGTTGGGCATTTCTGTGCAGTTTGGTGTTCTCTAAATAGATTAACCATTACTTCTCTATGGGGATTTTCACTGCTGCCAAAGGTTGCCGAATTGCGGCAATCTGAGGCGAATTGCAAATATTTAGCGAATAGCCAGCTTTTTGAATAGTTGAATTGCCACAAAATTGCACCGTATGGGTGCAAAAAGTTAAGCGAATAAATATATAAATAAATATAAATAAAAATGTATTAATTTTTATAATTTATAATTTTATTTTAAATATTTAAATGTACTAATTTATTAATGCAGCAATATTGTTCTTTTTTCAATTATAATGAGAAAAATGATGCTGCATTAACGAAAAATTTCACTTTTGTCAACTTTTAACTAAAATCACTTATTTTCTCAGAAAAAACAATAGCGAGTTTCAATTTCAATTTTTTTTAACAAGCGTACCCCATAGAATATATAACCGTAAAGGTTTGGATGATAAAATGTAAAAAAAAGATTTTTACACGTTTTAGATGATTGAAATTTTAATGGAAAATTTAATTTTTTAATGTTTTTTGTTATAGCTTTCTGGCAGAGCAATAATGATATATTATAAATCTGCAGAGTCTGTAAAAAAAAAGGGATATATAATATGTCTGGGTCCTGCAATAAAACATAACTTCAAATCGCATTTAAATATAATGAGCACAAAACGGTAAAAATTAGCTCAGTGTACATAGGTGAAATGGCTCATCAGCGAAGGGTTTAAACCTGAAATTTTATAAGCAACCACATGGTATTACATGGTACACTTCCTCTAGTCTGTTGAATTTTAGATACTTTGTTGCAAATAATGTTTTAGAATAATAAAAGAATTATGAAATTACTATAGATTATATTCTTTGGCATCCTCATTGGATGACCCAAATTTGTCCCGGCTGAAGCTGCACTCAGCAAAAATGATCATTAAGATATATTTGCCATGGAAATGTGTCAGAGAACCTGCAGAAGGTCCTGTGGGTGCTGCAGGTGCTGAGGTGTAGGGATGTGCGTTTCGGGTTTCGGAATTTCGGAATTTTCACGATTCGTGTTTTCGGATGCGGCCGATTTTCCTAAAATTTTTCGATCCGAAAATGGCAGATCCGAAAAGTTTTCCGAGCCGAAACGAAAATTTTTCGAATGGACTTGAAATGTGTCAAATCGAAATTTATTTTCGCTCTATTCATGATTTCGGTTCCATTCGTGAGTTTGGTAATTCTGGACATCGTATATTTAACTATATCGCTGATTCTGTAAATTTTGTATTTGTAAATGCGTATCACTTGTTTCTTGTGGCATTCGGGTCAGTTTAGCGTTTTTTTAAATCGTTTTGTTCATTTTTTTTGTTCCTTGGCTTTCATACCATTTTAATATGATTAAATAAAGTTGTGAAATGTATATTCAATTATTCATAAGAAAAAAAGGATCTTTATTTAATAAAAAAAACACGATAGAATCGCCAGAATTATCGTAGACACTTTGAAACGAGGAGAACAGATGTTCCGAAAAAACGAAAATTTCCGAAAAGTCGATACAAAAAACGAGCAAAGTGACACGAAAATACGAAAAATGGTCGATATTCCGAAAAAAAAATGTACACGAAAAACGATCCGAACCGAACCGAATCGAAACAGAAATCGGTCGAAACGAGCCGAAATCGAAAAGTTTAAACATCCGAACAAATCGAACCGAAAAAAATAAAAAAAATAAAAAAATAAAATAAAATAAAAAATAAAAAATTGGTGCACAAGCCTACTGAGGTAAATGATTAATTTGTTTTAACAGTAAACATGTGTGCTTTTCACTGATCAGCCACAACATTAAACCCCTGCCAGGTAAAGTGTCTGTCACTGGGCAGGATATATTGTCACAGGGTGGGATATATTGTCATGGGATGGAATGCATTGTCGTGGTGAGGGTTGTATTGTCGTGGGGAGAGATGTATTGTCTCAGGGTGGAACGTATTGTCGTGGGGAGGGATGTATTGTCGTTGGGAGGGATGTATTGTCTCGGGCAGGATGTATTGTTGCAGGATGAGATATATTGTCACTGGGTGGGATATATTGTCACGGGATGGGTTGCATTGTCACAGGGTGGGACATATTGTCATGGGGCGGGATGTATTGTCGTGGGGAGGGACGTATTGTCTCGGGGTGGGATGTATTGTTGTGGGGTGGGATATGTTGTCAAGGGGGGGAGGTATTTCATGGGGAGGGACCCATTGTCACTGGGTGGGCTGTAATGTCGCAGGGTGGTATTTATTGTCACGGGCGGGATTTATTGTAAAGGGGAGGGACCTATTGTCACTAGGTGAGATGTATTGTTGCCGGGCGGGATATTTTGTCACTGGGCGGGATGTAATGACACGGGGTGGGATGTATTGACGCATCGGCGGGATGTATTGTCACATAGTGGGATGTAATGACACGGGGTGGGATGTATCGTCGCAGGGCAGGATATATTGTCACAGGGCTGGCTGTAATGACACGGGGTGGGATGTATTGTCGCAGGGCAAGATATTTTGTCACAGGGCTGGATGTAATGACACGGGGTGGGATGTATTGTCGCAGGGCGGGATATATTGTCACGGGGTGGGATGTATTGTCGCAGGGCGGGATATATTTTTGCTGGGCGGGATATATTGTCACAGGGCAGGATGTATTGTCGCAGGGTGGGATGCATTGTTACGTGGTGGGATATTTTGATCATGGCCATGACAAAAAGGTGTCAGCACACACCACGGCACCTACCTAGAGATCGCTGCAGAACATGTACACCCCTTTATGGCCATGATGTTCACTGATAGCAGTAGTCTCTTTCAGCAGGATAATACTCCCTGTCAGTCACACAGCAAAAAGTGCTCAGGATTGGTTCGAGGAACATTTCAAAGATTTCAAGGTGTTGCTGCCCATCTGTCTATCTATCCTTCTGTCTGTCTAACACACCACCTAATTAGCTTTAATGCATGAAAACTGCCGTGTACAGCATGTTCTTGAACTCTAGTTTGTCATCATTTGGGAAAAAAATTGTACTAATGAGTCACCAGGAGAATACCCTCCTCGTTTAACCCCATCCATGCAACTCGAGACGAGAGTTCATTTCACGATACAGAGCCTTCTTCAGTCAAGCACACACAGGGTTAAGGATGCTGAGGGTGGGGAACAAATAAATACCTGGGATGGCATTCACCAACATCAAGCAATCCATGGAAGAGGGATTCACGTGTGAGAGGCTTGTGCTGCCGCTGCCACTGTGAGTATGACAATACCTAACACACATCAGGGTTTAGTCACCGCAGAGTAAGTTACACAGCATAGGAAAATGCATAATAAAGTGATTTATTTCAAAAGAAGCTAAAAGGTGAATTAATCCAATGCAGCAATGTTACTATCATTTTCCAGCTCTCCATTCCATAAATAAATAGATTTTTTTTAAAGGATCCACCAATCAGCTATGAATGGCACTGCTCGTTAGGAAATATTAATCATAACAATAACTCAATCATATAAAACATGACCATAAATATATATTTTTTACTATTGTATTAAATAAATTGATTTTGAGACGTAAGATACACTAGTATTAAAGCAAATTACAAAAAAAATGGGAATTTTACTAAGTGGTTATTAAAGTTGTCAATTTTGTGAATATAGAAAGCTTTGGGGTCACTCACTGCTGTGCTGGGATAACATTCTGCATTGAAATATAATGAAAAATCTGCCATATAAAACTCTTATGCCAAACCATTTCTCTGTTAGACCTCACTCCTGTAATCCTGTATTAATGTAAAGAAGCTACATGGATCAACCATCACCGTAACTAAAAGTGCAACAAACTTTACCGCAGCATTCCAGCAGCAGCCAGGTAATTTACATAATACACTGTGGTGTCACTCACTGCTCTACAGGGATAATATTTGGGGGGTTATAATGACTGAAAAAGCCCTGTACAGTAAGGTGCTGCTGTAATTCCCATACACAGGCATTATGCAGCACATACAGGTACAAGGTGTTACTGTAATTCCCATACACAGGCATTATGTAGCACATACAGATACAAGGTGTTACTGTAATTCCTATACACAGGCATTATGCAACACCTACAGATACAAGGTGTTCCTGTAATTCCCATACAGAGGCATTATGCAGCACATACAGATGCAAGGTGTTGCTGTAATTTCCATACACAGGCATTATGCTGCACATACAGATGCAAGATGTTGCTGTAATTGCCATACCCAGGCATTATGCAGCACATACAGATGCAAGGTGTTGCTGTAATTTCCATACACAGGCATTATGCTGCACATACAGATGCAAGATGTTGCTGTAATTGCCATACCCAGGCATTATGCAGCACATACAGATACAAGGTGTTACTGTAATTGCCATACACAGGCATTATGCAGCACATACAGATACAAGGTGTTGCTGTAATTTCCATACACAGGCATTATGCGGCACATACAGACACAAGGTGTTACTGTAATTCCCATAACACAGGCATTATGCAGCACATACAGATACAAGGTGTTACTGTAATTTCCATACACAGGCATTATGCGGCACATACAGACACAAGGTGTTACTGTAATTCCCATAACACAGGCATTATGCAGCACATACAGATATTCCATTGCTAATAATCTCATTCTGATCACTACAAATCCCCATAAGCAGGAGATCTCACAATTTTATTATCTGTCTGCATCTGACACAAAGGCAATTTCTGCCTGAATGCTGATTATGTAGAGCACAGCATATGTGACATTGTGCAAGATAAGGGACGCCATCTAGAGTTTGGAACTATTCATCTCAGTAATATTTCTGTAACTGACAAAAAAACCCCAAGGGAATAATTAAAAATGCAAAATGTTCTATTACTTAATTTTTTAAGGACCTCAGAATAACAATATCACAAAAAATTTGAATTGTTTTACCCTAAATTTGATTAAATACCTAATCTGCATTTTAAATGAATATTATATATTTTTTTATATATTGACTTTTTATTGGTAGTGAAAGGGTTAAGATTTTAGAAAACAATTTACAACATTTAACCCTTTCAAACACACTCCTGCAATTGCTGTACGTAGCGCTTGCCGTTAGAGCAACAAAGACTGTCACCATGTGTCTGTGTCCCGCGTATTGTGATGTTTCGATATTTTATTTTTTATTTTCTTTATCATCACTTTTAAAAAAGTTAATTTAAAAAAGTAATATTAGAAAACACAGGCAGAAAAGTCCTACAAGACCGAGATAATGGGGGAGGAAATCTCAAGCCTGGAGTCAAACGAGGGGTGGAGGTTGTATTTATTTGTTATATATTTAACAATTTTGCAATTATTATAAGAAAAGATGTATGCAGTTTTGACAGGAGTGCAACACGGCAGCTGCAGTGTTACAGGAATCGTTATTTCCTCATCTAAACTTTACCCCAAACTAGGTGCCCTGTACAGAAACAAATCCTGCCTGAGCCCTGCGGTAAGAAAGCAGATTGTACAACAAATGCTTGCTGGTCATTGACTACGGGGATGTAGTTTATGCAGCTGCCCCGCAAACGCACCTTTATAAACTTACTACATTGTATAACTCATTCTGATGCTTTGTGCTACAATGTAACCATGTGACCCCCCATTGTGACATGTTAAAAGAGCTAAACTGGTCGTCGCTGGAATCTAAACGCACCCTTCGCCTTTCCAACTTGCGGCTACATTACATAGTTGGTGCTAATGTTAGCGCTCACCTGAGTGAGCATTAACGTTAGCCCTGGTAGCCACCGCATATTACAGTCCAAACACTAACGGGTTAAGAAACCCATTAGCGTTTGGTACTTTATGCTTTTCAGCGCGAGGTTAGTGTACTTTTACGCTCCCTATACGTAACATATAGAGCGCAAAGTCCTAACGCTCCTAGATAGCCCTCCTATCCCACGGCGAGGACAGTGGCTCCTCCTATCCCACGGCGAGGAGAGATCTGGCAGGTCATGTGACTGGCACAGGAGAAACTCAATAAAGTCCTATGGAGTCCTATGGACTCCATCGAGTGGATGCGCGCGGCGGTGCTTAGTGCTGCCCCGTGCATCCCAGGGCTTAGCACCCGCTAACAATGCAGGCAGCTTTTTAAGTGCCTGCATTGTAATTTTGCAGTAAAATGGGGGTTCTAGGGAGAAAACTGTGGCCGCAGTTTTTCCTCCCTAGCGTCCTCATTTTACCGCAAATATTGTAATGGAGCCCCTGGTGTTTAAGAGCTTTTCTGGGTAGCTACCACCCTACCGGAATAGACTGCTTCCCCCAGCAGTTCCCTCCTCCTATAACCTCCGATCCAGGACCTGTACCTTACTTGCAATACCACAATACAAAAAGAAAGTGTCTCGATCCTCATTTTCCTACAGAGCACCACAATTATGGAATAACCTCCCAGACACCATCAAATCTTCCCCAGTCTAAAGTCCCTTATGAGTTCCCTATTAACATACCTCAATACGGAATGCACCTGTAAACATGTAACACAGTGACTATATACAGAATGCACCTGTAAACATGTAACATAGTGACTATATACAGAATGCACCTGTAAACATGTAACACAGTGACTATATACAGAATGCACCTGTAAACATGTAACATAGTGACTATATACAGAATGCACCTGTAAACATGTAACATAGTGACTATATACAGAATGCACCTGTAAACATGTAACACAGTGACTATATACAGAATGCGCCTGTAAACATGTAACATAGTGACTATATACAGAATGCACCTGTAAACATGTAACATAGTGACTATATACAGAATGCACCTGTAAATACGTAACATAGTGACTATATACAGAATGCACCTGTAAACATGTAACATAGTGACTATATACAGAATGCACCTGTAAACATGTAGCATAGTGACTATATACAGAATGCGCCTGTAAACATGTAACACAGTGACTATAAACAGAATGCACCTGTAAACATGTAACATAGTGACTATATACAGAATGCACATGTAAACATGTAACATAGTGACTATATACAGAATGCACCTGTAAACATGTAACACAGTGACTATATACAGAATGCACCTGTAAACATGTAACACAGTGACTATATACAGAATGCACCTGTAAACATGTAACCTAGTGACTATATACAGAATGCACATGTAAACATGTAACATAGTGACTATATACAGAATGCACCTGTAAACATGTAACCTAGTGACTATATACAGAATGCACATGTAAACATGTAACATAGTGACTATATACAGAATGCACCTGTAAACATGTAACATACAGGGCTATTCAGAGAGCGTGAAAAGCAGGAGAATGACTGGAGAATGAAAAATTCCAGGTCAAAATAGCCAAACCAGAAAAATTCTCCCTTTCATCTCACTTTCCAAATCGGCTATTTTGACCTAGAATTTTTCATTCTCCAGTCATTCTCCTGCTTTTCACGCTCTCTGAATAACCCTGATAATGTCTATATTTCCTACATATTTATTTTCTGGGTTAATCTGTATGTTTGTGTTGTTTTTTAATATAATGCATTTTATTACTTTGTATTTCTGTAACGACTGTAACATTTCAATGTTCTTGAACCCAGGACATACTGGAAACAAGAAAAATCTCAATGTATCCTTCCTGCTAAAATACTTTATAAATAAATAAATACAAAATAAATAGGATATATGATAAGGAGGGTAGTAATTAGACATTTGCATGAGCAAAAAAATTTGGTTTGTTTAGATTTGGCAGGTTTCAGCTTGCCCATATTTCAGATCGGAAGCATACTGGAAGCAGCCAGTTTGGATAATTGGGCTTTCCAGTATTTCAGAACTGAAGAATTTCAGAAATATCAGAAGCATTTGATAAATTAGTGCTTAATGCAATGATCATTTTTAAACATCAGACTGTAGGGCAGCCCTCTTCCTGCCTCGCACATGGAACAAAATGTTTAAAAACTTCATATACATGTATTAGGGCAGCCCTTTTCATGCAATGCACTTTGCAAACTTACACTTAAAGATCTAGTCACAAAGTATCGCTGTTTCACTTCGGCGCACTTCGGCGATTCCATTTCACCGAAACTACGTAGAATTCACTATTCACGGTAGGGTGGCCATAGTGCACCGAAGATGGAGTCACCAAAGTTTTGTGAAAAAAGTTGAGAACGTCACTGAAGAGTGCCGAATTGGCCTTGGCAAAATCCACCGAACTGCAAAAATAAAAGAAATATCTCTCCTACTCTCCGAATAGGTGTTTAAACCAATAAAAAAAATGCATTAAAATGTGTCTAAATAATCAAAAGGTCCTATAATAAAAAGGTCTGTTACAGAATAAAAAAGAACAACTTTTAAAAAAATTGGAAAACAAATATTTTGTCTAAAAAATTGTCTTTTTGCTGAAAATGAAAAGTGCTTTTTTAAGAAAAAAAAAATTAAAAATATTACATTTTTATAATGGATTCTCCTCTATGGGGCAATTTCACTGCCGCCAAAGATCGCCGAATTGCGTTGAACTGCACTGTATTTTGCGAATTGAAAGTTTAGTACATATACAGGGTTATTCAAAGAGATTCGAAAAGTCACCTCACGTTCGGTGACTTTTCGTTCTCTTCAATTCGGTGCAAATCGGCTTTCCCATTTCGGCGACCCTGCAGTGTAAGCACCACAGGGCTGTCGAAGTGCAGGGAAAAGCTGCCGAAAACCCGGCGAAAAACCCAGCGAATGGACGCCGAAAACCCGTAAAAACATTTGGATTAACCCGGCAAAGACGCCGGAAAAACCCGAACAGGGGCCGATCACATGCAGCGAAGCCGCCGGAAAAAGCCGACACCGCAGAAGAAGACAGTGAATAAATTAGGAAAACAGTTTGCTTGAATGATTGAAAAGAGAAAAGCTGTTTGCAAAGAAACTACTGAGCGAAAATGTCTGTAATTTACATATGATCCAATGACTGATAATAAAAAGGGCTGTTACAGAAAAAAGTGAAGTTAAAAAAAAATCTGACTTTTTTTAAAAAAAAAAAATCCAAAAAAAATGCTTAAAATATCCTAAAAAATCTATAAATAAAGAGACTTTTTACTGCAGAATTTTATAATGAACGGTTTATTAGATATTGAATTAAAACGGGAATATTTTTAACATTGAAGCCTATGGGATTCTCCTGAATAAACCTGCCGAATTAAACCACCGAATGGCAGGGCATTTCGGGAATCTTTCACTGCTGGTTTGTGTTCTCTGAATAGCCGAAGCAGTGCTTTTTTATGGGGATTTCACTGCCCTCGAACAGGCACCGAACAGGCACCGAATGTGCAGGCAATTCGCCAGCATTTGGCATATTGCCTGCTCTCTGAATAGCCGAATGGCCAAGAAAGGTAACCGAACGCTGAAAATCACCTGTAAACACATACAGGGTTATTCAAAGAGATTCGAAAAGTCACCTCACGTTTCACAGACCGGCTCTCTGTGAATAACGCCTAATGTCTTTTGTTATATATTTTTTCCAAGGATTCCAGGGAGTTACTTAACCCGTTCACTACCAAGTGCTGTTCGTTGAAAATAAAAATCAGAAAATTTATTTGAAACATGTGTTGTGAAGTTAACATTATTATATAGGGTAAAAAAAAATTCACATTAAATTTGTTTTGAGATCATGTGAATTTGCTCTTTTTTAAAAAATTTCATGTATTCCTTTATCCCATATAGAAATAATACTGAGATGAAAGGTTCTAAACTCTAGACAGGGTTCCTTATCTGCCACAATGTCACACGGGGTCTGCATTATCAGCATACATGCAGAAATGGCCTTCGTGTCAGTAAATGTGCTGCAGACAGATAATGAAATGGTGAGATCACCTGCTTATGGGGGTTGTAGTGATCATAATGAGAATATTAGCAATGCAGTATCTGTATGTGCTGCATAATGCCTGTGTATGGGAATTACAGTAACACCTTGTATCTGTATGTGCTGCATAATGCCTGTGTATGGAAATTACAGCAACACCTTGTATCTGTATGTGCTGCATAATGCCTGTGTATGGGAATTACAGTAACACCTTGTATCTGTATGTGCTGCGTAATGCCTGTGTATGGAAATTACAGTAACACCTTGTATCTTTATGTGCTGCATAATGCCTGTGTATGGAAATTACAGCAACACCTTGTATCTGTATGTGCTGCATAATGTCTGTGTATGGGAATTACAGTAACACCTTGTATCTGAATGTGCTGCGTAATGCCTGTGTATGGAAATTACAGTAACACCTTGTATCTGTATGTGCTGCATAATGCCGGTGTATGGAATTACAGTAACCCCTTGTATCTGTATGTGCTGCATAATGTCTGTGTATGGAAATTACAGCAACACCTTGTATCTGTATGTGCTGCATAATGCCTGTGTATGGAATTACAGTAACACCTTGTATCTGTATGTGCTGCATAATGCCTGTGTATGGAATTACAGTAACACCTTGTATATGTTTGTGCTGCATAATGTCTGTGTATGGAATTACAGTAACACCTTGTATATGTTTGTGCTGCATAATGTCTGTGTATGGCAATTACAGCAACACCTTGTATCTGTATGTGCTGCATAATGTTTGTGTATGGCAATTACAGCAACACCTTGTATCTGTACTGTACAGGGATTTACACTAATTATAACCCCTGAATCCTATCCCTGAACAGCAGTGAGTGACCCCACAGCTCTCCCTGTATTTTGCCAAATCCCTGGCTGCTGGAATGCAGCAGTAAAGTTTGTTGAGCTTTTTGTTACAGTGAGGTTTGGGGCTGCTCTTTGCATCTTGTTTTACAGTATTACAGGGTGACAGGAGTGAATTTTTTTGCAGTGGATTTTGTTTCTCCACAGGGGCACGCCAATCCTGCCTTAAAGATACAGTACATGCAAAAGTGTTTTTGATATGCTAATGAGTGCTGTTCAATGTATTACAATGCAAAATCAAATTAACTCGACTTTGATAGTGAAAGGTTATTTTTGTGTTTTTTGTTTGGCTCTACTTACAATTTTTTATTTTCGCAGGTTCTGGAGAACCTCTTCCACCTTCTTGAATGCTGCCGTATCAAAAGAATGAATTCATCTGCGTTAAATTCAACGTATAGCAGCATGAGCCAACTGTCCGTAGGACCCAGCAAGGTCACCGAAATAATGACATTGACGTACATGGTGTTGATGTTCATTTCGTACTTATTTTTCTTGTTCTTTATCACTCTGATCCTAACGATCTTCTTCACCACCGTCCAGATCCGGGAGAACCCTCGATACTTCCTATTCGCTCACATGCTTATCACTGACACAATATATCTAACCCTGGGCATATTTCTATCCGTGTCTACGATTTTTATCCCATTGTACATGCCGGTTCCCTTGTGCTACATTGTTATTACCTTGCTGACAGCGTCCTTCAAGGTGACCCCATACAACCTGGCGGCCATGGCTCTGGAGCGCTACGTGGCCATATGTTTCCCGCTGAGACACGCAGAGCTCTGTACGAGACACAACTCGGTTTTGGCCGTTGTAGTGATATGGGTGATTGGTTTCATTCCAAACATTGTAGACTTCACCATTATGATCTCTTACACAAAGCCAACCTTCTTCTCTCTTAGCTTCAAATGTTCCAAAGCCATTTTTATAAACAGCCCTGAGCAGGACATCATGCGACATGCCACCAACATCCTGAGCTTCGCGCTGGTGGGACTGATCATCATCTACACCTACATCAGGATCACGCTGATCGCCCTAAAGATCAACTCGATGAATTCAATGGCCTCCAAGGCTGGTAAAACTGTCATGCTCCATGCTTTTCAGCTCCTCCTGTGCATGACCGCCTTCACCCACAATATCACAGAGGTCTACTTTAAAGAATATATACTTGTCATAGCTCGAGTCAACTTCTTATTCTTCATGTGTCTTCCCCGGTCCCTCAGCCCCATCATTTACGGGCTGAGAGACGAAGCCCTTCGCGGATATATAAGCAAGTTCGTACTCTGCAAACCTTCAAACCTATCTAATGCAACATAATTAATAAACCTTTGAGGAAACAACTATTCACCCCTTCATTACCAAGTGATTTCCCATAAAACCACTGTCAGGAACCTGTGGTTTCATGGAAAACCACTTTTCATGAGTTATACAGTACTATTAAAAATATTTGGGAATTTTCCCGATGTGTTCCTTAGTGTAGTAGCCCTGGTTGACAAGTAGATGTGACCATCTGATGACCAAAAAGTGCTACTGCAGCTGGGGCTCTGTCCTGAACCAGCTGACCTTGAACCCTATTCCAAGGTCGTAGGTAAAAGTCAGGCACTAGTGGAAAAAAATCGTGCAGCAGCCGATAATCATTAGCGTCTCACCATTAACGTCCGTATTACAACCAAAATGCTAAAGTCGGCCAGATACGTTAAAATTTTGAAGACACGTTACGGTGTCTGCAGAGCAATGAAATTATCGGCTGCCGAAAGTAGATATGCGTGCAGCCAATTATATCCCTGTGTCTGCTTCTCAGCCCTGGTATAAACTTTGTGTCGTTATGAGCCTCACACCTGCTTTTAGGACGGGGTGTCATGAATCAAGCCTGTGCCCGCACCTAATCCCTGGCAAACCCTTATTCACCTGCCTAGGTTTGTATGCAGGTTACAGATTCCCCTACCTGGCTGTTAAGCTTCTGTTGTGGTACCTACAGGTGTATACTATTTCACCTAAATGAAGCCTGCTTAAAAGAGGGATCCACCCTTCCATCAGGGCTTCAACATAAACGTCCCTGGAAGTGCAGACCTGTTCCTGAAGCTCCCTACCGTTGTACCTGTATCCCTCCAGTGATACTCCCAAGTGGAACCCTGCTACCAAGGAGAATCTCCTCATCAAGGTACGCTGCTCTCAAGAACCCTCGTTCACCAAGGTACCCCGCTCTCAAGAACCCTCGTTCATCAAGGTACCCCGCTCTCAAGAACCCTCGTTCACCAAGGTACCCCGCTCTCAAGAACCCTCGTTCATCAAGGTACCCCGCTCCCAAGAATCCTCATCCTTCAAGTGTACCCCGCTCCCAAGAATCCTCATCCTTCAAGTGTACCCCGCTCCCAAGAATCCTCATCCTTCAAGTGTACCCCGCTCCCAAGAATCCTCATCCTTCAAGTGTACCCCGCTCCCAAGAATCCTCATTCAAGTATACCCTGCTCTCGAACCCCTGTTTCCAAGCTGAACCCTGAAACTTGCATACAGTCTGTTGCCTGCTAGTGCTCATATTATTTACTGTTTGCTTTGTTTATTCTTCAATAAACCTTCAGTACCCAGCAACCTGTGTGGCTCCTACGATCACTGCATCCTGGGCTTACTTCACCCACCATCGCACTCCCATTCCTGACACGGGGTTACATTTCCCTGGTTTGCACCGAGACATTTATTCTTGACCTTGGAATAGGTCACTATTGCATTTCTTGACAACTTGCTCATCCCTAGTTAAGTACAGGAGACGCCGAGTACAGTAAGTGCTCGCAAGACGCTAAGGTCGGAACGTCTCCATTAGCGTCAAGGTTGGAGTAGGACGTGAAAAAATGTAATAATGTCTGTGTTATGTTGTGCGTCTCGCGCGCTAAGCATAACAACAACCTTGGAATTTTGCATCTTATTTGCAATAAATGAAATTACATGCTTTGATCTGGAATTAGACCAAATCGAGTATACTCAATCGTGGTAGTGAAGGGGTTAAAGAGTAACAAAGTGCTTTATGGGAGCCTTTCTACAGGTGCCCTTTTGAATAATTTTCTTTGCTTCTGGCTGTCGTTCTGTTGGAATAACCTTGCTGATGCGACTAAGAGTCACACTCTTGTCTGTGTAGCTCACACACACACACACACACACGTCACAATAGATGTATTTTATACGCACGCATTGCTACAATAGAGCGCCTGATTTTTATAATCATGTAACGTGGTAAGGGAGTATCGGAGGTGACATGCTTTGCTATCTGTCTAGGGATCCATTATCGCGAAATGCGTCACAGAAATAAATTGTGCAAATAGCGACTGTAGTGTGTGAGCCGTGTGCAGTAATATTCATCTGTGTATCTCTCTCAATTTTTCAGTGTGTATAAGATGACCGGTGGATGGTGCGATCTCGTGAGGACTTTCTGTCTCTAAACCAGGTGTGCTCAATCTTGGACCTCCCTTATTCGCGCTAAAAAGGGGGATGCTAATGGGGAAAGTCTGCGCCTGCAGGCTTCCCCAAACCTTCTCCTTTTTAATGTGATATTCTGGGGCAGGCGCTACCTCAGCTAACCGCTGGTATACTCGCGGTAGAGCTTCTGCGTCGCTGTATCACCTACTATACTCCATAGGACTCCATGGAGGTTTGCGTTTCAGACCAGAGAGCTAGAGCAGCGCCGCGGAGAGAGACTGGGAACTATTTCCCAGTCTTGCTTTGCTCCAGGTCGACAAGAAGCGGCAGATTAGGCTACCGTTCTCTCCGCAGGATGAGAAGTTTTATTGGGGGGGTGTTAAGGGATCTTAACCCCCTTGGCTGAAGATGACGTGTGGGGGCCTCCTGGGGAATCCCAGCAAAATGCAGAGGACATCCCGCACACGTCACAGGGTTTTCGCAGCCAAGGGGGAGACCCCGACCGCTCTAGTTGGAGTCCTGTGGCGATCTGACTTCCGGGTGAATGCTTGAAGAGGAGGGGGCGAGGTCCTTTGAACCCCTAGATCTCCTCACCCAGAGGGGTTACAAAAAAAAGAGAGGCATCGCTGGGAAGGTCACAGTCTGACCTTTCCAACAATGCTCCTCTTGACCACTTAGTGGTGGACAAGGGTGTGGAGGACTTGCTCAGCGTGCTGTCCCAGTACCGCGGTCTGACACCAATCTGGTGTTGATTGTGGACGTTTACTGGAGGGAACTGACATCTTGAAAGTCAGGCCTTCCTCTGGGGCCTGCTCCCGCATTGGCGCGTTGACATCTCAGAAAGGTAATCCCCCCCCAGCAATCCCTATGGTAGAGATACAGGGTCATTTTGACCCCCGTTTCTCTTAATCTATAGAAGCTAAAGGGTCATGTCTGATCTTGTTGGAAAGGACAAAGCATGGCCAGGTTATTTGTAAAAAATAAAATAAAAAATAAATGATTTTTTTTCTTTTTTTGTTCTAAAACAATTGTAGTGTCCATTTCTCATGTATAAAATGAGCAATACCATCCAAAATTGCATATTTTCTCAGACAACTAAAGTAACAGATTCCCATTTCAATTTTTTTTTTTTTAACAAGAGTGCCCATAGAATATATAACCGCAAAGCCTTGGATGATAAAATGTGAAAATATTATTTTTCAAGCTGTAGAGGATTGGAATTTCAAATTTTTTACATGTTGTGTTACAGCATTCTGACAGGACATGACGTATACATATAATAGCATTCTGACGTGACATGATATATATATATACACAGTAATAATATATAATGATCTCAGCACACAGGGAGCGAAATGGGTCGACAGTGAAAGGAAATCAAAGGAAAAATTTAACCCTATCACATTTGAGGATGCTCCACAGCACAAAGGTGAGGCAAGAATATTATCACATTATGCTTTATTTGTGCTGCGTGTTTTTGGGTGAAGATTTTTAATATTTGCCAGTTAGAATTTGACATACAGGGTTATTCAGAGAGAAGTGAAAACCAGGAGAATGACTGCAGACGTGAAAATTCTAGGTCAAAATATCTAAGGCTAGGGTCAAACAAAAGCGTTTTTCACGTCTACCGTCAAAAAGTGTGTCGATGCGTCCGAACGCATTTTTTCACTGAAGACGCGATAGCGGTCAAACGATGCGCTCTTTCGGCTGTGACTTTTTACGGATCCAGACCAGGAAACTTTGGGTGTCTGGACATTATGTTGGCCGGACATGAGCAGCGTCTGACGTCTCCTAATCACGCACACACGCCGCTATGCGGACGCAGCGCACTCTGTGCGTCAGTACTAGCGGTTCTACGTTCTCGAAAAAATGCGTTCGTTCCCCCCTTGCGTTTCGTGGCCGAACTTTCGTGCGGCCGTACTTCGTATATTGGCCGTCATTGGACGTGATTTGCTGCTACTGCGGCCGTAATAAAGTGCGGCTGCACGTGCGTTCGCACTGCGTTCTTCTGACCCCAGCCTAAACCAGAAAAATTCTCCCATTTATCTCACTTTCCAAATTAGCTTTTCTGACCTAGATTGTTCTCTTCTCCTGCCAATTCTCCTGGTTTCCACCACTCTCTGAATAACCTTGTAAACCTGTCAGGTTTGATTGAAGTCGCCCAAAAGCTGTAACAGCTAATGCCTCTCCTACAGGGACACTCTAGGGTTAATACGGGAGCATGGAATCACAGGGATTGAACATTAACCTCTTCTGCAGTGGCGACTCTAGAAACAATATGTAGGGGGGGGCACATAAGATACCACACTCAGAACTGGGGGGCTCTAATAATTTTGCCACTAAATCATACCACTAAAAACAAAAATAGTTATAAATAAGATTTAAAAATCCCAGAGTAATGTGGTGCAATGATACCTTTTTGTTGTACTAACCTGATACTTAAATTTAATATTTTTTTCAGCAGTTTTTTTAAATGAATTCCCCAAAATGTGACGAAAAGGAAGAAATCTAAAGATAAATAGACCCTTTAGATTTTAGCTTCCATAAAGACCTCTAAAATGCCATAAACACAGGGAAATCCAATAAAAATAATAAACAGTGTGGCATGTAGCCTACCCATTAACTCCTAAAATGCCATTAATCAATACACTGAGGCATGTAGCCTACCCATTAACTCCTAAAATGCCATTAATCAAGGGAAAACATGAAATTAATACACTGAGGCATGTAGCCTACCCATTAACTCCTAAAATGCCATTAATCAAGGGAAAACATGGAATTAATACACTGAGGCATGTAGCCTACCCATTAACCCCTAAAATGCCATTAATCAAGGGAAAACCTGAAATTAATACACTGAGGCATGTAGCCTACCCATTAACTCCTAAAATGCCATTAATCAAGGGAAAACATGAAATTAATACACTGAGGCATGTAGCCTACCCATTAACCCCTAAAATGCCATTAATCAAGGGAAAACATGAAATTAATACACTGAGGCATGTAGCCTACCCATTATCCCCTAAAATGGCAGTAATCAATAGGAAACATAAAAAGGAAACACTGTGAGACATGTAGCCTACCCATTAACCCCTAAAATCCATTAATCAAGGAAAAACATAAAACGTTTACTGTGAGGGATGAAGCCTGCCAATTAAGACCGGGGGCACACTAGGCATTTTTTTTCTGCGCACTAGCGTGTGTTAAAACGCAATTCCGGCATCCACTCGACGCCTGCCTGCCCCCCCATCAGCACTACAAAGCGCGATTCTCCATAGGATCGCGCTATGCAGCGCCACCCAAGCGCAACCTAGCGCATCAGCGGTGAGGATCTCTAGACGCACGCATGCACTAAGTGCCCGTGCACAAGCGTGTGACCGGCCCCGTCCACAGCATCACAACGCTGCGACGGACGCCGATAAGTGCGTTTTGACGCGCGCTAGTTTGCAGAAAAAAACATGTGCACCCGCCCTTACCCGTAATATACAACTAAACCAAGGCAAAAACAAAAGTACTACACAATGTAACATATACAGGGTTATTCAGAGAGCGGTGAAAAGCAGGAGAATGACTGGAGAATGAACAAATAGTCGATTTGGAAAGTGAGATGAATGGGAGAATTTTTCTGGTTTGGCTATTTTGACCTAGAATTTTCCATTCTCCAGTCATTCTTCTTCTTTTCACCGCTCTCTGAATAACCCTGATAGTCTGACCGTTAACCCCTTCACTGATTCATTTCAACCCAGTGAAAAGAAAACGTACGTTTTTATATTAATTTTATACTGAATATAAAGACTCTGCCCTTTCCAATGATACAGCGAGCGATCAACCATTTACGATGCACAGGGAAGAAGATACAACGGTAGAGTTGCCAGATCTACCATGTTTTCCTGGACACATATAACCATTTCATTCAGAAGGTGAGTGCCCAGAAATGTGCTCCCTGCAACAGGTGTAATTCATACAATGCAGGTAGGAGATCAAGGCAGATCACCTGGGATTCCTTTTTCATTTCTTACTTGCAGCATATGGATTGAACATGGCATTGCACTGCCCATCAACATGAATAAATTGTACGTGTCCAGGAAAACATGGCCGACCTGGCAACCCTATACAATGGTCCAAATAAGTGGGAAAAACTGGATGCTGATTCTTGGTGGGGGGGCACATGGGGCAAGGAATAACCTAGGAGGGGCAATTGCCAACCCTTTAGAGACGTCTATGCTCTTCTGACCCCCTCTGCCGACACTCTTCCATTTTAACCCTTTAGTTTAAATCCAGCCCTGGGCTTCCTCAGCATTGGTTCGGACTTTACGTGCTGCAAGCTTCCTGTAAACTGCAGCAGTCATGTGACCACAGGAAGGCAGCCAATCCATTGCCAAGAGCATTGAGAGCTACTGGTGTGAGCTCGTCCCTAACCGTCCTGAGCTCTCTGAACCAGAAGTCAGCTTTCCTCCTCTGGGTGGGATTAAACCACTGCATACTTATGTCTGAATGAGCCAGTAACGTAAATTATTTTGGACTTGGGGTGCATGGACATGGACATGTGTTTGGGAGGTGAGGTTCTTATTTGTTTTCTTGCCCTCTGTTGTGTGCAGAATGGTTGTGTAATCTGTGATTATGCAAGAATGCTATTGTCTGTCTAGTGTCTTGTCCATGTGTATCTGCTATCCATTGAAGATTAGTTTCCCAGCCTCATCTTGTCTCAAGAATGTACTTATTTGTTTATATTTGAATAGGTTGTAAATCTGCTGTCTGTAATCTATTATCATCCTGATTACCATTGTCCTGCCATGTTTGAAATGTTACATAATGTTTGATTTAATTGTCTGTACGTAATCTAATTAGGTTTCACATTCCAAGAAGCAAATGTGTCCCATTGTCTCTTTCGGTCTGGTTGAGCCCCCCAGTGGTTTCTAGGGGAGTTTTTGTGTACGGAAATGACCAATGTGTGACCGTAGAAATCTATGTGCGCATCTCCCTGATTAAAACGGTTCCATTCTAACCCCGAAAGACCTCAGACCTACAGCCTCGTCTAATTTCTGGGGGATGCTAGAGGGCTCCCTATCTGTCCCGGTCCTTAAGCTTCATCTGAAGAGTGGTAGAAGGCACGAGAGTCTGCCTGGGTTGAACATGGTGTCTGGGTCCTGCAAGGAAGCGGCATTGGCAGATGTGACCCGGTCTGGTACAGAGATCTGTCACAGAGTCCACCGAGACCTCCCCACCAGAGGAACACATGTGTGCGGACACTCAGGACACTGTGACCACTTAAATATAATTTTACTCTTTTCATGTGAGTCCATAGGGATCAGAAGACAGTCAATTTGAGGGTTACACAACTCATTTCTTGTACAGGTACCAGTGGTGCATGAAAATAGTGGGAAACCATGCATGTTCCTCATCGATACGACAGAAAGCTGCACCAGGGAGATGACTAACAGGGGACATAAGGTTCTAATGCTGCCAGTCAGAAAATTAGACGGCTCCAAAGGGGTTGGCAGCCTGGCTCACACAGGGTTAATACTGATGAATCCATTGGGGAGATGGCAGACAATAAATACTCTGGTCTCACTCGACACAAGAAAGCAACAGAGAAAATTTTAAGTAGGTCCATGTGAAGCGAGGGCTCGGCTAATATCTGGCCACGCGTTGCCGGGCTTCTGCGATCAGGGTGAGGATTAACATTCTGACGGATTGTTACATTGTATCGCAGAAAAATCACACTGGAGCAGGTGGACAGGTTCCAAATATGCCTAATATGTATTTTCGACAACTAGAAATCAGGGCTGTCACATTCCAGCCCCACAGATGTTTCTCAGCTACGACCATGATTCCCTGGCTATCGATAGCATCAAAGGAATTCTGGGAATTATAGGCATCAGTTTGAGATCCCTGGACTAGATCATCATTTTAAAAAGAGCCCATAACCTCAGAGATACGATTAAACCGCATTTTAGATCCACTCCTAGTTAAATGTTTTATCCTTTTTACAAAGATTTGAGTATTGGCAGCATTTTTTTAACCACTTCACTGCCAGACCATTCACACTACGACCCTGAAGCTATTTTTATTTAGTTAATTATTTCAGCTCATTGTATATACTTGATTTACTATTTTTTCTGTTGCAAACCCAAACGAATAATACCTTGATTTAAAAAAGAATATTAAGGGCTCTATTACATGCTTTGCGCAAAAAATTGCACGTGCGCAAAAATGCATTAACGCGAGGGGAAAAACCCTTAGCGCTGACCGTCAAATTACGACGTTCGTGCAAACGATGCGCCTTAACGTCTAACGCGAGTTACCCTGCGTGAGAGAAAGTTCGTGCGCGCATCCCATACTTAACATTGTGAGCGCAAATGCGTTCGTGCACTGGTACGCGGCTGGTATTACAATCGATGCACAACTTTTTACGAACGACGTTTGCGCGCATAATTTTAACGTCTTTTAAAAGCTGGTGGTAACGGCAAATCTGAACGTCCTGGCCGAAACCAAATACACCAGCCACGAAAAAAAAAATACAGCACAGTATAGTTACACATTCTACACATACCCAAACTATAAAACGGAGAAGTTGTGCGTGTTTTTTTTATTGCTGCAGCATATATACTCAGATTGATTTTGACAGGCGCAAAAACTGAATGCAAAAACTGAATTGTGGTTCTTAATTCTGATTGGCTGAATCTCGTGAAAAGACAGTCTGCCCACCGATTTCTGCACGCAGCGTTAATTTGCGCGTCTTTTTTAGACGGATGAAAAAATGCGCTCGGATCGTAATACCTGCATTAATTTACGCTCGTTAACGTTTAACGCTGCACGCAAAAAAAATTGTGCTGCGCGTACGAATTTGCGCAGAGAATGGAATAGAGCCCTAAATTTTTTGTTTGCAGGAAAACCTAAAACTTAGTTAGGACTAATCCAAAAAAATTTAATCCCTCAAAAAATTAATTTTATTTTTTTGATTTACACATAAATATTTAATAAAGAAAATGAAAGACATAATCTCTTAAATACAGAAAAAATGGCGTCGCGCCCATACTCACCGGAGCGGCAGCAACTGCCAGGAGTAACAGCCCAGGTAATGTATAAAACATAGCAAGGAAAAAATGTGTCATCTGCGCTCGTTTCTATGTGTTCCATGTACAACAAAACTGAGGATTTTGTTTGTTTCAATGGCCATTGCAACGTAAGTCACTCGCCACTTCACGGCACCTCTTTACAGAGTGAGTACCTACCTAACATGTACCAAAAGGCCGCTCTACTGAGCAGCTCCAAGCCCCTCCTGCTGCTTTTCAGCCAAGGAGAGGCAAAGATGGTGGGTTTTATTTATACACGCACCAAACACTTCCCATTTTGGCTGAAAAGCAGCAGGAGGGGCTTGGAGCTGCTCAGTAGAGCGGCCTTTTGGTACATGTTAGGTAGGTACTCACTCTGTAAAGAGGTGCCATGAAGTGGCGAGTGAGCTTACGTTGCAATGGCCATTGAAACAAACAAAAACCTCAGTTTTGTTGTACATGGAACACATAGAAACGAGCGCAGATGACACCTTTTTTCCTTGTTATGTTTTATACATTAACTGGGCTGTTACTCCTGGCAGTTGCTGCCGCTCCGGTGAGTATGGGCGCGACGCCATTTTTTCTGTATTTATGTATATCATGCTTGTAACACCAGTCCGTCGTTCTGCAGCTGTTCCTCTTTCCATGTTTTTGTTTTTAATCCCAAATGGGAAGTGTTTGGTGCGTGTATAAATAAAACCCACCATCTTTGCCTCTCCTTGGCTGAAAAGCAGCAGGAGGGGCTTGGAGCTGCTCAGTAGAGCGGCCTTTTGGTTACAATTGTTAGGTACTCACTCTGTAAAGAGGTGCCGTGAAGTGGCGAGTGGGCTTACGTTGCAATGGCCATTGAAACAAACAAAAACCTCAGTTTTGTTGTTCATGGAACACATAGAAACGAGCGCAGATGACACCTTTTTTCCTTGCTATGTTTTATAATCTCTTAAATGTTTAAAAAAGAGTCACACTTCACATCTGTTCACTTTCTGAAAACCCTGAAACGTAGAATTGGTTATTTATGTTATTCAATAAATAAAACGTATATTTTGAGCCCCATTAGTGCAGCAGAGATAAACTTTGTATACCTACAAATATTACAAAAATAAAAGTTGATAAGAGTTCATATCA
Source organism: Leptobrachium leishanense (assembly GCA_009667805.1). Classification (NCBI taxonomy): domain Eukaryota; kingdom Metazoa; phylum Chordata; class Amphibia; order Anura; family Megophryidae; genus Leptobrachium; species Leptobrachium leishanense. Next base: position 437,399,062 of record CM019064.1, read on the forward strand.
TTGTGAAAACTCAGAAAAAAACACTATCAGGGTTATTCAGAAAGAGGTGAAAACCTTGAGAATGACTGGAGAATTGAAAATTCTAGGTCAAAATAGTCAAACCAGAAAAATTCTCCCATTTATCTCATTTCCAAATTGGCTATTTGGTCTAGATTGTTCATTCTCCTGGCAATTCTCAAGGTTTTCACCTCTCTCTGAATAGCCCTGAATATCAATTTTTCTTTTTTTGGGAGTGGATCACCTATTTTTTTCTGGCTCATCATTTTTTTGGGGGGGGGGCTATATTTGGCTAGTCAGTTTTCAGGCTTTTTGGGGTAACATATATGATCTGGCTCATCTTTTCAATTTGGGGGGTTGATTATCTATTTGGCGAGTCAGTTTTGGGGCTTTTTTGCAGGATTAATCTATTTTTTATGGCTCATTGATTTTATTTGGGGGCTAATTATTTATTTGGCTAGTCAGTTTGGGTGGAATCATATATTTTGTTTAGGCTCATCGTTTTTATTTTTTGTGTGTTGCCCCTGTGCGTGAGTGTTATGGAGGTGGAATAGGAGCATCATAGACCCATAAACCTAATGCAATACATTCATTAAGTAATGTATATTCTTTGGCCGAAGCTGCCGAATAAGCCCCTCTCCCTCGGTCTTCCCCCTGTTCTTTGTCAGTTCTGTACATGTTTTGCTGGACTGTACCCGAAGGACAATACTCTACAGATAATAATAAATATTTTGTTTTGCAGAAGATACATTGTTTAATTAATGAAGCAGGGGGAGACCATAAATGGAGCTGCATGGTCGAGCTTGGCTCCCCGTAGTCCTGTAGACTCCAGGAACCTATACCAATGGCAGCGCCACTGCCGGTATCCACGAGCAGCTCAAAAATTTCCGGTTTAAGAGTCTAATGCAGGAAAACCAAGAATCTGATCCATTAATTTCCATCATTGATTCCTTTTAAAACATTTATGAAGTGCCACCACATTACCGTACATCTGGCAGAAGGGTTGACACCAGCGGTCAAGTCCTAAAAAAATATGTTTGGGAACGTACGAAGATATCCGTCACCAAATAAGTAATTATCATCTGACACGTAACATAAACACTCACATCAGATATATATGTGGATTTTAGCAAAAATATATGATACGTGACAATAAATCTATGCTTTAACAGAAAAAAATATAACTAAACACCTGAATACAAGCTTTATAGTGTGTGGGATCAACCAATGGGAACTCAGTTCCCGATGCAAAAATAGTAAAGAAAGTTTGTTCCCCCTTGACTTGACCCCCTGGTTCTGAGCCTTTACTTTTAGGACACACCCATTTATCATACTTTAATGTAATAATTTCCATTTTCTCAGTTTCAAAGGTCGGAAATTACACCGGCATCAGTGTTTCGAGAATGGTGAATGTCACAGGCTTCCAAGACAACAGTGCACAGGTTCCCGTCCAGAAAACCACAAGTATCGAAGTCTGGGTGTCTATAATGATCCCATTCTTCCTCAGCTACTTTTGTTTCCTCTATCTTATCTCAGTGTTACTAAGTGTGTACTTCACCACCACGCACGTCCAGGAAAACGGGCGCTACATACTCTTTGCTCACATGCTTATCAATGATTTCCTGTACATCACCATCGCGGTTTCTCTTTTCTGGTGCATCATATTCAAAGTCTACTTCCCCACGACGATTTGCTACTTTATAGTCACTGTGTCCTCCATGTCCTTCATAGTGACTCCCTATAACCTGGCCGCCATGTCTCTGGAACGTTACATCGCCATCTGTTTCCCGCTGAGACACGCCGAGTTCTGTACCCGGCATAGAACCGGATACACCATCGCTCTGATATGGACTATAGGGCTGATACCCAACATTGCCGATTTCATTATTTTGGCTTCCTCTGTGAATATGGACTTTTTCGCTCATAATGTTCTGTGCAGACGGGCCACGCTCATGAACACGGCAAACCAAAGCATATTAAGGTCCTTTGTTCACGCGTTTACCTTTTCTCTGGTGGCCATGATTATTGTGTTCACTTACGTCAAGATCATGCTGGTGGCTAGAAAGATCGACTCGGGGAAAGCTTTGGCCTCTAAGGCCAGTAAAACCGTCATCCTCCACGCTATTCAACTTCTCCTGTGCATGACGGCTTTCACTCACGCCATCACTGAGTCATATGTCGACAAAAATTTTATTTTTTTACCCACTATCAACTTCTGCCTCTTTATGTGTCTTCCACGATTCCTCAGTCCACTCATCTTCGGAATACGGGATGAAGCTTTCCGCGCTTCCTTAAGAAGATATGTGCTTTGTAAACCTGTGAGGGCAAATGCTGATCAGTTTACTCACTGACGTCAAATTAGAAAAACTGACGAGTATATATATATATTAATGTATATAACATCCTAAGCTACAGAACGGGCTGAAAAGTTACTCGTCACTTCTGAACTCCCTCGAGGCCTGCTTGCACCACAGCCACTCCATGCAGATGCCACCCATCAACCCATGTGTCATGATTTTGTACCGTTAGAAATAATTCTTTGATGTGTTTTTTTTAAACTTTTTCTTCTTGCATGAAAAAAAAATACTAATTGTACATACAATTTTTTTTAAAAAAAAATTGCTTAACGAGAAGCAACATTGTCTACGAAAAATTTGTTTCCACGCCACATGCTCTGCGGCGTAGGGTTATGAATAGTGTTAGCAGGTAGGGATAGTATTGGGGCAAGGTTAGGGGTAGGTTTATGGATAGGGATAGTGTAGAGGCAAGAATAGTGTTAGGGGAAGGTTAGGGGTACGTTTGTGGATAAGGATAGTGTTTGGGGCAAGGCTGGGTTAGGGGTAGGTTTATGGATAGGGATAGTGTAGAGGCAAGAATACTGTTAGGGGAAGGTTAGGGGTACATTTGTGGATAAGGATAATGTTTGGGGAAAGGCTGGGTTAGGGGTAGGTTTACGGATAGAGTTTTTATAGGGGTGGGGATAGTGTTTTGGTGAAAAGTTTAGGGGTAGGTTTATGAATAGGGATAGTGTTTGGGGCAAGGCTAGAGGTAGAGGTAGGTCTATGAATAGGGTTAGTGTAGGGGTAGGGATAGTGTTAGGGAAAAGGTTAGAAGTAAGGGTAAAGTTATGCATAGGTTTACGTTTTTATAGTTATGCATAGGGTTTGGGATAGTGTTAGGGGCAAGGTTAGGGGTAAAGTTACATTAGGTTTAGTGTAGAGTTAGAGGCAAGGTTAGGGGCAGGGTGAATGCTGGGATAAGGATAGTGTTAGGAACAAGAGAAGAGCTAGAAGGACCGGTCACACGAGGCTTTGCAATAGCAGGAGCTTTATTGATGTAGCAGCAACGTTTTGGTCCTAAACCTATGATCTTCCTGAAGTGTCTGCTCATCTGTGGTACACTACAGGGTTGTTGATCTTAGACCATAGATCTGATCCGGTAAGAAGCTGCAAAGCTGATGAAAAGCCGCCGATCTGCCGAACACAGCACCGACCTGCCACCGGAAAAAGCCGACAAGCCGACGAACAGGGTAAAAAAAATAAATAGAAAGTGTCAAATTAGAAACGCTGTTTGCTAAAGAACTGCTGGATGAAAATGTCTAGAATTAACATATACAATTCTAGGAATAATAATAAAAAGGTCTGTTACAGGAAAAAGAAAAAATGCTATTTAAAAAAAAAAAAAAAAAAAAAATCGGAAAAAAAAATTGATGAAAAATGCCAGAAAAATACTAAAAAAATAAATAAACAAAGAGACTTTTTGCTGCAAATTAAAAGAAAAAACAGTTTAATAGATATTGAATAAAAACAGGAATATTTTTAATATTGAAACCTATGGGGTTCACCTGAATAAACCTGTCGCATGAAACCACCGAACAGCAGGGAAATTCCACTGACATTTCTCTGCTGTTCATTGTTCTCTGAATAAATTAACCATTACCATTACTTCTCTATGGGAATTTCACTGCTGTCGAACAGGCACCGTATTTTGTTGGCAATTCGCTAAAATTTGGCATACTGAATTCTTTCTGAATAGTGATGGGCCGAACACCCCCACTTGCGTGAGCATTAACGTTTGCTGCAGTGTTCACCACATATTACAATCCAAACGCAAACGGGTTAAGTAACCCGTTAGAGTTTGGTACCTTGCGCTTTTCAGCATGAGGTTACTGTACTTTGTGCTCCCTATACTTAACATGGGGAGCGCAAAGTGTTAATCAGCGCTGGATTACAAAGTCCCAATGCTGATTGACGTCTGCCTATGGTTAGCGGAAAGTTAACCAGAGCCAGAACCTGGTGTTAAGTTAACGGATTCCGTTTCTACAGAATCCGTTAACACCAGGCTAAAAAATAAAAAAATTAAATCAGATACTTATCTCCTGTCCCGTGGCTCTGACCGCGGCTCCGACCGCCTCCTCCGTCCAGCAGGAGCAGGAAGGAACTGGGGGAAAAAGTCCCCCCAGCCTCTCCCTGCATATCACTACGTGGACCCAGGGGCGGATCCGGACACAGGTTTCGGAGGGTGGGGCATTCTACCAGTTTTGGCCAAGAGCTGGTGTTGGGTTCACATTGACAGGTGGATATAATGCCCCCAGCTCACATGGATATATTGCCCCCAGATCACCTGGATACATTGCCCCCAGCTCACATGGATATATTTGCCCCCAGCTCTCACCTCCTCTGCTGCCAGACCCCTCCGCAGCTGCTCCAAGTACCCGCCGGCCGTTCTTCTCCCTACGAGCAGCCGTCGGCATGCAGCATGGCCGCTGGAACCACCTGACCAGCGGAACTGCGTTCTCGCGAGATCGCGGAGTTCACGTGAACTCCGCAATCTCATGCACTAGTCAGGTGGTTCCTATCCCAGGTGAGCGGCCAGGCTGCAAGCCGGCCATGGTGGCCACTCGTAGGGAGAAAAGTGATTTTCTCGGGGGGTTGCCCCCCTCTGGATCCACCCCTGCACTGACCGGCCAGATCTCACGAGGCGAGATCCGGCTGGTCATGTGACCGGCAGGGGGGAACTCAATGGAGTTCTATGGACTCCATCGAGTGGATGCTCACGGCTGCGCTCAGCGCTGCCGCGAGCATCCAGGATTTTTACGCGCGGTAACAATGCACGCAGCAATTTTTCCGCCTGCATTGTAATTGTCAGGTCCCTCGCCTCAGATGCCGCAAAAGGCCCTGATGTGGGTCTGAGCCATCATCCTTCCCTGTTATGTCCCATTCCAGGTTTCCCATCTAGCCCTTGCCTTCATCCAGTTCCCCATCCTCCTGCCCAGTGTTTCCCATATGTACAGTATAACCCTTAGATTAATTATCCCTCACCTGCCCAGGTCCCCATAAAGGGAGACTACACCCAATGCTCCCCACTTCAGCATTAAAGTCTGACCTCTGTGTCATACGCTGTGTGAGCCTGCCTGCCTGCCTACCCTACCCTACCTTACCTACCCGACTCCTGTTTTCTCAAGACCATTGCTTTATTTATCTGGACTTCTGTTTATGGAATTGCCCCTTGGACTTTACGCCTAGGAACCCTGCTTTTGTGGACTTTATATCAGAATACACCTGGACTTTTATGTTATCCCTGCAAGTCATTATTCCTGAGTTCAGTTCTATATCTGCCCCCTGTGTCCTGCAATCTGCCTCTGTTGCATCCTGTTTCTGTGTAAGTACCCTTTTGTATCCAACCTGTGTCTAATTCATGTGATGCCCCTCGGTATCCAGCCTGTGTCTAGTTCATGTGATGCCCCTCTGTATCTAGCCTGTGTCTATATAGTTCATGTGATGCCCCTCTGTATCCTGCCTGTGTCTATATAGTTCATGTGATGCCCCTCTGTATCCAGCCTGTGAGTATATAGTTCATGTGATGCCCCTCTGTATCCAGCCTGTGTCTATATAGTTCATGTGATGCCCCTCTGTATCCAGCCTGTGTCTATATAGTTCATGTGATGCCCCTCTGTATCCAGCCTGTGTCTATATAGTTCATGTGATGCCCCTCTGTATCCAGCCTGTGTCTATATAGTTCATGTGATGCCCCTCTGTATCCAGCCTGTGTCTATATAGTTCATGTGATGCCCCTCTGTATCCAGCCTGTGTCTATATAGTTCATGTGATGCCCCTCTGTATCCAGCCTGTGTCTATATAGTTCATGTGATGCCCCTCTGTTTCCAGCCTGTGTCTATATAGTTCATGTGATGCCCCTCTGTATCCAGCCTGCAGGGGTGTGGAAATTTAAAAAAAATCTTCTTGTCCAACGGACTAAGTAGTAGTCCAATCTACTTGTACCTCAGGACGATCAACTTGTCCTGATAATTTCAACAAAATAGTGTTTAAATAGAGGTCTTTATTCATAACAGCCTATAGAGGCAGCGTCAGATACATGTGGTGAATAAAGACCTTTATTTAAACACTATTTTGTTGTGTGTATGTATGTATATATTAGGGATGCACCGATACCACTTTTTTAAGACCGAGTACGAGTACCGATACTTTTATTTTATGTCATGTGACCGCTTTCCAATAATTACAGACCTCATAAAAATGCCCCCAGCACATGGATATTGCCCCCAGCTCATGGATACTGTCCCCAGCTCATGTATACTGCCCCCAGCTCATGGATACTGCCCCCAGCTCATGGATATTTGCCCCCCAGCTCATGGATATTTGCCCCCCAAGCTCTCATGGATATATGCCCCAGCTCATGGATATTTGCCCCCCAAGCTCTCATGGATATATGCCCCAGCTCATGGATATTGCTCCCCAGCTCAGACCCCAGACCAGACATGGGGTGGCTGTTCGAATGCTCTATCGGCATTTGGACAGCCGCCCCTGGCGCTCTCCGGCATACTTACCTTCCCGAGCGGCACCGACGAAGTCTTCATGCGTGCGCTCGTTGAAGGACCCCAGCCGCGATCACATGGGAGTCCTACGTGATCGCGGCTGGGGTTCTTCAACGTGCGGAAGCGCGGAAACTTTCCCGGCGCCGCTCAGGAAGGTAAGTATGCCGGTGAGCTCCAGGTGCGGCTGTCCAAATGCTGATAGAGGATTCGAACAGCCGCCCAAGCCCCTCGGATGCCGGCCAAACTGGCTCAATGCCGGCTTCCGGTATTGGGGGTGTCCCTGGAATTAGTCCGCAGTCCGCATCTCAAAAAAAACTACTCTTCATGTCCCAAGCGTTGAGCGATACAATTCCCACACCCCTGAGCCTGTGTCTAGTTCATGTGATGCCTGTTAGATTTTAATTTTATTTATGAATATAAATTTCCTGTGATTGAAATACGTACCATATTTCGTATATACGTACCATATTTCAATATGCATTAGTGTGAAAAGCCTGTTCTGATAAAATGGGCTGTGACCCCCCTTTCTAAGTGACAATTCTGTATGTAGACAGTCTTTTCTTACACAGGATGTTAGCCTGCGGAATTTAGCCAAATTTCCTGTAAAGTCTTTGTTATGGCTTTTTGGGATTCATATATGGTAATTATAATAGGAAAATAGTTTTAGTTTGTTTATGGTTATAATTTAACAGTTGGTGTCAGTTGTGGAATCTGCCATTCAGATGTTTGAGTGATTATTGTTTTACATTTGCTTGTTCAGATTAAGAATCTTGATGCCTTTCTGGTTGCGAGTTCTGGTTGAGAGTTTTTTTCGTTGCAAGGATGGACACTCTTTTGTGTTTATTGTAGTACAGGAAATCGTTTGATTCCCCGCAGAGAGAATCACGTGTGTAGCTCACCCGTTTAAGGCTCTGGTAAGAGTCTAAAGTGCTTGAGAATGTGTTTCTTGATTTTTTATCTCTTCCAGAAATTGAAGTCGTAAAAAAAAAAGAGACGTTTCTAGTTGAGTATGTATATATCAGTCTGCCTGTATTGTTGCTCCGTTGTGTTGGAGTTTTGACTAGTCTACCTGCTTGTAATTGTGAGTATTGTATTTTATTTTAATTGATTAGACCTGGTTTCTTCTTATATAGCAACATGGTTTCCTTTGCTCCCAATGAGAGCAACTTCCTTTTGCGCTATTACAATTTTTTGCATTCTTGCCATTTTTTTTTGCATTGCTGTTGCTCGCGCGCTGTCTGGTTTCTGTATTTTTGCTAACTACTTATATATTTTTTACATTTTATTGCTGATATTTTCTACATAATTTAAATGCAATGTTTGTTTTTTCCAGATATTATGTTTTGTATTTTATTACACTGTACAGCTGTCTGTGTTTCTGTGTATAGGGACTGATTTCCTTTGGAATATGTTGCTTTGCCAGTATAAAAAAAAAGATGAATGCCGTCTGTCTGTTTCTCCCCCTAAGCAGTTGTAAAAGAAACAGCCCTCCCTTAATTCAGGCGTGGCATAAGTTTTTTTTCTCTTCTCTCTCTCTCTGTTCAATTGTTCCCCCTTATCGCTCTTCCTGATCCAAACTAAATGTGTTTTTTTGAATGCAAGTTGGATAATGGAATATGTAGTTATTTTTGTTGTTCTGTTAGGATGCTATAATGGGATTTTGTTTATATGCTGTGAGTATCTATTAGGGATAATTAGACAGTTTATATAACAAATAGATATTGATAATAGCACATGTCTAATGCCTTAAATAGATATACATAGTGGTGGTCCTGGCACTTAGTGAGTGCTTTGTAGGAGTTGGGTGTATTCTGGTTGGTATATAGCGTATTAGAAGGCTGGGATGATTCTTGGATTTTATTGAGGCAGTTGTGATTGAGAACAAGGCAATGGGTTATGGTCTTGCTTGGGGCACGGTCTGATTGCATTCGGCGTGTGTGCGGAGCAGATGTGAAAGAGACAAAGGAATTGTGGGAGCTGGACTTCGTGTGAAGGCATGATACAAGTTGATGTATGCTATAAAAAGCTATTTTGTGTATCAAGGTGCTGGGCATCATCCATCTGCCTTAATATAAGCTATAAATTTTCCCAAGAGGCGTGGTCGGTTATTTTTCTCTGGTTTTTGAGTCCAGCACAAAGGATCGACCACACCTTAATATAAGTTATATGTTTTGCATAAGGGACGTGCATGCCTGTGTAGTCTTCTTTGTTACTGAACGAATGATAATCTCTTAAAGTTATTATTATAATGATGATAATATTTGAATCCCCTATTGAATAATTGCCAAAATGGCTGGCTGAGTTCATTTACAGGTTTTGTAACATGTACAACGGAATATATATATATATATAATTATATTCATCATAATACAGTAGGCAAAGAGGTCCTGTTTAAGAGCATACAATCTAAAAGGATGGAGTGATATTGAAGGATTAAAGTTTATGTAGAAAGAGCTTACAGGTTCTGTAGCGCTGTACAAAGGAATGTTAAAGTATGTATGTTAGGACTTAGAAGAAATAAGAAGAAAAAAAGGAAATTAGGCAGATTTATTTGGTATTCAGGTGATGAGTGGGGATAGACATTTTTTGGTTAACAAAGGGAGATGGAAGGTTGTAGTTTAGTATCCTGAGTATTGTTTGTTTTCTTCCAGGTGAAGGTGAAAGTCCATTAGAACATATCATTAAAGGGCACCATAGAAGACACCTGCGCAATCGGACTCTGCCTCTTACGAGTGGTGGAAGAAGAAATGTACGCTGATATCAGGAGGTGTGGATGCGTTTAATGGCGCCCGCGCAGTGAAGGAGTTATTCCTAATGAAACCGGCATCCTTCAGTAAATTAGACCAGTGGTTTTGCATTTTTAAATTATTGTTTTATACATTTCTACATGAACAATGATTAAAGAGCTGTAAGAACATTTGTGAACTATTTCCTGAGGAAGTGGGTTGTGTCCCAGTTCTTATATGCCAGAAATCAAGCCAGAAGCCGAGCTGAAAATTTTCGCTGTGCAAGTGTTCCATTTCCAACGGATCTTGATACATGCTGAGCCAGTGTTCCATCCCAACGGACTTCATTCTATGATCGATAGACTGCAGCCCAGAGGTTTGGAGTACAGAGATTGGGAGGTTTCGGCCATTGTGGCAAATGCTGTTTTGCACATTGTATATGTGCTCTATTTTTGTGAGTTTGTTTTAACACTTTTTAGCTTCAATTTTTATTAAATATACTGCACAATATATGTTCTCAGATTTTTTTTTAGTGCATGGTACAATAATCAAGTAAGAAGTGTAGTGCTCTATTAAGAAAATGAATCTGCTGTGAACCCTAGTAGTACCCTCACTGTATCTGGGGTACTCCGGAGGTATCTATATATATTTTTTTCAATCCCCACCTGTTCTTGCGCCCTTCGCTTTTGTTTTTCATTTTGCAATATAAGGGTTAACAAGGTACCCTCGTCAAGAGGCTGCAGTGGAAAAGATTCTACCTGTGTATATTTTTGCTACATCAATTACTGACATGTCAGTTTCACAAAACAGTTATTTTGAACCAATAAGACAGAAGAGAAATAATGTCAGGGGGGCACCTGGCATGGGCCATGGTAGGACCCGCAGTTCAAGGGGGAGTCTGAGCCCAGTATGCAGGGGAACCCACACCTCAGTACCTTGATAGAAGTGGATACTGGGTGATGACAGAGTGCAGTACAGTGGAGTAGACAGAAGAGTGGTCACTGGGAGGTCCGAGGATATCACAAGACGGTGGTCGGTGGGCAAAGCAGAGGGGTCTGGTACACGATGAATAGAGAGCATATAGGTATGTCTGAACAGATCAGGATATAGACCAATACTGAGGTATTTGCACAGAGGAGGGAAAGGTCCTTTATGGACAAACAGGAGGGTGTGGTTGTGTGAGTGTTTGGTGCTTGACTTAATTAACCCCTATCAATGCTGGAGGTTACCGAAGACATAAGGGCAGCACCTTTCCTGTAGCTGCTCCAGCAGCGGACATGGTTTCTGACAAGCAGGCATGGTTCCTGACAAATAATGTATTTTTAGATATTGATGGATTATCATTGTGTTGTCTAAGTGATAATTATTCTTTATGTTTTATTATTTTGTTGTTTGGTTACAATCAATATTGTTCAAATTCCCTGACACATTTAGGATTATTGGAGATCACATCCAATTAAAATTAGAGCTAATTAATGTATCTAGGAACATATAATTTAATGCATTTGCATAAATACGTTTCATGACATATAGTGGTAAATGGAATATAGTTTAATTTAGGTCTAAATGATTGTAGGAAAATTTTAATTCGGTAAAATTATCACGGTTATCCAAAGAGATCCGAATTGCTTGAGAAAGGTAACCGAACGCTGAAAATCAGCATTTGGTTACCTTTCTTGGCCATTCGGCTATCCAGATAGCAGGCAATTCGCCAAATCCTGGTGAATTGCCTGTACATACGGTGCCTGTTCGAGGGCAGTGAAATCCTCATGAAAAGCACTGCTTCGGCTATTCAGAGAACACAAACCAGCAGTGAAAGGTTCCCGAAATGCCCTGTCATTCGGTGGTTTAATTCGGCAAGTTTATTCAGGAGAATCCCATAGGCTTCAATGTTAAAAATATTCCTGTTTTAATTCAATATCTAATAAACCGTTCATTATAAAATTCTGCAGTAAAGAGTCTCTTTATTTATAGATTTTTTTGGATGTTTTAAGCATTTTTCTGAATTTTTTTTTTTTAAAAGTCCTATTTTTTTTTTTAATTATTTTTTTTAAGTTTACTTATCATTCCCTGGATCTCATATGTAAATTTCAGACATTTTCGCTCAGTAGTTTCTTTGCAAACAGCTTTTCACTTTCACATTCATACAAACTGTTTTCCTAATTTATTCACCTCCCTCTGTCTGCAGTGTCGCTTTTTCTCGGCTTTTTCCGGCGGCTTCGCTGCGTGTGATCGGCTCCTGCTCGGCTTTTTCCGGCGTCTTCGACGGGTTAATCCAGATGTTTTTGTGGGTTTTCGGCGTGCATTCACTGGATTTTGCGGTTAGTTTTCGTCAGGTTTGCGGCAGCTTTTCCCTGCAATTCGGGGACCCTGTGGTGCTTGCTGAATACACCGCAGGGTCACCGAAATGGGATCGGCAACACGAACCGAAAAGTCACCGAAAGTGCGGTGACTTTTCAAATCTCTTTGGATAACCCTGTCAATGTTGTTTTTAAGGATTGGTGTGTTTTATAAACACCAGTTTAAGATATCAATAAATTATTTTAATTTTTTTTATATATATTAAAATGGGTGGAGTATGCACTTCAGCTATTCTCTTTTGAGCCAACGTTGCGTATATAGACAGAAAAAAGTCTGTATCTATGGCGCCACCTAGAGGAGGTATCAAATGAACAAGTATTCAGCACAAAAGTGTAGACATATATGGATATAATTAGTCCACAAATAAAATTTCTCTAGGTCGAATCAGCTGATGTCTCTTTCTTTTGGGTGGTATATCCAAACCCACCAACAATATGGAACAAGAAAAAGGGAAAGTCGATCGAGTCAGCGCTTCTTTTGCCCACAGTGTCTTCTTCCTCTCTGTTTATATCTATTGGGTACCTTTAAATGAAACAGAGTGCTGCCATAGCGTAGTAATCTTGAACCACAATAAAGATATAAATGAAAAGAAAGGAATGGACTCTTTCTATGTGTCTAAATCAGACACCAGATGAACCAGACAGCCGGCGATATTAGAGGGAACGCCGGATCTCCCACATAGCTTGCAACCCTTTTCGCCGATAGATTCAGGACGCCGGGAGGTAATTTCAAGGCTGATTTATTAAAACAAACAATACAAACGAAACACCTAAACGCGTTTCGCAAGCTAACTCGCTTCTTCAGTAGGTGTCACATTACTGCATGGCGCAAGTCACGTGAAGGCTGGAATTTTAAAATACACATATCTCCCTTGTTTCAATTATACAGATCAGGGAAACAACACTGATCAATAGCAGTATTCTATACTGTGCTCATTGTACAGAGCTGCAGAATATGCTGGCGCTTTATAAATAAAGATAATTAATAATAATAATATCAAGGGAGAGATGCCTTGTCAAAAGAGCACAACTTGTGCCGTGACACTGCTACTTTAAGCCCCTCGATCAACTGACATTTATTCACTTACTGAAAACGTGTGCGTTAGACCTGACGCTGATCAATATGCTGCTACATATTCTCAGTGGTTTCATTGTTCTTGTTCATGCAGATCACTAAATGACTGGAAAACAGGATCTGTGCTGTGAAGAGATTGTGACATATAGTTACGTTAAATGTCACATATATTTAATAAACACATTTAAGGATGAAAATTTTTAATATTAAATCAAAAACTCATTGTCAAATAAAAATTGAGACACGCTCTATCTATGACAGTGAAGTTCCACAGAATTAACATTCATAGATGTGGAGCTCTGTGATACTCTCATACGCACCACACATTACTGTGAGTTATATTGCTGTGGCACTCTGTGATACTCTCATACACACTGCACATTACTGTGAGTTTTATTGCTGTGGAGCTCTGTGATACGCTCATACACGCCGCACATTACCGTGAGTTTTATTGCTGTGGAGCTCTGTGATACCCTCATACACAGCTCACATTACTGAGTTTTATTGCTGCGGAGCTGTGATACGCTGATACGCTGATACGTGCCTGCTACAGTAGAATGTGGGATGTAGGGCAGACACGCTGCAGCGCTGCCGCAGCGATTAGAGTGAGTGTGCCACTGGAACTCACATGGCTGCAGGCTGCCTATTCCCAGAGCTGAGGGAAACTGGCGGGGCGCCACTGTGCCTGGCCAAACCGGGCCCCTACCCCAGCGCTTCCTGTGAGTTATATTTCTGTGGATTCTTTGCCTGCTCAAACACCCCCAGCGTTCACTGTGAGATACATTGCTGTGGATTATGTGCCTGCTTATACATCCCAGCGCTCACTGAGTTACATTGCTGTGGATCATGTGCCTGCTCATACACCCAAGCATGCCCTGTGAGTTACATTGCTGTGGATTATGTACCTACTCATACACTCCAGCGTGTCCTGTGAGCTACATTGCTGTGTATTATGTGCCTGCTCAGTGTTCACTGTGAGTTACATTGCTGTGGATTCTATGCATGCTCATACACCCCAGCGTTTCCTGTGAGTTATATTGCTGTGGATTCTGTGCCTGCTTTTACACCCCAGCATGTCCTGTGAGTTATATTGCTGTGGATTCTGTGAGTGATCATACACCCCAGCATGTCCGGCGAGTTATATTGCTGTGGATTCTGTGTCTGCTCATACACCCCAGCGTGTCCTGTGAGTTATATTGCTGTGGATTCTGTGCCTGATCATACACCCCGCATGTCCGGTGAGTTATATTGCTGTGGACAACTCAGCATTCACTGAGTTCTATTGCTGTGGATTATGTGCCTGCTCATACACCCCAGTGTGTCCTGTGAGTTACATTGCTGTGGATTATGTACCTACTCATACACCCCAGCGTGCCCTGTGAGTTTCATTGCTGTGGATTATGAACCTACTCATACACCCCAGCGTGCCCTGTGAGTTACATTGCTGTGGATTATGTGCCTGCTCATACACCCAGCGCTTCTTGTGAGTTACATTGATGTGGATTCTGTGCCTGCTCATACACCCTATTGTTCACTGTGATATATTGTTGTGGATTCTGTGCCTGCTCATACACCCCAGAGCTTCCTGTGAGTTATATTGCTGTGTATTCTGTACCTGCTCATACACCCCAGCATTCACTGTGAGATACATTGCTGTGGATTCTGTGCCTGCTAATACACCCCAGCGTGCCCTGTGAGTTACATTGCTGTGGATTATGTACCTTCTCATACACCCCAGCGTGCCCTGTGAGTTACATTGCTGTGGATTATGTACCTACTCATAGACCCCAGTGTGTCCTGTGAGTTACATTGCTGTGTATTATGTACCTACTCATACACCCTAGCATGTCCTGTGAGTTACATTGCTGTGAATTATGTACCTACTCATACACCCCAGCGTGTCCTGTGAATTACATTGCTGTGGATTATGTGCCTGCTCATACACCCCAGCGCTTCTTGTGAGTTACATTGATGTGGATTCTGTGCCTGCTCATACACCCCAGTGCTTCCTGTGAGTTATATTGCTGTGAAATTCTGTACCTGCTCATACACCCCAGCATTCACTGTGAGATATATTGCTGTGGATTCTGTGCCTGCTAATACACCCCAGCATGTCCTGTGAGTGATATTGCTCTGGATTCTGTGCATGCTCATACACCCCAGCGTGTCCTGTGAGTTATATTGCTGTGGATTCTGTGCCTGCTCATACACCCCAGCATGTCCGGTGAGTTATATTGCTGTGGATTATGTGTCTGCTCATACACCCCAGCGTGTCCTGTGAGTTATATTGCTGTGGATTCTGTGCCTGAGCAAACATCCCCGCATGTCCGGTGAGTTATATTGCTGTGGATAACTCAGCGTTCACTGAGTTATATTGCTTTGGATTATGTGCCTGCTCATACACCCCAGCGTTTCTTGTGAGTTACATTGATGTGGATTATGTGCCTGCTCATACACCCCAGTACTTCCTGTGAGTTACAGTTGTGTTCAAAATTATTCAACCCCCAATGCTGTAAAGGGTTTTAGGGAATTTAGTGTACATTTGTAATTGTATTCAGAATGAAATCCTACAAGGACTTTTTAAAGAACCATATGCAACTAAAATGACATCAATTGGTTTTGTAATACAGTAGTAAATGTTTCTTTTGTGAATTCTTCATTGACACAATTATTCAACCCCTTAAAGACTACCACTCTGAAGAACAGAGGTTCATTCAAGTGTTTTCAATCAGGTATTGAAAACACCTGTGGATGTCACGGAGCAGCAATAAAGCATAATAAGCACCAATTAGGCAGCTTTAAAATGACTGTGATACTCAGCTCCTTCTAGACATTTACTGGTGTGGTTACAAACATGGTGAAGTCAAGAGAATGGTCCAGGAAGACAAGAGAAGAGGTGATTACTCTTCACAGGAAGGGCAATGGCTATAAGAAGATTGCAAAGATGTTAAACATACCAAGAGACACCATAGGAAGCATCATTCGCAAATTCAAGGCAAAGGGCACTGTTGAAACGCTACCTGGTCGTGGCAAAAAGAAGATGCTGACTTCGACTGCTGTGCGCTACCTGAAGCATAGAGTGGAGAAAAGTCCCCGTGTGACTGTTGAGGAACTGAGAAAAGATTTGTCAGATGTGGGTACTGAAGTTTCAGCTCAGACAATACGGCGCACAATGCGTAATGAAGGCCTCCATGCCAGAACTCCCAGGCGCACCCCCTTGCTGTCTCCAAAGAATAAGAAGAGTCGACTGCAGTATGCCAAAAGTCATGTGGACAAACCACAGAAGTTTTGGGATAGTGTTCTGTGGACTGATGAAATAAAATTAGAACTGTTTGGGCCCATGGATCAACGCTATGTTTGGAGGAGGAAGAACAAGGCCTATGAAGAAAAGAACACCTTGCCTACTGTGAAGCATGGCGGGGGGTCAATCATGCTTTGGGGCTGTTTTGCTTCTGCAGGTACAGGGAAGCTTCAGCGTGTGCAAGGTACAATGAATTCTCTTCAGTACCAGGAGATATTGGATGACAATGTGATGCAGTCCGTCACAAACCTGAGGCGTGGGAGACGTTGGACCTTTCAACAGGACAATGATCCCAAGCATACCTCCAAATCCACTAGAGCATGGTTGCAGATTAAAGGCTGGAACATTTTGGAGTGGCCATCGCAGTCACCTGACTTAAATCCGATTGGAAACCTCTGGTGGGACTTAAAGAAAGCAGTTGCAGTGCGCAAGCCTAAGAATGTGACTGAACTGGAGGCTTTTGCCCATGACGAATGGGCGAAGATACCCGTAGATCGCTGCAAGACATTTGTGTCAAGCTATGCTTCATGTTTAAAAGCTGTTATAACTGTAAAAGGATGTTGTACTAAGTACTAAGATTGAATGTCCCTTGGGGGTTGAATAAAACTGATAATGATGTGAGCACAGAAAAGACATTTGTGGTTATTTCATTATAAATGTTATGTTATATTTGTCTGACCTACACGTGCCTCTTTGATTTAATTGTAAGCAAGATGACTGAATGATCAAAATCAATGTCAAACTGGCTAAAACACTCAATTTCAGTGGGGGTTGAATAATTTTGAACACAACTGTATATTGCTGTGAAATTCTGTACCTGCTCATACACCCCAGCATTCACTGTGAGATATATTGCTGTGGATTCTGTGCCTGCTTATACACCCCAGCATGTCCTGTGAGTGATATTTATTTGGATTATGTGCCTGCTCATACACCTCAGCGTTCACTGTGAGTTACATTGCTGTGGATTATGTGCCTGCTCAAACACCCCAGCGTGTCCTGTGAGTTATATTGCTGTGGATTATGTGCCTGCTCATACACCCCAGCACTTCTTGTGAATTACATTGCTGTGGATTCTGTGCCTGCTCATACACCCCATTGCTCACTGTGATATATTGCTGTGGATTCTGTGCCTGCTCATATACCCCAATTCTTCCTGAGAGTTATATTGCTGTGGATTCTGTACCTGCTCATACACCCCAGCATTCACTCTGAGATATATTGCTGTGGATTCTGTGCCTGCTAATACACCCCAGCATGCCCTGTGAGTTACATTGCTGTGGATTATGTACCTACTCACACGCCCCAGGGTGTCCTGTGAATTACATTGCTGTGAATTATGTGCCTGCTCATACACCCCAGTGCTTCTTGTGAGTTACATTGATGTGGATTTTGTGCCTGCTCATACACCCCAGTGTTCACTGTGATATATTGCTGTGGATTGTGTGCCTGCTCATACACCCCAGTGCTTCCTGTGAGTTATATTGCTGTGGATTCTGTACCTGCTCATACACCCCAGCATTCACTGTGAGATATATTGCTGTGGATTCTGTGCCTGCTAATACACCCCAGCATGTCAAGTGAGTTATATTTCTGTGGATTCTGTGCCTGCTCAAACACACCAGCATTCACTGTGAGTTATATTGCTGTGGATTATGTGCCTGCTCATACACCCCAGTGTGTCCTGTGAGTTACATTGCTGTGTATTATGTACCTACTCATACACCCTAGCGTGTCCTGTGAGTTACATTGCTGTGGATTATGTACCTACTCATACACCCCAGCGTGCCCTGTGAGTTACATTGCTGTGGATTATGTGCCTGCTCATACACCCCAGTACTTCCTGTGAGTTATATTGCTGTGAAATTCTGTACCTGCTCATACACCCCAGCATTCACTGTGAGATATATTGCTGTGGATTCTGTGCCTGCTTATACACCCCAGCATGTCCTGTGAGTGATATTTATTTGGATTATGTGCCTGCTCATACACCTCGGCGTTCACTGTGAGTTACATTGCTGTGGATTATGTGCCTGCTCAAACACCCCAGCGTGTCCTGTGAGCTATATTGCTGTGGATTATGTGCCTGCTCATACACCCCAGCACTTCTTGTGAATTACATTGCTGTGGATTCTGTGCCTGCTCATACACCCCAGTGTTCACTGTGAGATATATTGCTGTGGATTCTGTGCCTGCTAATACACCCCAGTGCTTCCTGTGAGTTATATTGCTGTGGAGCTCTGTAATGTGCAGTATGTCAGGATTATACAGTATCTTTTAAAGTGATCAGCAGTTTCTCACATTTGCCACAGGGATATTCTGTGCCATGGTGCAGCCTTGGCTGTAGTGAGTTGGTGATGGCTGCTGCAGCAGAGCAGTGGCCATCTCTAAGTCTGGAGGGGGCACAATGGATCCCCCCAATTTGTTGTTGGGTCCAAGTGGATTTTCTTCACAATTTTCAAAAAGGTTATTTTAAGGAGTTCAGAAATAAATTCTTTAGCACAATAATGTACATGTGGGTGTTGCGTTGTAGGGGGTGGGGTTTTTTATGGGTGTGGCCTCCTGAGGGTGCAGAACAAGGTGGCCCCATGATCTCCTATTGCCCGGGGGCCCCATTAGTTGTCAGTCCGCCCCTGTTTCGGCCTACTTCTCTACTGCGGTGATGCCAAACTGCTAGCAGGGCCGGATTTACCATTAGGCAGAGTAGGCATGTGCCTACAGGTTCCTGCCACAAGGGGGAGCCTTGGTCTGTGTGTGGAAAAAAATAATAATAATAATAATTTGCAATAATTTAGACCACTGTATCTCTGGAGCCCTAAGGGCTAGAGGGACATAAGAGGTATCATTGGAAAGGTCAGTTTATAGACAGGTTAGATTTATGTAAAAATAAAATATCTATTAAAATAATATTTTTCTCATTTTTTTCTAACACGGCACTATTATTCAGTTTACAATTATAACGTGAACAGTGATGCTGCACTAACTCACCTCATTTATCATACTGCCAGCAACTGTTTCTGGTGAATTGTACAGCACACAAGGTTAAGTGAGGTGTCATTGGAAAGGTCAGAGTCTAGTCTTTACTATGATACCAAACATGACCATGTAATTTGTAAGAAAAAATGAAAAAAGTAAATGCAATATATGCTTTTACATATAAAACAAACAATGCTGCTGTATTCACTGCCCTCCTCCTTTAACCATTCTACCCCACTGACTCCCTCACTCCCTGCCCCTCTTCTACTATGTCTTCCTTTTCTACAGTCTCAGAGGAGGATGTAACAGAACTTCTTATGTCCTCCTACCTGACCACCTGTCCACTTGACCCCATGCCATCCCCTCACACCTTATTCGGCCTGTCCTACCAGTTACTGTCCCTGCTTTGACTCATATTTTTAACCTCTCCTTCTCCATTGGAATCTTCGCCTCCACATTCAAACGTGCTTTGATCACCCCATTCTAAAAAAGCCATCTCTTGATCCTACCTCCCACTTGAACTACTGTCCCATCTCTCTGCCCCCCTTTGACTCCAAATTCTAAGAACGTCTGGTCTATAACCAGCTCACCAGTTTTCTTGCTGCTAACTCTCTACTCGATCCACAACAGTCTAGCTTTCGCTCCCAACAATCTACTGAGACTGCTCTGACCAAGGTGACTAATGATTTAGCTACCGCTGAAACCAAAGGTCACTTCTCCCTCATTCTTCTTGACCTTTCCGCTGCATTCAACACTGGTGATCACCCTCTCCTGCTCCTCACGCTGCGTCAACTTGGCGTCAGTGACATCACTCTCTCCTGGTCCTTTTCCTGTCTCTCTTTTCACTCCTTCAGTTTCTCCTTCCCTGGTGTCTCTTCACCACAAGTTCCTCTTTCAGTTGGGGTACCTCAAGACTCTGTTCTAGGTCCCCTACTCTTCTCGATCTATATTGCCTCTTTGGACAAATTAGCTCTTCCAATGGATTCCAATGTCACCTCTATGCTGATGACACCCAAATCTACCTTTCCTCTCTTGATCTCTCTCCTCCAGTGTTGGACCGTGTTACTGACGGCCTATCGGCTGTCTTCGACTGGATGACTTCCTAAATCTCAACCTCTCTAAAACTGAACTTCTCATCTTCCCTTCCTCTAAAACCTCAATTTCTGTGCCAATTTCTCTTCAGGTGAATGGTGCCACCATTACTTCTACCTCTCAAGCTCCATTGCCTCAGGGTCATCTTGGACTCCAATCTATCCTTTACTCCTCACATTCAGTCTCTAACCAAATCTTTCTACTTCCACCTAAAAAACATTGCAAACATCCGTCCCTTTCTTATTCCAGACTCTACTAAAATGCTCATCCAAGCTCTTATTATTTCCCGCCTTGACTACTGTAACCAGGGCCGGATTAAGAGTATTATGGGCCTGGTGCTGAGGATTTTGGTGGGCCTTTTTATAGAAATAAAATGAAAAACGCAAAGCATTTTTTGTTAACATACATTAAATATTTTAATTACCATCAAAGTGCCATAACAGAAACATATTGAAATAAAAGCTTGGAAGAGCATTTTAGCAGAGTCTAGAATCAGAATGGGACGGATGACGGATGTGTGCAATGTTTTTTAGGTGGAAGTAGCAGGATTTGGTTAGTGATTGAATGTGAGGAGTAAAGGATAGATTGGAGTCCAAGAGGACCCCGAAACAAAGATTTGGCTCCAAACTAACCTTAATTGAGGTAGTCTCAGCAGCTGTGTGTGGCACTGATCTTGATTGCTGGGGGGCACACTGGTGACAGGCTGGCTTGGGCTGGCACCATTGGCGTGGCTGACTCTAACACTGCTTGCTGGCTGGGTGCTGACCACCTCCAAATAAATCCTTGCCCAAATCTTCTTTCCGGCTTGTGCTGGGCTGGAAAATTGTTTGGCTGTCACTGGTGATACTGACAACAGGCGAGGTGAGACAGGTCTGTACTGGCACACAGTGACAGGCTAGGCTATAGTGCCTTGTGCCTACTGGCTCCTTTTTTCAAATTAATTGACCTGGTCTGGGCTGGCTGTGCTGCTGCTGGTGGTCTGGGCAGGCTATTTGTGAATGCTGTTTTTTTTTCTTGGACGAGAACGAGGCAGCCGCAGGACAATACAGACTGAGCAGTTTCATCTGCCCACCTGCGCAGTGTGCACTGTCTGCTTGTGAGAGTCACCCCCATAATGGCACTGCAGGGCCAGGCAGCAGCCACAGGCCGGCCTGCCACACACTGAAGCTGAGTGCAGACAAAGCGGCCCAGCTGTTGATTGCTGTGTGGCGGCCGCAGTTTATCAAACAGGCCGTTCGTGGAGCGGAGGTCGGGAGGACTCGGAGAACACTTTTTCCTTGAGCGAGGCAGCCACAGGACAGCGCAGACTGAGCAGATTCATCTGCACGCTTGCGCACTGTCTGCTTGTGTTGTGAGTGCCTTCCCCATAATGGCACGTGCAGGGCAGGCTGGGCACGTGGCATGACACGTCACATGACCTGCCTGGCCCTGCACGTGCCATTACGGGGAGGGGGCACTCACAAGCAGGCAGTGCGCAAGCGTGCAGATGAATCTGATCAGTCTGCGCTGTCCTATGGCTGCCTCGCTCAAGGAAAATAAAGTGTTCTCCGAGTCCTCCCGACCTCCGCTCCACGAACGGCCTGTTTGATAAACTGCGGCCGCCACACAGCACTCAACGGCTGGGCTGCTTTGTCTGCACTCAGCTTCAGTGTGTGGCAGGCCGGCCTGTGGCTGCTGCTGTGGGCCTATTTTCGAAATGGGGCCTGGAGCGGCCGCTCCATCCGCCCCTATGATAATCCGGCCCTGACTGTAACCTCCTTCTCTCTGGCCTTAAGAGATCCCAGATTCTGCCTCTGCAGTCTAATGAACGCCTGTGCCAGACTCATACACCTCACCTCCTGCACCTCACCTCTTTGTCAATCTCTACACTGGCTCCCTGTTTCCTTTAGAATCCAATTCATTATATTGGTGCTCACATACAAAGCTCTCCATAACCACGCCCCTGCCAACATCTTCTCCCTTAATAGCAGGTACATCCTGTCCCAACCACTTTGCTCAGCCAATGATCTGATGCTATCAGCTCCTCGTACCCGCACCCCCAACTCCCGCCTTCAAGACTTCTCCCGAGCTGCACCCTTTCTATGGAACTCCCTCCCCCACAACATCAGACTCACCAATCTCTCCAGTCCTTCAAGAAGTCTCTGAAAACGCATTACTATAGAGAAGCCTATCAGCTCACTCCATGATCCCCCACTGTCATTTCCTAATCTATCTTCCCATTCGGTCCTCATGCAACCCGCTACTACAAATACCCTATTCATCCTCACCCTTCTCCTCTTAGATTGCAAGCTCTTGTGCAGGGTCCTTCCTCATTCTGTTCCGTGTGTGTAACGTGTATGTACAGTATATTTGTTATTCTGTTTCTCCCATTGTACAGCGCTAAGGAATTTGTTTACGCTTTATAAATACTTGTAACTGTAACTAATTCAACTAAGGCAACAGATTCTGCCCCTTCTTTTGATTTGAGCACGGAAAAAAATTGTTTCAGTTTTGGGGGGGGGTAGGGGCGCTCTGCATTTCTGTGCCTACAGGCTTCTGAGGTGCAAATCCGGCCCTGACTGCTAGGTGGTCTCAGCATACATCTGTCTCTGCATCGACTCCGGACACTCACAGCACTGCTCTGGGCTACGTCTATTTCGGATACTGCTTCACAAACTTGCTGTAACGTTGGGAGCTTCCAGCCCTACCTGTGTGCTTGAGGGCAGCATGTCTGATGCTGCTCGCTGACCAATGCCCGGTTTAAATGGAGACAGACAGGGAGGTGGTTGCATGAGGCGCGGCTTGAGTGGGGGGCGTGGTCTGGTGTAGGTCTTTAAAAACCCTCAGTGTATTCTCAGCAGTTGCCAGATCGTGGTTATCCATACCTGAGCTCCTTGTACCTGACTGCTATATTGAATTAACCAGTTATTGACCTCTGCTTGTTTCTGACTATACTGCCTTCTGTTGTCCTAGACCATTTTCTTGTACTACGCCACTGCTCTGATATCGACCCGGCTATTCCATTTGACCATTCTGGACTCTGTATTCCTGATTCTGGCTCAGCTGACTACTCCCCGTGTTGTTAACCCTTTCTGTCTAGCTAGTTTACCTGGCCAATTCTAAGGACCAGACAGTTAGAGATCTTTCACGGCTACTCTGTTGGTAGCTTCTGGGCTCTGTGGAGTGTGGGGCGTTAAGTACTGCGTGGTGGGATCTGGGAATCGTGACATTACGATCTGGCCACTATGGGTCCCGCAGACTTAACACAGCACTTGGCTAACTTTGTATCCAGACAGGATGAGCAGGATCATAGGATGGATCAGTTTGCTATTGCCTTACAAACTATCCTGACTCGTACTGCTCACCTGGAACCAGCTGGGGTTGCACCCCCGCTTGATATACCTGTGTCCCCTGTCATTCAGACATCCCAGGTACACATGACCGCTCCTATGAGGTTTGACGGTACTCCCTCAGAGTGACGGGGATTTTTGGTCCATGTGGATATTCATTTTAAATTAAATCCACAGATGTTTTTCTCTGACATTGCCAAAGTGGGGTTCATTATTAATCATCTGTCCGGCAGAGTATTGACATGGGCGACTCCGTTATGGGAGGCAGAGAAGCCTATCATACGGGATTATAAAGAATTCATAGCCGAGTTACAACGTACATTTAATCCTACCAGAAAGGCCACGGTAGCTGGCAAATCCTTGTTCCGCATACGTCAAGGAACAGGACTGTTTCTGATTATGCCATAGAATTTAAAACCTTGATCTCTGATGTGAACTGGACAAATGAGACACTGGTTCTGGCTTTTATGGAGGGGTTATCAGAGTCATTGATGCATGAATTGGCTCCACGTAAACTACCTGAGGTATTGTGTGAACTCATTGATTATTGTATAGATCTGGATAATCAGATAAGGGACAGAAGGACTCCAAGAGAAAAACCCAAGAGACCGTTACCTAGGTTGGCCCCTGTCTTTCAGGCACCACCAAGAGAGTTATCTCCTCCCTCTGAGCCTATGCAACTAGGCCGTACTAGACTTACAGAGGAAGAGAGAACAAGGCGTTTTCGTGAGGGATTGTGCCTGTATTGTGGTTTGGGGGGACATGTACGATTTCAATGTCCTACTCGTCCTAAGATGCATGATAAGCCGGAAAACTACCGCACCTAAGGCAGCTGAGGAGACAGGCCTTGGGTGTGACGTGCATGTCTCCTGTCAAAGACACTAAACTTATGTTACCAGTATCCTTGGCTTGGGAGACCAAGACCACACATACTACCGCTTTTTTGGATTCTGGGGCTGCTGGCAACTTTATCGATGTTAATTACGCTTCTTCCATTTCTCTACCTCTGGTTGCAAGAGAGACACCCTTAGCCGTCGAAGCCATAGACGGCAGACCGTTATCCTGCCCTAGGATTACTCACGATACGGTTACAGTGGTTCTTACCACTGGTCTCTTGCATAAAGAAGAAATCATATTTCAGGTTATCCATTCACCTTCCAATCCTGTTGTACTTGGTTTCCTTTGGTTGGTGGAACATAATCCTGTTATTGATTGGGCTAAGGGAGAGATACTGTCTTGGAGTCCTGCTTGTTTTGAGACTTGTTTAATACCCATTCAGCATGTCGGTGCCCTGAACACACCCACAGCTCCTTCATTGTCTACAGAGGTTCCTGACCAATATGCCGACCTCAGGGCTGTATTTGATAAAAGAGAGGCAGAGAAACTGCCTCCACATAGACCATATGATTGTGCCATAGATATTCATCCTGGTACCATGCCTCTTCGAGGCAAAGTATATCCTCTTTCCATAAAGGAGAACCAAATTATGAAGGAGTACATAAAGGAGAATTTGGAGAGAGGTTTTATCCGACGTTCCTCTTCTCCAGCAGGGGCTGGGTTCTTTTTTGTGTCTGAAAAAGAGGGAGATTTACGCCCGTGTATCGATTATAGGGGGCTTAACAAGATCACCATTAAGAACGTGTACCCTATCCCTCTCATATCAGAACTGTTCGACAGGTTAAAGGGGTCAGCAGTATACACAAAACTTGATTTAAGAGGAGCTTACAATCTGATACGTATAAAGGAGGGGCATGAGTGGAGAACAGCATTTAACACCAGGAGTGGGCATTATGAATACTTGGTCATGCCTTTCGGTCTTTGTAATGCTCCAGCGGTATTCCAGGATTTTATTAATGATGTGCTCAGAGATTTCTTACAAACCTTTGTTATAGTATACTTAGACGATATATTGATTTACTCTCCCGATCTGAAAACCCACCATGCACATGTCAGACAGGTATTAGCAAAATACTGGACAATGGTCTTTATTGCAAACTAGAGAAGTGTTTATTCGACATTACTACTGTGAAATTTCTTGGGTATATTATCACTCCAGAAGGTTTTGAGATGGATCATTCTAAACTCACGGACATCTCAGAATGGCCTCTCCCTCAAGGCCATACAGAGGTTTCTGGGGTTTTCCAACTATTATAGGAGATTTATCAAGAATTATTCCGCTGTAGCCTCCCCTATCATTAATATGACACGTAAAGGTCTGAAGAACCAGATCTGGTCTTCTCAATCCAAACAAGCATTCGAAGCCCTCAAACAAGCTTTCACTTCCGCTCCCGTGTTACGGCATCCTGATCCCAGGATTCCGTTTGTTCTTGAGGTTGATGCTTCCGAGATAGGCATTGGGGCTGTCCTGTCTCAAAGAGAGTCTCCAGGAAAACCTCTACATCCTTGTGGGTTCTTTTCAAGAAAATTATCACCAGCAGAATGCAATTATGATATCGGTAACAGAGAATTGCTTGCTATTGTGTCTGCCCTATCAGAGTGGAGACATTTGTTGGAAGGTACACTTGACCCTTTATTGATAATTACTGATCATAAGAACCTTACGTACATCGGGGATGCTAAACGTTTGAACGCGAGACAGGCCAGGTGGTCATTGCTACTGTCTCGGTTTAATTTTGTATTGACTTACAGACCAGGTGACCGCAATGTAAAGGCTGATGCCTTATCTCGTTAATATGACCCGTATGAATCTAATACACAAGACCACAATCCTATAGTTCCCCTGAACGTATTGTGGCTTCCACAGTCTTGTCTGTCTCCTCGCCTTTCCTGGAACGCCTCCAGGCAGTTCAAGTAGGGGCTCCACCTGACAAGCCTCCAGATATGTTGTTTGTACCTGAAAAGGAAAGACAAGAATTACTCATAATGTTTCATGATTCTAAACCAGCAGGTCATCCTGGTATTACTAAGACTCTTACCAGTATCTCCAGACAGTTCTGGTGGCCCACCATGCGACAGGACGTACGTCTGTTTGTTTTGGCTTGTCAAGTCTGTGCCAGAAGCAAAACCAGTAAATCCTTGCCTGTCGGTCTATTGCAGCCTTTACCCTTGCCTAAGAGGCCTTGGTCTCATCTATCTATGGATTTTATTGTGGACTTGCCGAAGTCCAAGGGTCATACTGTGGTTCTGACAGTTGTAGACCGCTTCTCCAAAAATGGCTCATTTTGTCCCTCTACCGAAGCTTCCTACAGCCAAAGAACTGGCGGTTGTATTTGCTAGAGAGATTGTACGAATACATGGGGTTCCATCTGAAATAGTCTCTGACAGAGGAGCCCAGTTCATCTCTCGTTTCTGGAGGGTTTTCTGTGCAGAGATGGGGGTGCGATTGGCCTTCTCTTCAGCATATCATCCACAAACTAATGGGGCAGCAGAGAGGGCAAATCAGGGTCTCGAGCAGTACATACGTTGCTTTACCACACAACAACAAGACAATTGGTCGGAGTTGTTGCCCTGGGCTGAGTATGCACGTAATAACGCCGTTAACGAGACCACTGGCCACTCTCCTTTTTCTGCCATCTATGGTTTTTTCCCTCCGGCTCTACCGCTTCAGTTTACTGAACAGGCCATTCCGGCTCTCGATGACCATCTCACTCAACTGCAAGAGATGTGGAGACAGATTCAAGAAAATATGGAGCGCAATGTTGCTGTCCAGAAACGCAAGGCTGACAGGCATAGGTTACAAGCTCCCTCCTATAATGTGGGGGATAGAGTTTGGTTGTCCACTAGGAACGTGAAGTTGCGGGTGCCTTCTATGAAAATGGCACCTCGGTTTATGGGTCCATATAAGATCATTCACCGCATTAATCCTGTGGTTTATGCTCTTGCCCTTCCTAAACATCTTCGCATGCACAACGTCTTCCACACCTCCCTACTGAAGCCTTTGTTGTGTAACAGGTACACGCGGGTCGTTCCTCCTCCTCCACCTATTCAGGTTGATGGTGAATCTGAGTATGAGGTTAGGAGGGTTTTGGATTCTAGGCTGTGCAGGGGCGCTCTGCAGTACTTGGTCGATTGGCTGGGTTATGGTCCAGAAGACCGGTCCTGGATTCCAGCTTCCGACATGTCTGCTTCTAGGTTGGTCAGGGCGTTCCATGCCTCACACCCCGATCGCCCTGGTGGTCATCCTGCCGCTCGTCCTGTTGGTCGTCCGGTGGCCTCCCGTGGAGAGGGGGGTACTGTAACGTTGGGAGCTTCCAGCCCTACCTGTGTGCTTGAGGGCAGCATGTCTGATGCTGCTCGCTGACCAATGCCCGGTTTAAATGGAGACAGACAGGGAGGTGGTTGCATGAGGCGCGGCTTGAGTGGGGTGCGTGGTCTGGTGTAGGTCTTTAAAAACCCTCAGTGTATTCTCAGCAGTTGCCAGATCGTGGTTATCCATACCTGAGCTCCTTGTACCTGACTGCTATATTGAATTAACCCGTTATTGACCTCTGCTTGTTTCTGACTATTCTGCCTTCTGTTGCCCTAGACCATTTTCTTGTACTACGCCACTGCTCTGATATCGACCCAGCTATTCCATTTGACCATTCTGGATTCTGTATTCCTGATTCTGGCTCAGCTGACTACTCCCCGTGTTGTTAACCCTTTCTGTCTAGCTAGTTTACCTGGCCAATTCTAAGGACCAGACAGTTAGAGATCTTTCACGGCTACTCTGTTGGTAGCTTCTGAGCTCTGTGGAGTGTGGGACGTTAAGTACTGTGTGGTAGGATCTGGGAATCGTGACACTTGCTGCATCCCGGCCAGCTTCTCATCTGCCAGGCCTGCTTTGGTCACTGCGGCCGGGCCTTACACACAGCAGGTTCTGCAGCATCTGTCTCACCAGACGCATGCCTCCTTGTGCTCTCCCGAGCCAGATCCCTCATGTGGCAGACTAGATCTGTATTTCTATCTATATAAGGGTCTGCCTGTATATACTGTATGTGTCTATCTCCCCCATAAAGAGTTATCTCCTCCATATAGAGTATATTCATATTTTGTGTCTGGCCATTTGGTAAGTGTATCCCTGTGTCCACAGCTGAAATGTAATCAAAATGTTTAGCTTTCTCCCTTGGGGGGAGGATATAACACGTAGCTGTAAAAAGGGAATTTCTTTGTACACTAACATAGAAAATCACACCTTGGCAGCCAGGTCGGCACCAAGAGATGGGGACACCATCTTCAAAGACAGGAAGCACATCCTTGATCTCTAAGGGGGGTCTGGAGGGAAGAGGGACGCCTTTAGGCAATTAAAGATTAATTAACAAGCTTACTGAGCACGAGTGAGAATTGCACTCTGGGAAATGGAGTCCAGGACACTGGGCCATTGGTGGGTGGGGGGCTGGAAAGATCAGGAAGTGTATAAATTCGAACACTGGCCATGTGCTTTTGGCTGATCACTTGGGGTACCTTCTAAAGAGGACTGATCGGTCCATGTTCCTATCTCTAGACTCCAGGAGGCCATGGCTGCTAGCTTAATGAATAGCTCTTCGTAAGTAACGCTCTATGGTTAACCCTTTTTTCTTTCGTTTGCTGTGTAGTGTGTAATTAATTGATTTATTCTAGTTATAATTTTTTATGTAACAAAGCACTGTGATTTTTCTATCATAAATAAACAGAAAAGTATTTAAGTTCTGACTCTGGCTGATGAAATCCACGCTAACTAAGAGATTGGGGGAATTATTATTTGCTTTAAGCTCGGTTATATATAAGAAATTGCGTGTTGCGGTCGTCAGGAAACAGCAGGGAATTGTGGGATCCGTAGTCACTGTCCGAGTCTAGGATAGTGCGGCTGCTAAGCCCTGCGTCTCCTGTTGCGACGCGCGTAGTGTCCGTGAGGACTGGTGGCAGCGTTACTAATAGAATAAGAAAGTGAGCTCCGGGATTGTGAGAGACATAGGTCGTACGCGCTTCAGGAGAAGATTTGTACAGCGTTGCAATCCTGGGATCAGTATATCGCGCTCTACGTGCCCGTTGTGAGAGAAAGTGTGGCCGGGGCGGGTAGATAAGTGCGTGTAATTATCTGGGTCTAGGATAGATAGTGCGCGGTTTAACCCGGCGTCTTTGAGCAGCAGCGCCGGTAGTGGGTCGTGACAACTGGTGGCAAGCGGTGGGATATCAGGTTAGTTATGGATCTGTGAAGCAACATAGATCCAGATACTAAAGAAATTGGTTTTCCAATTTCCAGAGCAGAACTCAGTGCATTTATTAGAATTTACACAATACACAGCAGTTCCCTTCCCCTTCTTTGTTTTTCTTTTCTATCTTTTATTTGGCTGGAGTGAGAATGTCGCAGCAATCATCAAAAAAGACCTTGGAACAATTATGTCGAGACAGAAATATTTCGACGAAGGATAAAAAGAAAGAGGAACTTTTGCAAGCTCTCGAGGATTATGAGGTGAGGCAAGCAGTCCAGGACGCAGCAGAGCAGGGTACCACGCTTGACCCAGCCGAAGGAAGCGCAAGTCCAGTGGAAAGAACAGTGTCAAGTGCTTCGCCCAAGGGTGATACTGCCCTGGATGTTTACTTGCAGACTGTTTTAAAACATGTGGACTCTGCGGACTCGCAGACGCAGCTTCAGCTCATCCTGCAATACCAAGAGCGAGAGGAGCGCAGAGCTGAGGCTGAATGCGAAACTGCGGAGCGCAGGGCTGAACGCGAAGCTGCGGAGCGCAGAGCCGAGCAAGAGGCGGCAGCGCGCCAAGCGGACCGAGAAGCTGCGGAGCACAGGGCTGTGGGTGAGCGAGAAGTGGCGGAGCGCAGGGCTGTGGGTGAGCGAGAAGCAGCGGAGCGCCAAGCCGAATGGGCACATCAGCTCGCTCTGGCACAGGCAGGCAGAACGCCATTATCTCCTGCCCTGCGGGTGCTGCAGAACTCTCTACTCCCAGACCTCGTGCCGAGAACTTTCCCACTCTTGACAAAAATGGGGACTTGGATGTGTTCCTGCGAAGTTTTGAAAAGACTTGTCGACAGTACCAGCTGCCCAAGGAGCAATGGGCCAGGTACCTCACTCCTGGACTAAAAGGTCCAGCGCTTGAAGCCTTTGCTGAGTTACCAGCTGAGAGCAACCAGGACTATGAGGCGATTAAAGCCGCGCTGCAGAGACGTTATAACCTCACACCAGAGGTATATCGCAAAAAGTTCAGGTCCTTGCAGAAGCGGGCCGCGGAGAGCTACTCTGCAGTTGTGAGCCACCTGACCACCCTATTTCGACAATGGGTCAGGGGGCTGAAGATTGACACCTTGGAAGCCCTGGAAGACCTGTTAATCAAAGAGCAGTTCGTGCAGCTGTGCCCACCTGAGATCCAGGAATGGCTTCTGGATCGCAAACCCGAGACGGCCCTGGAAGCTGGTGAGCTGGCCGATTTCCATGCGGCCAACAGAGCGTCTGTGGACCAGAGCAGAGGTTCCCCCAAAGGATCATCAGGATGGAAGCCCAACTCAGCACGACCCCCTGACATCACGGCGGCAGCGCCCCCCTCTGTGCCAGTCTCTGCTGGGGAGGGGGGAGCGAATCCTTCTTCACCTGGAAGAAGTGTGCGCCGTCGCTGTTTAATTTGTGACAGTGCCAATCATCTCCTGGCAGCGTGCCCGCAGAGGAAGAAACCTGCATCCACAG
The DNA here is from genome assembly GCA_009667805.1 of Leptobrachium leishanense. Taxonomy (NCBI): domain Eukaryota; kingdom Metazoa; phylum Chordata; class Amphibia; order Anura; family Megophryidae; genus Leptobrachium; species Leptobrachium leishanense. The sequence continues at coordinate 437,430,365 of CM019064.1, forward strand.
CTGGGGGAGGATACCCCTCAACATCACCCTCTGTCCTGTTTGTGACCAGATCAGAGGGCAGTGCCAACGTGAACCAGCAAGCAGTCATTGTCGGGACTCAGGTATCTGTGGGTTTGAGAGATACAGCGGCTGAAGTAACTTTGGTGCATCCAGGGTTAGTCAGCCCTACAGACTTTATTCCTGGCAGGACTCTAGCAGTAAAGGGCTTTGGTGGGGTCCGTCCTGCGGTGCCAATGGCCCGGGTTTATCTGGACTGGGTGGGAGCGGGGAGAGGTCTGTGGGAGGTGGGAGTGTCTGAAAATATTCCTACAGATGTGTTGCTGGGCACGGATTTGGGTAAATTGGTGTGACAATATGTGCTGGAAAGGGATGCTGGGGATTTACCCAGGCCCACTAGTGGCTCTACAGTGGGGAGGGCTGTGTGTGGGGGTGCACAACAGGATTCCTGGACGGGAGGGCAGGGGATGGCAGTGAGTCAGTCTGCGCCTGCGCCAGGTGTGCCTGAGGTGTTGTGTGGTAGCATGAGGGGGCAGTGTGACTGGGAAGAAAGGCAGGGGGTGAGTGAATGCCCACCTGCACCCGAGTCAGCTGGTTCCCCCGGACCCCATGGGTGGGGAGGCCGCGGTGCCCATGGTGGAAGTGGATACCTGCTGGCGGTCGGCAGGGAGTAGGGCAAAAGGCCCGTCTCTGCCATGTGATGGTGTGGATCAGAATGCCTGGGAAGGGTGGCAGGATACTGTGGTGTGCCTGCCTAGACCAGACTCAGGTTTGTCTGTGACGCCATATGGTTGGGAGCAAGGGCAAGGGATGACTGCGGGTCTGCTTGCGCCTAAACCAATCAGGACTCTAGTGCCCCGTGAGAATGGTGTGGATCAGAATGCCTGGGAGGGGTGGCAGGATACTGTGGTGTGCCTTCCTAGACCAGACTCAGGTGTGTCTGTGACGCCACACTGTTCGGAGGGAGAACAAAGGACCAAAGCAGGTTCCTTTAGGGCTGAACCAACTGGATCGGTGGTGCTGGAGGGAAGGTGTGGGCATCGGAAGGCCTGGGATGAGCAGGATACTGTGGTGTGCCAGCCTGTGTCACGGGTGTCTGAGACTGTGCGTGGCGCAGAGGGCACACTGGGTGGTTGGGAGGAGAGGCCTAGGGTGGCAGAGGGTTATTCAGGGCCTGAACCATCCAGGTTGGCGGTGCCAGGTGAAAGGAGTGGAGGGCAGAAGATCCTGGATGGGCAGGATACTGTGCTATGCCAGTCTGTGTCACATGTGTCGGAGTGTGCGGGGGGCACCGAACGCATGCTATGTGGTCAGGAGGAAGGGCCTGGGGTGGACGAGTGTTGCCCTGGGGGAAAGCCAACCAGATTCCCAGTACCATAGGGAACTGGTACTGTGCAACCTCCCTGTGGAGGAGGGTGGCATACAGCTGTATGCTCATCGATTACGAAGCAAGGCGTGCTTGATAAACGGTGTGATAAAGTGTGGAAACGGTGTGCAATGGGGGGCGAGGTGAGCGTGGAGAATCTTGTGCCCCATCTGTATGGTTCCCCAAATTCTGAATGTGCGGGGACAGTGAGAGACGGGGAGGCAGCGGGTCCTGGTGGGGCTCCTGGGACCTCCCAGTTATCTGCCCAGAGCCAGGTATGATACCTGACTCCGTTGGCAGATGCAGGGGGGATGTTTACTGGGGAGCGGGGCGCTTCACCCTGTTTCTCCATACCCCCTGCTGTAAGAAAGGCTCCAGAGCCAGCTACGGGTTACGAGGATTCTGCTGCCTGTAAGACTGAGGTGCGAGCTGAGAGTGAGCCACACGTGCTGCACCTGGAGGGGCTGCAGAAGCACAGGGGCTTCCCCGAGTCTGTGCCATGTTGCGAGTGCAGTATGAGTGACCCCCTCCCCCCGGTTTGGGAGAGGTGGGGAAGAATGGTGGAGTCGCCAAAGGCCTGCATGGGGCAACGTGTGATGCGGTTGCGAGAGGGAATGTACGCTTTAATGGGCTAAGTGCACGGACACCTGTGCATCCCCCACTCCGTCATAGCGCCGGTGACTGGTGCAGGTGCCAGATGCCCGTTGGCAAGCCCGTGTTAAGACACACGTGAGAGGCATGTTAGTTAGCCTCCCTTTCTGCGTCTTCCTTTGTATGGGAGATGTGGCAGACTAGATCTGTATTTCTATCTATATAAGGGTCTGCCTGTATATATGTGTCTATCTCCTCCATATAGAGTTATCTCCTCCATATAGAGTATATTCATATTTGTGTCTGGCCATTTGGTAAGTGTATCCCTGTGTCCACAGCTGAAATGTAATCAAAATGTTTAGCTTTCTCCCTTGGGGGGAGGATATAACATGTAGCTGTAAAAAGGGAATTTCTTTGTACACTAACATAGAAAATCACACCTTGGCAGCCAGGTCGGCACCAAGAGATGGGGACACCATCTTCAAAGACAGGAAGCACATCCTTGATCTCTAAGGGTGTGTCTGGAGGGAAGAGGGATGCCTTTAGGCAATTAAAGATTAATTGACAAGCTTACTGAGCACGAGCGAGAATTGCACTCTGGGAAATGGAGTCCAGGACACTGGGCCATTGGTGGGTGGGGGCTGGAAAGGTCAGGAAGTGTATAAATTCGAACACTGGCCATGTGCTTTTGGCTGATCACTTGGGGTACCTTCTAAAGAGGACTGATCGGTCCATGTTCCTATCTCTAGACTCCAGGAGGCCATGGCTGCTAGCTTAATGAATAGCTCTTCGTAAGTAACGCTCTATGGTTAACCCTTTTTTCTTTCGTTTGCTGTGTAGTGTGTAATTAATTGATTTATTCTAGTTATAATTTTTTATGTAACAAAGCATTGTGATTTTTCTATCATAAATAAACAGAAAAGTATTTAAGTTCTGACTCTGGCTGATGAAATCCACGCTAACTAAGAGATTGGGGGAATTGTTATTTGCTTTAAGCTCGGTTATATATAAGAAATTGCGTGTTGCGGTCGTCAGGAAACAGCAGGGAATTGTGGGATCCGTAGTCACTGTCCGAGTCTAGGATAGTGCGGCTCCTAAGCCCTGCGTCTCCTGTTGCGACGCGCATAGTGTCCGTGAGGACTGGTGGCAGCGTTACTAATAGAATAAGAAAGTGAGCTCCGGGATTGTGAGAGACATAGGTCGTACGTGCTTCAGGAGAAGACTTGTACAGCGTTGCAATCCTGGGATCAGTATATTGCGCTCTACGTGCCTGTTGTGAGAGAAAGTGTGGCGGGACGGGTAGATAAGTGCGCGTAATTATCTGGGTCAAGGATAGATAGATAGTGCGTGGTTTAACCCGGCGTCTTTGCGCAGCAGCGCACGTAGTGGGTCGTGACACCTCATACACCCTCTTATTGGCCACACAAGTCACATGCACATAGCTCCCCTCATTGGCTGCATAGGTCACATGCCCAGGCCTTTTGTCAGCCCTGAATTCTGGGGCACAGTTAAGAGTCTCCCTCGCATTAGGAGAAATAGTCCCGCAGTTCTTTAGTGCCAGGAAAATACAATAGGCTACACACAAAAACATTTGGAAAAAAAACCCATAAAGTTTTAACCTTTGTGCGGCTCATACTGTAAAACTTTGGGGGAAAACTCTAGAAGTTATTGGTGTACTCAAGGGTTAAAATGGGAGGGGGAAACAGAGGTTAAACATTCACCCATCCTAAACCCCTCTCATTGTAACCCTTTAGTTACTGTTAAAACACACCTTGTATTAAACGTTAGGCTGTGACAGGCTCCCGGCTTGCAGGACGCTTAGGCTTGTGACTGTTATCAGCTCTTGGGGTCCATAGATTTCCATGGAGCTCAGCTTGACTCTGCATGAGCTCTGCTCAAGCTCTCAGGAGTTGGTTCCGCAGGAAGCACAGAGGAGCAAGTGAAACTATTTGTTCTCAGGCTATTAAGAACACCCGCCTGTTAATGTGCTGTTGGTCGGACCAACCTGCCAGGTTGACAGTATTCTCAAACTGTACTCTATCGTCATCCAACCAGCCATTCACTACCCACAGGCTGCTTGGCAAGGACTAATACCCGACTAATGGCTATCTTTACCCAGTATCACTCTGTATTGCTAGATCCTAGTCCCACTGTAGCATCAACATGGCTTGACGAAGCTCAGCTTAGCACGGGCATATACCAAGAAGGCAATGCCAGGATTTATCAGGTTCAAATTGTGCAAGAGTGGTTCAGGAAGCATGAGACATCATTGTCACACATGGATTGGCCACCGCACAGTTCAGACCTTAACCCCATTGAGGTTAATCTTTGGGATAATGTGCTGGAGAAGACTTTACGCAGCGCTGCGACTCTCCCATCATCAATACAAGATCTTGGCCACAAATTAATGCGACTCTGGACGCAAATAAATGCTGTGACATTGTACCAGCTTATAGAAACGATGCTGCGGCGAATGCGTGTTGTAATCACACAAAAAGGTGATACGACCAAATATTACAGCGTGTGAATAGATTTTTTTGGCTGGGTAGTGTATTAATTAATTATACAAATGATACTAGGGCTGAAACAACTAATCGATTAATCGACAACTAATCGATGATTAAAATTGTTGTTAACTATTTCCATTATCGATTAATCGGTGTCGATTAATTGTCCTGTGTACAGCACACACTGTTTAGAGTCAGATGGAGTTAAACGTGAATAACCTCAGCTTCAGAGCTGATTGGAGAAGATGTGCCGCTGCTTTAGGGTGGTGTCAGATGAGCGCGCTATGTGCGCCCGTACTGATGTGCCTACCGGCGTCCATCGCAGCATTGGGATGCTGCAACGGGGCCGGTCACACGCTTGTGCGCGCGCACGAAATGCGCACGCAACAAGCGTCTGTTATCCAAGCCTCCCCGTCGATGCACTACGACGCGCTTTGCAGCACTGAGTGCGCTCAGCGAGGTGACCAAACGGGCATCGAGTGGAAGGAACGTCCACTCTCACGGACGTTCCTTCTGCTCTCCAAAGACGCTCGTCTGACACTAGCCTTACTCTGTATGATTTAGTTCTAGGGTTATATAAGACACAACCAGTTTGTTTTTATTCTGTTTACCACAGTAGCAGAACTATAACACAAACAATAGGATTCTGCCACTGGGTGAAGGAGCTGTATGTTTGTGCTTTATCCTTACTTGAAGCTGGAGTCCTGTGCCACCACCCCACCATCCCTGCTGCACCCTCTTTGGTCAGGAACTGCCATTCCCTCCCTTTGGTCTGGTCCCTTTCCCAAACTCACTCCCACACTCAGATCCGGTCTTTTGCTCAAACCCACTCCCTCTCACACTCAGGTCAAGTCACTTGAGCAAAGTCACTCTCTTCCATCTCCAGTCCCTCCTCCCACTCCGTTTGTTCATGAAATTATTTAAAAGGGACGCTCTACGCACCCTGACCACTTTAGCTTATTAACCTCGATTTCATGCTGACATCATCTATGACCAAGTGCTTGTAGCTGCATTCATTTGAGTAAGCAAACATGGGCTTAAGCTGCGCGTGCAGCATCAACCCATCACTAACCAAGCGCTCGGATACCTTGTGTAAAAAGTATACAAGATACGTAATTTGCGTATGTACGTACAAAAGTTACGTATACTACGCAAATTGCTTATGAAAAAAGGGGGATGGGTTGTGGTTATTTATTTACATAAAATTCCTTTTAAGTAAACAATTTTTTTCTTTTTATCCGATGAATCAATTAATCGGCCAACTAATCGATTATGAGAATAATCGTTAGTTGCAACCCTAATTATGATACTATTGTATGTAACAAAATCACATGAGAACGACTCTCAATTTATTTGCATAAAGCGTATTTTTAAAATGCATGTTTATTGCGTGGCCAGTATAATGCACTTATTAATGGAGGTGGGGAGCGCTACTTCCTATAACTTAAATAAAGTAAAAATAACATAATTTTACCTGCAGATAATTAACGTGCATGTACCTAATTACTTCTGCATTATGGGAATTGTCCATGCATAAATTGTACGTCGCTGGTTAGGACAGGGTGTTTCATCTGGGAGATAAAAATATTATTAACATGAGGAATTGTACGTTTAACTCTAACGCTGCCAGTCAGTGGAAAGAGCCTTAACGTGGCTGGGTGTTTGCTGGCACTATGGGCTACGCAGGGTTAATAACAGGAAGACTTCAGGGAGACAGAAGGCAATAAATACTCTGATCTGAGTTCAGGTAAGAAAGCTGCAGAGAGCATCCTGACGGGTCCATGAGCATCGCAGGGACAGGCAGAACCTGACTCCGCAACTCTGGGTATGGATTTTTATTTTCTGGCTGATTAATTAGCTTTAATCATGGGTAAATGTAGGACTGCAGTCACAGTTACGTGTATTTATAGAGCGCCAACAAGTTCCATAGCGCTGTACTAATGGCCGGACACAACAACAAACATACATAAAGTTAGACACACGTTGAAGAGTGGGAGAGAGGACATAAAATAAATGCCATTCCGCTATTAAGAGGCAATAAAAATAATAATAGTAACAGTGACTCCTGCTTCATTCATAATATTAAACATTATTTGAAGAAGCTCGTCGTGTCTATGCTTTAGGTGCACGTTTGTCGTTCGAGCTGAGAGCAGGTACACAGCCTGACGCCCCCACAGTGCGAGACCCCCTTTATATTATCAGATTTTATCAGAAAGAAGGATTTAAATAAAGCAGATTCACAGGAATAAGAAATCTTACACACATTGGGGGTTATTCAGAGAGAGGTGAAAACCAGGAGAATGACTGGAGAAGTGAAAATTCTAGGTCAAAATAGCTGATTTGGAAAGTGAGATAAATGGGAGAATTTTTCTGGTTTGGCTATTTTGACCTACAGGGTTATTCGAAGAGATCCGAATTGTGGCCGAAAGGTAACCGAACAGTGAAATCCAGCATACAGTTACATTTCCTGGCCATTCGGCTATCCAGAGAGCAGGCAATTCGCCAAATGTTGGTGAATTGCCTGCACATAGGATGCTGAATTGTCCTGCTGTTCAGTGTTTTCATTCAACAGGTTTATTCAGGCGAATCCCATAGACTTCAATGTATAATCTAACAATTGTGATGTCACCACTGAGGATTAAAATATACTTAAAAACGTATTTTATCGCAAATCCCCTTCGGCGTTTCTTCCTCTTAACGCCACATACAGAGTTATCAATCCAAAATTGGGGGATGTACGATCTATAAGACAAAATAACATCTCATGGTGCAGAGGGTAGCAAATTTCTATATTAAAAGGCCCCCGCTATCATGGCACTCACAAAATTAAGAATAATTGTAGGCATATAGTATTGCTTGTTACCGCTCCCAGAGGAAGATCTTTGTTTGGTTCGCCCGCCGCTTCAATATTTATTTATTTATTTATTTATTTATTTTTGAGAAAGGATTTTACCAGTAAGGATACATTGAGATTTCTCTCAATATTAAAAATATTCCCGTTCTAATTCAATATCTAATAAACCGTTGGTTATGATATTCTGCAGTAAAAAGTCTCTTTTATTTATAGATTTTTTAGGATCTTTTAAGCATTTTTTGGGATTTTTTTGCGAAATAAAATTATGGGGGTTTTTTTTAAATAATTTTTTTCTTTTTTCTGTAGCAGCCCTTTTTATTATCATTCATTGGATCTTATATGTAAATTTCAGACATTTTCGCTCAGTAGTTTCTTTGTAAACAGCGTTTCACTTTTCAAGCGTACTGGGTTTTTTTTTTCACTTCATTCGTCTGCGGTGTCGGCTTTTTCCATCTCTGCGCTGTGATCGGCAGCTGCTCGGATTTCTCCGGCGTATTTGGCGGGGTTAATCCAGCTGTTTTGTGGGTTTTAGTGAGTGTTCGGCGGGTTTAGCAGTGAGTGTTCGGCGGGTTTAGCAGTGAATGTTCGGCGGGTTGGCGGTGAGTGTTCGGCGGGTTTGCGGCGACTTTCCTTGCACTTCGGGGACCCTGTGGTGCTTGCTGAATACAACGCAGGGTCGCCGAAATAGGATTGCCGAATTGAAGCGAACGAAAAGTCACCGAACGTACAACGACTTTTCGATTCTCTTTAGAATAACACTGATAGAATTTTCACTTCTCCAAAAGTTCTCCTGGTTTTCACCTCTCTGAATAACTCTGAGCCATGTGGAAATACATTCACTTTAATATGTTCTTTTCTCCCCGAATGTCTCTGAGTAAATAACCCTAAAATATACGATAAATTATACCAGTTTTTACAGTGTTATTCAGAGAGAGCCAAACTGGCTACGACATTGCACCGAACTGTGAATTTCCCCATACAATCCAATTTTGTGGCCATTTGGCTATTTAAAAGCTGGCAATTTGCCACATATTGACGAATTGCCAGCGAAATACAGTGCCTGTTCGACGGCAGGGAAATCCTCCATAGAGAAGCAATGATTAATCTATTCAGAGACACGAACAGCAGAGAAATGCCCTGCTGTTCGGTGGTTTCATTCAGCAGGTTTAAGGCCCTGTTCACACTGTGCGATTTATCACGCGGATTTTGCCGCGACGTCGCGGCAAAATCCGCACGATGTCGCACTATGCAGCTTCTCCAATGCATTTCAATGGAGCTGTTCACATCTTGCCGCGCGACGTCGCATGTCGCGCGCCGCAGAAGCATGTCACTGGTACATGACCCCTTTTTTGCGATTTGCTATCTGCGATTTTGCGATTTGTATTGGTGGTGCTTTGCAAAAATCGCAGAAAACAGCGATGTCGCGCGACGTTGCGCAACATTATCGCACCATGTTGCGAATATGAAAATCGCGCGGAAAGTCGCGCAACTTTCAAATCGCACAGTGTGAACGGGGCCTAATCAGGCGAATCCCAATGGTTTTTGATGTTAAAAATACTCCTGTTTTCATCCAATATCTATTAAATCGTTTATTCTTTTAATTTGCAGCAAAAAGTCTCTTTATTTATTTAGAATTTTTCAGGATTTTTATTTTAATTCCGTTCTTTTTTTTCCCGGAACACACCTTTTTATTATTATTCATAGGACCTTATATGGTAATTCTAGACATTTTTGTCCAATAGTTTTTTTACAAACAGCGTTTGAAATTTTTTGAGTTTCAATCGTTTTATTTTTTGTCTTTACCCTGTTTGTCGGCTTGTTGGCTTTTTCTGACAGCTGGTCGGCACTGTGTTTGGCGGATCGACAGCTATTTTCGTACTTGTTCGCGGCTTTTGCATCAGATCTTCAGTGATTTTTTTCTGCAATTTTCCAGACCATATCTGGCGTCTTTTCCCTGCACTTCGGGGGACCCTGTGGTGAATGCTGAATTTGATTCCCCGAAGTTCAGGGTGCTCTTTGAATAACCCCTATACTAGATAATGGTAGCGATTTACAGATACAGAAATAGACCGACAGATATGAGATAGATATATAGATGGATGGATAGATCAATAGAAATGGATAATAGATAGATATGGATAATAGTGAGGTAGATAGAACTCTGAGTGTACAAAATTTCAGTGTAAAAAAAATTATTTTTACTGCTGCAGCATTTTCTTTCTTTATTTTTATTATTTATTTATTTTTATTTGTATTTAGCTCAAATGTTGGGTGCATTTTCTGACATTAAGGGAATAAGGCAAGCACCTTGTGTATGTAGCAGAATCAGCTTTCCAGCCTCAACCAGAGCTTGGTATGGGCAGTTTGTTTTCTGCCCAGCAGACCTCAATTAGCCAGCAGATCTGATAACAGCTGCGGATCCTGTTTTGAAAATATCCAGTAGAGCCCTCATCAAATTTCAGGACATAACGACAAAGATAATCTTTCTTTTTTTTTATTTTGCCTAGCAACAGTTGAGGAGACAATGACCTTGCTTACTTAAAGGGTATCAACCAGGCACCCGTTAAATTTAAGTTAAGTTTATTCCAAAAAGTAAGGTAGGCCACTGCCCGAATAGATGAGCCACGACTGGGCAAGACATTGATCAGAAGAATACAGTAACACAGTAATGTAGTAAAGGGGGTGCTGGACCCAAGTTGTGGGATATGGTGGGAAGAGGCTCTAAGAGGGTTATTCGGAGAAAGGTGAAAACCAGGAGAACTGGCAGGAGAAGAGATCAATCTAGACCAAATAGGCAATTTGGAAAATGAGCTATATGGGAGAATTTTTCTGGTTTGGCTATTTTGACCTAGAATTTTCACTTCTCCTGCCAATTCTCCTGAGTTTCCCCTTTCTTTGAATAGACCTGTACGAGAGAAAGAAGAAAAAGAAAGGGCTAGATGAAGAAGCTGGGGGAGAATTGGAGGGGCAATGAGAGGGAGGAAAAGACAGAGAAAGAAGAGAGAAAATAAAATAATTAATTCCATTTGGATGGAGCCCTTAAAAAATATCAGGGCATTTTGACTGATATTTTTCTCAAAATATCGGTTTATTCAATTGAAAAAATTATGCTGGTCCGTATAGAAGCTGACCGGGAAGCCAACTAAAACAACATATTTTTGGCCAGGTTCGTATCGGTTTTTGCTACTAAGCACGCCTATAATAAAAATGCAATGTTTTTTAAAAAAAAAAAAAATTTGACTTTTTTTTAGGAATTTGGCTTACTGATATTTATAAATTGAATCTCTGAAGCAGAAATTTTCATTAAAAAGTACAGTTGTGAGTACCAAACCCATAGGTGTCGCTAGAGGGGGGCAAGAGGAGGCAACCCCCGAGGTTATTCCATGTCCTCCGGCGTGCCCCTGAGCTAGTGCAGCATCATTGTTTATTTTATAATTGAAAAGTGAACAATATTACTGTTAGAAAGAAAAAAAAAGTTTATTTATTATTTTATTTTTAATATTACCCAAAAACCTGTTCATGTATAATATCATCGGAAAGGTCATGTTCTGGCCTTTCCAGTGATACCTCATATGATCCTGTAGCTGCTATCAAGTTGGAGAACTAGAGGTCCAAATGCCACTCAATGCAGACATCGTTATCTTTTCTCTGGGCCTATTCTGGGGCATGGGCCTGGAGCTGCTGCTCTAAACGCCCCTATGTTAATCCAGTCCTGGCTGTAGTGAGCGTTCTCAGGGAAGCAGTGATGGATCAATTCCGTGTACGGAAAGTGTGCGAGTCTCATAGCGTTGCCCAATTTGCAGTTCCTATGCTTCGCAAGTTGCGTAGGAGCTCAAATTGTGCAGAAAAGGTTCAGGGACTTCTGGGTTTGGTGCGGCGCGATGCAGAAAATGTGAGTAAAATCACCAAAAAATTTTTTAAAAAAAGAGGAAAAAAATAATCAAGCAGAGGCTCAGTCAGCAGGATCTGTCCAATTACTTAAGGGTAAAAAAAGGAACTCCATTTTTTTAATAGAACGTCCCTTTAATATGGAAAGCAGCAGATTTTATAGACATACAGCTACAAGTTTTTTATAAAATGCTAACAAATTCCGTAGCGCTGTACAATGGGTGAGACAAAAAAACAAAATATACATACAAGTTAAACACACAGAACGGTAGGAGAGAGGACCCTGCTTGAGAGCTTACAATCTAAGAGGAGAGGGGTGACATGTTAGGTGAGGGTAAATAGAGAACCAGGAGAGAGCGGTGCCACTGAAGCCAAGTTGACGCAGAGTGAGGAGCGGGAGAGGGAGGTCAACAGTGTCAAATGCAGCAGAAAGGTCAAGAAGAATAAGCAGGGAGAAGGGGCCAGAGGGTCTGCTGGAAAAAAACAACAAGGTATTGTTTGTGAGGGTATCTCCAAGACAAATGGCTGAAATCAGTGATTGAACACAGCGGCTGAGAAACGGCTCTTCGGTGAAGGGGTTAATTTGCTGATAATATTATAACAGGACTTTACTTTGCGTTCTTCATGTACCAGATTGTCAAAAAAAAATCATATTTTTTTTATTACCAGGTCAGAGGTCATAACAGCCACGTTATTTGCCGAAATGCAGAACGTCACCAATTCACTTGAGAACAGCACACAGGTTACAGCCCTGGGCTTCGCGACCATCGAAATCTGGGTCTTTGCATGGACTCCGATCTTGATCAGCTTCTTCTGCTACCTGTACCTAATTGCGATAATGCTGAACGTCCACTTCACCACGCCGCATGTCTGCGAAAACGGGCGCTACATGCTTTTTGCCCACATGCTTATCAACGATTTAATTTATGTGGTCATTGCAGCCGTTCTCTTCTTTTTGCTGTTGATCCAAGTTTATATCCCCGTTACGATCTGCTATTTTTTAGTCACTGTGTCCTCCACGTCCTTCAAGGTGACTCCCTATAACCTGGCCGTCATGTCTCTGGAACGTTACGTCGCCATCTGTTTCCCGCTGAGGCACGCCGAGTTCTGCACCCGGCAGAGAACCGGATACACCATCGTTCTGGTATGGACAGTAGGGCTGGTCCCCAACATTGTCGATTTTATCCTATTGGCTTCCTCAGTGAATATGGACTACTTTTCCCGGTACGTTCTGTGCAACCGGGTCTCGTTTCTGAACACGGCAATCCAAAGCATCTTAAGGTCCTTCGTTCACGCGTTTAGCTTTTCTCTGGTGGGTTTGATCATTGTGTTCACTTACATCAAGATTATGCTGGTGGCTAAAAGGATCGACTCGGGGAAAGCTTTGGCCTCGAAGGCCAGCAAAACCATCATCCTGCACGCTATCCAACTTCTCCTGTGCATGACGGCTTTCACTTACGCCATCACAGAAACGTATCTCAGAAAATACCTCTTCTTGCTCCCCCTGATCAACTTCTGCCTCTTCATGTGTCTCCCCCGATTCCTCAGTCCTCTTATCTATGGAATAAGGGACGACGCGTTCCGCGCCTGCATAACACGATATGTGCTCTGTAGGACTGTCAGGATAAATGTCGATCAGTTTACACATTGATACCAAACCCAAAAAAATCAGGAACTTGCACCATATTCAGAGTATCGGCTGGGTAGAGTAGAGGTAACACCACTGCTCTAGGACTGTGGAGACACAGGTTCGAATCCTGGCAAAAGCACCTCACCAGTTTAATCTACCTGTACATTCGACATACCAAGGGCTCTATTACATTCTTTGTGCAAACATTAACGTGTGCGCAAAAACGCATTAACGCGAGGGACAAAACCCTTTGCGCAGAACGTCGTATTACAATGTCCGTGCAAAAAATTCACGTTAACGTCTAACCCGGGTGAACCTGCGCGAACCCTTTGTGAGCGTAATGTACTTTGCATGTCCTATACTTAACATTGTGAGCGTAAATGCGTTTATGCGCTGGTGCGCGCAAGGTATTACAATCTATGCGCAAAATTCAACAGACAATGTTTGCGCGCCTAATTTTAACATCTTTGAAAAGCTGGTGTTAAAGGCAAATCTGAACGTCCTGGCCGAACCCAAATACACCAGCCCAAAAAAAAATACCGCAACGTATAGTTACACATTCTACACATACCCAAACAATAAAACTGATAAGTTGTGCGTGTTTTTATTATTACTGCAGCATATATATATACTCCGATTTATTTTTGCAGGCGCAAAAACTGAACGGTAGACAATTGTGGTTCTTAATCCAAATTGGCAGAATCCCGAGAAAAACAGTCTGCCCACCGAATCTCTGCGCGCAGCGTTAATTTGCGTGTGTTTTTGCACGTCTTTTTTACGCGCGGTATTTTTTGACGGATGAAAAAATGCGCTCAGATTGTAATACCAGCGTTAATTTCCGTGTGTTAACGTTTAACGCTGCGCGCGCGTTTTTTTTCGCAAAGAATGTAATAGAGCCCCAAATGTTTTCCAAAAAGAAACCAAAGTGGAGTGAACATAAAATTAAAACACTTCTTTATTGCTATATATATATATATATATATATATATATATTCCTCCAGGAGTTCCGCACACAGAGTCTCCAAGTCCAAAGTAGAAAAATAAAGAATTTATTCAAGATAGTCGACGTTTCAGTCCATCAGGACTTTCATCAGGATGAATAACATAAAAGAAATAACAATCACAGATCATTAAATACACAACAAGAACCAACATTAATAAAACACAGGTGAAATAGGAGGGGCACAAGAACAATTAAGTTCAATGCTAACGCTCCCATGTAAAGAAAAAAACCATATATCAAAAAAGACAATAAGTCCAAGAAATAAAATTACAAAAAGACAATGACAAGGCAACGGGCCGGTATAATATAAACAATCCATTTAATATCATAAACAAAGTATATAGCAAAAAAGCTAATGAAAAAACAGACCCATGAACCGCATTGACTGATTGTGAGATATAAAAAGAAGGCTAGAGAAAGAACTAAACTGGACCTAGCGGAGGCTCAAATAACAATACAAATTATTCTGTATGCTCGATTCTATATTGAAGGATCCTGTATTGGCTCTTCACACCTGTGTTCGTGATTCATCTGATATTATTAGGCGAGTGCAGGCTGTGATACTTACTCCTGACTCGCTCTTTATTACCATGGATGTGAAGAGCCTCTACACCATTATTCCACACACTGATGGCATAGCGGCTGTCCGTGAAGTTCTAGAGAATACAATAAAACCATCTGATTTTCCGATTCACTTTATTTTGTCAATATTACAGCTAACTTTAACTTTAAACTATTTCAGGTTTGAGGACCAATTTTATCTTCAAAAGTCTGGTATGAGCATGGGTGCCCCTATGGCCCCAATGTATGCCAATTCTTATATGTATGTGTATGAAATCAAACACATTTTACCATTACTCTTGAATGGGTTGAAGGCTTATTTTCGCTTTATTGACGATATTTTTGTTATCTGGGATGGTCCTTCTAATGAATTCCATGCCATCATGGACCGCATTAACAATGTGGATTCCCCTGTGCGTTTCACATATGAGGTCAGCCCGGACACTATTATTTTTTTTTTAATTTTTTGGATTTGTCCCTTAAGCGCCAAGGAAATAAAGTGGGCTACAGCCTGTTTAGGAAGGACACTGCTCGCAATACCATTCTTCCCAAAAAGGCTCGTCTTCCCACAGACCTTTAATACTAGGTCTAGATTACTGACCAAATGTATCAAACGCAACTGGAATATCTTACAAACTGATGCACAATTACCGGATATTTTTAAAACAGCTCCATTGATTTGCCACAAACGAAATAAAAATCTTAGGGATATTCTAGTCCGGACTGATCAATTTTCTGTAATCAATCAAGCTCCAGTGCAACACCCAGGCTGCTTCCGTTGCACAGGATGCACTGCATGTAATTCAATGATCACCGGGCATATTTTTCAACATCCATAGCGGTAAAAAATATACCATCAGACAACAGAATTTTTGTGTACCACTGAATATGTGATTTACCGTTTGACTCGTCCTTGTGGACTTTCCTATATTGGTAAAACACAAATAAACTTGAGCTTGCGGTTGGCCAATCATCGCTCGGCCAATTAGGGGGGCTCTTTCCGGTAAAGATAATCTGCAGCCGGTTGCTCGTCATTTTCAAGATAAACGGCATCCATTATCTTCGTTGCGTGTAATGGGAATAGACCATGTCCCTCCATTACCTAGTGTCACGGTTCCCGGATCCCACCACGCAGTACTTAACCCCCAACACTCCACAAAACTCAGAAGCTACCAACAGTGTAGCTGTGAATGATCCCTATCTGTCTGGTCCTTAGAATTGGCCAGGTAAACTAGCTAGACAGAAAAGGGTTAACAATACGGAGAGGAGTCAGCCGAGCCAGAATCAGGAATACAGAGTTCAGAATGGTCAAATGGAATAGCCGGGTCGGTATCAGAGCAGTAGCGTATACAAGAAAATAGTCTAGGGCAACAGAAGGCAGAATGGTCAGAACACAAGCAGAGGTCAATAACAGGTTAAATCAATTTAGCAGTCAGGTACAAGGAGCTCAGGTATGGATAACCACGATCTGGCAACTTCTGAAACTATACTGAGGGTTTTTAAAGACCTTCACCAGACCACGCCCCCCACTCAGCCACACCTCATGCAATCACCTCCCTGCCTGTCTCCATTTAAACCGGGCAGTGGTCAGCGAGCAGCATCAGACTTGCTGTCCTCAAGAACACAGGTAGGGCTGGAAGCCCCAACGTTACAGTACCCCCCTCTCCACGGGAGGCCACCGGACGACCAACAGGACGAGCGGCAATACGACCACCAGGGCGATCGGGGTGCGAGGCATGGAACGCCCCGACCAACCTAGAGGCAGACATGTCGGAAGCTGGAATCCAGGACCGGTCTTCCGGGCCATAGCCCACCCAATCGACCAAGTACTGCAGAACACCCCTGCACAACCTAGAATCCAAAACCTCCTAACCTCATACTCTGATTCACCATCAACCTGAACAGGTGGAGGAGGAGGAACGACCCCGTGTACCTGTTACACAACAAAGGTTTCAGTAGGGAGGTGTGGAAGACGTTGTGCATGCGAAGATGTTTAGGAAGGGCAAGAGCATAAGCCACAGGATTAATGCGGCGAATGATCTTATATGGACCTATAAACCGAGGTGCCATTTTCATAGAAGGCACCCGCAACTTCACGTTCCTAGTGGACAACCAAACTCTATCCCCCACGTTATAGGAGGGAGCTTGTAACCTATGCCTGTCAGCCTTGCGTTTCTGGACAGCAACATTGCGCTCCATATTTACGCGAATCTGTCTCCAAATCTCTTGTAGTTGAGTGAGATGGTCATCGAGAGCGGGGATGGCCTGTTCATTAAACTGAAGCGGTAGAGCCAGAGGGAAAAAACCATAGATAGCAGAAAAAGGGGAGTGGCCAGTGGTCTCATTAACGGCGTTATTACGTGCATACTCAGCCCAGGGCAACAACTCCGACCAATTGTCTTGTTGTGTGGTAAAGCAACGTATGTACTGCTCGAGACCCTGATTTGCCCTCTCTGCTGCCCCATTGGTTTGTGGATGGTATGCTGAAGAGAAGGCCAATCGCACCCCCATCTCCGCACAGAAAACCTCCAGAAACGAGAGACGAACTGAGCTCCTCTGTCAGAGACTATTTCAGACGGAACCCCATGTATTCGTACAATCTCTCTAGCAAAGACAACCGCCAGTTCTTTGGCTGTAGGAAGCTTAGGTAAAGGGACAAAATGAGCCATTTTGGAGAAGCGGTCTACAACTGTCAGAACCACAGTATGACCTTTGGACTTCGGCAAGTCCACAATAAAATCCATAGATAGATGAGACCAAGGCCTCTTAGGGCGTGGGTAAAGGCTGCAATAGACCGACAGGCAAGGTTTTACTGGTTTTGCTTCTGGCACAGATTTGACAAGCCAAAACAAACAGGCGTACGTCCTGTCGCATTGTGGGCCACCAGAACTGTCTGGAAATACTGGTAAGAGTCTTAGTAATACCAGGATGACCTGCTGGTTTAGAATCATGAAACATTATGAGTAATTCTTGTCTTTCCTTTTCAGGTACAAACAACATATCTGGAGGCTTGTCAGGTGGAGCCCCCACTTGAGCTGCCTGGAGACGTTCCAGGAAAGGCGAGGAGACAGACAAGACTGTGGAAGCCACAATACGTTCAGGAGAACCTATAGGATTGTGGTTTTGTGTATTAGATTCATATGGGTCATATTGACGAGATAAGGCATCAGCCTTTACATTGCGGTCACCTGGTCTGTAAGTCAATACAAAATTAAACCGGGACAGTAGCAATGACCACCTGGCCTGTCTCGAGTTCAACCGTTTAGCATCCCGATGTACGTAAGGTTCTTATGATCGGTGATTATCAACAAAGGATCAAGAGTACCTTCCAACAAATGTCTCCACTCTGACAGGGCAGACACAATAGCAAGCAATTCTCTGTTGCCAATATCATAATTGCGTTCTGCTGGTGATAATTTTCTTGAAAAGAACCCACAAGGATGTAGTGGTTTCCCTGGAGATTCTCTTTGAGACAGGACAGCCCTAATGCCTATCTCAGAAGCATCAACCTCAAGAATAAACGGAATCCTGGGATCAGGATGCCGTAACACGGGAGCGGAAGTAAAACCCTGTTTGAGGGCTTCGATTGCTTGTTTAGATTGAGAAGACCAGATCTGGTTCTTCAGACCTTTACGTGTCATATTAATGATAGGAGAGGCTATAGCGGAATAATTCTTGATAAATCTCCTATAATAGTTAGAAAACCCCAGAAACCTCTGTATGGCTTTGAGACCTTGAGGAAGAGGCCATTCTGAGATGGCCGTGAGTTTAGAAGGATCCATCTCAAAATCCTCTGGAGTGATAATATACCCAAGGAATTTCACAGTAGTAATGTCGAATAAACACTTCTCTAGTTTGCAATAAAGACCATTGTCCAGTAATTTAGCTAATACCTGTCTGACATGTGCATGGTGGGTTTTCAGATCGGGAGAGTAAATCAATATATCGTCTAGGTATACTATAACAAAGGTTTGCAAGAAATCTCTGAGCACATCATTAATAAAATCCTGGAATACCGCTGGAGCATTACAAAGACCGAAAGGCATGACCAAGTATTCATAATGCCCACTCCTGGTGTGAAATGCTGTTCTCCACTCATGCCCCTCTTTTATGCGTATCAAATTGTAAGCTCCTCTTAAATCAAGTTTAGTGTATACTGCTGAACCCCTTAACCTGTCGAACAGTTCCGATATGAGAGGATAGGGTACACGTTCTTAATGGTGATCTTGTTAAGCCCCCTATAATCAATACACGCGGCGTAGATCTCCCTCTTTTTTTCGACACAAAAAAGAATCCAGCCCCTGCTGGAGAAGAGGAACGTCGGATAAAACCTCTCTCAAAATTCTCCTTGATATACTCCTCCATAATTTGGTTCTCCTTTATGGAAAGAGGGTATACTTTGCCTCGGGGAGGCATGGTACCTGGATGAATATCAATAGCACAATCATATGGTCTATGTGGAGGTAGTTTGTCTGCCTCTCTTTTATCAAATACAGCCCTGAGGTCTGCATATTGTTCAGGAACTTCAGTAGACAATGGAGGGGCTGTGGGTGTGTTCAGGGCACCGACATGCTGAATGGGCATTAAACAAGTCCCAAAACATGCAGAACTCCAAGACAGTATCTCTCCTTTAACCCAATCAATAACGGGATTGTGTTCCACCAACCAGGGGAAACCAAGTACAACAGGATTGGAAGGTGAGTGTATAACTTGGAATATGATCTTTTCTTTATGCAAGAGACCAGTAGTAAGAACTACTGTAACCGTATCGTGAGTAATCCTAGGGCAGGATAACGGCCTGCCATCTATGGCTTCAACGGCTAAGGGTGTCTCTCTTACAACCAGAGGTAGAGAAATGGAAGAAGCGTAGTTAACATCAATAAAGTTACCAGCAGCCCCAGAATCCACAAAAGCGGTATTATGTGTGGTCTTGGTCTCCCAAGCCAAGGATACTGGTAACATAAGTTTAGTGTCTTTGATAGGAGACATGCATGTCACACCCAAGGCCTGTCTCCTCAGCTGCCTTAGGTGCGGTAGTTTTCCGGCTTATCATGCATTTTAGGGCGAGTAGGACATTGAAATCGTACATGACCCCCCAAACCACAATACAGGCACAATCCCTCACGAAAACGCCTTGTTCTCTCCTTCTCTGTAAGCCTAGTACGGCCTAGTTGCATAGGCTCTGAGGGAGGAGATAACTCTCTGGGTGGTGCTTGAAAGACAGGGGCCAACCTAGGTAACGGTCTCTTGGGTCTCTCTCTTGGAGTCCTTCTATCCCTTATCTGATTATCCAGATCTATACAGTAATCAATGAGTTCACACAATACCTCAGGTAGTTTACGTGGAGCTAATTCATGCATCAACGACTCTGATAACCCCTCCATAAAAGCCAGAACCAGTGTCTCATTTGTCCAGTTCACATCAGAAATTAAGGTTTTAAATTCTATGGCATAATCAGACACAGTCCTGTTCCCTTGACGTATGCGGAACAAGGATTTGCCGGCTATCGTGGCCTTTCTGGTAGGATTAAATGTACGTTGTAACTCGGCTATGAATTCTTTATAATCCCGTACAATAGGTCTTTCTGCCTCCCATAAAGGAGTTGCCCATGTCAACGCTCTGCCAGACAGATGGTTAATAATAAACCCCACTTTGGCAATGTCAGAGAAAAACATTTGTGGATTTAATTTAAAATGAATATCCACATGGACCAAAAATCCCCGGCACTCAGAGGGAGTACCGTCAAACCTCATAGGAGCGGTCATGTGTACCTGGGATGTCTGAACGACAGGGGGCACAGGTATAGCAGGCAGGGGTGCAACCCTAACTGGTTCCAGGTGTGCAGTACGATTCAGGATAGTTTGTAAGGCAATGGCAAACTGATCCATCCTATTATCCTGCTCATCCTGTCTGGATACAAAGGTAGCCAAGTGCTGTGTTAAATCTGCGGGATCCATATTGGCCAGATCGTAATGTCACGGTTCCGCGGATCCCACCACGCAGTACTTAACCCCCAACACTCCACAAAACTCAGAAGCTACCAACAGTGTAGCTGTGAATGATCCCTATTCTGTCTGGTCCTTAGAATTGGCCAGGTAAACTAGCTAGACAGAAAAGGGTTAACAATACGGAGAGGAGTCAGCCGAGCCAGAATCAGGAATACAGAGTTCAGAATGGTCAAATGGAATAGCCGGGTCGGTATCAGAGCAGTAGCGTAGTACAAGAAAATAGTCTAGGGCAACAGAAGGCAGAATAGTCAGAAACAAGCAGAGGTCAATAACAGGTTAAAACAATTTAGCAGTCAGGTACAAGGAGCTCAGGTATGGATAACCACGATCTGGCAACTTCTGAAATTATACTGAGGGTTTTTAAAGACCTTCACCAGACCACGCCCCCCACTCAAGCCACACCTCATGCAATCACCTCCCTGCCTGTCTCCATTTAAACCGGGCAGTGATCAGCGAGCAGCATCAGACTTGCTGTCCTCAAGCACACAGGTAGGGCTGGAAGCCCCCAACGTTACACCTAGGGGTGGGGACAGAGTATTGGAGTTACTCAAACGGGAATCCTTTTGGATTTTTACGCTCAATACCATCAACCCTAAAGGATTAAATGAACAGAATAATTGTGGATTATTCCAGCCTTGGTGTTAGAATAATCTTAATTTTAATAAAGACAGGAGGCGAATATTTTGCATTCTCTTTTCTTTACTAAACAACAGCAGCAAAGGAAAGTTTACATAGCAACAGCAGTAACCAATAAACAACAAGTGAGTAGTCAGTCTTAGCCACGCCCTCTTTTCTTGGATGCAGAGTGATCAGGAGAGCAGTGACGTGGAAATCCAGTGATCCCAGAAGTATGACAAAACCCGGAACAGGAGAAGAGGAAACCAGTGATCCCAGAAGCAGGACAAGACCCGGAACAGGAGAAGAGGAAACCAGTGATCCCAGAAGCAGGACAAGACCCGGAACAGGAGAAGAGGAAGCCGAGATGAAACAGGGAACCCGCCGGCGTCCGAAAGGATAAACGTCCAACGGGACCGAAGAAGGAACTCAAACTAAGGAGGAAACAGAGGATACGTGAAAGTACCATGCGGTGGAGGTGTGTCAAGCAACAGTGACCTAACTGACTCGCTGAAGCCAAGCATCATCAACAATTTAACAAATGAGAGAATAGCCCTAGGCTAGGCTAACTAAATATGCAGAAACACAAACCCTACTCAGGGGAAGGAAGAAGGTTAGACAAATGATGTACGAAGTAATGTTTGATTATTGAATTACTTTATTTATTTATTTTATTATGATTTATTTATACATATATATATATATTTTTTTTTTTTTTTTGAACATGCCGAAACCAGAACAATGCGAAGAACCCGGGTACGGGCGGGTGGGAAAAATATTCGCCTCCTGTCTTTATTAAAATTAAGATTATTCTAACACCAAGGCTGGAATAATCCACAATTTTACATCAAGTCAGGAGGCTTCATATTTTGCAGTTTCAAAGCTGCACCAAAGACCCAGATGCATGAGAACGAGGACGAAAATAGAAAGTACGGAAAGTAACCGCCCTAGACCAGTCAGCGGCCGTAAGTATATCGGCCAGAGATCCTCCGGCGTCCGCAGCTGAGGAAGCCGCCACGCCGCGCACGGAGTGAGCGCCAAAGTGGGGGCAACGCCCACCAGAGACAGAAGCCAGCGAACCCATCTGGAGAGAGTAGGCGGAGAGACGGGTTAAAAGGAGATACGTAAGAGACCAAGAGTTGGCCAGTCGGAGAGGAGCGCAAGGGGCGCAAACGGGAGAGGTAAGTATGGACACAACGAGCCACACACAACAGAGGGTCTGAAGGAAAGTAAGGGTAGAAAACCGCAGGGGAAAGCGTTTTTTGCGCCTGGTTAGTGTGAAGACGACGCCTTCGGGGAGAAAAACCACAGCGTGCGCATCGAAAGCCCTAACGTCGGAGACGCGCCGAAAGGACACCAAACACAAAAGGACTGTTAGTTTGGCCGAGAGCTGGCGCAGGGAAAGCCAATCGTTGTCCGGCCAGCTGCGCAGGAAATCTAACATAATCGACACGTCCCAAAACGCAGCGTACTTAGGGGCCGGCGGGCGAGCGAGCCGAATGCCCCGGAGGAGACGACATACCGAAGGGTCCCGACCCACAGAAACGCCTCCCAGGGGAACATGAGCTGCCGAGATGGCCGAGCGGAACAGATTAATGGTACGATTTTCCAGATGACGACAGGTCCGCCAGGAAATTCAGGACTAGAGTTAAAGGTGCTGTAACGGGATCAGCCTCTTGTTGCACACACCAGCTACCCCAAGCCCTCCAGGCGTACCAGTAGCTTTTTCGTGTGCCTGGAGCCCAGGATTCCCATAACAGAGATCGAGCTGCCTCCGATAGGCCTGGCAGCATGTAGGGTCCCCGGAAATCGTCCAAGTCACTAGAGGCAGGTTGCCCTCCAGGACCAACGGGTGTGGGCCGCCTTGAGGATCCGTCAGAATGGAATGGAATGATGGGAGCAGAAGCGGATGAAGGCACGAAAGTTCCAGCGCCAGAGGGAACCAGGGCTGAGCATGCCATAGAGGCGTGAGTAGGAGAAGGCGATTCCCTCGTCTGCGGACTTCCTGGATCGTACGCGTGATCATCTGGAATGGTGGGAAAGCGTAGGCCCCGACGGCGGCCAGGGCTGTAGGAAGGCATCCACCGCCGTCGCCTGGGGATCCGGGAGCCAACTGAAGTAGGCCGGCGTCTGATGGTTCAAGCGAGAGGCGAAGAGATCGAGGTGAAGGGGTCCCCTTCGTAGAGACAGTCGTCGGAACGTCGGAACGTCTAATTTCCAATCGCTGGAATCTCTCCAATGCCGTGAGAACCAATCCGCCACATAGTTGGAGGAACCGGGCAGGTATTCTGCCTTGAGGGAGATGTTCCGTTGATGGGAACCAACTGGTCGTAGGAGGGGTTTAGACGGAGGTATTCGGCCTTCAAGCGCTGCATCGCTCAGTAGTGCAGTGGGCCGGGGAATATGGCCTGAATGGATGAAGAGAGTAGGCCTACCACCCTTGCCAGATCCCGAAGGCAGATGGTCTCCGATGAAAGGACTCCCCGCAAGGCCTTTTTGATGGCCCGAAGCTTTTGTGGAGGAAGGTGAAGCTGGCAGGATCTGGAATCTATGTCGAATCTGAGGAAGGTGATTGTCTGAGCCGGACATAGTGCTGACTTGTCCCTGTTGATGAGGAAGCCCAGGTCCTGCAGGAGAGTCATCACCAGTGCCGTGTGTCGGGCGTATTCGGCCGGGTCTTGGGCTAGTATCAGTATATCGTCCAGAAAAATGATCGTCCTGATGCCCTGAGCCCGTATGGAAGCCATAATCGGTTTGAGGAGCTTCGTGAAACACCATGGCGCGGAGCTGAGGCCGAATGGTAGACAGGTGAAGTGCCACAGATCGTGGTGCCAGAGGAACTGTAGGTACGGGCGGTGAGCGTGATGAACCGGTACCGTGAGGTAGGCGTCCGTGAGGTCCAGCCTTGTGAACCAGTCGCCGTCTCGGATTAGATCTCTGAGTAGGTGTATGCCCTCCATTTTGAAGTGGCGATAGGACACGAATGTGTTGAGGGCCTTTTTTAGATTTATGACTGGCCGGAGGTCCCCAGATTTCTTGTGTACCAGAAATATGTTGCTGACGAAGCGCGGGGGATCTGACGCAGGAAGGGTCGCTCCATTCAGTTGCAGCGCGCGAAGTTCCCTGTCTATTAGTGCTGTCTCCTGTAAGGAGTAACGGGCCAGCGGCGGGGAAGCAGACTGGACGGGGACCTGGGAGAAGTCTATTGAAAAGCCAGTCACCGTTCGCAGAATCCACGAGTCGGATGTGAGCTCGCGCCATTTGGAGAGGAAAAAACGCAATCGACCCGCGACCGGTATGTGTGGGAGCGGGGGAGTACTTAGCCGCGGAATAGCGGCGTCTGGGCCTGCCGAAGCCACGGCCGATGGGGACACCCCGTGCCAAGATTGGACTTGGGCGGTACTGCACGTCTGTGCCCTGGGTTGATGTTTGAAGGTGAGGTCTATACGAGGTATGGTAGCGGCCGGCGACCCGACCTCTTGGTGCGCCGGGCCTGGTGGAAAAACGAGTGGTAGGGTGGAAAAAACTCGTTTCATGTTTGACTGCACTTTCTGCATATTGGTGTAGACATTAACCTTGCGGTTCAGCTCTTTAAGGAAGAGATCCCCGAACAGCAACCCCTTCGCCGCAGGACCCAGCTCCTTGGAGGACATGGAGGTTAGCTTGGCATCTAACCGAAACAGCGCCGCTTTACGGCGTTCGGAAGAAATGCCGACGTTGGCGTTTCCCGAGAGACAAAGGGCGCGCTGTGCCCATTCACGGACCAGGGCCGGATCGAGCGGGGAATTGTTATTTAACGCCTCATCTGCCATTACGACGATCAGAGATAAGGGCCCCGAGACGTCCAGCTTTAATTTGTCTTGGGCGCCGCGGAGACCCTGCTCTAGACCCCGTCTAGGGTCTTTGCCAGCCTTCCCCATGAAGGTAACAAAGTCCTCATCAAAATCTGGGGTAAGGGCTACCTTATCTGGTAGGGTCGGGCGAGAGCATTCCGCTCGTAAGCGTGCCCTATCAGCTTTTTCCAGGGGGCAACGCAACCAGAATCTTAAGAACTCTGCTATATGATCTGGGGGAATCCAGGCCGGAGACCTGGGGTGTGTAGTGGTTCGTGGGTCAAAGAACGGGACGCCCCTAGTGTCTAGGATTGGTGTCAGAGTGTCCGAGGGCACTAGAGAGTGAGGGACTGAAGTGACCGAGTGGGGTATGAGAGCCAAAGCATTGGGACGGGGCTCACCCGTCAAGCTAGGAGTAAACGGCGGGTCACCGGTAGTCTCTGCTCCTTCCTCTTCCGGGTAGTCTGCCCGGTAATCCTCTAAGTCACAAGAGGCATCCTTGTGAGACATACGATAAAATTTCTTAGCGGGGCCTTTACCCTTCCCTGCTATCTCTGACTGGCCCTTCCAGGGCCTTTTTCGGGATGGGGCGGCAGTCTCAGATTGATCGGACTGTGAGTCCACTGAGTGGGCTGGGGACTGGGCTCTGGAGAGCACCGGGGGATCCTGCTGAGGAGGAGGGGGTAAAGCCGCAATGGCAATGGGCAAGGTCTCTGTAATTGCTGCAAGGAGCCAGGCCTTGAGCTCCTGATGCAGCAGATTTAGCTGAGGGGGGTCCATCAGAATTAAATATATATATATAAAACGGGGCTCACCCGTAGCAGGTTCAATTTGTAATCACTTATGCCTTCGGGGCTCACCCGAAATATTTGCGGACAGATTTTAAAAACGCCGCACTGTATAATATTTTGTTATGACAAAATTAATTTATCGGGGCTCACCCGAAGTAGCGGAGGGGTCCTGCAGAGTGCAGGCGTTCGGTTAGCGTTGGAGGCGCGTGTATTCACCTTCCTGTCAGGCTACGAGGCATGAAAGGCGCGTAAAGCCCAGAGCCTAAAATGGCCGCCAGCGCACGCAGCCGCAGTGGGAATGTCTAGGCATGAGGAGAAGCTCGCGCGTGCGCCCAAAGGCGCGGTAGCCGTTCGTACATAGTTTGTAAAACACGGAACATAAAATAAAACGCCAAACCAAAGCGTGAAAGCGCAACCGAGGGCTGCCCGAACACTGAGAGAAAGGGACCCTGGAGTGCCGGGAGACCGAGAACACGCAGAGCGCACCCTGTAGGCGGGAAAGTGCCCGCACAACAGGGAAAAAAACAAAACCTGTAAATGGAAGAACGGTTTAAACAACGCTAATGCAGTTAGCTAATCATTAAAAGCAGTTTTAGGCAAATATTAGCAATAAATAACAATATATAACCATAAATATAGGCCTGGCAACCAGGAGCAGTTAAGGACACGTCTCACCTGGTCGCCAGCAGCAAAGAAAAGAGGGCGTGGCTAAGACTGACTACTCACTTGTTGTTTATTGGTTACTGCTGTTGCTATGTAAACTTTCCTTTGCTGCTGTTGTTTAGTAAAGAAAAGAGAATGCAAAATATGAAGCCTCCTGACTTGATGTAAAATTTGTATTGTTATTTGAGCCTCCGCTAGGTCCAGTTTAGTTCTTTCTCTAGCCTTGTTTTTATATCTCACAATCAGTCAATGCGGTTCATGGGTCTGTTTTTTCATTAGCTTTTTTGCTATATACTTTGTTTATGATATTAAATGGATTGTTTATATTATACCGGCCCGTTGCCTTGTCATTGTCTTTTTGTAATTTTATTTCTTGGACTTATTGTCTTTTTTGATATATGGTTTTTTTCTTTACATGGGAGGGTTAGCATTGAACTTAATTGTTCTTGTGCCGCTCCTATTTCACCTGTGTTTGATTAAAGGAACACTCTAACAAAAAAAATCACCCCCCCCGTTTTTTTTCCCTAATCTATCCCTATTCCCTTAATAAAACTTTCGCTTTGTTTTTTTTTCTTGTAACTGCAATACTTACCCTAAAATCCTCTTGTTTCCAGCGGCGTTTTTTTTTTTTATACTCACCTCCCTCCTCTTCCGCTCCCGTCCTTCTTCTTGCTGCGTCTTGGCTTCTGGTTTACGTGAGAAGCGCGCATGCGCGCCTCTCACATAAGCCAGCCAATCGGCAGGCTTCCTCCCGGCTCCCTCTGAGGATTAGTGTTGCGCGCAAGAGGATGTGCGCAACACTAACCTCAGAGGGAGCCGCCAGCTTCTGCGGGGAGTTGGAGACGTCATCGCGCTGAAAGCGCGATGACGTCTCCTACTCGGCAAAAGTCGGCAGAAGCGGGAAATATGATTCCCGCTCTGCTGACTGACAGCTGGGAGGGCGAAGTAAACTTCTCCGCCTCTCTCAGCTGTTTTCAGCTTTTTCAGCTGAACCGCTGAGGCGGAGGGAGGGGGGACAGAGGGCGGCATACTCCGGGCATCATGACCACCTAAAATAGCTTAGGTGGTCATGTTGCCTAGAGTGTCCCTTTAATGTTGGTTCTTGTTGTGTATTTAATGATCTGTGATTTTTATTTCTTTTATGTTATTCGTCCTGATGAAAGTCCTGATGGACTGAAACGTCGACTATCTTGAATAAATTCTTTATTTTTCTACTTTGGACTTGGAGACTCTGGGTGCGGAATTCCTGGAGGAATATTGTTTTTTTACCTTGTTCTGGCACCGGAGCATTTTGAATCTATACAGGGTGTGCGTGGATTGTGTTCTCTTAGATTTTTATATATATATAAAAATCTAAGAATTCAAAGAATAATATGGGATTTACTGAAGTTTAAGGGGAGTGTTATTACCAGTGTATGTTTTTTTAAAGTTTTTTTTATCTTTTTTTGTTTGTTATTATTTATGTAGATTGTGGTTGTCTTTATACAATTTTATAGGGATGTATATATATATATAGCAATAAAGAAGTGTTTTAATTTTATGTTCACCCTACTTTGGTTTCTTTTTGGAAAACATTTGGTATGTTAAATGTCCAGGTAGATAAAACATTTTAAGGTCAAAATTGTCAAGTTGGGGAAAAAACCATCTATTTTATACATTTTTCCACTAATCGTTCCATTCCATCGTCCGTTCTCCTCACTTCCTGGTTTAGAGAATATATTGTACGAGATGTAGAGTTGTATTACTTCGTGCTGCTTCATGCAGTTATTAAAATAAAGCATGAAACAGCAAAACTCAGGCGTCCTTTCCTTGCAGTTCCTTCTTTTTGTCCTGAAATAATTGTTTTTATATATTATATGTACGTAATATGCAAATTATTTATTTTTCATTTTGGGTGAATCTACTTATCTTTTGTCCCTCGCCGCGTGGAGCTCCTCCTCTGTAGCTCCCGAACCTGAAAGTCCTTGCAGCTATCTGACGCCACTTGCATTGCATAGGAGCAGCAAATTGTGCACAGCTACGGACTCGCGCACTTTATGTATTCAAGTTCCGAAGCGCCGTAGCAGAATGATGGAGAGGAGCCGTGAACATGCGCAGATCCGATCCATCAGCTGCCTCTCTCAGACCGATCACTTTCATGGGTGGTCTCAGAGGGTGATGTCCCAGCTGTTGGTGCCGCTGGGTGGGCTGAGTAAACTCATCCGTTTCACCCAGTGACAACACCCGATCAGGGCAGCTGGAAGGTGGGCACTCTTCGCATCCTGACCATTTTAAAAACATAAATTGATCAGGATGAGTAGAGTGTCCCTTTAACGAAGATATAAAATATATAACCGGTTACCTTGGCTCTACAAATGAGATGACCTGTTTTATGGAAACAGAGATTGGACTTAGGGGTGACTGGCCTTTAATCACAGCAAAAACGTGGGGTTATGTATTGTTTATATTTTACATTATATATGTCATGAACCATGCTCAGCGGCTCACAGAAAAAGCCTTGCCTGCATTGGTTCGGCTGTGGATTAAACTTCGGCAGCACCTTTCCTACCCTATGTTCCATGCCAGATGTTTACTACACCCTGCTAGTAAGGAGCTATGGGTGCAGCCTACATCACACTGTATAACATCGTAAACTCAAGTCAAAAGCTGTCACATTGTGTTCACTGCTATGGTGTATCCTGCAGTTTGTTCACCCGGTATCTAAGCCATGCATGTTGCCTTTCTCAGGAGACCCTCAGCCTGCCATGCTACAGATAAAAAGAGGTAAGGGGGTTGGGAAAGAGGTAAAATGGAGACAAGATGGATGGGGAAGAGATAAAAATGGGGCAAGAGTGATAAGGAAGAAGTAAAGTGGGAAACGAGCGGGATGGGAAAGAGATAAATGGAGATGAGGGTGATGAGGAAGAGATAAAACAGCTTGAGAGAGATGAGGAAGAGGTAACGTGGGGAGGCAAAAGGGATGGGGAAGAAGCTAAGCAGCACTGCCCTGCGGGAAGTATAATTCATATGCAGCTCAATGAGCTTTGAAGCTTTGTGTCTCTGTCCTCTTCTGCCATCTTGGCTTATCTTTAACACCCAGCAGAACTGCCCAACACATTCTTACTTTCTATGGACACTTTACTGTGCAATCTGAATTCATAGACTTCATCCTCCATTGTGTGCCAGGCCTGTCTGTGTGTGCCAGGCCTGTCTGTGTGTGCCTGGCCTGTCTGCAGATACTGTCACACATCTCTGGGAGGATAACAAGAAATTTTTGACCAGGACAGTTCTGACAACGACACCTTCTACCCTTCTACTCTTTCTCCTTGCTTTCTGTCTCTCCTCTAGTAAATGGCCAGTGCCATACAGTCTTCTTGAGTACCATGTGGATAGTTGAACCTGCTTCCCACTGCCCCCCCTTTCCTCCCATTCTCTGCCTCCCTGGTTTGCCTAATCCTTCCCAACCTGCCTCCCTAGAATTATCTGAGATCAGGGCCAGATACTAGGGATGTGCGTTTCGGGTTTCGGAATTTCGGAATTTTCACGAAATTTCCCGATTCGTGTCTTCGGATTCGGCCGAATTTCCGAATCGGATCGGACCCGAAAACTGACAGATCCGAAAAGTTTTCCGAGCCGAAACGAAATATTTTCGGAATTTTCAAATTAACTTGAAATGTGTCAAATCGAAATTTATTTTCGCTCTATTCATGATTTCGGTTCCATTCGTGATTTCGGTTCCATTTCGGTAATTCTGGACATCGTATATTTAACTATTATCGGTTATATCGCTGATTCTGTAAATTTTGTATTTGTAATGTAAATGCTTTTGCGTATCGCTTGTTTTTGTTTCCAATGATCCGATAATTCTGTCGATACGATAATTCCTTCGTAATCAGGTCGGATCCGATTCGTCCGTGGGTTGCGCATGCACGCGCGGATGTCGTAACTTTATTGAGCCAGTTTTTTGACAACTTTTTGGACAGGCCAAAAAATATTGTTTTTATTATTTATCATGGCTGCAAGAGACGTGTGCCATTCGGACACCTTCTCATCTTCTTCCACCCATGAGACACCACCCAGGAAGAAGCGGGCCAGCAACATGGCATTTGAGGAGATGTTGGAGCTGGTCTGCATCTTTGATCGTAAAGATTACAACTGCCGTAAGGGCCCTTACGGCAGGAAAAACAACGTCCGCAAGGACCGAATCCTCGATAAGGTTCGCACCACCATCGTGGAATTGTTTGGCAAAGACCGGACAAAGGACCAGCTACGAAAACACTGGTCCGACCTCAAGGTGCGCGAGGAGGAGCAGCTGAGGCACATCCGGCGTGTCATAGCCAAACGTAAGTGTCATGTTATATTGTAAAGTGCTGCGCAGACTGTTGGCGCTATATAAATCCTGTATAATAATAATAATGTGCTTGCATGTGCTAATGTGCACAGAAATACGTTGATTTATCTAGTCCTTTTTTCATGCAATGTGATTGTGTATAGCTTTGCGTTTTCACGACTCGTCATACATGCATTTTTGCCATAGCTCTTCTTTTTTGTGATTTTACGTATTCGTGAAAATTGTGATATTTGATGTATGTAGATGAAGTTACAATGCTGGATTTCTTTTGGCACTGTGTACTGTAGTGTGTTGGGGGGGTTGTTGTGATTGAGTGATGCATACGAGAAGACCCGCAGCTTGCCCAATATTGGCTCCCACCTGCGCATCAACAAAAATCTCTGCGTCTCTGCTAAGTGGTAGGATGGGACATGTAGTTCTTCTGAAAGTGCATCCAAACAGAGCCGCGTTCAATACATCCTCAGCAGCTGCTGAATTGTTGCAGCGCAGCAATTCAGTTTGCTGCAGCAGTGTCATTGAACTCTTTAGATGCAAATTTCAAAACAAAATGGCGGATTTCTGTTGTTTCTGCAATATCCAGTTTTATTAGCAGAAACTGAAAGTGAAACTGAGGCTGAGGCCATCTATAAAATAACTAAAAGCAGTCGGCACAATGCATTTTGTACGCACACAACACAAATAATAGTTTTTATTGAATAAACGTAATGTTTACTTCTGAAAAAAATATATAATTGAACGGTAATATATGTCTATGTGCAGGGGAAATAATAAATATTTTGTGACTTTAGAACTATGAGATGGGAGTAAACAAAAAGATTAGTGTAGCGCTAATGAATTGATCGATATCAGGAAGATCGCTTATACACCTAATGGCCCTTGTTACTCAACCATCACAGAAATAGACAAAAAAGAAAAAAGGTGTAGCGATATCAATGTCCTTCACAGAAAACAATGTCCCGTTTGTGATCTTTTCTCTCCAAGTTCTTTTCTTGTGATGTTCCTCAGAAAAAACACAGAGAATAGATCATAGTGCAACCTGTATGAAATATCATATGTATAAAATCAAGGTGGTAGCACTCACATGCATAAGAACCCTCCTGGTTCTAGGTATGTTCACTTTAGGGATTTTGTTGGTTTCCCAAACACCTTTTCAGAGACGAATCATAGGATTCCCATCAGGTTTCCAAGGTTTCCAAGGATGGAAGTTGAACTCACTTCAACAGTACACGATAGAGATCAAGTTCCGTATGAATGGCTGGTAACAGGTAGTTATAGTCAGGTAAAGCTCCGTATAGGTAGCTAATAGGAGGTTCTCAAATAAGAAGAAAACTCCAAAAACAGGATAAAAAATAAAATTTAATAAAATAAATAAAAACAAATAGGAAAATAGACCAGAACGCGTTTCACCAATACATTAAAGTATCATAAGGCTTCCTCAGCTGGCTGATTTGAAATGGCCACATTATGGCTTATATACTTATTTCCATTGACTATTATCCAATCACAGCCATCAAATTTGGCAGGAAATTGGAACTGCCAATAGAAACTTACTTTCAATATACATAGCCAATCTTAATCATAGATTTTGGCGGGAAATACATACATCCAATTAAATTTCAACTTTCGTTTCGTATAACCAATCCGATCGACGGAAAAAACGAAACCTCGCGCATGCGCGCCGTCGTTCTGAGGTTTTACGAAAAATAATAATAAAACCCAACGTAAATGCGCAAAGAACGAAGATCGCATCCAACGAAAAAACGAATCGTATAAAAGAACGAAAACCCGCATATATGCGCTGACATAGAGGACTCTATAATTCAAACCTAAGTTACAATCAATAAGGACGTAACTTTCAGTATATAGGGTGGATCATACATTTGGCGGGAAATAAATGTGTCCAATGAAATTTTTACTTTCGTTATAAATAACCAATCCGAACGGCGGAAAAAACGAAACTTCGTACATGCGCACCATCGTTCGAAAATACCACACCAAAATAATGAAATGAAAAAACCCCATACATACGTACGAAATGCGTACGAAATACAGATAGACGGATCGTATTTCAATTGAAAAACAAAACAAAAAAAACCATATAGAAGGGCTAATATCGGAAATATCGGAATGGAAAACCGAATATATAGATAGAAGGTCCATATTGAAGACCTAAAGTATATTATAATCCACCCGTAGATTTCCCGCCAAATGTATGATCCACCCTATATACTGAAAGTTACGTCCTTATTGATTGTAACTTAGGTTTGAATTATAGAGTCCTCTATGTCAGCGCATATATGCGGGTTTTCGTTCTTTCATACGATTCTTTTTTTCGTTGGACGCGATCTTCGTTCTTTGCGCATTTACGTTGGGTTTTATTATTATTTTTCGTAAAACCTCAGAACGACGGCGCGCATGCGCGAGGTTTCGTTTTTTCTGTCGATCGGATTGGTTATACGAAACGAAAGTTGAAATTTAATTGGATGTATGTATTTCCTGCCAAAATCTATGATTAAGATTGGCTATGTATATTGAAAGTAAGTTTCTATTGGCAGTTCCAATTTCCTGCCAAATTTGATGGCTGTGATTGGATAATAGTCAATGGAAATAAGTATATAAGCCATAATGTGGCCATTTCAAATCAGCCAGCTGAGGAAGCCTTATGATACTTTAATGTATTGGTGAAACGCGTTCTGGTCTATTTTCCTATTTGTTTTTATTTATTTTACTAAATTTTATTTTTTATCCTGTTTTTGGAGTTTTCTTCTTATTTGATAACCTCCTATTAGCTACCTATACGGAGCTTTACCTGACTATAACTACCTGCTACCAGCCATTCATACGGAACTTGATCTCTATCGTGTACTGTTGAAGTGAGTTCAACTTCCATCCTTGGAAACCTTGGAAACCTGATGGGAATCCTATGATTCGTCTCTGAAAAGGTGTTTGGGAAACCAACAAAATCCCTAAAGTGAACATACCTAGAACCAGGAGGGTTCTTATGCATGTGAGTGCTACCACCTTGATTTTATACATATGATATTTCATACAGGTTGCACTATGATCTATTCTCTGTGTTTTTTCTGAGGAACATCACATGAAAAGAACTTGGAGAGAAAAGATCATAAACGGGACATTGTTTTCTGTGAAGGACATTGATATCGCTACACCTTTTTTCTTTTATGAAATGGGAGTAGTGGTGGGTCAAGCTGGTAGTGCTAGTGGGTAGTGGAGGGGTGTCGCAATACTTTCGGCAATATATTGTATAGATATACCATTTTTTCCAGTCTGCATTATTTACGTGTTATTTTTTGGATTTAGCAGAAGACAGGAAGAAGGCAGCATCTGCCCTGGCGGGCGCCACCAGTGCCCCAGTGGAGGAGGAGGAGGAGCCACGGGCGACCACCAGCGCTGGTATATACTGTTTTATTTTGCAACGACTTTTGGTCAAAAACAGAAACATTTTTTGTTTACTGTATTTTAATTTAATTTTTTTATGTATAGCACAAGAGGAGCAGGAGGAGGAAGAAGAGGAGGAAGAGGAGGAGCAGGGCGATGGAGAGAGGGAGCCGGAGCCGCAGCAGGAGGCCGCGAGTCCAGGTTTTTTTTTTACTGTTGTAGTTTGCATCGACTTTTGTTCAAAAATAAATCAGTTTTGTTGTTTACTGTATTTTTTATTTCTTTAATTTCTTAGATATAGCACCGGATGAGATGCTGAGGGTGGTGGTGGAGGAGGAGGAGTCGGAGGAGGAGTCAGAGCCTCAGGAGGCCGCCAGCACTGGTATATACTACTGTTATATTTTTTCAAGACTTTCAGTCAAAATTAGAAACCTGCTTTACTTAATGTATTTTCCTTCTTTCATTTATTGGATATATAGAAGGAGAAGCCAGACCGGACACGTCGTCCAGCATTAGGATAATAAATAGGATGGCGATCGGCGAGCTACGCCTGGCTGTAACCACCATCGATTCCATCCAGGAATTGCTCCAGGAATTGCAGGAGCATATAAGCAATGCCGCTGACATCCTGGAGCGGCAGTGAGACCAGCCTCCTCCCCTATGTTTGTTTGTGCCCCGTTGGGCAGTTTGCCATCCTTGGCATGTTGTAAATAAATTTTCTATTTTTTCTATATTTTCCTGTTTGTGTGCGTTGCTTTTCCTTACTTAATAAGTTAATATGTATTGCTTGGTTTCCACACTGTTAAAATTATATGTACATAAATTTATTGACATTTCTATGGACCCTTTGTCATAAATTTGTCAACATATTTGTGGCCATGAATGTGACTGTGCACATTCTACACTTCCTGGCTGGCCAAAAAATGTCACACCCTTGTTGTACTGCCTTGAGATTTGATTACCGTAGCATGGTTTTGTTAAGCTTAGGCGATGTCACAACAACACGGGTTTTTGTCCACAGTCACATTCATTGTATAACCAAGAATTTATCAAAAAATATTGATGACAGCGTGAAGTCTTCTCCGACACAACCCAAAGATCCTTAGTGCGGCTCAGGTCTAGTTTATTTGTCCCTGTTTGCAGCTTCACGCAACACCTCCTCCCAGCTATGAGCTCTCTCTCTCCCACCGCTGCTCGCTAAGACGCTGCCCGCTAACATGGTCACATCTTTGCAGGAAGACAACAGCGTGGGGGAACGGCAGCTGCCGACAGTCCCAAGACCTCGTCAAAATGACGTCAGTTCTGGAGTTAACCCCTAACTGCGACCAATGGTGGAGATAGGGGGTTCATTGGAACCCCCTATCTCCTGATCCGCGGCAGCTATCGGTTGGTTAATGTTTGGTATCTTTGGATCGACCAGAGCATGGCCTTTCCAACAATACCAAACATGACAATGTTAAAAATTATAAAAAATTAAAATATAAAAAAAAATAAACAGGTTTTTTGTTTTGTTTTGTTACTGCAGCAATATTGTTCCCATTTCAATTATAATGTGAACAATGATGCTGCACTAAGGATTTTTGTATGGGGTGCGTTTGTTAAAAATAGTGTAATTTTCACCCAAAAAAATATAACAAGTCCCCATTTCAATTTTTTTTAACAAACGCAACTCATAAAATATAACCGCAAACACTCGCATGTTAAAATGTGAAAAAAACACTTTACACCTTGTAAAACAAACATTGAAAATTCTAATTTTATTGCATTTTTTGTTATAATATACAGACAGGACATGACGCATACATATGATAATGATATATTATGAATCATCTGCCGAGTCTGCCGGAAAGAACGATATATAACATGTCTGGGTCATATTATAACATAAGGCTTCAAAAAAACGGGTTTAAACAAGAGGAGCGAAACTGTTAAAAATTAGCTCAGCAGCAGAGGCAGTGCCGCACACAGGCGTGAAGGGAAGCCGTGAAATGCCTCAGCAGCGAAAGGGTTAATTTTTTTTTGTCTGTTTTAAATCATTTTATTTTTTTCGTTTCAGATCATTTTGATCAACTATTTTTCCGTTTTAAAACCTTTTGTTCTGGTTTTTATTTTTAAAGTCAGACCATTCGGGTCAGTTTAGCGTTTTTTAAATCGTTTTGTTCTTTTTTTTTTGTTCCTTTCATACCATTTTTTTAATGTGATTAAATAAAGTTGTGAAATGTATATTCATAAGAAAAAAAGGATCTTTATTTAATTAAAAAAAAACACGATAGAATCGCCAGAATTATCGTATCGACAGAATGAATTATCGGATCCGAAAAAAACCCCAAAAATTTATTATAAAAAAATATATAAAGTATAAAAAAGTAAACCATAGTAGTTTACATCAAAACGAATAGAGTTAGACAGCTTTGAAACGAGAACAGGCGTTCCGAAAAAACGAAAATTTCCGAAATCACGAAAAGTCGATACAAAAAACGAGCAAAGTGACACGAAAATACGAAAAATGGTCGATATTCGGAAAAAAAAATGTACATGAAAAACGAGTCGAAACGAACCGAATCGAAACAGAAATCGGTCGAAACGAGCCGAATCGAAAAGTTTAAACATCCGAACAAATCGAACCGAAAAAAAATCGGTCCACAAGCCTACCAGATACACATAGGGCCTATTAGAACTGCAACTCCAGGCCCATTGCAAAGCCAACTATTATTTAGGGGTTAACTGCTAACACCCCACCCAGGCATAGGACAAAGGAACAGATTGGGTTGTATAGAGGCAAGATAAGACACAATGAGAGTGAAAGGGAAGGCACAGTCATCATAAGGGCAAGATGAGATAGACAAAGGCACCAAAAGGGTGGGAGGATTGGGACAAAGGCACCATAGGGGTGATATGATTGAGATAAAGAGACAATAAGCATCAGATGAATGGGACAAAGTCACAATAAGGGTGAAAGGAGTGGGACAAAGGCACTATTAAAGGTGGGAGGAGTGTGAGAAAGGCACAATAAGGGTAAAATGAGTTGGGCAAAGATATCTTAAAGGGGAATTGAGTGGGACAAAGACACAACACGGGTGAGAGGAGTAGGACAAATGCTTGATTAATGGTGGGAGGAGTGGAGAAAGGCACACTTAATGATGGGAGGAATGGGACAAAGGCACAATAAGTGCAAAAGAGTTGGACAAAGGCACCATTATCTCCTGCCTTGACTACTGTAACCTCTTTCTCTGTGGCCTTAAGAGGTCCCAGATTCTCCCTCTGCAGTCTGTAATGAACGCCTGTGCCAGGTTCATCTACCTCACACCCCGCACCTCTCACACTTCACCTCCCGCACCTCTCACACCTCACCCCTTTGTCAATCTCTACACTGACTCCCTGTGTCCTTTAGAATCCAATTCAATATATTGGTGCTCACATACAAAGCTCTACGTAACCGCGCCCCTGCCTACATCTCCTCCCTCAATAGCAGGTAGATCTTGTCCCGGCCACTTCGCTCTGCCAATGATTTGATGCTGTCAGCTCCTTGTACCCTCACCCCCAACTCCCACTTTTAAGACTTCTCCTGAGCTGCCCCCTTTCTATGGAACTCCCTACCCCCCAACATCAAACTCTCCCCATCTCTCCAGTCCTTCAAGACATCTCTGAAAACACATCAGCTCACTCCATGATTCCCCCACTGTACATTCTTGCACCATCTTCCCACCCATCCCACATGCATCCTGCTACTTCAGGTCCTCTATTTTCTCTCACCTAGTATGTCACCCCTATCCTCTTAGATTGTAAGCTCTTGAGCAGGTTGCTCTCTCCTACTATTCTTTGTGTTTAACTTGTATGTATATTTGTTATTCTGTCTCACCCATTGTACAGCACTGCGGAACTTGTTAGCACTTTATAAATACCTGTAACTGTAACCATAAAGGCGAGTTGAATGGGACAAAGGCACAATAAGGGTGAGATGAGTGGGACAAAGGCACAATAAGGGAAAGGAGTTGGACAAAGGCACCATAAAGGCAAGTTGAATGGGCCAAAGACACAATAAGGCAAGAGTGGCACATAGGCACAATAAGGTTGAGATGAGTGGGACAAAGGCACAATAAGAGTGAAATGAGTGGGACAAAGGCACAATAAGGGTGAGATGAGTGGGGAAAAGGCACAATAAGAGTGAGATGAGTGGGAAAAAGGCACAATAAGAGTGAAATGAGTGGGACAAAGGCACAATAAGGGTGAGATGAGTGGGGAAAAGGCACAATAAGGGTGAGATGAGTGGGGAAAAGGCACAATAAGGGTGAGATGAGTGGGGAAAAGGCACAATAAGGGTGAGATGAGTGGGGAAAAGGCACAATAAGAGTGAGATGAGTGGGACAAAGGCACAATAAGGGTGAGATGAGTGGGACAAAGCCACAATAAGGGTGAGTGGGGAAAAGGCTGAGTGGTGGGTTTGTGTCCAAAAAGGTAGAAATAAATAGAGGTCTATTAAAATCTTCAGCTCCAGCCCATTTAACCCTTCAACTAGACATTAAACTGTGATGAAGTAATAAAGGGCAAAACGTATCCAATAAAGGATTAAAATTTTAGAAATTGATTCATTGGATCAATTCATTCCCAATTTAATAATGTGGTAAAAAAATGGCAGTCCTCAGGCTTTAACAATTTTACTGAATAATCCTACAAGAGTCAAATGATGACCAAGTATTTCATAAAATGACGCGCATCGTATCTCTGTGAAGTTCGATCCCACACAGGGTTATTCAAAGAGATCCGAATTGCTGGTGAAAGGTAACCGAACGTTGAAAATCAGCGTTCAGTTACCTTTCCTGGCCATTCGACTATCCAGAGAGCAGGCAATTCGCCAAATCCTGGCGAATTGCCTGCACATACGGTGCCTGTTCGAGGGCAGTGAAATCCCCATAGAGAAGCAATGCTTCGGCTATTCAGAGAACACAAACCAGCAGTGAAAGGTTCCCCTAATGCCCTGCCATTCGGTGGTTTAATTCGGCAAGTTTATTCAGGAGTATCCCATAGGCTTCAATGTTAAAAATATTCCCGTTTTAATTCAATATCTAATAAACCGTTCATTATAAAATTCTGCAGTAAAAAGTTTCTTTCATTATAGATTTTTTATGATATTTCAAGCATTTTTCTTAATTTTTTTTTTAAAGTCCGATTTTTTTTTTTTTTTTTAAGTTTACTTATTTTTTCTGTAACAGCCCTTTTTATTATCATTCATTGGATCATATGCAAATTTCAGACATTTTCGCTCCGTAGTTTCTTTGCAAACAGCGTTTCATTTTCACAGATTCACACAAACTATTTTGCTGATTTATTCACCTCCCTCGTCTGCGGTCTCAGCTGCTTCTGCTGTGTGCGATCGGCTCCTGCTCGGGCTTGGTTTTCGGCAGGTTAATCCAGATGTTTTTGAGGGTTTTCGGCGTGCATTCGGTGGGTTTGCGGTTAGTTTTCGTCAGGTTTGCGGCAACTTTTCCCTGCAATTCGGCGGCCCTGTGGTGCTTGCTGAATACACCGCAGGGTCACCGAAATGGGATCGCGAAATCGAACCGAATTGAAGAGAACGAAAAGTCACCGAACGTGCAGTGACTTTTCGAATCTCTTTGAATAACCCTGTAAGTCTGGTCTATAATAGGCTGCATTTGCATTTTTTAGAAGTAATCAGCCATGCATTAAATATTTCGAAATCAGCACGTCTCATTTGGGAGATCACGAAACATTAAAAACAATAGGAGATAGATTTAACTCTTGCAAGGAACAAACGCGTGACACTTCAGGGAGTTAGGAGACAATAAATACTCAGACAGGAAAGCTGGATCATCCTTACCAGACCCAGGCACAGAGAGGACGCTAACAATACCTGACCTGGTGCTACCTGACTCCTGCACTTTGGGTAAGGATTTAATATTCTGATCAATTACAGGAGCAAATAGAAAAAAACAATAAATCGCTTTAATTTTACTGGGTAATTTCTCTTTTAAGTCAAATATTTAGCTTTATCTTTATTTTGTATTTTTGTCATTATTTATCTATTTATAAAGGCTCTATTAACTTCTTCAGGCAAAAGTTAACGCATGCGCAAAAACGCATTAACGCGAGGGGTAAAACACATTGCGCAGAACGCCGTATTACAATGTCCGCGCAAAAAATGCACGTTAACATCTACAGCGGGTGGACCCGCGCGAACGCTGCGCGAGCGTAATGTACTTTGCGCGTCCTATACTTAACATTGTGAGCGCAAATGCGTTTGTGCGCTGGTACGCGGATGGTATTACAATCTATACGCAAATTTTTTAACGGACAACATTTGCGCACATATTTTTAACGTCTTTGAAAAGCTGGTGTTAACGGCAAATCTGAACGTCCTGGGGAAACGAAATACACCAGCCCGAAAAAAAAATCCAGCACAGTATAGTTACACATTCTACACATACCCAAACAATAAAATGGAGAAGTTGTGCGTGCTTTTATTATTGCTGCAGCATATACTGTATATTCAGATTGATTTTGACAGGCGGAAAAACTGAACGGGAGACAAGTGTGGTTCTTAATTCAGATTGGCTGAATCGCGTGAAAAAAACAGTCTGCACACTAATTTCTGCGCGCAACGTTAATGCGCGTGCATTTTTGCGTGTCTTTACGCGCGTTATTTTTTGACGGATGAAAAAATGCGCTCAGATTGTGATACCAGTGTTAATTTATGTGCGTTAACGTTAAATGCTGCGCAAAAAAATTTGCGCTGTGCGCCCGCTTTTGCGCGAAGCAGTTAATATCGCCCAAAGTATTTTACCAGGAAGGATACATTGAGATTTCTTTCGTTTTCAAGTATGTCCTGGCACACCAAATGATGGGTGGAACGGGACAAAGGCACAATAAGTGCAAAAAAAGTTGGACAAAGGCACCATTATCTCCCGCCTTGACTACTGTAACCTCCTTCTCTCCGGCCTTAAGAGACCCCAGATTCTCCCTCTGCAGTCTGTAATGAAATTGTAATAAATGTACAAGAATAACTGAATAAAAATATAAGAGGATATCTAAAAAAATATATAATCCAGAGTCAGACACATAGCAAGGAATCGGGGGTTGAACTCAAACGGAAAAATATATGATTGTAATTTAGAAGCAGCTGGAATCAATGTTAATTTGGGCAGCACATTTTAATTTAATTTTAGTGGTAGTCGTATGATTAAAATACCATTTAAGTGTTATTCAAGAGCACCGAATTGCACCGAACAGTGAATTTCCCTGTACGGTGCAATTTTGTGGCCATTCGGTGAACTTCGGCGGCAGTGAAATTCCCCATAGAGAAGCAATGATTAATCTAATGCACTGAAAATTTGTCGAAATGCCCTGATTTTCAGTGTTTTAAGCAGCAAAATCCCATAGGTTTCAATGTAAACAGAATTCCCCATTTTTATCAAATATTTATTCAACCGTTTATTCTTTTCATTTGCAGCAAAGAGTCTCTTTATTTAATTATTTTGTAGAATATTTTTTAGCCATTTTTCGGGATTTTTTCTGTGAATGCCGTTTTCTTTTTATTATGTAACAGACCTTTTTATTGTTAATAATATATACCTTATATATTAATTGCAGGCATTTTCATGCACTATTTCTTTAACTGCCCTTTAAAAGTTGCATTTTTTCGATTACCCCTGTTCGGCGGCTGGTCGTTTTTTTTCGGATGCGTTCGTCAATCTGTTCGTGGGATCGCTTCGGTGGGTTATCGGATCGATTCGGCGGCTTTTCGCCGGTTTGTGGATACGCTTGGTGGTTTTTCTGATCAATTCAGTGGTTTTTCGGCAGTTTTTAGATTCGTTCAGTGGTTTTTCATTGATTTGCGGCTGCGTTCGGTGGGTTTATTGGTGGCATTTGCTGCATTGATTCGGTGCACTTAGGGGACTCTGCGGTAATTGCTGAATTCACCACAGGGTCGGCGAACTAAAGGGTGCAGAAATGCACTGAAGGAGAGAGCACCGAAATATCACTGAAATAACCCCTATAGTTTTAATCATGTTTTAGTCATCTGAATTGTTTTAGTCTAGTTATGTTTTGCTATAAAGCGTCTATTCACAAAGCACCGAAATAGCGTGAAATGTCGGTGCTTTGTGGATAGCTGCAATTCACCGCAATTCAGCGATTCCATGTCGCTGAAAATACGGTGAATTCACTATTTAGCAAATGGTCACCGCATTTTGCCGAAATTGGAGTCGCCAAAGCAGTTATCGAATGTCGGCGAAAACCTCTGAATCGCGCCGAATGTGAACTGCAAATAAATGCATATATAGTTAGACTCTTATTCTGCCAATAGGAGAATATTTCTTACTGTAGCATTAATTAAAAACGATTTTCCAAAAAAACACTGGTCCCTGACAGGGATTTTTGGAGAGTTATTTGGTAGTGAAGGGGTTAAAACATTGACAACACCTTATATATATTTTGCATCTCTTCAGTCTAAACATTTATTTTTAGCTCTGAATTTGCTTTTCTAACCGGAACAA
Organism: Leptobrachium leishanense; assembly: GCA_009667805.1. NCBI lineage: Eukaryota > Metazoa > Chordata > Amphibia > Anura > Megophryidae > Leptobrachium > Leptobrachium leishanense. The sequence continues at coordinate 437,472,911 of CM019064.1, forward strand.
TTCCAGTTACTTGATGGCACTTGCTTATTAAAGGGACGCGATGTGTACCGTGATCACTCCATGTTTTTGAGTGGTCAAGGTGCCCTGAGTGCTTTTGCCTCTCTCTCTCCCCTCTGGGAGGGTTGAATGCATGAGGTTAGCTCCACTTAAAAGGTGAATGCTGAGATCATGTTGCAGGGCTGCGAGACCTTTGGGAACAAACCAGTGGCTTTCATTGTGCTCCGGATCGAAAGACATTATAGGGGTTATTCAGAGACAGACAATCTGGCCCAGAAACGGCACCGAACAACAGTGAATTTCCCTGTATGGTGACATTTTGGGGCCATTCGGCTATTCAGAGAGCAGGAGGTTTGCCAAATTTTGGCGAATTGCCCGCTAATAAGGGTGCCTGTTCGACAGCATTGAAATCCCCCATATAGAAACAATGGTTAATCTATTCAGAGACACCGAACAGCAGGGAAATGTCAGTTGAATACCCTGATGTTCGGTGGTTTCATTCGGCAGGTTTAATCAGGCGAATCCCATAGGGATTCAATGTTAAAAATACTCCCGTTTTAATTCAATATCCAATAAAACGTTTATTATTTTAATCTGCAGCAAAAAGTCTTTATTTTTTAGAATCTTTTAGGCATTTTTTCAGGAAATGTTTTTCCCGTGTTTTTTTAATAGCGTTATTTGTTTTTTTATGTAACAGACCTCTTTATCATTCATAGGACCTGTTTGCAAAAAACATTTCAATCCTAAGGCTTTCGATCATTTTTTTTTTTACCCTTCCGGCGGCTTGTCGGCTTTTTCCTGCAGCTGGTCTGTGCTTTGTTTGGCGGCTCATCGACTGCGTTTGGTGACTGTCCGGCGGGTTGGCGACAGCAGGCGGCGGCCGAGTCGCTGCACTTTGGGACCTGAATTTACTGCTGAATTCACCACAGGGTCAGCGAATCGAAGTACGGTGAATCAGAGGTCACCGATATTTTGGTGCTCTCTGAATAACCCCGTAAGTAGATTTGAGCAGAGCAAAAAAAATGTCCATTTTCCTGAAGAATTGTTCCTTTTTATTTGCAATAGTTAATATAGTGAAGTATCCAAAACAGCACATACAGTCAAGTGACATAATAAATAATAAACCGCCAGAAGTGGATATCAGTGGTCAAATAGCACATCCCAGTGCATAAAAAAGTCCAGTGAGAAATGTAAAGTCCAGTAAAATATACTTATATAGAAACATAGAAACATAGAAAAATGTCAGCAGATAAGAACCTTTCGGCCCATCTAGTCTGCCCAATTACATGGATACTTTACCTGGATTTATCTTTTGTTTAGGATAGCCTTATGCCTATCCCATGCTTGCTTAAATTCAATTACTGTTTTGGCTCTACCACTTCTACTGGAAGACTGTTCCATGTATCCACCACCCTCTCAGTAAAATAATGCTTCCTGATGTTACTTTTAAACCTTTGCCCCTCTAATCTAAGACTATGTCCTCTTGTTTTGCTATTTTGTTTCCTTTTAAATATACTCCCTTCCTCTACCTTGTGGATTCCCTTTACTTATATGTTATCAACAAAAGTGCCTCCTTTTGTCCTCTTGATGTTTCTTAAAGACATAAGGTGGACAAAAATATAAAAAGGATGGAGTAGCCAGGAAAGAAGGTTCTAGTTCTCTCAGTATTAGAGGAATAAACTCACATTTTATAGAGCCCAGACAAATCCCAGCTCTGGGGTGAAGCGCCTTCAGCCAAATAGAGAGTGGCAGTGTATAGCAGAATTAGAGTTGCACTCACTGATTTTGGAGCCTCCTTGTCTCTAGGCTCAAGTATGTCGCTTGTTGCCCCCTTTTAGGGAGGGTGCTTGACCCCTTTTGAAGTAGGGATGTGCGTTTCGGGTTTCGGAATTTCGGAATTTTCACGAAATTTCCCGAATCGTGTTTTCGGATGCGGCCGATTTTCCGAAAATTTTTAGATCCGAAAATGGCAGATCCGAAAAGTTTTCTGAGCCAAAACGAAATATTTTCGGAATTTTCGAATGTACTTGAAATGTGTCAAATCAAAATTTATTGCTTTGAAACGAGGAGAACAGACGTTCCGGGAAAACGAAAATTTTCGAAAATACGAAAAGTCGATACAAAAAACGAGCTAAGTGACACGAAAATACGAAAAATGGTCGATATTCCGAAACCATTTACAATTCCGAAAACGAAAATTTTCGAAAATACGAAAAGTCGATACAAAAAACTAGCTAAGTGACACGAAAATACGAAAAATGGTCGAAATTCCGAGAAAAAAATGTACACGAAAAACGAGTCGAGCCGAACCGAATCGAAACAGAAATCGGTCGAAACGAGCCGAATCGAAAAGTTTAAAAATCCAAAAAATCTAATCGAATCGAACCGAAAAAAAAAATCGGTGCACAAGCCTATTTTGAAGTGCCAGATTATTTTACCCAAGGTTCCACAGGATACAGGGGACCAGCAGCAAGGTCACGAAGAATATGACTAGTCTGGGGTTAAAAGTATAAAAGCAACAATTTATTAGGATACTAAACAAAGGGTTGTACATAAGTACATAAGTAAGATGCTGAGATGTGTTTCGGCAAAAAGCCTTCCTCAGTCAGCATTATAATGTTCATAGTCTGGTATTCAGCCATTATTTAGTAAACCTTGTTTGTGAGACCTGAGCGGCACCCACCGTAGAGCAGGCCATTAGTGCTGTTGCTCGTTCTCAGGACCCTCACAAACACCCCCCTTTTCTCATTATTTAGTAAGTTCCTGTTATCATTTATCCTTCAACTTAATTTGTGTGGAAAAAAAATGTCCGTCCAAGTTTTGTACAACCTTGACTTTGTAAAAGTATTAAAGCATGTAGCATGATGTTTTTCTTTAATGTTTGATCCTGAGCCTTATTCCCTTTTTGCCATTAAGATATTGGATGGAGACAATATAAAGACTGGCTCCAGCTGATATCCAAACAGCTGGACAAGCTGTTCCACCTTGCCGCAACATCTATACCTTGTATAGGATGTGATAATATGCACCTAGCTTGAGAAGAACAAGATATCCCATCCGCGCTCATAAACATGTGCACAATAATAAAATTTGTTTTGTTTCGGATCGATTCGTTCCATGTTTCAATTCGTTTTGGTGCGTTCGCTATGTTACAGTTATTCGAATTTCAGATTGATTCGTTATTTCTGTTATTTCGTTATTATTGGTAATTTGTTTTTGGATCAATTCGGATTTCGTTTTTATTAGTTATTTTGGAAAGTGAAACAGATGAATTCATTACTCAGATTGGGGGGGGGAGATACCTAATCCCATTGTCTTTGGTGCTGAAACCTATTCAGTACCAATGACAGCAGTAGCTATTCTTGGTGCTGAAACCTATTCAGGACCATGGATAGGAGCTCCGCGGGGCTGCTGTCCTTGGTACTGAATAGGTTTCAGCACCATGGACAGCCCCCGACTAATGCAGACAGACTGAAGGAAAGAAGAAAAAAACCCACTCCAGTCGACAAAGAAAAAAAGCCTTGTTGTTTTAAAATAAATTCGTAATCCAAAATTTTCAACAAAAAAATCCAGAAAAATACCTATAAAATCCTAAAAAATAAATAAAGAGACTTTTTGCTGCAAGTGAAAAGAATAAATGATTGAATAAATATTTAATAAAAAATGGAAATATTTTTTACATTGAAACCTATGGGATTCGCCTGTTTAAAGATGTCGAACAAACCACCGAAAATCAGGGCATTTCACTGACATTTCAGTACTGTTTGGAGTTCTCTGTATAGATTAACCTTTACTTGTCTATAGGGAATTTCACTGCTGCTGAATCGCACCGAATGGCACATGGCGCTGTTCATGGCCTGTGGTGCTGAATACAACAGATTCAGCACCACGGCCAATGGATAGGGACACGGTGTCAAGTTAAGTGAAACAATATAACGAATTAATCCGTAGAAATGAAATCAATTAGTTTTATACCGTTTAGTTTTCCTTCCGTTTCAGTTTGAATTGATTCGTTTTCGTTCCGATTCGGATAGAACCGATTTGTTAAACGAGATACGCACCGTAATTTCGTGCAAATTTGATTTAGAGTCAAACAAAACACATCTCTAGTAGCACGCTCTTCTCATCTGGAGCCGGTATTTCTCTACGAAATATTAACTCCCGCTACCTGGTGTTAAGGGATTCTGCTTTTGCAAAAATCACTTAACATACTAAGAAAACCTCTCCGAAAATCCCTTACTCACCTCTCTTGCCACCGTGTAGTAGGTGGCGAAATTCCTCTCGCTGCGAGCAAGGGGAGACTGGGACATGTTCCCAGTGTCCCTCAGTGCTTCGTCCATGGCTCCTGTGTGAACCCGTGATGGTGAGCTCACGGCAGAGACATGCTGGCCTCCATGGAGTCCCATGGCTCCCTTTTAGCCTCAGGTGTGGAATAGGGCCCCTAAACTTTTTCCAAAGTTATTTTTTCATTTGTTTTGTATTAATATTTATACTTTTTATATTACAGATCAGATCCTTTACCGACCCCATACTTCAGTTAATCAGTGATGTCAAATCTCACAAACACACAAAGCAATAACACACAAGTTCCTGCCCAGACAATCATAAGTATGGAAGCCAAGATGCTGCTTATTTTCACTCCAGTCATGATCAGCTTTGTGTGTTTTCTCTACATTATCGTGGTCATGCTGAATGTCTACTTCACCTCCCCGCACATCAGAGAGAATGCACGCTATATGCTCTTTGCCCACATGCTTATCAACGACACAATGTATCTGACCATAGCCGTTTCTCTTTACTTGTTCTCTTTATTCCAAGTCAGCTTTCCGGTACTGGTCTGCTATTTTATACTCATTATGTCCTCTTCAGCTTTCAAGGTGACTCCCTACAACCTGGCCGCCATGTCTCTAGAACGTTACATTGCCATCTGCTTCCCACTGAGACACGCCGAGTTCTGCACCCGGCAGAGAACTGGGAACGTCATTGCCTTAATATGGACTATAGGGTTGACCCCACATGTTGTCGATTTGATTATACTGGCCTCCTCAGTCAAGACGAGCTTCTTTTCTCAACACGTCTCATGCAGCCGAGTATCGTTTCTAAACACAGAAATCCAAAGCATACTGAGGTCCTTCATGCACGCGTTTTCCTTTTCTCTCGTGGGCTTGGTTATCATCTTCACCTACGTCAAGATCATGCTGGTGGCTAAAAATATAGGCTCAAGGAAGGATTCTGCATCTAAGGCCAGCAGGACAGTAATGCTTCATGCTTTCCAGCTGCTCTTATGTTTGACTGCATTCACTTACCCCATCACGGAAACATACCTCAAAGGGTACATCATCATGCTCCCGGTACTCAACTTTTGCCTCTTCATGTGTCTCCCGCGATTCCTCAGCCCCCTGATTTATGGAATAAGGGACGACACTTTCCGTGTTTGCTTAAGGCGATATGTGTTTTGTAGATCTGTAAAGATACACGTTGTCAAGTTCACATACTGATGCCACAGCAACACAAAAATACACATAATATGGGTCAAGCATTCCGTATCCAGAATTTTAAAATCTGGAAAACTACAGAAACTGGAAATTTCTGAGCTGTACAGATTTTACTTATTCTGGACTAGGGGAGATCTAGACGGTCTCTATCGCTCAGGAACCCTGATCTGGAGCACTGTAGTAGACCACGGCACACGCTGGGAGCCTCTGGGCAGCCCCAGCATCTGACATGCTGCCCAGAGTCTCGCTGACTAAGGGCATCATTTCTGCTATGCTAGACACGCTGATGGCTGAAGCACTAAGGAGATAACGTCTCTCCCACCGTGATCTTCTTCCTTTGATACATCGGATTCTCCTGGAATCTGAGAATCAGAGGAATACCAAATCTGAGATGTGTGGGGTCCAGCATTTTGGACAAAGGGTGCTCAATCTGTATAGCCTAAATAATGATACAGGTAAATACACTGATCTTGAAGTCCCACGGTCACGGTCAAAACTAGTTTTACCTATCTGATGGGAAATCCTTCCCATTACATAAATCAGCTTATTTTCATTGACCTATTTGATTGAATACATGGGGATATTTTTTAATTTAAAGTTTCCTGGTCCACTACGTGACCTGCGGCATGCCACAGGGTGAGGAACTGCTGTAAACTGAGTCAATGCTTGATGGTTGTGAATCACGATCTGAGTGACAGCCAAAGCAGCTCACTGACTGAGCAGGGGCTGTCCAGTAGGGCGGCTCTCAACCTGCAGTGGCGCCTCCTCCCTACAACATGGCGCCACTCCGTGCAGAGAAACAGGAATCTTGGCATAGAAATATCTATCTTTTTTTAGTTATATACACCAGTGTAAAAAACACTGATCTATATAAAGGAATGATGCCTTGCCAGGTGGGTAAGACTAGTTTTGTCTGTGACAGCTGCACTTTAGTGATGGCACTGTAATAACTGAAAGGTTTAAAAGCTTCTTAGGAAACAGTCCACACATCTATCGTCTGGATTTATTATGTTCTATAGGTTCTACTGATACCTGATGCTGACGTCTGTAGTGTTGGATCTTTGCTCTACTGTGACAAACAGGAATTATACTGTCTTGTGAACGGCTCATAGTTTAAATTGACAGGGCCTATTTAAAGCAACTTAAAAATTAATAAAAAGCTGCATATATATGTTCTGGTGCTTTTTACGTCCTTGTATGATGTTGTAATAACAAACATTTGGTGGGCAGGAACATACAAGGGCGAAACTCAAGTAATTTGTATGGAACCAACAGAGTATTTACTGTAGTTCGAGGGGAAAGTTATTAGGTGTTGCACTGCAGGACAGCAAGAAGTAGATACTGATGAGTAATGCCGTGACACAGACACTGACTCTCAGCACCGTAGGACTACGGAGAATATGAACCGGTAGTAAAATACAGCCGGTACTACAATAAAAATAACAGCCGTACTAAATAATCCCATAATATTCAATGTAAAAAATATTCCCCGTGTTTTTTTAATATTTATTCAACCATTTATTTTTTCACTTGCAGCAAAAAGTCTCTACTTTTATGCATTTTTTTTATTTTTTTTGCGAAATTTTTGGATTCCTAATTTATTTTAAGCTAACGAGGCTTTTTTCTTTGCCGAACGCTGTGGGTTTTTTTCTCCCTTCAGTCTGGCTGCGTTCAGCGGGTGCAGTCTTTGGTGCTGAGGCCTATTCTGTTTTTTATTTTTATTTTATCACTGGCTGTTGTTTTCGTTGTAGTACCGACTTTTTGACAAATAGTTTATTGTAATACCGGCTGGTATTTTATTATTGGCTGGTATTTTTATTGTAGTACCGGCTGGTATTTTATTTTAGTACGGCTGGTATTTTCATCATATTATGGTACTGGCTGGCATTTTATTTTAGTCCCAGCAGTTATTTTAATTTTATTGTAGAACAGCAGGCTGGCTGCTGTCCTTGGAACTGAAATATATTTCAGCTCCAAGGACAAATGGATTACGCATATATTTTTTTTTCTTACCATAATCTAAGTATTTGATTAATCCATTTCACATTCCGAACTAACTATTAAAAGCGAAATACGAATCAATCCGAAATACAAAATAAGTAATAAAAACAAAATATGAAGCAATCTGAAATGTGAATCAATGTAACATAACGAACAAACTGGAAAAAAAAAACCACAAATGAAATATTGTGACATGAAACAAATTCATTCTTCAGATTATAATTGAAACGTGAACAACAGTGCTGTATTAACCCCTTAAGGATAGAGGCAATTTTACAAGCTCTGAACACTTCTAAAAGTAGAATTTCAGCAATTTGCCAGTTCAACCATAATTTACCTCTTCCATATTAAGTGCACCCACCCTTATTATATATCATTTTGTTCAGGAGAAATAGAGCTTTCATTTTCCATCAAAAATTTATATATAAATTATATTTTAATATGAAAAAAATCTAAAAACTATGAGAAAATAGGAAATTTTGCTTCAAACTTCTGCACTAAAAAGGATTAAAAAAACTTTTATTTTTTTCGCTTGACTTTTCAAACTACAATGATTCGCTGCCTCCCTCTCCTCAGATCAAAGTGAGGAGAAGAGAGAGTCTAAGACAATGTTTCAACCAATATTACAAGCATTGACTGAGCCATTGAGGCAGTGACAGCGGTGACACGCTGTCACCGCTGTTACTTGACCCAGATTGCTGATATTGGCTGCCAGGCAACCCCATCAGCTGGTGACCTGTGTGCTGGGAAGGGAGGTGGGCCGTTTGTCAATCAACACTGCGGGATGCTGCTTGCTGCAGGGTGGCACAGCACGTCCAGGGTTGGCAACGGGTCAATAAATAAAAAAACGGAAAAAACAATACGTTTCTATTTTACATTTTATTTCATGTAACCTGGTCATGTTCGGTGCCATTGGAAAGGTCATGCCCTAGCTGCCACTGATCAGGAGATAGGGGTTCTTTGGACCTCCCTATCTCCACTATGGGGTTTCCATAGGGAAACCCCTTGGCAGCTAGTCAGCCAGCACCGGGAGCAATCCATGACCCGGCAGTCCATGATCCATGATTGGTGACTAAGGGGTTAAAGAAAGGCATCGCTGAAAAGGTCAAACTGTGATATATTATATAATAATAGAACAATAAATATTTATATTGTATTACTAAATAATGTAATTCTTTATAAATAAAGAATAATAATAATAATAATAATAGATATACATTTAAACATTGAAATTTTAGTTTATTTTAATCTATGTTTATTTTTATTATTTAAATTTAATATAATTAATTGAATATATAATATCATTTTAATATAATATTAATCTATATTTTTTAGTTTTATTGCTGTGGATCTCTGATATGTGTGGGCAGCGGCGTAGCGTGGGTTGTCAGAGCCCGGGGCAGGGCAAGAATGCTGTGCCCCCCAACCTGTGGACACGGTAACACACCAGGATTCCCTGACACCAGTAGAGTATTGACCCCATTACCCCACAAGCACATGTATTTTATATTAACAAAATAATGATATAATAAAAAAATTAAGCACACATGCCCCCCAAGCTACACCACTGCTACCAGTCACCCTGTCCCAGTATACCCTATCATAGTTCCACTCTCACACTATACCCAGTCACTCTCTCCCAGTACCCCCAGTCACCCTCTTCCTCTTAGTACCCCCAGTCACTCTCAGTACCCCACTTTCTCCAAATACCCCCAGTCTCTCTCTAAGTACCCCACGTTTTCCCAGTACCCCCAGTCTCTCTCTCCAAGTACCCCAGTCACTCTCTCTCTCTCCCAGTACCCCCAGTCACTCTCTCTCTCCCAGTACCCCCCAGTACCCCCAGTCACTCACTCTCTTTTTCTCTCTTCAAGTACTCCCACTTTCTCCCAGTACCCACAGTCACTCTCTCTATCCAATATCCCCAGTCACTCTCTCCCAGTATCCCCAGTCATCCTCTCCCTGTACCCCCTCACTGTGTGGTGGTCACGCTGCTTTGGTGTCATACAGTGTTGCCTATCTGCGTGGCGTTGCTGGTGGCCAGGGGGGGGAGCTGTCCAGGGGGCTTAGTGGAGACCAGATTTTAAATGTGCTGCAGGGCAAGCACCTCCCTACCTCCCTCCTTCCTGTTCAGTGGCTGCAGGGCTGCCAGCAGCGGGGGGTTGGAACAGGGCTTCAAGGGGGGCTGACAAGTGTGGTACAGGGTGTTCTATTGAATAATGCTGTGCTGCTTCATGTGACTCATGTCAGCGTTAAGGAGGAGTCGGAACAGGACCAGAATTTTATGTCCTGGTCCTCCCTTTTGGACACTGAGTGCTAAGTCACCGCTGGCGTTGTAAAACTGGCGGACACCTTGCTGATCCCTGCTGGAAAATATTAGTGGTTCAAATTTCTTTTGAAATTTTGCACCCCCTAGGAAAATTGCGCCCGGGGCGACCGCCCCCGAGGCACCCCCACGCTACGCCACTGTGTGTGGGTGTGGTTTTGAGGGGGGGCAGCATTTCATCCTTGGACCCAGTCAGCACAATGCTTTGGACCGGCCCTGAGCCTGTAGATACTAAATTGAAATAATAAAGAGTAAAAAAAACCAGATGAAATCGTTAATAAATCTATATATAATCTCACTTCCCACAAGGCAATTCTGATTCTAATGGCTGTACAGGAAAGTAAGAAAACAGCGTGTCTTCTGGGAAATGTTCACACTTTGCATATTGTAGTAGAGTCAGACCTGGAGATGTGCAAGATGCTCCAACAGCGCAGCAATCCCATGGAGGTTAGGAATAAGATAAGTACCTGTGTGACAGGCGTGCAGAGCAGCGAAAGGCGAAGATTCTATCTGCACAAGTCCATTGCTGCTAGAACCACCAGGTAATGCTTTAGATTGACTTAACCCCTTTGCGTCTGAGCCATTTCACCCCTGTGTGCTGAGTTCATTTTGACCATTTTGTGCTCCAAGTGTTTAAACGCTATTTGAAGTCATGTTTAGGCTAGGGTCAGACGAACGCATTTTCACGTTGTCTGTGAAAAAGTGCGTTCGAACGAATGGACGCATTTTTTCACGGAGTACGCGATAGCGGTCATACTATGCGCATTTGCGTTCGTGATTTTGTACGGATCACCAATAAAACACTTTGTGCATCTGGACGTTATGTTGGCCGGACATGAGCAGGGTCTGACGTCTCCCAATCACGCACACACGCCGCTAGCGGACGCAGCGCACTCTGTACAACCGTACTAGCGGTTTTACGTTCTCGACAAAATGCGTTCGTTTGCCACTTGCATTGCGCAGCCGGACTTTTGTGCGACCGTACTTCATATATTGCCTGTCATTGCCCGGCATTTGCTGCTACTACGGCCGTGATTAAGTGCGCCTGCACGCGCGTTCGCACTGCCTCAGTCTGACCCTAGCCTAAATTGCAGGTCCCAGACAAATTATAAATCAATTTTTTCAGTGGATTCAACCGTTTCAAAAATTATCATCACAATGTGTATATGCCAGAATTCTACACCAAAACAAAATCAGTTACAGTTACAGTTGTTTATGTGCTAACACGTGCTGTACAATGGGTGAGACAGAATAACAAACGTCCATACAAGTTAAACACATGGAACAGTAGGAGAGAGGATCCTACTCGAGAGCTTACAACCTAAGAGGAGAGGGGTGACACACTAAGTAAGGGTAAATAGCTGAGTATGGGAAGCAGTGCGGTGCATGGGGGGGCTGTGGGGAATATGGATCAGGAAAAGTATATTATGGAGGGATCCTGGAGCGAGACAATAGGCTTCTCTAAAGTAATGTGTTTTCAGAGACTTCTTGATGGACTGGAGAGACAGAGTCTAATGGTGCAGGAGAGGGAGTTCCATAGAAAGGGGGCAGCTCAGGAGAAGTTCTGAAGGCGAGAGTTGGGAGTGTGGGTACGTGGAGCTGATAACATCAGATAATTGGCAGAGTGAAGTGGCCGGGATGTGATGTACCCGCTAATAAGGGATGAGATTTTCTTTTTTTTGAGAAAGTATTTTACCAGGAAGATTTCTCTCGTTTTTAAGTATGTCCTGGGCGGCGAGTCTGTACTGTTAGGTGTCTTGCCCAAGGACACTTACTGGAGAGGTGCTCTTGCCCTGATTTGAACCTGTGTCTCCACGGTCTCCACAGTCACAGAGCAGTGATGTTACCTCTACTCCACCCAGTCAGTACAGATGTTGTGATACTACATTTCCCTTGATGCTCGGTCAATCTAAAAAGTGTCTGAGCCTCATGGGAGATGTAGTTTAAAAACATCTGGAGGGTCAAGGTTGCTGACCCCGGTCTTGAAGAATTAGTAAATACACTTAAGACTTGATACATGGTTTTCTCCCCCTTGAGACTACCTGCATGGCACTTAACTGCTGTTAAAGTATTTATTATATTGCTTGTGGTTGGACATATGGTAGAGTCCATGCCGGATTTCCATCCTGAGTTCATCAGCTCAGCAGCCAGGAAATGTTTTTGGACTCTCAGTAGAAGTCCTGTTTGGAACCACTGGGCTGACCAGTAGAATTCCCTCACATGTACCAGGCAGCAACAGCATGAACGTGTACATCTCCCACACAATATATACAGTGGCAAGAAAAAGTATGTGAACCCTTTGGGATTATGTGGAGTTTTGCATGAATTGATCATAAAATGTGCTCTGATCTTCATCTAAGTCACAACAATTTTAAAAACACAGTCTGCTTAAAATAATACAACACAAACATTATATGTTTTCATGTTTTCATTGAACAGAACATGTAAACATTCACAGTGCAGGGTGGAAAAAGTATGTGAACCTTTGGACTTAATAACTGGTTGACCCTCCTTTGTCAGCAATAACCTCAACCAAACGTTTGCTGTAGTTGCAGATCAGACCTGCACAACGATCTGGAGTAATTTTGGACCACTCCTCTTCACAAAACTGTTTCAGTGTAGCAATATTCTTGGGATGTCTGGTGTGAATCGCTCTCTTAAGGTCATGCCACAGTATTTCAATCGGGTTGAGGTCAGGACTCTGACTGGGCCACTCCAGAAGGCGTATTTTGTTTTGTTGAAGCCATTCTTTTGTTGAATTACTTGTATGCTTTGGGTCATTGTCCTGTTGCATCACCCATCCTCTGCGGAGCTTCAGTTGGCAGACAGACAGTCTTATGTTTTCCTGCAAAATGTCTTGATAAACTCTGGAATTCATTTTTCCATCAATGACAACAATCCGTCCAGGCCCTGAGGCAGCAAAGCAGCCCCAAACCATGATGCTCCCTCCACCATGTTTTACAGTGGGGATGAGGTTTTGATGTTGGTGTGCTGTGCCTTTTTTTCTCCACACATAGTGTTGTGTGTTTTTTCCAAACAACTCAATTTTGGTTTCATCTGTCCACAGAATATTTTGCCAGTAGTGCTGTGGAACATCCTGGTGCTCTTTTGCAAACTTCAAACATGCTGCAATATTCTTTTTGGACAGCAATGGCTTCCTCAGTGGTGTCCTCCCATGTACTCGATGTAATAAGGATTTTAACCCCATTCACTACCGAAGTCGAGTGATCTCAATTTTGCATTGTGAAGCACTTATTAGCATATCAAGACCCAACCTTCACACCTTTTTAAAGCCAAGCTTATTTTGACCCAGCTGACGTGTGAGCAGCTAGAAGGTCAAGTGAGGTATCACTGGAAAGGGAGAGTCTTTGACCAGGATGTATGTAAATTTTTATTAAAAAAAGTAAATGTCTTTATTTTTCCTTTTTTATTGTAACACAGCAATATTGTTCACTTTTCAATTACAAAGTGAACAGTGATGCCGCACTAACTCACCAACTCATTTCAAATGACACACATCGTTCCATCAAAAATCTAAACCCCGCGTCTCTGATCTTGACATCACACAGGGTCAAGTGAGGCCTCATTGGAAGAGTCTGGCCATTCCAACAACACCAAACACGATCATGTAAAATCGAAAAGAAAAAAAAGCAAGTAAAATATATCATTTTTTTTATTATTTTTAGTTCCAAAGCGATGGCATTATCCATTTGTCCCATATAAAATGAGCAATACCACTGCCATTACTTACCTTCTCATTTCCCATGCTGGGAGCAAGGTCAGTATTTTATACATAATCTTATTATACACACAAAAAGAACACCCTCCAAACCACAACCTTAAGTTTGCATATTTTTCAGTTTGGGTTAAAATTGCATATTTTCTCCAAAAAAATTCAGTACCAGGCACCCACTTAAGTTTTTTTTTTAAAACAGTGTCCTATAGAATATATAACCACAAAAGTTCGGATGATAAAATGGGAAAAAAATATTTTACACGTTGTAAATGATTGAAATCTGGAGGGATTTTTTTTTTTTTAAAAAAAAAATATATTTTTTATTATAGCATTCTGACACAACATGATGAATACACATAATAACGATATATTTGGAATTTGCTGAGTCTGCTGAGAATAAGGATATATAATGAGTCAGGGTCCTACAATAAAACATGACTTCAAATCGTGTATAAACATGACGATGAGCACAAAATGATCAAAAAGAGCTCAGCACACAGAGGTGAAATGGCTCAGCAGTGAAGGGGTTACAGAGTCATTTTAATTTTGCACACAGCGATGTTCCTGCATTCTGGCACATATATATGGTGAATTGCCAGCTAAATACAGTGCCTATTCGACGGCAGTGAAATCCCCATAGAGAAGTAATGGTTAAATCTATTCAGAGACACCGAACAGCAGAGAAATGTCAGTGAAATGTTCTGATTTTCGGTGGTTTTATTCGGCAGGTTTAATCAGGCGAATCTCATAGGATTCAAAGAAAAAATATTCCTGTGTTTATTCAATATCTATTAAATCATTTATTCTTTTAATCTGCAGCAAAAAGTCTCTTTTGAACTGGGTTGAACTGGGACCAGAGAATGCAGTCAGAGCCATGGTACCTGCGCCAATGGCTCCCCCAGAACAACCCAACGGCCCACACACACAAATAAATATTAAAAAGGTGGGCCCGATCCACCTCAAAAAACTCCCCAGAAACGTAAAATAGAGTTCACAGAAAGAGTGTTCAGGACCAGAGAATCTCATCCAGTGTCCAGAAACAGGGGGACATACAGGGCACCTTCTCCGCAAACCTCAGCGACCAGAGTCAACCAAACACTGCCACAGAGCACCGGCTGGGAAGACAAGCCGTCAGCCAAGAGAAGGGTCAGGCCAAGGAAGGAGGTCACCCCGCAGGAGAAGAGACACCGCCACGGAGCGGGACCCGCAGCAGAGTCACAACAGCGTCGGACAGACCATTGTCCTCTACGACAACAGGACCAGCTAGCAATTGTCACGAGGCTCCAGGTTCCAGGTAAGCGCCGCCAGCTGTACCGTGGTCAGCACCACCGGCATCTGCTCCACTGTATTCCCAGCCTGCATCTCCGGACCTGCCAGCGTCACCACAGCTGCAAGGTCAGGCTGCTCTGCATTAGGCCATCCACTTGAGAGGCGCTCTCCGGTGTCCCCAACGACAGGCACACCCTTACAAGGAGCTCAGCACCAAAATCTCGGCAAGCCAGATCTCTCACAGTTCCTCAAGGAGGAGCCTCAACTCCCCACTAGTAGCGGACTTATCATCTCCAGGCTGGCGGGCAACATCCAGAGCTCCCATCCGGTCAGAGGAACCTCTCGTCCCGGAGTCATCCAGGCTCGGCAGCAAGGTCTCTACGGCAGCCAGCATGCCTATCTGGGGTCCAGGAGCCATGACACAAGATGCAGAGATTGTGTCTTAAATCCCAGGAGGAGAGACAGACTGCAAGATGGCGGCCGGAGGGTAGGGGCACCTGTAGGCCTGAAGTCCAGCACCAACTTCAAAGGACACAGAACCCGTCTTGATACTCGGTCCCCACCTCCAAGATATAAGATCTTCCAAATGGGACTCACAAATCTGACAGAGGGACGCTTAAACATAGGGTATAGTTATTGTCACCTAGAGAGCTCAGCGTGGAGCATCCTCTCCCATCAGTAGCCAGCTCCACCCTCGGTGAATGCTGAATTTGATTGCCTGAAGTGCGGGGAACGAAAGAGCACCGAAATTGTGGTGGAATGTCAGTGCTCTTTGAATAACCCTGCATGAAATTATAGCTCGAGGGCGGGGGCGCTAGTGGTCTCCATAAAGATGGCATGCTAGCCATGAAATATATGTTTCTTGTAGGGATGTGCATTTAGCTTCGGACCGATTCATTTTTTTCACGAATCGGGCTGATTCGGTGCTTCGGATTCATCCGATGTTCCAATTCAGATCGGCAACGAAATACACAAAACCAAACCCCACCCCACACAGTAGGGATTGATAGGAGAATTGCAAGTATGCTGTAATAGAATCCGGGAGTGTGCCTCACCTGATACTTGCAGGGCCTAACCCTTAAAGTTATAAAGAACATGCAGATCCTGTTACGTTCCATGCTGGCAACCCTGTCTCCCTGCCCTCTGTATTTGTATATTGTGTTTTTTCCCTTGTGATTCTGTTGCTGCCAATTCCTGGGTGGCTACCCAGGGGTTAATTGGTGTTCTGTGCTCTGCTCACCTGTTGATCCTTGTCTTGATTCTCCTGCCTATATTAGATGGTACATTGCTGGGTCATTTTTACTTTGCCTGGTCTCCTTGCTAGCTGTGTCCTGAGAGCTCCTTGCTGCGTTCCTGTTATCCTCCGCTTGTATATCCTTGTTCAGTTTATGCCTCTGTTATTCTGTTCAAGTTTATGTCAGTTCCTTCTGTGTATTTAGTTCTGTCTATTGCTGTATTTTGGTTTGCTGTTTATGTTCTATCCTGATTCCCCGGTTACGGATTTTGGCTTGGCTGACTTCCCTTCTGGTTCTGATTCCTGTATCCTGTATGACGTACTCTCTCTGGTTATGACCTTTGGCTTTCTTCAATGTGACTATTCTATAGTATATTCCTTGTCTGTACCGTTTACAGGAAACCCTGTCATCTGCATTCAACAAAAGACTCTGTACAGCTTCAAGGTAATACTTTCCTTTAGACTAGATCCGGCTATCCTAAAGACCGGCCTTTCAGTGCAGGGCATCTTTGGTATTGCCGTACAGAGGTCTTTAGTTAACCCTGTGTTGCTTTCACCTGTCCTTGCTGTTTACAGTGCATCTCTGCACATAGGGGCTTCTCTGAGGAACCAGGGCCTCACCTTGGCGCGTGCCTGGTGGTACCGCCACCATAACAGAGCCTCGATCCAATAAAGGCAGATGAGGACAATCACAAAAATTCTCCAAAAAGGGAAAAATTGAAACTAGAAAAAACTTTATTATTACAGAGTGTGATGAACCACACAACAAAACACCAAACACAAATCAAAATAGCAATATACTAAAGAAAGCATACTCTTAAAGAATCATGTGCTCCATTGTCTCAAATTATATAGTTACAATTTGCATATGCCGATTGTTTAAAATAGGACAATGAGGAAGGTGCATTAACTTAACCCAGGTACATGCATACAAGCAGTATTTTCCAGTCAATTACAGCAGTTACTATACAGAAAGCCTATAGTTAAGACAGGCTTAGATCAAATAATCCAATTCCCCCTTCTTCAGCCATTTGAAAGATCCCCATGGGTTAATGCAAGTCAATTTCCTGTCACTTGTTAACCACTAGTGATGAGCCGAACACCCCCGTGTTCGGTTCGCATTCAAACACGAACATTTGAAAAAGTTCGAATTCAAATGCAAACATGATTCGAACTCAATGTAAGTCAATGGGACTCGAACGTTCGAATTTTAGACTGCCCTCCAAGAGGGTATATATGCAAGATATTTGCCATAAAAGGTGTATGGGGGTCCGGGTAGTGCCCTGTGGGACAGGAAACAAAGAAAAAAAGTAAAAAAAAAACGTTTTTAAAGGAACAGTGATTTTTCCATGACATAAAGGTTAAGAATAAAAACGAAAAATTCCTTCAAATATCATGCCTAAGAGGTCCCCATAACCTGCCCATGAAGTGGCGGATTTGTAGGATGTATAGAAACAATTAAAAAGAAAAAAATGTCATTTTAAATGACGATAAATGGTTTTCCTTTAATCTATTCATAAACAACTGCTTGGGGCGGCAGCCTGTATGAAAAGAGAAGTTTTAGGACACACAGAACAAGTTTAGTGATTTTTTGGCTAAATTATGGTGAAACTTATGCAGGCTTTGGATGAAAGTAACAACAGGTGCATTAAAATTGGACCTTTGGTGCCAGCTAGTGCCTTCACACCGTAACCCCTCTGTGGTATTGTGGGAGAGCGCAGGGGTGGACCCTGCTGTCAAATTTTACAATGATATGAATCTGGTAAATGCGTCAGTGGCAGTGCACCCAAATATTACTGCGCTATAGTGTATGGCAGGATGGAAGCGCACCAGCAGTAACAAGCAGCGGAATATTCCAGACAGGGGCACAGAGCGAGAGTAGTCATTATAACAAAACCGGGTCAACAACATTTAGACACTAGTACTGCACTACTGTATATGGTGAGAATTGGCGCACACCAGTAGCAACAGGAGGCAAACAGAATAGGCAGGGAGTAGACAGAGAGAATAGTCAAATGGCAGGCAAAGCCAGCAACAGATCGGGTCCTCAGAACAAGCAGGGTCAGTAACAAGTATACCAACTGATTCGGTAAGCTAGCGATGCGGGAATGAAACTCCACGGCAAGACAAGGTGTACAGCGCGCGCTCCTGATTTAAAGGTCCTGGCGGCTCTGCCACCAAGCCGTGCCCTGCCCCCTGATCACTCACAGCTGTGCTGGGTGCCGCCGGAGCTCCTGGCATTCTGCCAGCTGGCGGGACCATGCGTCTGGGGCCCCCCTGATCGCCACCCAGGGCCCTGGATGTCACAATATTACAATCCAAATGCAAACGGGTTAAGTAACCAAATTTGTAACAAGAATAATTCATGTAGCATATGATTCCGCACACTGCCGGGCAGCACCTCTACAGTATAATAATGCAGCATATCAATCCTCACACTGCCGGGCAGAACCTTTAGAGTATAATAATGCAGCATATCAATCCTCACACTGCTGGGCAGCACCTTTACAGTATAATAATGCAGCATATCAATCCTCACACTGCCGGGCAGCACCTTTACAGTATAATAATGCAGCATTTGAATCCTCACACTGCCGGGCAGCACCTCTACAGTCTGATGCTAGCTTTAACGAGAAGATATGCTATTAGTGTAGCGGGGAAGCCAGCTGAGCATTTTGCATCGCTAACTAAAGAGACTTGAGTATTGCTTGTTGTGTTAAGCTCGAGTAGCTACAAAATTGTGAGTTGCGGTCGCTGGGGACAATTGGGTAAGTGAGTGGCGGATTGTTGTCCGCGTAGTCATTATCTGGGTCTAGGATAGACGGATAGTGGGTTGCTTAGCCCTGCATCTTTTGCTGCGACTCACGTAGTGTTCAGGGAACTGGTGGCAGCATAACTAATAGAATAAGAAAGTGGGTACAGGGATTGTGGGAAACGTAGTCACTACCCAATTCAAGAGAAGATTGGTACTGTGTTGCAATCCTGGGACCACTTTATTGCACTCTACGTGCCTGTTGCGAGAGAAAGTGTGCGGGGACGGATAGGTAAGCGAGCACGCAGGGATTGTTGTCATTATCTGGGTCTAGGATAGACAGATAGTGAGCGGTTTAACCCGGCGTCTTTCGCAGCATCGAGTGTAGTTGCCTTGACAGGAGGCTGCGCTTGTTTCTGGATCCAGTAATCAGGTGAGTATTATAAAGAAAAAAAAAGGTTTTGTTTTATGTTACAGGGGACATTTAAAGATGTCCTCGGATTTTATTTTTTAAAAATTGTGTTGCCTTACCTTAGCCTGGTGGTCAGTGGGGGCTTCCTGGATCCTGGTTGTGGGGGGGTGGTCTGCCGTGGCTCCCTCCCTGCACCACCTCTCTGCCACATGCACCCGGCTGGCCATCCCGCACAGTCACAGCTCTGTCATCCTGCGGATGCATGCTCCTCAAGGGGTCCTTGGGAGGCCCCGGCGAGTTGCCCTCTACAGTGCCTGATTAGAGGGCTTCGTCTGCCTGATGTTTTAGCAACAAGAATGTTTTATCCCATAGACTTCAATGTTAAAAATATTCCCATTTTAATTCAATATCTAATAAACCATTGCTTATAATATTCTGCAGTAAAGAGTCTCTTTATTATTAGATTTTTTAGGATTTGTTAAACATTTTTTTAAAAAAATCTCATTTTTTTTTAAACTTTTGGCGAACGTCCCAAAAAGTTCGATGTTCGAGAACTTTCGAATGGCCAATGTTCGAATCGAACTCATGTTCGAATTGAACCAAATGCCCATCACTAATAACCACACAAGTCATAGCCGAGGATCAAAAATTCATTGTGTCTGGCATATCGATACTGGGGATTTTAGAGCACGTCCGACGCACGATTCGCGTAAGTATGCTCCTTAGGGACTTGATTCTTTAAGCGGATGCTTTCTTTAAACTACAGAGTCCTGGATATATGTGCATCAGGTGATCTTCGGACAGGCACACCTCATTATCTGGCGTTTCTGGTTTTCTGATCCAGATTGCTGTGTTTTTTTTAGATTTTGTGTTCAGGTCCTGTGTTATTAGTATATTGCTTTTTTGATTTGTGTTTGGTGTTTTGTTGTGTGGTTCATCAAACTCTGTATTAATAAAGTTCTTTCTATTTAGAATTTTTCACTTTTTGGAGAATTTTTGTATAATCATATGCTGCATTATTATACCGTAGAGGTGCTGCCCGGCAGTCTGAGCATTCATACGCTGCATTGTAGAGGTGCTGCCCGGCAGTATGAGCATTCATACGCTGCATTGTAGAGGTGCTGCCCGGCAGTATGAGCATTCATACGCTGCATTGTAGAGGTGCTGCCCGGCAGTATGAGCATTCATATGCTGCATTGTAGAGGTGCTGCCCGGCAGTGTGAGCATTCATATACTGCATTATTATATTGTAGAGGTGCTGCCCGGCAGTATGAGGATTCATATGCTGCATTATTATACTCTAGAGGTGCTGACCGACAGTGCGAGCATTCATATGCTGCATTGTAGAGGTGCTGCCCGGCAGTGTGCGGAATCATATGCTGCATTATTATACTGTAGAGGTGCTGCCCGGCAGTGTGAGGATTCATATGCTGCATTATTATACTGTAAAGGTGCTGCATGACAGTGTGAGGATTCATATGCTGCATTAATTATACTGTAAAGGTGCTGCCCGCCAGTGTGAGGATTCATATGCTGCAATAATTATACTGTAGAGGTGCTGCCCGGCAGTGTGCGGATTCATATGCTGCATTATTATACTGTAGAGGTGCTGCCCAGCAGTGTGAGGATTCATATGCTGCATTATTATACTGTAGAGGTGCTGCCCGGCAGTGTGCGGAATCATATGCTGCATTATTATACTGTAAAGGTGCTGCCCAGCAGTGTGAGGATTCATATGTTGCATTATTATACTGTAGAGGTGCAGCCTGGCAGTGTGCGGATTCATATGCTGCATTATTTTGTAAAGGTGCTGCCCGGCAGTGTGCAGATTCATATGCTGCATTAATTTTTTTTTGTTTCCGTTTTAAAACATGTTGTTCTGGTTTTTATTTTTAAAGTCAGACCATTTGGGTCAGTATTTTTGCGTTTTTTTAAATCGTTTTGTTCATTTTTTTCGGATCTTTCCTAAAAAACAATAGAATAGGCAGAATTACCGGATCGACCGAAATACCATCTGTCTAAGTCAAAACGTATAGGCCCTTTGAAACGAAGAGAACAGACAATCCTAAAATTTCCGATATCACGAAAAAAAAGTCGATATGAAAAAACGAGCCGAAACAAAAATCGGCCGAAACGATCCGAAATGAAAATTTTAAAAACCCGAACGAGCCAAAACGAAACAAAAAAAATAATTGGTGCACATCCCTAGTTTCTTGGCTCTTTTGAGCAGTAATTAACTGCATTGCTACTTCACTGCGGACGACGAGCTGAGCGCGTCCTCCCTTTGCAGCCTCGATCAGCCGGTATGCCGGCTGATCGCGCGGCCCCGACCCCAGGGGGCACGATAGGCGTCATCGCGCATGCGCGATGACGTCTATTTCAGGCACCCCCCCACCATTGCAGGGAAGGTGCCTGAAGGGGAGGGGAGGGAGGTCTTTCGGACCTCTCCCCCTCCCCTTCCCCACAGGCCAGCGATTAAAGACAGGCACCGCCTGGAAGGGCACAGCCTGCCCTTCCAAGCGGCGGCTGTCTTTTACCCCTGGGGGGCTGGATCACGATATGGCGCTAACATGCACCGTATCGCGGTCCCCTCCCGGAGCTGGCCGACATCTTGGATGTCGGCCAAGCTTCCGGGATATCCCCCTAATGACTGGTGTCATTGCGCAGAGCGCGATGGCGCCAGTTTTGAAATTAACCCCTTGCTGCCACCTATAGTGGAGATAGGGGGTTCCAATGAACCCCCTAACTCCCGATCCGTGACAGCTAGGGGTTAATGTTTACTATCATTGGAACGGCCAGAGCGTGGCCTTTCAAATGATACCAAACATGACCATGTAAAATGTAAAAAACAAAAATCTTAAAAAAACTATTTAAAAAAAAATAATAATTTAAAAAAAAAAAATTAAAAATGTTTTTTTTTTCGTTTTATTAGTGCAACAATATTGTTCCCATTTCAATTATAATGTGAACAATGATGCTGCACTAACGATTTTTTCTATGGGGGGCGTTTGCTAAAATACACGTAATTTTCCCCAAAAAAAGTAACGATTCCTCATTTCTAATTTTTTAAACAAGCGCACCCCCTAGAAAATATAACCGCAAATGATCGCATGTTAAAATGTGAAAAAAACACTTTACACATTGTAAATTATTGAAAATTCAAATTTTATTGCATTTTTTGTTATAATATACAGACATGACATAACGTATACATATAATAATGACATATTATGAATCTGCCGAGTCTGCCGGAAAGAACGATATATAATATGTCTGGGTCATATATTAAAATAAGGCTTCAAAACGCGGTTAAACATGATAAACATGATACCGGTTACGAAACCGGTAAAAATGAGCTCAGCACAGAGGCGTGAAAAGGCTCAGCAGCGAGAGGGTTAAAAAGCCTTTTTTTCAACAAGAGAGCACTAAAATGTCTGTGCTCTTTGAATAATCCCTTTAGTAATCAGAGATAAAATGATCAATAACCAAGCCAATAATGTATGTTCCGATTCTGATGTCCGCCCATCGCCTGCCCACACAATCTTCGCTTAGAACAAACCCTCCCATATTAATCTAATTAGTCTATGTGAAGCAGTCGTTTTATGCAGTAATTTTTAATACTTTTTGCATTTTAATTGGCTACATTATTTTGGTAATTATCATTTTTAAAATAATATATCCCTCCCCTCCATCTGAATATTTTCCTTGACTTCGCCAATATCTTTGATTTGATGCAAGCTCTGATCAACTGATCAAAAAACTCCTCAGTTCGTGCCCCCTCTTCCCTACATATCCCCTCAGATATTATACTGTTTTCACCGTAGATTGAAAAATCCCCAAGGACTGGGGCTGATGTGCTGTACAGTCAGTGAAATCAGACCACTAGTTACCTGCAACAGTTGCTCAACCCAAGGCCCTTGCAATGATTTTGTGGTGCATAGGAGGCAAAGATACATTTAGCCTCTCCTCTACTTAGGCTGCCCTATACAGACCCAAAGCCAAAATTTTTCTTATAGATTTTGAAATGAAGAGAATTAATGAATGTTTCAGGAAACATACCTCCTCTTATGTTGAGCGCATTCCAAACACAGCACGTACTGGTAGTAGCTGGCATTTTCGGTTAGCCACACATCACGATGGAGCTGCATTTTAGTGCTAACACATTTCAATATTGCATCATTCATGTTTTGGATGTCTTTTCTAACGTTACCTGCTAAGGCGTATCCCGTATCCTTTACGTTCCTGTAGGTGAGTCTCTGCTTCTGAGAAATTAAATAGGGACTACGGGAATTAAAGGGATAAGCACCCAATTCAGACTATTGAATATCTACGCACAGGGCCAAATGTTCACTCATCCTGCTTTGAATGTTATAAGTCCCTGGCGAGCAGTCAAGTGCAGATTTTGAGCCGTAATAATGTCCTAGATACCATAAATGTTTACTGACTTGTAGAACTCCATTGAATGTTGGTCCCAATGATCTCATGGCTAAATCTTTGTATTCTTCTCTGTCTGGATACAATATGAATAGAAAAATGTAGATCAGCCACGAGCATCTAGGTGTTTCTTATTCTTAATTTCTCTTCTTATCATTTCTTGTAGAAATATTGGCTACTGTTCTGGAATGAACAACTCCACTGCACTCAATGGCAACTTGACCGAGTCTTCATTGAACATCGACAGGAACTTGGAGAACGCAAAGCTAGCATGCCTAATCTTTTTGCTTCTTTCTTTCGTCTTGTTCCTTCATCTGGTGGTGGCTATTCTACATGTGTTCTTCACTGCCCATCACATACGGGAGAGCGCACGCTACATCCTATTTTCCAACATGCTCTTCACCGACACCTTGCATCTCATGATGGGACTCTTCCTCTTGGTGACCATGATGTATCTCATTTATTTCCCTGTGCCCTGGTGCATTATTGTGCAAATATTGTCCACGTCGACATTCAGGGTGACGCCATACAACCTGGCTGCTATGGCTCTGGAACGCTATATTGCAATCTGCCATCCATTAAGGCATGAAGAGCTGTGTACGGCACAGAGAGCTCATGGCGTCATAGCCGTGATTTGGGTGATTGGGTTGATCCCCAGTGCAGCTGATTTAATTGTTATGACCACCTCAGTCAATAAGAGCTTTTTCCTTCTTAAAATATTGTGCACCCGGGCTTGGTTATTTGTGAACCCAGTGCAAACCCAAATACGGTCTCTGAGCTTAATTATCAGTTTCACACTAGTAGGTCTGACGATCATTTACACGTATACAAGAGTAATGCTGGTCGCCAAAAGGATTGCCTCCGGGGACTCTAGCGCCATGAAGGCCTGCAAAACCATCTTGCTCCATGGCGCCCAGCTGATCCTATGCATGACCGCTTTCATTTCCGTACTAACCGACCAATACGTTTCATTCCCATTCATTCACGTGGTGACTTTCATCCTATTTCTGTGTGTCCCCAGATTCATCAGCCCATTAATTTATGGTCTGCGAGATGAAGCTTTCCAAAAATACATTAGAAAGCTTTACTTTTTAAAACACTCAGAAATAGCCGCTTTGTAACCCAAAAATAACACTGGAAATGTTAATAAATAGAAACATAGAAAAATGTCTGCAGATAAGAACCTTTCGGCCCATCTAGTCTGCCCAATTACATGGATACTTTACCTGGATTTATCTTTTGTTTAGGATAGCCTTATGCCTATCCCATGCTTGCTTAAATTCAATTACTGTTTTGGCCTCTTCCACTTCAACTGGAAGGCTGTTCCATGTATCCACCACCCTCAATAAATGCGGAGCTCGCAGATCCCAACCCCATAAATGAAAGGATATCTTATGGAATATATTATATTCCAAGCATGGCTCACATTGTTTAGATTAATACATTTCAGAGGTTTTACACATTTAACCCTTTCACTGCTGAGGACGTGTGGGGAACGTCCTCATTGACTCCTATGGAAAGATAGGTTTTCCTTTGAACCTCAATATCTCCCAACTGTTTTCAGCTAGTAGGGTCATATTTGGTATCATTAGAAAGGCCAGCATGGCCTTTCCAATGATACCAAACATGACCATCTTTAAAATAAAGAAAAAATATAATAACAATAATAATAAAAAAAGGAAAAGTGTTTTTTTAAGATGTGAAATGGCTTAGCAATGAAGGGGTTAAAGGGCTTGTCCATGGAAAATAGAGTGCCCTTTTTTGCCATTAACCCTTTCACTGCTGAGTCATTTCCCCCCTGGGTGTTCAGCTAATTTTTTCCATTATCAGGGTTATTCGAAGAGAATCGAAAAGTCACCGCACGTTCGGTGACTTTTTGTTCTCTGTGATTCGGCGATCCCATTTCGGCGACCCTGCGGTGTATTCAGCAAGCACCACAGGGCTGTCGTAGTGCAGGGAGAAGCCGCCACAAACCCGACGAATACTCACCGCAAAGCCTGGCGAACGCACACCGAAACCCACAAAAACATCTGGATTAACCCCGCCGAACACGCCGGAGAAACCCGTGCAGCCACTGATCACAGTGCAGAGCAGCTGCCGGAAAAAGCTGACACCGCAGACGAATGGAGTGAAAAAAAAACCAGTACGCTGGTAATGTTTGAAAAGTGAAACGCTGTATGCAAATAGAATACTGAACGAAAATGTCTGAAATTTACATATAAGATCCAATGAATGATAATAAAAAGGGCTGTTACAGAAAAAAGAAAAAAAACGATAAAAAATTCACAAACAAATCCCGAAAAATGCTTAAAAGATCCTAAAAAAATCTATAAATAAAGAGACTCTTTACTGCGGAATACTATAATCAACGGTTTATTAGATATTGGATTAAAACGTGAATATTTTTAACATTGAAGCCTATGGGATTCGCCTGAATAAACCTGTCGAATGAAACCACCGAATGGCAGAAAAATTCGGCAACTTTTCACTGCTGTTCCATGTGCTCTGAATAGACGAAGCATTGCTTCTCTATGGGGATTTCACTGCCCTCGAACAGGCAACGAACAGGCACCGTATGTGCAGGCAATTCGCCAACATTTGGCGAACTGCCTGCTCTCTGAATAGCCGAATGGCCAGGAAAGGTAACCGTACGCTGAATTTCACTGTTCGGTTACCTTTCGGCCACAATTCAGATCTCTTTGACTAACCCTGTATGTGTTCATCATGTTTAAACACTATATGAAGTCACGTGTTATTGTAAAACCAAGACAAATTATATATCCTGTTTTTCAGCAGGCTCAACAGATTCATAATCTATAGTAATTATGTGTATGAGTCAGGACATTAAAAAAAGTGTGAAAAAATGTAAAATTCAAAAAAATAAAGTGTAAAAATGTTGTTAAAATTCTAATAAACAACACTGCATTTGTTTAAACTAAACTTTATGACCAGAGCTATTGTGGTTAAATGTTGATACAACAATTGTTAATAAAATTTTAAAGGAGGGGGTTGCTATTTATTAAACAGGGGGGATTGGGGTCTGTAGGCAGTTTTGATTTTTAAACTGCCATTAGAACACCATGGGTGACATTACATACTTGATGCTAACGTTTGCGCTCACCTGAGTGAGCGTTAACGTTAACCCAAATTACAATCCAAACGTTAACGGGTTAAGTAACCCATAGTCCAAGAAGATGGAGTGCAGCGAAAACAATGTTCCTTTCTTTAAGTCTCAGGAGTAGCTTTCCCAAACCCTGAAGATAGCTTTCTTCCTAGGGTAACCTCAAGAAAAGAGAAACATCATTGTGCGATCTGATGTACACCACTTAGATAATCCAAAGAAGCGTCAGTACACTCACGTGAAATAGAGCCTTCCTGGCTCTGGATGATGCGCCTCTGGGTTATTTAGCGGCTACTCACTTGCCCTTCTCGGTACAGGTAATCTTGGTACTTCAAGTCTTATACCCTTAAATATGGATACAAACAGGGCATAGCGTAGACTGTAATATTATGGAAAACAGAAAGGTGGAATGGAAATATACTCACGCTTTCTTGGACCTAACCTGGGTTCTTAGGAATCAGGCTCAGAAGTTGTTGTAGGGTACAACTTCAAATAAAACCCCATGCGGTGAAGTAAAAATCAAAACTTTAATAAAATACAGCATAAAAAACAACAAAAATATAAAATAAGGGGATAATTAGTGACCAGAATGCATTTCGCCCATTGAGATATCCTCAGTGGCTTCCTCAGCTGGTTATACAGATCAAATGACCATTACTCCCCTGAACAAGGAGTCGCCGAAGACTGCCAAACTGATCCCTGAATGCCACCACCGACCTATGATCAGCCCGCCGAATGACGCCACAGACCGCTGTACGGACCACCAAACTGCAGGAAAAAAATTAACTGTACTATTTTTTTAAAGGGCATTTAAAACAATAAAAATGCATTCAAATGTGTGGAAATAATAAAAAAAAAGTCATATAGAAAATAATAAAAAGGTCTGTTACAGAATTTAAAAAAACGTCATTAAATATAAGGGAATCAAAAATTTCATCTAAAAAAATCCAGAAAAAATAAGTAATTTAAAAAGACTTTTTGCTGAAAATGAAAAGAATAAATGGTTGAATAAAAAAAAATATGTATATATTTTTTTACATTGAATCCTATGTGATTCACCTGTTTAAACCTGTCGAACTGTATCACCGAAAATCAGGGCATTTCACTGGCACTTTGGTGCAGTTCAGCATTCTCAGAATAGATTAACCATCACTTCTCAATGGGACAGTTTCGCTGCAGCTGAAGATCTCCAAATTGTGACAAACTGCACCGTATTTCATTGTCAATTTGCCAGTATTTGGAGAATTGACAGCTTTGGAATAGCTGAACTGCCGCAAAATTGCACCGCATGGGGAAATTCATGGTCAGTGGCGTCTCTAGGATTGGTGTCACCCGGTGCGGTAATTCATGGTGTCACCCCCCCGAGTTTTACAGTTTCTTTTTTTTACTACTCTTACGCATAAATCAGTACTCCCATAAAACACTGAATGCTCATAATACACAACGCACATTACTGTGAGGTTTATTGCTGTGGAGCTCTGTGATATGCTCACACACAAATTTTGGCCAACTGCCAGCAAGTACGGTGCCTGTTCGAAGGCAGTGAAAGTCCCCATAGAGAAGTAATGGTTAATCTGTTCAGAGACACCGAACAGCAGAGAAATGTCAATGAAATGCCCTGATGTCCGGTGGTTTCATTTGGCAGGTTTATTCAGGTGAACATCATAGGATTCAATGTTAAAAATATTCCTGTTTTTATCCAATATCTAATAAATCATTATTCTTTAATCTGTAGTAAAAGGTCTCTTTATTTATTTTTCTTTTTTTAGTATCGTGCGTGGAACAACAGAGCACTGAAATGTCTGCGTCATTTCGTTGCTCTGTGAATATCCCCTTTAGGCTAGGGTCAGACGAGCGTGATTTCTACGGACTGTACGTCTGTGCACACGGACGTACGTCAGTACGGAACACGCAGTAGTGGCCACACAGTCCGTTTTTTCACTGACGTATATATTGACGGATGTAGGAGGGAAAATAAATTAAAAAGCAAAACCATTTTGTCCGTGAAAAATGCTGGACGTATAAATGCAGTCCGTCTGACCACGTTCCATCTCTCACACACAAAGCTATGCAGACGTTGCGGACGCAGCGCACTTTGTGCGGCCGTTCTAGCGGTTGTACGTTCTTGCCTGCCTTGCGTCCGTGGGCCGCGGCCATTGTGCGTCCGCAGTTCAGTGCAGACGTACTTCGTGTAACGGGCTCCGATGGGCTTTCTGTCATGCTATCACGGACGTACTTTTAGGCGCAATCACGGACGTGAACACTACGCTCGTCTGACCCCAGCCTTAGTGGTGTTTTTTTTGTCACCACCGGAAAGTTCCAGCCTAGGCCTTGCTTACCCAGGACATATTCGAAAATGAGAGAAATCTCAATGTATCCTTCCTGGTAAAATATTTTTTGTGTAAAAGAAAAAAAAACATTTTCTAGGGCGTCATCCTAGGGGGTGGTGTCAC
Organism: Leptobrachium leishanense; assembly: GCA_009667805.1. Taxonomy (NCBI): domain Eukaryota; kingdom Metazoa; phylum Chordata; class Amphibia; order Anura; family Megophryidae; genus Leptobrachium; species Leptobrachium leishanense. The sequence continues at coordinate 437,502,138 of CM019064.1, forward strand.
GGGGTGCGGGCCACCTCCCGCCCCCCCCCTTGTGACACAACTGAATTCACCATTCGGTGCGATTTGGTGTCAAGTTCAGCGCTTACTGAATAGCCCTTTAAGTTTTGTGGTACTTCTTTTTGTGTTTCTGTTCTAGGACCCCTTTCCTTGAGACTGTATTTCTAATCCAAACTCATTCGATGTACATTTTCCAGGAAAATAAGGACATTTCGAAGTCAGTATATCTGCTCAGCTGCATATACCTATCTATCTGGTTAAATATAGAAACATTTAAATACGTAAAGGGAATCCACAAGGTAGAGGAAGGGAGTATATTTAAACGGAAACAAAGTAGCAAAACAAGAGGACATACAGGGTTATTCAAAGAGATCCGAATTGTTTGAGAAAGGTCAAGCATTTCAAGCATTTTTCTTAATTTTTTATTTTTTTTTAAAAGTCCGTTTTTTTTTTTTTTTTAAGTTTACTTATTTTTTCTGTAACAGCCCTTTTTATTATCATTCCCTGGATCTCATATGTAAATTTCAGACATTTTCGCTCAGTAGTTTCTTTGCAAACAGCTTTTCACTTTCACATTCATACAAACTCTTTTGCTAATTTATTCACCTCCCTCTGTCTGTGGTGTCGGCTTTTTCTCGGCTTTTTCCGGCGGCTTCGCTGCATGTGATCGGCTCCTGCTCGGGTTTTTCCGGCGGCTTCGACGGGTTAATCCAGATGTTTTTGAGGGTTTTCGGCATGCATTCGGCAGGTTTTGCGGTTAGTTTTCGTCGGGTTTGCGGTAGCTTTTCCCTGCAATTCGGGGGCCCTGTGGTGTTTGCTGAATACACCGCAGGGTCACCGAAATGGGATCGGCAAAACAAACCGAATTGAAGAGAACGAAAAGTCACCGAACGTGCGGTGACTTTTCGAATCTTTTTGGATAACCCTGATAGTCTTAGATTAGAGGGGCAAAGGTTTAAAAGTAACATCAGGAAGCATTATTTTACTGAGAGGGTGGTGGATACATGGAACAGCCTTCCAGTAGAAGTGGTAGAGGCCAAAACAGTAATTGAATTTAAGCAGGCATGGGATAGGCATAAGGCTATCCTAAACAAAAGATAAATCCAGGTAAAGTATCCATGCAATTGGGCAGACTAGATGGGCTGAAAGGTTCTTATCTGCCGACATTTTCTATGTTTCTATGTTTCTAATATACCTATCTTCCCAGGGAGATACATACTGTATATCTATATATATCTGCCTTGTTATGTATACGTATTTTCCCTGTTATGTATACCTACATTCTGAGCGGTATGTAGCAATATGCCCAGTTATGCAAACCTTTTTTCTCAGATGTATATACCTATCTGCACAGCTATGTACACCTAGCTGTCCAGCTGCAAACACCTGGATGTTCAGCTATATATACACCTTTCTCTAAAGTTATATTTATCTATTTACCCAGTTCCATACCTTCCTGTAGTATAAAGTAAAATGTGTTTTTGTTTTCATGTGATTCCAAAAATAGTCCCACCATAAACATTATTTCCAGACCTATAATGATGTAAATCTGGCATCATATGTCCATTTTTTGTGAATGTTTCCTAATGTATGGAAAAATATCAGGGCATTTTCTCCCTCAGTTCTGCACAGATCTAAATTGCAGTCATGCCTAAGTTTGCTTTTCTTTTTTCAATTCCCACATCATTAACATTTATCCTGTAAATAGCTATAGGACTCCCGGGAGGCACCTTGTATTTTCCAGCCAGACTTTTTTTTTGGGGACACTGACTTTACCTGAGGTTATACATGACTGCTTTGAAATATTTATCTTAATTACATCTGTCCCTCCTGTGCCTGATCATAAAGGTCTATGAGGGGATTTAACCCCTTCACTACCAAGTGGTTTTTATAGAATTTTTTTATCACAACATCTATTTGAAACATGGGATGTGAATTTAAAAATTAAATATAGGGTGAAATAGATGTTTTTCAAAGAAATCGTTATTTTGAGATAGTTAAAAAAATATATATATATTGTTAATTTGCTCATTTTAAATTTTCATGTATTTGTTTATCCTTTACAGAAATATTGTTAAAGTGTAAAATTCTGAGCTCTAGATGGTGTCAGTACTGGCGAATTGACGGTAAAATACGGTGCAGTTCGTCAAAGATTCTGCGATCTTTGATGGCAGCTAAATTGTCCCACAGAGAAGTCATGGTTAATCTATTCAGAGAACGCCGAACGGCACTGAAGTGTCAGGGAAATGGCCTGAATTTCAGTGGTTCAGTTCCACAGTTTTAACCCTTTCGCTGCTGAGGCTTTTCACGCCTCTGTGCTGAGCTCATTTTTACCGGTTTTGCTCATCATGTTTAAACGTGTTTTGAAGGCTTATTTTAGTATATGACCCAGACATATTATATATCGTTCTTTCCGGCAGACTCGGCAGATTCATAATATGTCATTATTATATGTATACGTTATGTCATGTCTGTATATTATAACAAAAAATGCAATAAAATATGAATTTTCAATAATTTACAACGTGTAAAGTGTTTTTTTTTCACATTTTAAGATGCGAGCAATTGCGGTTATATTTTGTATGGGCTGCACTCGTTAAAAAAATTAGAAATGGGGTCTCGTTACATTTTTTTGGGGAAAATTACGCGATTTTTAACAAACGCACCGCATACAAAAATCGTTAGTGCAGCATCATTGTTCACATTATAATTGAAATGGGAACAATATTGCTGCATTAACAAACCAAAAAAAAGAAAAATAACATGTTTATTTTTTTATATAATTTTTTTTTAAATATTTTTTTTATTTTTATTTTTAATTTTTCTTTTTTTTAAAAAACTTTTTTCACAGTCGTGTTTGGTATCGTTGGAACGGCCATGCTCTGGCCGATCCAACAGTACCAAACTTTAACCCGGATTCATTGGAACCCCCTATTTCCACCATTGGTGGCAGCTAGGGGTTAACTCCAGGACTGGCGTCATCGTGCTATGCACGATGACGCCAGTCCTCAGGGGGAGTTTCCGGAGGCTTGGCCGACATCCAAGATGTCGGCCAGCTCCGGGAAAGGATCACGAACCGGCGCTTTTCAGCATTAACTTGGATGATCTCATTGCCATTTGTATTGCTGATCAAATTCGTGAGAGAAGTCCTCTACGAGATAGGCCTCGCAGAGTACTACCGGCTATACCTTCTGGGATTCCTGTATCAGCATCCTCTGTATCTATATTGACCAAGGTGGAACATCCAGTACCAGAACCTATGCAGCTAGGTAGGACTGGTATCTCAAGAGACAAGAAACAATACAGGTTACGACTAGGTTGTGCTTATATTGTGCATTTCCGGTTACAATGCCCTAGGCGACCGAGTACTTCCATGGTATCGAAAAACTACCGTGTCTAGGATCGCATGAGAGACAGATACTAGGCATGACTTCTGTGTCTCTAATATCTAAGAAAAGAAAAAAAACACTGGGTTGTGGTACCAGTTCGTGACAAGCCGAACACCCCCGTGTTCAGTTCGTATTCAAACTTGAACAATTTCAAAAGTTTGAGTTCGAACTCGAACATGAACTGAACTCAATGCAAGTCAATGGAACTCTAAAGTTCGATTTTTAGAGTGCCCTCCAAGAGGGCATATATGCAAGATATTTGCCATAAAAGGTGTATGGGTAGTGCCCTGGGGGACAGGAAACAAGGACAAAAAGTAAAAAAAAAAAAGTTTTTAAAGGAACAGTGAGTTTTCCGTGAAATAAAGGTTAAGAATAAAGGAGGTCCCCATAACCTGCCCGTGAAGTGGCGGATTTGTAGGATGTATAGAAACATTTAAAAACAAAAAAATGACATTTCAAATGACGGTAAATGGTTTTCCTTTAATCTATTCATAAACAACTGCTTGGGGCGGCAGCCTGTATGAAAAGGAGACATTTTAGGACACGCAGAACAAGTTTAGGGTTTTTTGGCTAAATTATGGTGAAACTTATGCAGGCTTTGGATGAAAGTAACAATAGGTGCTTTAAGATTGGGCCTTTAGTGTCGGCATCAGTGCCGTCACACCGTAACCCCTCTGTGGTATTGTGGAAGAGTGCAGGGTTGGATCCTGCGGTCCAATATTAAAATGATATGAACCTGGTATAGGTGTCAGTGGCAGTGCACCCAAATATTAGGCCTTTGGTGCCAGCTAGTGCCTTCACAACGTAACCCTTCTGAGGTATTGTGGAAGAGTGCAGGGGTGGAGGTTTTGGTAATGCAGGAAAGATCCCCGATCTATTCAGTTACGCCAGCATCAGGGGATTGATAGCTGCTGATCCAGGACTGATTCATTTTTATAAATGTCAGCCGGTCTACAGAGTCAGGGGACAGACGCACTCTTTTGTCTGTGACAAAACCTCCAGAGGCACTGAACCTCCTTTCAGAAAGCACGCTGGATGAAGGGCAACCTAGTAGCTGCATAGCATATTGGCTAAATTCTGGCCAGTGATCCAATCTCAACACCCAGTAAGCCAGTGGATCATCTGCTGTAATGGTATCCAGGTCTGCCCTTGCCCCTAGGTAGTCCTGCACCATATGGTGAAGACGCTGGCAATGGGTGCCTACATTTGACGTCAATGGGCGTCGTGGACTAAATTTTTTTAAAAAGGCATCAGTCAAGCGGCCCCGGCCTTCACCACTCTTCCTCTGATCATCCGCAGCCTCAGAAGCACCTGTGTCATCACTTGGTAACCTACCAGTGCCTGGAAAGGTGTTACACAAGTGTCGCTTTAGAGCGTCCTCAAGTTGTTTCATCTGGTCCTCCCTCTGTGCGGGCAGGATGAGCTCTGCAACTTTACCCTTGTATCGTGGATCAAGAAGGCTTGCCAACCAGTAATGATCCCTCTCCTTGATAGCATGAATACTGGGGCCCTTTAGCAGGCTTTGCAGGATAAGTGAGCCCATGCAGCGTAGGTTGGAGGTGGCATTAGCTTCCAAGTCTTCCTGGTCAATGAGGATGACCCCATCGTGCACTTCCTCCTCCCAGCCACGTACTAGTCCTTGGGTTTCTGGGCACACAAACCCTCCCTTGAGGAATCCCACCTTCAATGCCCCCACTACTTAAATATTCCTCCTCATCCTCCTCCTGTCTGATCTGAGGACCCGCAGGAATGCTGTCTGCGTAAAGACTGGGGCCTTGACAGCTAGGGAAGGCCTCCTCTTCCTCCTGCTGCTCTGCCTCTAGTGCCACATCTATAGTTCCCTGCAGAGTGCACTCCAGCAGGAACACTAAAGGAATTATGTCACCGATGCATGCACTGTCCCTGCTCACCATCCTCGTTGCCTCCTCAAATGGTGACAGTACAGTGAATGCATCCTTGATCATCAGCCACTGCGGGGGGGGAACAAGTTGGCCTGAACCTGTCCTTGTGCCATAATCACACAGGTACTCATTGATGGCCCTCTGCTGCAGCATTGCTAATGTTGCAGACGTTGCAGCATTGCTAATGTCGAGTTCTGCATGGTGGGCATGTCACAGATCAAACGGTTTGTGGGAAGGTGGAATTCTCTTTGACATTCTGCCAGGCGAACACTTGCTGGGAATGACCATCTGAAGTGGCTGCAGACTTTTCTGGCTAGCTGAGAAGCTCTGCCAGCCCTGGGTTCCTTGTTAGGAAATGCTGTACCACCAGATTTAGGACTTGTGCTAGGCATGGTAAATGTGTCAACTTACCCAGGCATAGGGCGGAGAGAAGGTTACTGCCATTATCACAGATGACCATTCCCAGCTCAAGCTGGCGTGGTGTTAACCATCTCTGCACCTACCCCTGCAGAGCTTACAGAATTTCTGGCTCAGTGTGGCTCCTGTCCCCTAAACAAACCAGCTCAAGCACAGTATGGCATCTTTTTGCTTGAGCCATTGCGTAGCCCCTGCCACGCGTAGGTTTAACTGCCACTTCGCCAGAGACAGAGAAGGAGGAGGAGGAAGAGGTGGTGGAGCAGACAGACCTCATACAAGCAGCTTTCTGGAGGCGTGGTGAATGAACAAGCTCCAGCACAGAGCCCCGTCTTGGATCCCTTCCAGCTGCAATCAGAGTTACCCAGTGTGCCGTGAAGGAAATGCAACGGCCCTGTCCATGCTTGCTGGACCACGTGTCTAAAGTCATGTGCACCTTGCTGCTGACTGCCTTTCCCAATGACTCCATAACATTCTGTTCCACATGCTGGTATAGTGCTGGAATGGCCGTGAAAAGAAATAGCATTTTGGAACCTGCCAATGTGGTACAGCAGATTCAGCAAATTCACGGAAGGAAGCAGAGTCCACCAGCTGGAAAGGCATCAGCTGTAATACGAATAATTTTGCTAAGCTGGCATTTAGACGCTGTGCTTGAAGGATGATTGGGACTATATTTTTTCTTACGCTGCAGCAGCTGGGGCAATGTAATCTGACTGCGTAAATCTTCAGCTGATGGGATGCTGTCACATTCTGAGGAAGGACCTGGTACACCCATTACTGTAGCATCATCCCTGTCAGTGGAGGTTGTAGGCAATGACATGGCAGGACATATAGTGGATTTAGAGACAGATGAGGAGGAGGAGGACCCATGTAAAGTGTTGTGCCGACGGGATGCGTGGCAGGTGGTCATATGTCGCCTGAAGCACGTGGTACCCAAGCGTGGGATGTCTTTCCCACGCTGGATCCTCATCTGACATAGATTACAAATAGCAATGGTGCGGCCTGCTGCAAATTTCTTAAAGAACTCCCAGACAGCAGACTTCCTGTACATGTGCTTTGTGACAACAGCGCTCTGCACCTGAGCACTGAGCAGCTGTGACTTATGATGCCTTGGACTGGCTACGGTTAATTATAGAGGACATTCTGTCTCGTTTTTGTTGTGCCTCCTCCGCCTCCTCCTCCCTTGACTCCTCTGTTCGATCAGGCACCCAGGTGGAATCTGTGACCTCATCATCGTCATCACCCCCTATCTCCTCGTCACTGGAGCCAACTTGGCAGTATGCTGCAGCTGCTTGGGCAACATGAGTGCCAGTTATTTGTGTGTCACTGGCACCCCCTTCCTCTAGGTTGATTATACTCCCTTCCTTAACCTCAGAGTTTTAATCAGAGCACTGTAGTTGCCGCACACCCTCAAGCAGCATGTCACTGTCATTGTAGTCAAACAATTCAGCTGACTCTTCCGTGTGTGATAGTGAGGCTACGGCAGGAGTAGCTGTGGACAGGGAGGCTGAATTAGATGTTTTGGCAGCTGAGGTGGACTGTAAACCACTACAAGCCTGGCTGGCAGAGGATGAGGAGAATGAGCATGGCCTGGTGAGCCAATACACCAAATCCTTTGTATGTTACTGCTGCTTAAGACGGCCAGCACCATTTAGAAAGGACAAGCGGGCCCCTGCAGAGGATGCACCACGTCCACGACGACCAGAGGCACAGCCTCCCAACACAGAGGCTGCTTGCCCTCTTATCTGTGTCTGGGAGCATCTGCCTGTCGTTTTTGGTCTTTCTGACATGTGAGTGATATATAGATTAAAGATATACAGAACTCTGATTCAACTCTGTTATAATAATTGGAGATATGCAGAACTCTGATTCAACTGTGTTATCTAAATTAAAGATTTTCAGAACTCTGGTATAACTCAGTGAGACACCCTGATAGCTGGCAGCCAGTGACAAGACACAGATTAAAATTCCCAGAAACCACCTCTAAATCAGATGGGTGGCAGTGACAAGACACAGGTTATAATTCCCAGATATCTGCTATAAATCTGTGAGACCCCCTGATGGGTGGCAGTGACAAGACACAGATTACAATTCCCAGGAACCTCCTACAAATAAGTGAGACCCCCTGATGGGTGGCAGTGACAAGACACAGATTACAATTCACAGATATTTTGTAGAAGTGAGACCCCCCCAATAGCTGCTGGCACTGAGAAGACACACTAACAGAACAATCTCCTCTCAAAAAACACATGCTGGGGGCTGTGTGAAGCCTTATATAGTGTGCTGCGGGACTTAGCTCTGTGAGCCCAAAATTTGCCCAATCAGGACTCTGAGCCATGATTGGGATAGTCTTGCACTACCTGTGGTCAGGTTAATTACAAGCTTCAGGCCAGTGGAAAAGTTCATTGTGGTCCATTGTGGTGCATTGTGGGCGAACTCGAACCAAACACACGGAAATGTTCGGAGTTCGGCGATCACCGAACAGATAAAAACCGAACAGCTCATCCCTAGTACCAGTGTCTCTGGCTTGGGAAACCACCAAGCTTTATACCAAGGCCTTTATAGACTCTAGTGCTGTAGGTAATTTTCTCGATTCTGGGTTTGCAGCAACTCATCTGGTACCATTGGTAGAAAAGCAGACTCCTCTGATTGTGGAGTTTATAGATGGCAGAAGCCTGACTCGTCCTCATGTTACTCATGAAACCTCCTCATAGTTCTAGGGTGGGATCTGTGACAATTAGTAGGACCTGACTAAATATATATATTTTTTAAAATAGCTTTTAATTATAATAATTATTTGTAAAAAATAAAGGAAATCAAGCAAAAATATTCCATGATTCCGAACTGCTTCATATCTCCCCCTCCTCACTTTCCATACTCCCACAATAGATGCATATTTTATATTGTAAGTTCCCTTGGGAAAAGGGTCCACCTGAATCAGGCCGTAACATCCATGTGTGGTATTCTGATGTATCAACACCCTGCACACTGATCTTGTGAAGCGCTGCGGAAACATGTGGTGTTATATAAATGTAGCGCTCAACACCGGAGGAGTCGCTGAATAACCCAGGATTGGTCTCACCACACTATCAATTCACTGTACACCAGCACACCTTTATAGATTTTCTCAAATGTACTTTACTGTAAGCAATAAATCTCAATAGTTACACATTTACGTTAACCGTGAGAATCGAGCATGCTAGGAAATGAATGGCGGTAATATGGAAGCGTAACTATATAGCGTCTAAACCGTTAATATAATTCTCAGTCCTTTGGTTCAAAGTCCCACTTAGAATACTTTTTAGTTTATGTCCTAGGTTACCCGTGTACTAAGTCCACTGGCCAGTGGATTGATGAATATCTTCGACTAGTCAACGTTGGGGCCCTGAAAATGTAGCAAGCAAATAAGTGCGCACTGTTAGCAATATCATAGGCCAGAGGCCTCTCACCCAACCGGCGAAACAGCTTGTCCTAGACCAATGAAACTCTGAAGAAAGGTCCCTCTCGAGAAGATCCGTCCTCTCAGCTGCCTGGAGCCCGATGCTGTCGAAGGTCACACTCCCGATCCCAGTACTCCTCTGCCAGAAGTAGAATACCGCCAGCACTCCGCTCCGGTTCTCTGCGTTCCAACTGGCCAAGATCCCAGAAAGTGACACACGAGCGACTGACTTCTCTCACAGTTTTCTCAGTTCTGCCCACGCTGCACACACTCCACTCACTTCCTGGCGCTAGAGAGCTTAATTCCTTCCTCTCTCCCCAGGGTTTCTGGGGGACGTAGTCCATAAGTCCATTACAGTCTTTTCCCATATGTTGCACTCTGGCTCCCTCTAGAGGCATAACAGCTGCAGTTCTCAGAGCCAAAATAAACACAGGGCTATATAAATAAAGGATAACAACAGCCAACTTGGCAAGTTATTTTTATAGCCCTAACCCTAATCGTAAATGTAACTGTATTTTCTATGATCACCTAAATATCCATTACCAGTCTAAAATTTGTTCCAAATCTGAAATGATTGAATTCCAAACTTTCAGAACCTGAACCAAACCGGAATTTTTCACCATTCACATGTCTACTGTCATTAGTGTTTGTATCAAAAATGGTGACGGGTATGTTAGTAAAGCAAACTATGACAACTATAAATTGGGAAGAGGAGGAGAGGGATTATTCAGGAACGTGAGACGATAATCTGAAGAGAATCTATAGTTTACGATAGTGTTTTATCAGGGTTAGGATTTGATGTAATTTAAACTATTATTACTATAATTAACATTTGATGATAAACTTATTGCGGAACACACACACGTTATAGAAATGATGTGCTAGAAGACTCTCCACCTGAATGAATTAGAAAAAAATAAAAATATGTATTTAATATCTATATGTTATAGAATGTCTATGTCCATTCCATCCCTCAGAGCAGCCCTACAAAACTTTGCAAAGTAATAGCCACCAGAGGGATGTAATTACCATGAATAGATCAAAGCAGTCATGTATGATGACGTGCTAAAAGGGAAAGTCACCTGGTGAATATAATGCGCCTCCAGGGAGTCCAATATACTAATGATCTACAGGTACTACTGACGTCATAAGACGCCTGCAGGCCTATTTGATAAGCAAGGAGGATGGAGAAAGGAGAGACGAGATAAATATTTCATCCTGACTCCAGTCTAGCTCTATACAGGATTTGGGGGGACCTGACCTGCTCATCTCTCTATTTCAATGACATAAAGATACATTGTAAGTATCTTAGAAACAATGCTCTAGCTGGTGGTTTTATTTGGTAACACACTGTAATTATTTTTGCCTTAATAATGAAAGCACTGCCATTTAATCACTGCTATCTATCTACAGTATACACCTATCTACCTATATTTGTATCTATCTATCTACATTAGGGATGTGCGTTTCAGGTTTCGGAATTTTGGAATTTTCACGAAATTTCCAGATTCGTGTTTTCGGATGCGGCCGAATTTCCGAAACTTTTTAGATCCGAAAATGGCAGATCCGAAAAGTTTTCCGAGCCGAAACGAAATATTTTCGGAATTTTCGAATGGACTTGAAATGTGTCAAATCGAAATTTATTGCTTTGAAACGAGGAGAACAGACTTTCCGAAAAAACAAAAATTTCCGAACGTACGAAAAGTCGATACAAAAAGCGAGCTAAGTGACACGAAAATACGAAAAATGGTCGATATTCCGGAAACATGTACAATTCCGAAAAACGAAAATTTCCGAAATCACGAAAAGTCGATACAAAAAACGAGCAAAGTGACACGAAAATCCGAAAAATGGTCGGTATTCCGAAAAAAAAGTACACGAAAAACGAATCGAGCCGAACCGAATCGAAACAGAAATCGGTCGAAACGAGCCGAATCGAAAAGTTTAAAAATCCGAAAAATCGAACCGAATCGAACCGAAAAAAAAATCGGTGCACAAGCCTAATCTACATACAGTTGTGTTCAAAATTATTCAACCCCCACTGAAATTGAGTGTTTTGGCCAGTTTGACATTGATTTTGATCATTCAGTCATCTTGCTTACAATTAAATCAAAGAGGCACGTGTAGGTCAGACAAATATAACATAACATTTATAATGAAATAACCACAAATGTCTTTTCTGTGCTCACATCATTATCAGTTTTATTCAACCCCCAAGTGACATTCAATCTTAGTACTTAGTACAACATCCTTTTACAGTTATAACAGCTTTTAAACGTGAAGCATAGCTTGACACAAGTGTCTTGCAGCGATCTACGGGTATCTTCGCCCATTCGTCATGGGCAAAAGCCTCCAGTTCAGTCACATTCTTAGGCTTGCACACTGCAACTGCTTTCTTTAAGTCCCACCAGAGGATCTCAATCGGATTTAAGTCAGGTGACTGCGATGGCCACTCCAAAATGTTCCAACCTTTAATCTGCAACCATGCTCTAGTGGACTTGGAGGTATGCTTGGGATCATTGTCCTGTTGAAAGGTCCAACGTCTCCCAAGCCTCAGGTTTGTGACGGACTGCATCACATTGTCATCCAATATCTCCTGGTACTGAAGAGAATTCATGGTACCTTGTACACGCTGAAGCTTCCCTGTACCTGCAGAAGCAAAACAGCCCCAAAGCATGATTGACCCCCCGCCATGCTTCACAGTAGGCAAGGTGTTCTTTTCTTCATAGGCCTTGTTCTTCCTCCTCCAAACATAGCGTTGATCCATGGGCCCAAACAGTTCTAATTTTGTTTCATCAGTCCACAGAACACTATCCCAAAACTTCTGTGGTTTGTGCACATGACTTTTGGCATACTGCAGTCGACTCTTCTTATTCTTTGGAGACAGCAAGGGGGTGCGCCTGGGAGTTCTGGCAAACTTCTTGGTCTTCACATGTTTGCCCAGGTTTATCAGTCCGGTGATTTATGGGGTGAGGGATGAAGCATTCAGTAAATATATCAGGGCATTCTGTTTCTTTTGCCGTCTCTAAACATAATATGACGGCACTCGACATAATAAAAGTAATAAAGAAATAATAACATTCTTTCTAAAACACGATGCTTCCTAAACTGTTTTATATAATTTACTCTACACGGTGTCACTTATTGTTGCGAAGGTGAAAAAAAGTGGCACACCACAACAACCAAATACACATAAATTGTAAATTGTGAAATAAACATCTGCTTGATAAACATAAAAAATACATCACATAATAATTGGTGCTGTACATTCATGGCCGAAATTGTTGGCACCCCAGACATTTTTCCAGAAGAGTAACACATGTTTTGCTATACACATGTTTATTCCCTTTGTGTGTATTGGAACAAAACAAAAAAAGGGAGGAAAAAAAGAAAATTGGACATAATGTCACACAAAACTCCAAAAATGGGCTGGACAAAATTCTTGGCACCCTTTCAAAATTTTGGATAAATAAGATTGTTTCGAGCATGTGATGCTCCTGTAAACTCACCTGGGGCAAGTAACAGGTGCGGTCAAAATAAAAATCACACCTGAAAGCAGATTAAAAGGAGAGAAATTCACTTAGTCTTTGCATTGTGTGTCTGTGTGTGCCACACTAAGCATGGACAACAGAAAGAGGAAAAGAGAACTGTCTGAGGACTTGAGAACCAAAATTGTGGACAAATATCAACAATCTCAAGGTTACAAGTCCATCTCCAGAGATCTAGATTTGCCTTTGTCCACAGTGCGCAACATTATCAAGACATTTGCAACCCATGGCACTGTAGCTAATCTCTCTGTGGGTGGACGGAAGAGAAAAATTTATGAAAAGTTGCAATGCAGGATAGTCCGGATGGTGGATAAGCGCCCCCAAACAAGTTCCAAAGAAATTCAAGCTGTCCTGCAGGCTCAGGGAGCATCAGTGTCAGCGCGAACTATCCGTCGACATTTAAATGAAATGAAACGCTATAGCAGGAGACCCAGGAGGACCCCACTGCTGACACAGAGACATAAAAAAGCAAGACTACAGTTTGCCAAAATGTACTTGAGTAAGCCAAAATCCTTCTGGAAAAACGTCTTGTGGACAGATGAGACCAAGATAGAGCTTTTTGGTAAAGCACATCATTCTACTGTTTACCAAAAACGGAATGAGGCCTACAAAGAAAAGAACACAGTACCTACAGTGAAATATGGTGGAGGTTCAATGATGTTTTGGGGTTGTTTTGCTGCCTCTGGCACTGGGTGCCTTGAATCTGTGTAAGACATCATGAAATCTGAGGATTACCAAAGGATTTTGGGTCGCACTGTAGAGCCCAGTGTCAGAAAGCTGGGTTTGCGTCCGAGATCTTGGGCCTTCCAGCAGGACAATGACCCCAAACATACGTCAAAAAGCACACAGAAATAGATGGCAACAAAGTGCTGGAGAGCTCTGAAGTGACCAGCAATGAGTCCAGATCTAAATCCCATTGAACACCTGTGGAGAGATCATAAAATTGCTGTTGGGAAAAGGCGCCCTTCCAATAAGAGAGACCTGGAGCAGTTTGCAGAGGAAGAGTGGCCCAAAATTCCGGGTGAGAGGTGTAAGAAGCTTATTGATGGTTATAGGAAGCGACTGATTTCAGTTATTTTTTCCAAAGGGTGTGCAACCAAATATTAAGTTAAGGGCGCCAAGAATTTTGTCCAGCCCATTTTTGGAGTTTTGTGTGACATTATGTCCAATTTGCTTTTTTTCCTCCCTTTTTCTTGTTTTGTTCCAATACACACAAAGGGAATAAACATGTGTATAGCAAAACATGTGTTACTGCAATACTTTTCTGTGAGAAATACTTGATTTTCTGGAATAATGTCTGGGGTGCAAACAATTTCGGCCATGACTGTATATATATACTGTATATGTGTTGTTGCATTCTGATCCTTCGGGTGACGGTATATGTTTGTTTCACACTTTAAAAAATAAACACTTATTAAAAAAAAGGAAACACACTACATGGCCAAAAATTATAAGGGGTTATTCAGTGAGCACTGAAATGAAGGTGACTTAGGGGAATCAAATCACCCGACCCTGCAGCGAATTCACCGCAGGATCCCCAAAGAGAAAATCCGTCAACCGCATCCGATAATCCAACGCAACGAACAGAAAAACCGCCGAAAAACCCCGAATGCATCCAAAAAAAACCCCTGAACATCCGCTGAACACAACACCGACCAGCCGTCAGAAAAAGCCGACAACCTGACGAATGGGGTTGGAAGTAAAAAAAACAAGCAATTGAAATTTTTCAAATTTTAAACGCTGTCTGCAAAAACAACTACTGGACGAAAATGTCTGGAATTAACATATAAGGTCCTATGAATAATAATAAAAAGGTCTGTTAGAGAAAAAAAACTATTTAACTTCTTAGTGAAGGCGGTTTTACGAAAATCTGTCCGAAAGTGCCCGCTGCTGTTTTTAAGTTTCTGCACTGTTTGTGTTTAGGTCCAATTTTCCTCTTACTCGTTTACTGTACCCACACATATTATACACTGTTTTTCTCATCATTAAATGGACTTTCTAAAGATACCATTATATTCATCATTTCATATAATTTACTATAAACAAATTGTGAAAAATGACAACAAATTTGAAAAAACACCACTTTTTCGAAATTTGACTCCCAAAATCTCTTATGCATCAACAACTGTCAAAAAAACCTTTTCTTAATAGTTTCTAAATTTTGTCCTGAGTTTAGCAATACCTAATGTTTACATATTCTTTGCTTTTTTCCGCATCTCATATGACAATGAGTGCAAGTAGCACTTTGCCATTTCCAAAGGGTTTATTTTCAAAAATTTTGATAGTGACATTGTAACACTGATATCCTGTCACTAATAGGGATGAGGGTTCGGTTCGGATCTGTTTTGTAGTTCGAATCTAAATTTTGAAAAAAGTATAAAAAATGCATAAAAAATACAAAAAAAATCTAGAAATAAAGAAACTCTTTACTGCAGAATATTATAAGCAACGGTTTATTAGATATTGAATTAAAACAGTAATATTTTTAACATTGAAGCCTATGGGATAAAACATTCTTGTAACTAAAACATCAGGCAGACACGGCCCTCTAATCAGGCACTGTAGAGGACAGCCAAGGATCCCCTTGAGGAGCATGCGGCCACTGGATGACAGAGCTGCGACTGTGCGGGCTAGCCGCCCAGGTGCATGTGGCAGAGACAGGCGGCACAGGGAGGGAGCCACTGCACCTGCGGCCACGGCAGACCCCCCCCACAACCAGGATCCAGGGAGCCCCCACTGACCACCAGGCTAAGGTAAGGTGACACATTTCTAAAAAAAATAAAAATCCAAGGACATTTTTAAATGTCCCCGGGAACATAAAATAAAACTTTTTTTTTCTTTCTCTACCTTGCTGAATGTATTTAATTATATATATTAGATACATTCAGCCAGGTAGAGGGGGTGGCATGTGGGCTGCGCGGGGTCTCAGGCAGTGGTTTGCTTTTTTGTGTGTATATTTTTAGCAAATTTATAGGGGAAGGTAAGGGCAGGTATGATATACATGTATAGTTAAGATATATATCTATATTCTTATAAATATATATATCCAGACTTGTATTACACACACATTTTGGCAACTAATTGCCCCCCCATTTGGCTGATCTCTCCAGAAGAAATGTTGAACACGATACAGCAGAGAATAATATATATATCCTCTGCTCTGTCGGGTTCAACATTTCTTTTGGAGGGATCAGCCAAATGGGGGGGCACATTTAGTTGAGATTGTCCACATCCCACCCCCCCATGTGCGTATGTGTATATTTGGTCTGAGGTCTGTGGGTGGGTGTATACATATATCTGCATGTTGATATATATGAACATATAGGTCTGCGTGTTGATATATACATATATGTCTGTGTGTGGTATCAATGCATTCCTACTCTATACACAGCACTCCGTGTCCCTATAATAAATATGATCAGGGGTTACCTTTTTTTATATTTTTATACTATTCCTATTAAATGAACAGTAATTTTTGATGTATTTTATTCAGTAGAAACCTTTTTTGCCTATATAACATGTGCTTTGTGAAAATAAAACGGTTTTGTGTACATTTTAATTTAGTTAGTGGATTCCTGTCCAGTGCGGTGAGAAGCTAACGTAATGCAGTGTAGACACGCTGCGAGGCGGAGAAGAGTGAAGTCAAGCCTGCAAAATGTTTGCTTCTCTTTGTTTCGCTACGCTGTGCATCGCTACATGCTCAGTGTGTCTCAGCCTTTATTCCCGCATCGCTAGCTTACCGAATCAGTTTGTATACTTGTTACTGACCCTGCTTGTTCTGAGGACCCGATCTGTTGTCGACCATGCCTGCCATTTGACTATTCTCTCTGTGTATTCCCTGCCTGTTCTGTTTGCTTCCTGTTGCGTACTGGTGTACGCTGATTCTCACCATATACAATAGCGCAGTACAAGTGCCTAAACATTGCTGACCTGGTTTTGTTATAGCTGCTGATGTAACTGAATAGATCGGGGATCTCTTCTGCATTACCAAAACCTCCACCACTGCACTCTTCCACAATACCTCAGAGGGGTTACGGTGTGAAGGCACTTGCTGCCACCAAAGGCAAAATATTTGGGAACACTGACGCCTGTACCAGATTCATATCATTGTAATATTTGACCGCAGGGTCCACCACTGCACTCTTCCACAAAACCACAGAGGGGTTACGGTGTGAAGGCACTTGCTGTCACCAAAGGCACAATATTTGGGTGCACTGCCACTGACGCCTATACCAGATTCATATAATTTTAATATTGGACCGCAGGGTCGACCACAGCACTCTTCCACAGGTTATGGGTACCTCCTAGGCACGATATTTGAAGGAATTTTTCATTTTTATTCTTAATCTTTATTTTATGGAAAATTCACTGTTCCTTTAAAAACTTTTTTTTTTTACTTTTTGTCCTTGTTTCCTGTCCCCCAGGGCACTACCCGGACTCCCATACACCTTTTATGGCAAATATCTAGCATATATGCCCTCTTGGAGGGCACTCTAAAATTAGAACGTTCGGGTCCCATTGACTTACATTGAGTTCGGATCGTGTTCGAGTTCGAACTTTTGAAATTGATCGAGTTCAAAGTCGAACCGAACACGGGGCCATTCGGCTCATCCCTAGTAACTAATACCTGAATAACCCTACAAATGTACATATTTTTAAAAACACACAACCAAAGGTATTAAACTTGGGGTATTTTGACTCTTTTCATGCAACCATTTTACCACAAATCTATGCCAAATGTTGAGAAAAAAAACTTTTTGGCGATTTATTGACATGGTGCCACATTACACTCTTAATGCTAACGTTATCGCTCACCTGTGTGAGCATTAACGTTAGACACGGTGTCTACCACATATTACAATCCAAACGGGTTAAGTAACCCGTTTGCGTTTGGAATCTTTCGCTTTTCAGCGAGAAATTACTGTACTTTGCTCTCCCTATACTTAACATGCGGAGCGCAAAGTGTTAATCAGCGTTAGGATTACAAACAGGGCCGTCTTTAATATTGACTGGGCCCTGGGCGAATATTTTCTTGGGGCCCCCCCTTGAAATTTTGCTCTCCACTCCAACATCCAAAAAAAAGCCACACACATAGACTTGTCTCCTAAAACTAAAATCAACTAAATCATTATATTTTAATATTTTTTTTTTACAATTACACATCCTACGCATACTGTAAAAACACAATATCTCTGTGTGTATTTATTTATTAAGGATGAAATGTTGCCTCCCCCAAAACAAAACACGCAGCGTGTATGAGCGTATCACAGTGCGCCACAGCAATAAAATTCAAACACTCATACACACCGTACATTAGAAATTTATTGCTGTGGAGCTCTGTGATACAGTAATGTGAGGTGTGTATAAGTGTATAACTGAGCTAGTAAATCAGACAACCGGGCACCAGTGAACAACAGCGCTGCATAGTGTTAGATTTTAATTTTTATACTCATAGTTGTACTGCTAATAGGAAGTTAAACTCACAGAATTTTATGTACCCAGCAGAGCCCAGAATCTGACATACCCAGCAGAGCCCAGAATCTGACATACCCAGCAGAGTCCAATATCTGCTATACCCAGCAGAGCCCAGAATCTGACATACCCAGCAGAGCCCAGAATCTGACATACCCAGCAGAGCCCAGAATCTGACATACCCAGCAGAGTCCAGAATTATTATTATTATTCTTTATTTATAAAGCGCCAGCATATTCCGCAGCGCTGTACAATAAGCACAGTATAGACAGGGTTACAATACATTGAACAACATTTGACCAACAGTACAGGAGGAGATGAGGGCCCTATTCCCGTAGGAACTCACAATCTGGGAGGGTTGGGGTTGGAAACAGGAGGAGAGGACTGTAAGGTGAGAGTGATTGATGGTTGCATCAGTGAGTTGGGTGGTAGGCTTCCCTAAATAGGAACGTTTTAAGGGAGCGTTTGAAGGAAGAGAAGTTAGGGGAAAGTCTGACAGTACGAGGGAGAGCGTTCCAGAGAGTGGGGGCTGCACGTGAGAAATCCTGCAGTCTATCATGGGAAGAGGTGATGCGGGGAGAAGCTAGGCGCAGGTCACTGTTTGACCTTAGGGAGCGGGCTGGGGTGTATTTGGTGATTAGTGAGGACAGGTAGTGGGGAGCTGAGTTAGTGAGGGTTTTGTAGGTAAGGATAAGGATTTTGAACTTAATTCTGCAGTGGATGGGGAGCCAGTGAAGGGACTCGCAGAGGGGAGCGGCAGTGACAGAATGGCGGGTGAGGTGAATTAGCCTGGCGGAGGCGTTCAGGATGGATTGTAGAGGGGAGAGGCGGGACAGAGGGAGGCCAGATAAGAGATTATTGCAATAGTCGAGTCGGGAGATTACCAGGGCGTGTATGAGTTGTTTTGTGGTGACAGCGGTAAGAAATGGCCGAATTCTGGAAATATTACGCAGTTGGTATCGGCAGGAGGAGGAAAGAGACTTGATGTGGCGGATGAAGGAAAGAGCAGAGTCAAGTGTAACTCCAAGACAGCGATCTTGGTTTGATGGGGAGATGGTGATACCCTCCACCGTGATAGAGAAGTCAGGAGGTGGGGAGGCATTGGAGGGAGTAATAAGTAGGAGTTCAGTCTTTGACATGTTGATCTTTAGGTGGTGGGAGGCCATCCAGGAGGAGATGCCAGATAAACAGTCACTGACTTTTGAAAGGACAGGGGGAGAGAGATCAGGGGTAGAGAGGTAGATCTGAGTGTCATCAGCGTAGAGGTGGTAATTAAAGCCAAAGCTGTTGATGATTTTGCCCAGGGAGGAGGTGTAGATGGAAAAGAGCAGAGGACCAAGGACAGAGCCTTGAGGTACACCAACAGATAGAGGCAATGAGGAGAAGGAGTTACCAGCAAAGGACACACAGAAGGACCTGTTGGATAAATAGGAGTCGACCCAGCATAGGCCAGAATCTGACATACCCAGCAGAGACCAGAATCTGACATACCCAACAGAGGCCAGAATCTGACATACCCAGCAGAGCCCAGAATCTGACATACCCAGCAGAGCCCAGAATCTGACATACCCAGCAGAGCCCAGAATCTGACATACCCAGCAGAGCCCAGAATCTGACATACCCAGCAGAGGCCGGAATCTGACATACCCAGAAGAGGCCAGAATCTGACATACCCAACAGAGGCTAGAATCTGACATACCCAGAAGAGGCCAGAATCTGACATACCCAGCAAAGCCCAGAATCTGACATACCCAGCAGAGCCCAGAATCTGACATACCATATCACTACGCTGACTGGCCGGATCTCGCGAGGCAAGATCCGGCAGGTAATGTGACCGCCGGCGTCTGGCTCAATGGAGTACTATGGACTCCATCGAGTGGATGCTCGCAGCGGTGCTCAGCGCTGTCGCGAGCATCGCGGGGCCGTAGCGTGGGCTAACAATGCAGGCAGCTTTTTAAGCACCTGCATTGTAATTCCAGGCTAAAACAAGGGCGGTAGGGGGAATACTGCAGGCGCAGTTTTTTCTCCCTACCGCCCCCGTTTTAGCGTGGAGATTGTAATTTAGCCCATAGAGTGCAATATAAGAATACATGTACTGCGAACTTTAAGGGTTACTGCCAAAACACACCCCAAAATGTGTTTAGCAACATCTTCTGAGTAAAGTGATACCACCCATGTATAAGTATGTCAGGTTATTTGGAGGCTAAACGGCCTTATTTGGGGGTGCACATTTCAGTTTTCCAACTTGGGATTTTCACATTTCATCATCATGCACCCATGTCCAATTTGGGACATTTTTGAAGCCGGCCAAAGTAATTTCCCCCCATCAAACCATATATTTCTAGAAAGTACACACCCTAGGGTAGTTCAAATAGTTTTAACACCTTCCATGCACTAGTTCTACCATAGTCTTTGTCAAACTTTCAAGTAGTTACTTTTTTGTGTTATTTTTTCACACACATTGTACTTTAGGCATGAATTGTCAAATTCAGTTATGGGGTACTGCCACAAAACACCCCAAAATATGTTCTGCAACATCTTCTGAGTAAAGTGATACCACCCATGCATAGGTTTGTTGGGTTGTTTTCGGGGTGTTACTCCAATCTTCTGACATGTGCTTGTCATTTTTCTAATTTGACATATCTTCTTTGCCTATCTTCTTTTTGGGGGCCTTTTTACATACCCCAATTTTTTTATTGGAATGAACGTGCATATTTTTGGTAAGCTGACACCCCAAAGTATTGTAAATGGAGTGTTTTGATGCCGTGGATGCAACTGGTTAACCCAAACAAATTGGATAAGGTCTGTGATGATAATTTTTCATTTTTACACCCACATTAGTTTTGGACTGTGATTTAGGAGACACTGTTGTTGGTTACTGTATGAAAACTCTCCAGATTGTTTTCTTCAAGGCCTCCTGAGTACACCCATGCCCCCCAAACATAGGTTTGCCAGGATTTTGGGAAGGTTCAATTACAATTTGTATGACTTTGTCATTTGATTTGAAATTGAGAGTATTTCTTCAGTTAGGCCTATCTTTTGTTTTGGGTCTATCCAAGGCTGGCCAAAGCCATTGTGCTGCCTGGAGCGATGGATGAAATGCTGCCTCCCCGAAAAAAAAACACGTGACCTGTATGAGCGTATCACAGAGCTCCACAGCAATAAAACTCACAGTGATGTGCAGTGTGTATGAGCGTATCACAGAGCTCCATAGTAATAAAGCTCACAGTATTGTGTGGTGTGTATGAGCGTATCACAGAGCGCCACAGCAATAAAACTCACAGTAATGTGCAGTGTGTATGAGCATATCACAGAATCCACAACTATAAAACTCACAGCAATGTGCTGTCTCAGACACACTGACTGAGGAAGCGGATACTTCGCGAAACGCGTTTCAGTTGTGTATTATTTAGATTTTATGCAATAAATATTTTATATCCTTATTTATTTTGTCCTGCTGGTGACTGGAGGCAAGGCTACAGCGCTGACATCGACTGAAAGGAGAGGGGATCCGGTACCCCTTATATCTACCGACTGCCTAGATTTCTGGTGTCCGAATCGTGAAAAAAAATTGAGTTTTTTTCCTTATATTAGTCAGATAAAATTTTGAAAGTGGCTGCACCAAGGTTTTTTTTCCTGTCTTGTGTTCTTTTTTAAGGCAAAGAAGACCACATAAAGATTCTTAAAAGACAAGGGATAAAGGAGTTTTATTTTGTCTCACTTGGAGGAAGCGCACTATCCACTGCAATTGCCCATTATATTAACCCTTTCAGTCACTCACTATTATTAACCATTTCAAACAGTTCTACTAAGCCGTTCAGGCACACTCTAAACCCTTTAAGTCATCCACTTTTGTTTACACTTTCAATCACATACTACTTTTTAGTCATTGTTGCAACCTGTAATATATATTGTGCAGAAAGGGTTCCTATTATAATCACTGCTGTTTAAGAAATAGTTTGAGTTAAGGAGGCTGATGCATGCTAGGTGGGGAGTTATTTTTTCGGTGGAGGTTGTGCTTGTAAATATCTTTTTTAAAGTCAGGTGTGAGATCTTTGTAGAAATAACAGCTTGCTTTCTGCTAGAAAATGCAGATTATATTAGAACAAGTGATCTATTGTCATACACACCGCACATTACTGTGGAGCTCCGTTCCACCCTCATGAACACTGCACATTATAGGGGTGTCACAGAACTCCACAGTAATAAAACTCAATGTAATTTACCAATAAATTCATTCATTTCTCCACCCTCAGCATATCAAATTCATTCACTTCTCCCCCCAGCATATCAAATTCATTCATTTCTCCCCCAGCATATCAAATTCATTCATTTCTCCCCCAGCAAATCAAATTCATTAACTTCTCCCCCCAGCATATCAAATTCATTAATTTCTCCCCCAGCATATCAAATTCATTCATTTCTCCCCCAGCATATCAAATTCATCCACTTCTCACCCCCAGCATATCAAATTCATTCACTTCCCCAGCATATCAAATTCATTCACTCCCCCTGCACATCAAATTCATTAATTTCTTCACCCCAGCATATCAAATTCATGCATTCCTGCCCAGCATATCAAATTCATTAATTTCTCCCCAGCATATCAAATTCATTTATCTCCCAAGCATATCAAATTCATTCACTTCTCCCCAGCATATCAAATTCATTAATTTCCCCCAGCACACCAATAAATAAATTCCCCCAGCATACCAATAAATTAATTCCTCCCTCCAAGTAAACCAATAAATTAATTCCTCCCCAGCATACCAATAAATTAATTCCTCCCCAGCATACCAATAAATTCTCCCCCAGCATACCAATAAATTCTCCCAGCATACCAATAAATTAATTCCTGCCCCCAGCATACCAATAGATTAATTCCTCTCCCCAGCATACAAATAAATTAATCCCTCTCCCCAGTATAATAATAAATTCCTCCCCCCAGCATACCAATAAATTAATTCTCTCCCAGCATACCAATAAAATAATTCTCTCACCAGCATATGAGCATACCAATAGATTAATTCCCCCCAGCATACCAATAAATTAACCCCCCATGACTATTGGTTTAAGTTATTGTGTAGTGGAGGTTTAGAAATAGCTCTGGTTCCTTAGGAAAGCAGATGATAGAATTGAAATAGATGTCTATAACAGATCTAATATAACAACGTTTTTTATAGCTATAAGTGTAAAGTGTTTGGTAAAATCTTAACATAAACAATGCGGTTTCCCAATTGAATCAAAATACATCAAATAAAAGTGTGTGTTGATTCAACTATATGAATATTTATATACTGTATATTATGTCTCTTATGAGAATGAAAATGCAAGAAATATTCCTTCAAGCGAAATAAGTTCATAACTCCAGCACTGCTCCATAAAAATTAAAAAATTCATTAATTAATTTCTCCCCAGCATCATACCTCGTGGCTTTGGCCTGGTGGTGCGTGCCGGCGGGAGCCAGGAGACATGTCCTGCTATACGCAAGATCTGGCGTGTGTTTGTGAGCGTGCCCTGCTGTGACCAAATCAGAGGGGTCCGTCGACCTCCGTTGATGTCACGCGGCGCTCCATGTGACCTAATCAGCGGGGGCCGACGGCTGATTAGATCATTGGGCTCGCCGGATGGTCGGCCGCCTTCCCTCTTCCGTCGGCCTAGGTTGCCTTGCCGGGCAGCTGGCTATGTTGGCCGGCCGACAGGCAAAGGAGGCTAGAGGACGACTGGACCGGGAGGCTAGCGGCCTACCTGGCAAATGCCCGGTTTCCCTGATGGCCAGTCTGGGCCTGTCCACAGATGCTTCCAGCGGATGACCCTGAGTAGCCGGTGGCGCTGTCCATAAATGGGAGACCAAATTGGTCGCCCAGTTACGGTGCCAGTGGACGGCCAGCCATAAACAGCTGCAGCTTTATGAGGACTTCTGTGCAGCTATTGTTTTTCTCGTCACATAGATTGCAGAACGTGGTACGGGGGCTCAGTGGTTTTGTTTTGGTGGGTTTTTTTTGCACTTTTGGATTATCCAGCACCACATACAGCATAGCACTGCTTTCCATGGGGGCAATGAAGCAATTATTCAAACAGTTTAACAGATCAGACAGGCTGACTGGTGGAAGAACCAGAGACAGAATCAGAAGAAAGTTCTAATCATGGTTCTAATCATGTTTGGGTCTGCCAGCCAGCCTCAGCCTGTCACTCAGTCAGTGCATTGGGAACTGAGACAAGGTATCAGCCAAGGTATCAGCTTTGGGGGAAAGGAGGAGAGGGCAGCAGGGCAGTCCCAGAACCTCAGAAATGAACCCGCCTTCTGTAAAGAGAAGCTGCAAATCCTCCTTCTGGGTCTTGGTCCTGATGGTGCTGCTCTCCTCCTGCTCCTGGGGTCACATGGTCTCAGTCTGTCTACTCAGAGGCTGCTCACAGGCCAAAGACACGTGACTGCATTCTAAAAAAAGCCACCCTGCAAAATGTGCCGCTTGGAGCAATCGATCCATTGTGCTCCATGGAGAGGCCGGCCCTGGGTCTACTGCATACCTCTGTTTGAATTATTGCCATAAAAGTGTATATATTTGAAATGTTGGCACCCCGAGGTATTGCATATGGAGTGTTTTGATGCCATGGATGCAACGGTTTAGCCAAAATTTTTTTTCCTTTTTACACCCACATTATTTTTGGACTGTGATTAAGGCCCATGTCAGACGAGCGCACTGATCACGTCCGTGTGACCGCACATTTGTACGTACGTTATAGCATATAATTATGACCAATGGAGCCCCACACACGAAGTATGTCCGCACCGAACTGCGGACGCACAATGGACACGGCAAACAGACTCAAGTTAGGCAAGAACGTAACTCCGCTAGAACTGATGTGCGTCACGTCCGCAACGTCTGCCTAGCTTTGTGTGTGAGTGATGGAACGTAGTCAGACGGACTGTATTATTGACGTCCAGCATTTTTGACGGACAAAATAGTTTTTCATATTAATTTTATTTCTCATCTACATCAGTCAGAAAAAACGTCAGTCACAAAAACGGACCGTGTGGGCGCTACCTTCTCGTCAGTCAGAAAGTATGTCTATTGTGCACGGACGCACAGTCCGCACAGAATGCGTTCGTCTGACCCTAGCCTTAGGAGACACTGTTGTCGCTTACTGCATGAGAAAACTCTCCAGGTTGTTTTCTGCAAGGTCTCCTTAGTACACCCATGCCCCCCATGCATAGGTTTGCCAGGATTTTGGTAAAATACAGCACCAATTTTAGAACATAAAAATGGAGCAATAAAATGTAAAAGTCTGGTGCAGTAAAAAACAAACAAACAACTAAACTGAACTAACTAACTAAACTATAACAAAAAATAGAAATGAAGAAGAAATTACAGATCACGCAGAGTATGGTACTGCTTGAAACAGTCCCCAAGACACAGACCAGGTTCTCCAGGGCATTCTGGACAGTAAAATTTGTCTTTTCTCTGCCCCCTCTTGAAACACACTCTGCACCTTTTTTGGGGTCTCTGTTTGCCCTCAGTAGGGGGGATTCTAAATAAAATGAGTAGCCCCAACTCTGCTGTTCCCCATCACCACCCGGGGAGCTTGTGCATCTTGGTACAAAATCCCTGAAATGACCATGTGCTTGAACTATAAAAAGGACAGTGTCACTCCGGGGTTTGCCTTTTTGAAGATCAAAAAAGCATTGTGCGTTGCAATTTGTATCAGGTAAATTGCAACCTTTTTGTACCAGGCCCTTGTCTTCTTCATAATTTGGTAGGGCTGTAGCAGCTGATCAGCCAGATCAACCCCACCAATATGCCGGTTATAGGCCTTGATACACACTGGCTTCCTATCTGGCCTCTGGAGGGGAGGCACTACCCACTCCTCAGCTGGAGCAGTGCGTCTCCTGCTGGCAGGTGGCCCCTGATCAGCCTCAGAAACATCACTAGTAGATACAGTAAATCGGCTACTGAAAAATATGTATTTAGCGATATTTCTGAGCACCTGTCAGGGTCAAAATCAGAGTCTGAGTCAGACGCAGACGCCTCAGACTCTGACGCCAGGATAGCATAAGCCTCCTCAGCACCCTCTCAGACATTTCAATTATATATAATTATAAAAATAAATTTTATAATATATTATATAAGTGGATTATTGGTTCTGAAAAGAACCTTTGGGTCTCAAGAGAAAAAAAATGGCTCTGAAAAGAACCTTTGGGTATCCCCACTAAACTCCTAAGTCGCTCTAAATCTCCCTAAATTTCTCAATACTGATCTCTCTCACTCTCTCACTAAAACACATGTGAGGAGAGGGAGATTTTTTTTTTAGAAAGGATTTTACCAGGAAGGATACATTGATATTTCTCTCATTTTCAAGTATGTCCTGGGTGGCAAGTATGTACTGTTAGGTGTCTTGCCCAAGGAAACTTACTGGGATCGAACCCATGACTCCACAGGCTCTCTCCATGCAGAGCAGTGATGTTACTTTTCATCCAGCCGGTACAGATTCACAGTGGTCAGAACCAATATTTACAAATATTGACCTAACCAGACAAATTATAAAGTTTATTTATATTTAGGGGAATTTCTGATTGGATGTTGCTAGCCTGCCTCTCTACAGTTTACGATAGTGTTTTATCAGAGTTAGGATTTGCTGTAATTGAAACTATTATTACTATAATTAACATTTGATGATAAACATATTGCTGGACACACACATTATAGAAATGATATGCTAGAAGACTCTCCACCAAAGCTTCACCTGAAGGAATTAGAAAAAAATAAAAATATGTATTTAATATCTATATGTTATAGAAAGTCTATGTCCATTCCATCACTCAGAGCAGCCCTACAAAACTTTACAAAGTAATAGTCACTGGAGGGATGTAATTAACATGAATAAATCAAAGCAGTCATGTATGATGAAGTGCTAAAAGGGAAAGTCACCTGGTGAATATAATGCGCCTCCAGGGAGTCCGATATACTAATGATCTACAGGTACTGATGTCATAAGATGCCTGCAGGCCTATTGGATAAGAAAGGAGGATGGAGGAAGGAGAAACAAGATAAATATTTCATCCTGACTCCAGTCTAGCTCTATACAGGATTCGGGGGGACCTGACCTGCTCATCTCTCTATTTCCATGACATAAAGATACTTTGTAAGTATCATAGCAACAATGCTCTAGCTGGTGGTTATATTTCATAGCAAGTTAAGAAGTGGCCCATCTTGTCCAATCAGCTGTGGAGCACCCTCTGTGTTACTAACGTTTAACTCAGTCTGACTCTAACCAGTGTGTGCTGTACACATACCGATCAATCGAATAACCGGCTAATTGATAATTGGAATAGTTGTCAGCTATTCTCATTATTGATTTGTTGTTGATTAATCGATTCGTTGTGTCAGCCCTACTGTTGTTGTTCACTGTTGATACGTTTCAGTGATCCAGGTAGGAAGGTTCAAACAACAACAGGCAAAGTTTTGTCAATAAGTCTTTGCCTGTCATTTTTTCAGAATAGTTTGCAACAATACAAGACAACGGCAGTTGGTGGAAACCTGCTTTCTGTTTAGTTTGTTGGCAGTCACACTAATTGAAATTTGTTTCTGTTTCTTTGCATGTTTGATCGATTTCATAAGGAAACAGCCAAACTCAGTAATGGTGAACTCATCTGCGTCCAGCAATGCCAATGTAACCAAAGACTCTCTCTTCTACGGCAAATTTGTTTTCATCGCTGGCACCACTGAGATGATTCTGGTGATATTGATACTCTTATGCTTCTGTATCTTCCTTTACATTATCACATTGATACTGAAGGTCTACTCCACCACTCCGCACGTTCAAGAGAATGCCCGCTACGTGCTCTTCGCCCACATGCTCATCAATGACACGTTGTACCTAATCGTTTCTCTCAGTCTGTTTCTGTCTGGGATGTACAGAGTATTTATGCCCATGTCCCTGTGTTACGTCATGCTCACCCTTGGTACATCTACTTTTAGGGTCACGGCATACAACCTGGCCACCATGGCTCTCGAGCGATATGTAGCTATCTGTTACCCACTAAGACATTTTCAGATCTGCAATGCCCATCAAGCTAACAATGCCATCATAGTGATGTGGGTCATTGGTGTGATGCCCAATGTGGCTGATTTCTTTGCCTTGCAGTCCACGGTGCATTGGGTATTTTTCTCTCTTAATGTAAAGTGTGACCTTGCCATACTAACGGTGAATCCACTGCAGAGCAACATCAGGACGGTGACATTTATTGTCAGCTTCGTACTGGTTGCGATGCTGATCATCTTCACATACATTAAGGTGATAGGGGTTGCCAGAAAGATTGGCTCAGGCACGTCTTCGGCTTCCAAAGCTGGAAAGACAGTCATGCTACACGCCCTTCAGCTCTTGCTGTGCATGAGCGCCTTCATCTCCACAATCCTAGACTCGCACCTTACAAGCAATTTGTCCGTCGTTTCTATGTCAAACTTCTTGGTCTTCACATGTTTGCCCAGGTTTATCAGTCCGGTGATTTATGGGGTGAGGGATGAAGCATTCCATAAATATATCAGGGCATTCTGTTTCTTTTGCCGTCTCTAAACATAATATGCCGGCACTCGAAATAATAAAAGCAATAAAGAAATAATAACATTCTTTCTAAAACAAGATGCTTTCTAAACTATTTTATATCATTTACTCTACATGGTGACACTTATTGTTGCGAAGGTGAAAAAAAGTGGCACACCACAACAACCAAATACACATAAATTGTAAATTGTGAAATAAACATCTGCTTGATAAACATAGAAAATACACCACATAATATTTGGTGCTCTCTATATATATGTGTTGTTGCATTCTGATCCTTCGGGTGACGGTATATGTTTGTTTCACATTTTAAAAAATAGACACTTTTTAAAAAAAAAAAAAAACACACTACATGGCCAAAAATTATAAGGGGTTATTCAGAGAGCACTGAAATGTTGGTGACTTACGGGAATCAAATCGCCCGACCCTGCAGCGAATTCAGCATTCACCGCAGGATCCCCGAAGGGCAGAGAAAATACGGCAACCGTATCCAATAATCCGCCGCATCGAACGGAAAAACTGCTGCAAAACCCCCGAATGCATCCAGAATAAAACAAACATCCGCTGAGCACAACGCCGACCAGCCACCGGAAAAAGCCGACGAATGGGGTAGGTAGAAAAACAAAAAAATCAATTGAAAGCTTCAAATTTTAAACGCTGTCTGCAAAAAAACTACTGGACGAAAATGTCTGAAATTAACATATATGGTCCTATGAATAATAATAAAAAGGGCTGTTAGAGAAAAAAAAAATTATTAAACTTATTAGTGAAGGCGGTTTTACGAAAATCTGTCCAAAAGTGCCCACTGCTGTTTTTAAGTTTCTGTACGGTTTGTGTTTAGGTCAAATTTTCCTCTTACTCGTTTACTGTACCCACACATATTATATACTGGTTTTCTCGTCATTAAATGAACTTTCTAAAGATACCATTATTTTCATAATTTCGTATAATTTACTATAAAGAAATTGTGAAATATGACAAACAAATTGAAAAAAACACTTTTTCGAACTTTGACCCTCAAAATTTCTTATGCATCTACAACTGCCAAAAAAACCTTTGCTTAGTTTCAAAATTTTGTTCTGAGTTTAGCAATACCTAATGTTTACATATTCTTTGCTTTTTTCCCAAACTTATATGACAATAAGTGCAAGAAGCACTTTGCCATTTCCAAAGGGTTTATTTTCAAAATTAGTGATAGCGACGTAACACTGATATCTGTCACTAATACCTAAATAACCCTCCACATATACATATTTTTTAAAAGTACACAACCTAAGATATTAAACTTGGGGTATTTTGACTCTTTCACGTAACCGTTTTACCACAAATCTATGCCAAATATTGAGAAAAAACTTTTGTTGGTGATTCTTTGACATGGAGTGAAATTTAAGAATACATGTACTGATAACTTTAAGGGTTACTGCCAAAACACACCCCAAAATGCATTCAGCAACATCTTCTGAGTAAAGTGATACCACCCATTTATAGGTATGTTGGGTTATTTGGGGGCTAAAAGGCCTTATTTGGGGGGTGCACATTTCAGTTTTCCAATTTGGAATTTTCACATTTCGTCATCATGCACCCATGTCCTGTTTGCGACATTTTTGAAGCCGGCCAAAGTAATTTCCACCGCATCAAACCATATATTTCTAGAAAGTACACACCCTAGGGCAGTTCAAATAGTTGTTTTTTTACACCTTCCCTGCACTAGTTCTACCACAGTCTTTATCAAACTTTCAAGTAGTCACTTTTTTGTGTTATTTTTTCACACACATTGTATTTTAGGCATGAAATCCAGTTATGTGTTACTGACAAAAAAGAAACCGAAATGTATTCTGCAACATCTTCTGAGTAAAGTGATACCACCCATGCATAGGTTTGTTGGTTTGTTTTTGGGGTGCTACGCCAATCTTCTGACATGTGCTTGTCATTTTTCTAATTTTACATATCTTCTTTGCCAATCTTCTTTTTGAGTGCCTGTTTACATACCCCAATTTCTTTTTATTGCCATGAACGTGCATATTTTTGGTAAGCTGACACCCCAAAGTATTGTAAATGGAGTGTTTTGATGCCATGGATGCAACCGTTTATTCCAAACAAATTGGATAAAGTGTGTGGTGTTAATTTTTCATTTTTACACCCACATTAGTTGTGGACTATGATTTAGGAGACACTTTGTCGGTTACTGCATGAAAACTCCCCAGGTTGTTTTCTGCAAGGCCTCCTGAGTACACCCATGCCCCCATGCATAGGTTGGCCAGGTTTTTGGAAAAGATCAATTACAATTTGCATGACTTTGTCATTTGAGTTGAAATTGAGAGTATTTCTTCGGATAGGCCTATCTTTAGTCTATCCAGGGCTGGCCCAAGCCATTGTGCTGCCTGGAGTGATGGATGAAATGCTGCCCCCTCCCTGAAAAAAAAATCGCGACCTGTATGAGCATATCACAGTGGTCCACAGTAATAAAACTATCAGTAATGTGCAGTCTGTATGAGCGTATCACAGAGCTCCACAGCAATAAAACTCACAGTAATGTGCAGTGTGTATGAGCGTATCACAGAGCTCCACAGCAATAAAACTCACAGTAATGTGCAGTGTGTATGAGCGTATCACAGAGCTCCACAGCAATAAAACTCACAGTAATGTGCGTTGTGTATGAGCTTATCATAGAGTTCCACAGCAATAAAACTCACAGGAATGTGTGATGCACAGAGCAGGTCCAAGGATGAAATGCTGCCCCCTAAAAAAACACGGCCACCAAGACACATACATCCATTATGTTAATATATACAGTATATGCATTCAGGAAGCGTTGCATCTTACTCAAATATCCAGTCTACTAAAAGGCCTTCGTAGGGGTGTCATCACTGTGCTCAGGTACACCCTGATAACAGGTGATATGCTCCTGACTGTCCCCCACATAACACACAGAAGACAATGCAAAGGGTAAACATGAAAACCCCACAACCTGAAGAGGTTAAAATGAGAAAAGATATATATTGTGGTTTGGAGTCAAAGACCAAAAGGTGAATTTGTAGACTACCATTAACCCTTATTGGCTTTGAGTTAATTAACCTTTTCACTGCTGAGGACGTGTGGGGAACGTCCTCATTGACTCCTAAGGAAAGATAGGGGTGGAGATAAGTGTTCCTTTGAACCCCAATATCTCCTGACTGTTTTCAGCTAGCAGGGTCATGTTTGGTATCATTAGAAAGGCCAGAGCATGGCCTTTCCAATGATATATGACCATGTTTAAAGTAAAGAAAGAAAATAATAACAATAAAACAAAAAAGAAAAATGTGGGGTTTTTTTAAGCCGTGAAATGGCTCAGCAGTGAAGGGGTTAAGGGCGCTTTTAGGCACACTATTATTAACCCTTTCACATACATACTATTAACCCTGATGGGATTAACCTAATGCGATCAAGCAGCTATGAAAATCTATTACATGATTTTATGCTTATGCCTTCAGTGAACTTTGCTCTAATTAGCATTCTATGACCAAGCTGACAGTTTAGAAATGCATCTTACCTAAGAATCTGAAGTCATGTCTAAATGTCTTAAAGCGCACCCAAGACAAGGGGGGAGGCTAGAAAAGAGGGAGTAAATGGTCCAGAAGGAAACAGATGTTCCTTCTTGTTAAATAATGAAACGTTAGGAAAACTTATGAAACTGCAAAAATGTTTTATTATGTATTAATCGCATGTTATACTTTTAATATGGTAATGTATGTGGGCGTGTCCCTCTTTTATAGGATAAGCATCATGTAATGTATATAAGCCCATGTAACTAAATACACGATGGAGAGCGAAGCAAAGGAAAATTTTGTGTCTTGTGTGATTATTTCCAGCTACTTCCTTCTCTCTGGTCGACCATGAGTTGTTTTGTTACGGAGAGATAGTTCAGTTAGAGAATAGAAGATTACGGACACACATCATGACGAAGCAGAATTTTCCAGCTATCAAACCCTTTCTGCCTCCCACTGTTAATGCTCATTTCAGATACATAATAGTATTAACCCATTCAGCTCTGCACTATTAACCCTCTCCGTCAAATACTCTAACCCTTTCAACCACACCCTACCATTAACATTTTCATCTGCAAACTATTATTAACCATTTCAAACACAAACTATTGCAACCCTTCGTCACACACTATTATTAACCCTTTAAGACACACACTATTATTGAACCCATTTCAAAGCAACACTTCACAGACTAGTATTAACCTTTTTACCAGAAATTATTATTAACCCTTCCAGTAACACATTTCATTTAACCCTGTCATCAAACTACAACTGACCCTCTGTTATGCACTATTATTAACCCTTTCAGTCACACACTATTCTTAACCATTTCAAGCAGTTCTGTTAAGCCGTTCAGTCATACTTTAAAGCCTTTAAGTCATCCACTTTTGTTTACCCTTTCAATCACACACTACTTTTTAGTCATTGTTGCAACCTGTAATATATACAGGGTTATTCAAAGAGAATCAAAAAGTCACCGCACGTTCGTTGACTTTTCGTTCTCTTCAATTCAGTTCGATTTGGCGAATTCATTTCGGCAACCCTGCGGTGTATTCAGCAAGCACCACAGGGTCTCCGAATTGCAGGGAAAAGATGCCGAAAACTCACCGCAAAACGAGGGCGAACGCACAACGAAACCCAAAAAAACATCTGGATTAACCCCGCCGAACACGCCGGAAAAACACGAGCAAGAGCCGATCACATGCAGCGCAGCCACCGAAAAAGCCAACACCGCAGACGAATGGAGTGAATAAATTAGAAAACCAGTTTGCTTGAATGTTTGAAAAGTGAAACGCTGTTTGCAAAGAAACTACTGAGCGAAAATGTCTGAAATTTACATATAAGATCCAATGAATGATAATAAAAAGAGCTGTTACAGAAAAAATAAGTAAACTTAAAAAAAAAGGGAAATATTTTTTTTTTAAAAAAAAAAATACTGAAAAATGCTTAAAATATCCGAAAAAATATATCAATAAAGAGACTCTTTACTGCAGAATATTATAATCAATGGTTTATTAGATATTGTATTAAAACAGGAATATTTTTAACATTGAAGCCTATGGGATTCGCCTGAATAAACCTGACGAATTAAACCACCAAATGACAGGGCATTTCGGGAACCTTTCACTGCTGGTTTGTGTTCTATGAATAGCTGAAGCATTGCTTCTCTATGGGGATTTCACTGCCCTCGAACAGGCAACGAACAGGCACCGTATGTGCAGGCAATTCGCCAAGATTTGGCAGATTGCCTGCTCTCTGAATAGCCGAATGACCAGGAAAGGGAACTGTACGCTGAATTTCAGCGTTCAGTTACCTTTCTCCAGCAATTGTACAACAAATGCTTATGCCAGCTATTGATTACGGAGATGTAGTGTATGCAGCCGCCCCGCAAACACACCTTCACAAACTTACCACATTGTATAACTCATTCTGCCGCTTTGCGCTACAATGTAACTATATGACCCACCATTGTGACATGTTAAAAGAACTAAACTGGCCATCGCTGGAGTCTAAACGTACCCTTCGCCTTTCCAACCTGGTGTTTAAGAGCTTTTCTGGGAAGCTACCACCCTACCTGAATATGCTGCTTCCCCCAGCAGTTCCCTCATCCTATAACCTCCGATCCAGGACCAGCACCTTACTCGCAATACCACAATACAAAAAGACAGTGGCTCGGTCCTCATTTTCCTACAGAGCACCACAGTTATGGAATAACCTCCCAGACACCATCAAATCTTCCCCCAGTCTTAAGTCACTCAAGAGCTCCTTATTAACATACCTCAATACAGAATGCACCTGTAAACATGTAACATAGTGACTATATACAGAATGCACCTGTAAACATGTAACATAGTGACTATATACAGAATGCACCTGTAAACATGTAACACAGTGATTATATACAGAATGCCTGTAAACATGTAACATAGTGACTATTTCCTACATATTTATTTTTTGTTAATCTGTATATGTGTTTTTTTATATCTTGCATTGTATTACTTTGTATTTCTGTAACATTTTAATGTTCTTGAACCCAGGACGTACTTGAAAACGAGAGAAATCTCAATGTATCCTTCCTGGTAAAATCCTTTATAAATAAATAAATAAATAAATTCGGATCTCTTTGAATAACCCTTATAGTGTGTATAATCACTGCTGTTGAGAAATAGTTTGAATTAAGGAGGCTGGTGCATGCTAGGTGGGGAGTTATTTTTTGGGTGGAGGTTGTGCTTGTAAACATCTTTTTTAAAGTCAGGTGTGGGATCTTTGTAGGAATTACATCTTGCTTTCTGCCAGACTATGCAGATTATATTAGGACAAGTGATCTATTGCCCTTTTAGGACCTCACTGAACTCCTAAGGCAGGCCATCCACTGGCACCATATTTGTGTGTGATGGTGCGATCATCTGATAACGTCTGAAGTCCTCCAACCGATCCTACAACATGCAGGGGCCCTCTTCCACTGCATCCGATCACTGACAGACGATGTCAGACGATTTTTATGAGATTTACAACAGATGTGCGATCCTTACGATTTTCATGGGACTTGGTCAGATGAAATCGGATGATCTGGTACAAGTTTACATGAAAAAGATGATTTGTGTGGTTAAACTTCCGTGCTTCGGGGAAACCTGTAAAAGATGCATTGTATATTAAACCAGCGTGTGCAGGATAAATGTGAAAAAATAGATTGTATAGGAAATTTTCCGTTCGCAAAGCCCATAGGATTCAATGGGAAAATATTCTTATTTTTATTTAATATTTATTGAACCATTTATTTTTTTAATCTGCAGATAAAAGCTTTTTTATTTATTGATATTTTAGGATTTTTTTAGGTATTTTTCTGTATTTTTTTGGCAAAAGTTTTGGTTCCGTTTTTTTTCCGTTTTCTTTTTAAAAAAGATGAGGCTTTCTTCACTCGCGTCTTTTTTTCAATGAGCCGACTCAGCGTTACTCCCCCTCGTGCTGAAACACATACAGCACCAGGGAGAGGGAGGGGGGCTAATCACTAGGGATGTGCGTTTCGAGTTTCGGAATTTCGGAATTTTCACGAAATTTCCCGATTCGTGCATTCGAATTCGGCCGATTTTCCGAAAATTTTCAGATCCGAAAACGGCAGATCCGAAAAAAAATTCGAGCCGAAACGAAAACTTTTCGGAATTTTCGAATGGAGTAGAAATGTGTAAAATCGAAATTCATTTTCGTTCAATTCGTGATTTCGGCTCCATTCCTGATTTGAGTTCCTTTTCAGTAATTTCGGACATCGTATTTATATCGCTGATTCTATAATTAAATTTCGTATCATTCCCATCTCAATGTATCCTTCCTGGAAATAGAAACCAGAGAAATCTAAATGTATCCTTCCTGGAAATCCAGAGAAATCTCAATGTATCCTTCTTGTAAAACATGAGAAATCTCAATGTATCCTTCTTGTAAAACATGAGAAATCTCAATGGCAGAATTATCGTATCGACAGAATTATCGTATCGTATCCGAAAAACCATTCGTTTACGGCAAAACGAATAGACACTTTGAAACGAGGAGAACAGACGTTCCGAAAAACACGAAAATTTCCGAAATCACGAAAAAAAAGTTGATACGAAAAACGAACCGAATCAAAACGGAAATCGGCCGAAACGAGTCGAATCGAAAATTTACAAAATCTGAACGAACCGAACCGAATCGAACCGAAAAAAAAATTGGTGCACAAGCCTAGTAATCAACCGCTGCAGTCAGGCACTGGCAAATTGTTTTGTTTTTTTTCTTTTCAGCACGAGCTGGACGGGGGCTGTATTTGAGGCTCAGACAGTTTATTTTCTCCCCGCAGCAACCTGGCACCGGCCCGGCAGGTTTTTTTTTCACCTGGCGGCCAGTCTATCAGCCGATCTGGGTCATCCACAGACAGGCCTGGACTTGGAAAAAATATAGGCCCAGACATTTTGGACTGAGCAGCCCACATTTTTTTTCTACACAGCGCACATTATTGTGAGTTTTATTGCTGTGGAGCTCTGTGATACGCTCATACACACCGCACATAACTGTGGAGCTCCATGGTACCCTCATGAACACTACACATTATGGGGGTGTCACAGAGCTCCACAGTAATAAAACTCAATGTGATTTACTGATAAATTCATTAATTTCTCCCCCCATCATATCAAATTCATTAATTTCTCCCCCAGCATATCAAATTCACAAATTTCTCCCCCCAGCATATGAAATTCATTCATTTCTCCCCCCGCATATGAAATTCATTCACTTCTCTCCCCCAGCATATCAAATTCATTTATTTTCCCCCCAGCATATCAAATTCATTCATTTCTTCCACCCAGCATATCAAATTCATTCATTTGTTCATTCATTTCTTCCCCCTAGCATATCAAATTCATTCATTTCTCCCCCCAGCATAAATTCATTCCTTTCTCCCCCTGGCATACACGTCCTGCTATACACAAGATCCGGCGTGTGTGTGTGTGTGGGCATGCCCTGCTGTGATCAAATCAGAGGGAGCTGGTGGCTGTCGACCCCCGCTGATGACATCATGTGGTGTGCCATTTGACCTAATCAGTGGGGGCTGACGGCTGATTAGGTCATTTGGCTCGCCGCTCGCCAGATGGTCGGCCACCTTCCCTCTTCTGTCAGCCTAGGTTGCTTTGCCGGGTGGTTGGCTATGTCAACCGGCTGACTGGCAAGGTAGGCTAGCGGACAACTAGCCTGAGAGACTAGCGGGCTACTGGGCAAACACCTGGTTTTCATGATAGCCAGTCCGGACCTGTCCACAGATGCTTCCAGTCCTCCAGATGCTACCCTGATCGGTCGGTGGCGCTGTCTGTAAACATGTGACCAAATCGGTCGCCCGGTTACAGTGCCAGTGGCGGCCAACCTTAAGCAGCTGCAGTTATCCCCAAGATGCAGCTTTATGAGGACTTCTGTGCAGTTATTGATTTTCTCATCACAGAGATTGCAGAAGGTGGTACAGGGAGGTGGGCTCAGTGGTTTTGTTTTTGGTGTGTTTTTTGCACTTTTGGCTTATCCAGCACTTACTGAGCTCCAGTCCACATACAGCATAGCACTGCTTTCTGTGGGGGCAATGAAGCAGTTAATCAGACAGTTTAACAGATCAGACAGGCTGACTGGTGGTAGAGCCAGAGACAGAATCGGAAGGAAGAAGAGGCTTTTCTTTTTTCTGGTTCTAATCATGTTTGGGTCTGCCAGCCAGCCTCAGCCTGTCACTCAGTCAATGCATCGGGAGCTAAGACAGGTGATCAGCTATGGGGGAAAGGAGGAGAGGGCAGCAGGGTAGTCCCAGAACCCCAGTAATGAACCTGACTTGTGAAAGAGAAGCTGCAGATCCTCCTACTGGGTCTTGGTCCTGATGGTGCCACTCTCCTCCTGCTCCTGGGGTCACATGGTCTCAGTCTGTCTACTCAGAGGCCACTCACAGGCCAAAGACACGTGACTGCATTTTAAAAAAAAAAGCTGCCATGCAAAATGTGCTGCTTGGAGCAATCACTCCATTGTGCTACATGGACGTGCCAGCCCTGGGTCTACTGCATAACCTAGTCTGAATTATTGCCATAAAAGTGCATATATTTGTAAAGCTGACACCCCGATGTATTGCATATAGAGTGTTTTGATGCCATGGATGCAAAGGTTTTAGCCAAAAAAATTGTAGAAAGTTTGTGGTGGTAATTTTTAATTCTTACACCCACATTATTTTTGGACTGTGATTTAGGAGACACTGTTGTCGGTTACTGCATGATAACTCCCCAGGTTGTTTTCTGCAAAGCCTCCTGAGTACACCCATGCCCCCCATGCATAGGTTTGCCAGGATTTTGGTAAAATACAGCACCAATTTTAGAACATAAAATGGAGCAATTAAATGTAAAAGTCTGGTGCAGTAAAAAAAAAAGAACTAAACTAAACTAACTAACTAGACTGTAACAAAAAATAGAAATGAAAAATAAATTACAGAACATGCAGAGTAAGATACTGCTTGAAACAGTCCCCAGGACGCAGACAAGGTTCTCCAGAGCATTCTGAACAGTAAAATGTTGTGTCCTTTCTCTGCCCCCTTTTGAAACACACTCTGCACCTTTTTTGGGGTCTCTGTTTGCCCTCAGTAGGAGGTATCTATAAATAAAATGAGTAGCCCCAACTCTGCTGTTCCCCATCCCTGCCTGGGGAGCAGGTGCATCTTGGTACAAAATCCCTGAAATGACCAGGTGCTGGAACTGTAAAAAGGACAGTGTCACTCCGGGGTTTTCCTTTTTGAAGATCAAAAAAGCATTGTGGGTTTCAATATGTATCAGGTAAATTGATGTATCCAGCGATGTTTCTGAGCACCTGTCAGGGTCAAAATCAGAGTCTGAGTCAGACGCAGATGACTCAGACTCTGACGCCAGGATGGCATAAGCCTCCTCAGCACTGTACACCCTCTCAGACATTTCAATTATATATATTATTTATAAAAATACATTTTATGATATATTATATAAGCGGATTATTGGTTCTGAAAAGAACCTTTGGGTCTCAAGAGAAAAAAAATGGCTCTGAAAAGAACCTTTGGGTACCCCACTAATCTCCTAAGTCTCTCTAAATCTCCATAAATAACCCTAAATTTCGCTAAATCTCCCTAAATTTCTCAATACTGATCTCTCTCTCTCCCTCACTAAAACACACATGAGGAGAGGGAAGGAGGGAGATTCACAGTGGTCAGAGCCAATATTTACAAATATTGACCTATCCAGACAAATTATAAAGTTTATTTATATTTAGGGGAATTTCTGATTGGATGCTGCTAGCCTGCCTCTCTATAGTTTACGATAGTGTTTTATCAGGGTTAGGATTTGATGTAATTTAAACTATTATTAACATTTGATGATAAACATATTATGCAAAAAACATGTTATAGAAATGATGTGCTAGAAGACTCTTCACCAAGGTTTCACCTGAATGAATTAGAAGAAAAAATATGTATTTAATATCTATATGTTATAGAAAGTCTGTCCATTCCATCCCTCCAAGCAGCACTACAAAACTTTACAAACTAATAGTCACTGGAGGGATGTAATTACCATGAATAAATCAAAGCAGTCATGTATGATTACGTGCTAAAAGGGACAGTCACCTGGTGAATATAATGCGCCTCCAGGGAGTCCGATATACTAACGATCTACAGGTACTGACGTCATAAAACGCCTTCAGGCCTATTGGATAAGAAAGGAGGATGGAGGAAAGAAAGACAAGATAAATATTTCATCCTGACTCCAGTCTAGCTCTATACAGGATTTGGGGGGACCTGACCTGCTCATCTCTCTATTTCCATAACATAAAAATACATTGTAAGTATCTTATAAACAAATAATTTTCTGTTAATCTGTATATTTGTGTTTTTAATATCTTGCATTTTATTACTTTGTATTTCTGTAACATTTCAATGTTCTTGAACCCAGGACATACTTGAAAACGAGAGGAATCACAATGTATCCTTCCTGGTAAAATACTTTATAAATAAATAAATAAATGCTCTAGCTGGTGGTTTTATTTCGTAGCACACTTTACTTATATTTGTGTTAATAACGAAAGCACTGCCATTTATCTATCCATATCTATCTATATATTTATCTATCCATCTATCCCTCTATCCATTCATCCATCTATCCCTATATCTATCCCTCTATTTATCTATCTATATCTATCATTCTACTATCTATCCCTCAATCTATCTATCTATCTATCTATCTATCTATCTATCTATCTATCTATCTATCCCTCTATCAATCTATCAATCTATCAATTTATCCATCTATCCATTCATACATCTATCCCTCTCTTTATCTATCTATTCCTCTATCTATCTATACTCCTATACCTCTACTGATGTAGCCTGGCCAAAAACCATCTCAACCTAGACATAGCTAAGCCAATAGGTGTGAGTCTTCCATTGGATAATTACTGTAGTGATTAATAGGTTTCAGCATAAAATGAGGTCATGTGACTCCCTGAATATACTGGAAGAGCAGGTTTTTCCATCAATGGGTTTTTTCTCCCCTGATGGCACAGCGGGCATATTCCAAGATGGCAATGACAGGATTCATCAAGCTCAAATTGTGCAAGAGTGGTTCAGGGAGCATGAGACATAATTTTCACACATGGATTGGCCACCGCACAGTCCAGACCTTAACCCCATTGAGAATCTTTGA
This sequence comes from Leptobrachium leishanense, assembly GCA_009667805.1. Classification (NCBI taxonomy): domain Eukaryota; kingdom Metazoa; phylum Chordata; class Amphibia; order Anura; family Megophryidae; genus Leptobrachium; species Leptobrachium leishanense. The sequence goes on from CM019064.1 coordinate 437,543,087, forward strand.
TATAATGTACTGGAGAAGACTTTACGCAGCGCTGCTACTCTCCCATCATCAACACAAGATCTTGGCCACAAATTAATGCCACTCTGGATGCAAATAAATGCTGTGACATTGTATGAGCTTATCGAAACGATGCCGCGGCGAATGCGTGACGCAATCACAGCAAAAGGCGACACAACCAGATATTACAGTGTGTGAGTTTATTTTGATCAGGCGGTGTGTGTATATATATATAACTAGATGCCACAAACTGATGAGACACAAATATAGAGTTTAAAGCATCCTTTTAAGACAAAACCTATTGGATTGCTCTGGAGATACTCATTGAAATGAATCAGCGCTCTGAATGGTACTGGTGTCTCTGGCCGGTTATTTCTTGGTGCTTGCAAAATGTACTGTTAATATAGTACGCGGTAGATAATGTACAGTGTATAAACAGTAGATCTATATCACACTTGGATAGAAAAAAAATATAGGGCTATATTACAATCTTCACGCAAAAATCCTCGCGCAAAGAAAAAATCTTTGTGCTAAGCGTTAAAGTTTTGTGCGTGCAAATCACGTTTAGAATTACAATCCTCGCGGCTTTTTTCTTCCAGCCGATCAATTGAGCGCGCAAACAGGACCCCCCCAAATGCACGTGCAGTAACGTCTTGCGCAAAAATCTTTGCGTGTTCAGTCTTTTTTCAAGATTCAGACAATCAGAATTAAGAACCACACCTGTGTCACGTTAACAAATTGCGTCTGCCACTGTCAATCTGAGCATATATGCTGCAGCAATAATACATGCACACACAACTTCATCCATTGGATTGTTTTTGTATGATTTGAATGTGCTTTGGTGCATTACTTTTTATGGGCTTGGATATTTGGGTTCGGCCAGGTTGTTCAGATTTGCCATTAACACCAGCTTTTAGGAGTTGCTAAAATTATGCGCGCAAAGGCCATGCGGTAATTACCGCAAAATAGATTGTAATACCATCCACGTACCAGCACACATACGCATTTGCGCTCACAATGTTAAGTATAGGACGTGCAAAGTAAAGTAAGCTCGCGCAGAGTTTGCGCAGGTTCACCCGCGGTAGACGATTGCGCGCGGTTGTTGCGCTGACTACGTAATACGGGATTCGGCGCAAATGGTTTTACCCCGCGCTTTAATGATTATTTGCGCGAAGATTGTAATTTAGCCCATAGTTTTTAAGTTTGATTATATTAAAACCAATATCTGGTGCCTTTAATACTCAAAAAACCTCAATAAAGTCAGTCATTAGGAGTTGTTTAAGGAGCGCCGTTGTTTGCCGACGTCAAAAATCACCATTGTTTTAATAGCAAAAAACAACTAGCATTTCATAAAAGAGAAATTCAAACAGCGGCAGGAAAAGCTTCAATGTGAAACCTCTCCTGCCATTATTTGGATTCCCGTTTGTGAACTGTTGGTGTTTCTCCCCGTTGCAAGAATTGTGATTTTTGCCCCAGTAACTCTTTGATCCATCTTTCCATTAATTATGGAGAATTGAATCGTGGAATCGTGGAATTCTTTATCATAACACACTGTAACACCATTATAGCAATACACTATATTTAAACACACCAATCAAATGATTTCACTACCTTAAAATGTTCTAAATAAGGGAAAAAAAAAATCGACTTCAGGAACTGTCAGGGGTCTGTGTAATCTATGCAGCGGGTGTTGTGAGCCCAATATACAGTGCATTTAGGAGATCAGACAGGTTACACGGCACAACAGGGTTTATTAGAATAAACACCAGGAATATAAACAGGAGATTAGAGCTAGACAATGGAGGAGACTGGGCAAAATGGGGAATAGATTAGGGACAAAGTGTGACTGGCCCTAAATATAATCAACTCCCACAAGCACTGTACTATTGCAGCTCACCAAATAAGAGTACCCCACACCACAACATAGAAAAAATTACACCAATTAGGTGCAAGGGAGCACAGACAGAAATATGACATATATAAACCATGCGTCAAAAAGTAAAAAATGCATGCAAACTCAGATTGATGTCCCAAATGTCGTAATAGGGTGTCAAATCCTGAAAGAGAGAAAGACATCTGATTCTGCACGATATTGTAACGAACTGTATAGCGCTCGCACTGAAGTAGCATTGTTTGGATTATAGCGAGCAGATTTTCCTGACAACCAGACAGTGAAAACAAAGCTATTCTCCCGAGCCAGAGAATAGACACACAGTCTAGAATCACACTTAAACTCGATTGGTTTCGTGAACAAAGGACAACTTAGTGCTGCAACATAATCATAATCGATCTGGGAATAAAACACAGGACATGAAATAGTAACATGAGTATATTTATGTTCGTTCGTATATAAAGGTTCACCACGGCATATGAGTTGTGCAGATTGCAGGGCAGTAACCTTTTATTATTATTATTATTCTTTATTTATAAAGCGCCAGCATATTCCGCAGCGCTGTACAATAGGCACAGTATAGACAGGTTACAATACATTGAACAACATTTGACAAACAGTACAGGAGGAGATGAGGGCCCTATTCCCGTAGGAACTCACAATCTGGGAGGGTTGGGGGTTGGAAACAGGAGGAGAGGACTGTAAGGTGAGAGTGATTGATGGTTGTGTCAGTGAGTTGGGTGGTAGGCTTCCCTAAGGCTAGGGACAGATGAGCGCATTTTCTGCGGCCACCGTCAAAATGTACGTCGATGCGTGCGCACGCATTTTTTCACGGAATACGCTTAAGTGGTCAGACGATGCGCAATTCTGGACGTATTTCATGACGGTGGGTAAAAAGAAGTCTAGGGAAATCCGGCTGTTTGAACGTTATGTTGGCCGCACACTAGCAGCGTCTGACGTCTCCTTAATCACGCACACACGCTGCTATGCGGCCGCAGCGCACTTTGTACGTCAGTACCAGCGGTTTCACGTTCTGATAAAAATGCGTTCATTTGCTGGTTGCGTGGTGTCGGCGCACTTTCGTACGCACGTACTGCGTATATTGGCCGTCATTGGCCGTTATGTGCTGCACTGCCGCCGTGATTTAGTGCGCTGCACGCGCGTTCCGACTGCCCCACTCTGACCCTAGCCTAAATAGGAACGTTTTAAGGGAGCGTTTGAAGGAAGAGAAGTTAGGGAAAGTCTGACAGTATGAGGGAGAGCGTTCCAGAGAGTGGGGGCTGCACGTGAGAAATCCTGCAAGACTATCATGGGAAGAGGTGATGCGGGGAGAAGCTAGGCGCAGGTCACTGTTTGACCTTAGGGAGCGGGCTGGGGTTATTTGGTGATTAGTGAGGACGGGTAGTGGGGAGCTTGAGTTAGTGAGGGTTTGTAGGTAAGGATAAGGATTTTGAACTTAATTCTGCAGTGGATGGGGAGCCAGTGAAGGGACTCGCAGAGGGGAGCGGCAGAGACAGAGCGGCGGGTGAGGTGAATTAGCCTGGCAGAGGCGTTCAGGATGGATTGTAAGGGGAGAGGCGGGACAGAGGGAGGCCAGATAAGAGATTATTGCAGTAGTCGAGTCGGGAGATTTACCAGGGCGTGTATGAGTTGTTTTGTGGTGACAGCGGTAAGAAATGGCCGAATTCTGTAAATATTACACAGTTGGTATCGGCAGGAGGAGGAAAGAGACTTGATGTGGGGGATGAAGGAAAGAGTAGAGTCAAGTGTAACTCCAAGACAGCGAACTTGGTTTGATGGGGAAATGGTGATACCCTCCACCGTGATAGAGAAGTCAGGAGGTGGGGAGGCATTGGAGGGAGGAATAAGTAGGAGTTCAGTCTTTGACATGTTGATCTTTAGTTGGTGGGAGGCCATCCAGGAGGAGATGCCAGATAAACAGTTACTGACTTTTGAAAGGACAGGGGGAGAGAGATCAGGGGTAGAGAGGTAGATCTGAGTGTCATCAGCGTAGAGGTGGTAATTGAAGCCAAAGCTGTTGATGAATTTGCCCAGGGAGGAGGTGTAGATGGAAAAGAGCAGAGGACCAAGGACAGAGCCTTGAGGTACACCAACAGATAGAGGCAATGAGGAGGAGGAGTTACCAGCAAAGGACACACAGAAGGACCTGTTGAATAAATAGGATTCGACCCAAGCGAGTGCAGTGTCACCGAGACCCAGAGAGTTGAGGGTCTGTAGAAGGAGGGGGTGGTCAACAGTGTCAAAAGCAGCCGAGAGTTCGAGCAGGATGAGAATAGAATAGTGGCCGTGTTTTTTAGCAGTTAGGAGGTCGTTGGTGACTTTGGTGAGGGCAGTTCAGTTGAGTGTAGGGGACGGAAGCCAGATTGCAGGGGGTCAAGTAGTGAATTGGAGACAGGAAGAGGGAGAGGCGGTTGAAGACTAGTTTTTCTAAGAGCTTTGATGTGAAGGGAAGCAGGGATACAGGGCGGTAGTTGGATGGAGAGTTGGGATCGAGGGATGGTTTCTTTAGTAAAGGGGTAACTAGCGCGTGTTTGAAGGCGGATGGAAAGGAGCCAGTGGAGAGAGATAGGTTGAAGATGTGTGTGAGAGCAGGGGTGAGGGAGGAGGAGAGGGGAGGAATTAGATGTGAGGGAATGGGGTCGAGCAGGCACGTGGTGAGATGTGAGGAGGACAATAAGGAATTGACTTCCTCCTCAGTGGCTGGGAGGAAGCGGCAGAGGGTGGCAGAGGGGACCTCCGGAGTGGAGGTGGCAGATAACTATCTTGTGTTGGGATGTTGCTTCTGATAGTTAGAGTTTTACTGAGGAAGTAGTCTGCCAGGTCTTGAGCGCTGAAGGCAGCTGTGGGGGGAGGTGCAGGTGGGTAGAGGAGGGTGTTGAAGGTGGACCAGAGCCGTTTAGGGTTGGAGGACAGCTAAGATATAAGAGATGAGAAGAAGGATTGTTTGGCCAAGTGGAGGGCAGAGGTGTATGACCGGAGAATAAACTTGAAGTGAACAAAATCAGCTTCAGAGCGGGATTTCCTCCAGGCACGCTCTGCGGTGCGGGAGCATCTTTGCAGGTAGCGTGTCTGGAGGGTGTGCCAGGGCTGAAGCTGGCGGCGTGGGGCCTTACAGAGTCGAAGAGGAGCAAGAGTGTCTAGAGCAGAGATAAGAGTAGTTGTGTGTATTAGTGGCAGCATCAGGGCAGGTGAAGGATGAGGTATGAGGGAGGTGGTGAAGTAGGTTGGAGAATTGATGGGGGTCCACAGCATGTAGATTTCTGCGAGTGTGTGTGCGGGGTGGGGGAGCAGGGTGTTTAGGAAGTCCAGATAGGTTGAAAGAGAGAAGGTGGTGGTCAGAGAAAAACCTTATTTTCGTAAGTCTTTCGGATCGTACAGATTTATATGCAGAGCTCACAGCATGATAGTCAAACCCACAGTAAGGTGCCCTGTGATTAGGTCTTATATTGGTACGGGCAGCTATCAGAGGCCAGAAACGTGAGTAAGATTGTTCAAGGAGACGGGCAGGTCTCATACATGCACATACAAAGCGTAGCATCGAATCGAACGAACAAACACAAAGGGGATAACCCAGAGAATCGTCAAGTAGCAAGCTGGATCGAAATACGCAATCAAGGTCCGCAAACAGAAATGAGTCGGCAACAAATCAATAAGTCTCAATAGCAAGCAGGCGATGCGGGAAGAAAACTCCACGTCAGGGCGACGAGGCAACTCCTCGTGCCCTGCTTTAAACCCAGCGGCTCCTCATGACCACGCCAGGCCCCGCCCCCTCAGACATCACACGGTGCTGGCACTTGACCAGCCAGTGACACCGAACCATGCCAGACCCCCCAGGGAGCACAGCAGGGGCCGAAGACATAACAGATATACTGCAAAACTCCCAAAAATGGAGTCTCCAAGACACCTACTGCTGCAGGAGTTGCGAGGAAGGACCCTCTCAACCCTAAGAGGTCCCAGGCGCACATACTGAGCCACCCATCCAGGAGGCTCAAATAAACGTGAGTTTATTTCTTTTCTACCGTATTCCACGTTACACGCAGAGCTGTGCTATGTCCTCTCTTCTTTATTGAGATACCATTTGATATTCAGGATTGGAACTGTGTGGAAAGGACGAATAGGCCGGAGGAGCCCCCCATAGAGGCTCACAGGCGTACAACTAGAGTCTTTGAGACTCCCTATTTGTGAGTGTTGCAACTTTAGAACATGTTTTGAAAATTCAGCACGCTATACTGCGCAATCAGTTGTCTTTCTCTCTTTCAGGATTTGATCCCCTATTGCGACATTTTGGACATCAATCTGAGTTTGCATGCATTTTTTTACTTTAAATGTTGACGCATGGCTTATATATGTGATATTTCTGTCTGCGCTCCCTTGCACCTAATTGGTGTAATTTTATAAGATCGGGAATTGATTAGAGAAGGAGAGGAGATGCAGGAAAGGAGGTTGAATCAATAGAAGGATGGCTGGGAGTAGTGGGAAGGGAGGTTTAGGGAAAACTGAATATGGGAGTAGCTAGGAAACAGGAGAAATAAGAACACTAGAGAGGCGAGAGGAGCAATAGACACAAGGGGAAACTAACAGCACATAGGGGCAGACACTGTATAAACAATAACACAATAAACAGATTATACGGTATCAGGCAGGGAACAGGCAATTAGAATCATCGATAATCCAATGCAATGGGTCTAGGTAGGCATCGAGCAATCAGAGTGGTCAAGAGTCCAAGCAAGGGGTCTGGTACACGGGGATCCAAGATGGAGGGGGGGCACAGGGAGTAAAAGGGTTACCGGTATGTAGGAGAAATGTCCAGATAGTTTAGCAGAGGTTTTTCAGGAAAGTCTGTGAATTTCAGGAGGGTATCAGAATGCAGCTCTGCTCAGATTGACAGCCAGGTACATCAATGTGGAAGCGTAGCAGGGAGGGCGTAGCTTCCTTAAACGCAGGCCTCATTAGCAGAATGGAGTTTAGGTGAGGCTGCAGGGCTTGAAGTCAAAGTAGTTAGAAAGTCCAGGAACCTGTATAGTCTATGCGTGGAGGGCTTAAAGGGGCTGCCAGGGGCCAGAGCGTAGAGACCCTGACAGGAACCTATTAAAGAGATATTCTACTGGAGATACCGGCCCAATTATTTGCCGTTAAATATATTTGGGCAGATCTTACTCATTTTACTGATTAAAGATCGGAAGTCTGGATTCGGTCAATAGTCCACTGCCAAGGCCAAAGTGTAAAGTATTTTAAGTTGAATTTCCTATTACTGAAAAGCAAAAGGATATTCGTAGGGCAAAAAACATGCAGATAAGTGTTTTTATAAATAAATATATCAATAATCGTGCAAAACATGCAAAAGATGTGTCATTATAAGGTTGACTACTAAAAAGTCACAAATGTGGTTCAGAGTAAAACAATGTGTATAATTGCAACACTGATACACGAAATGTTAAAATAATATCCGTGATGTGCTTTAGAAATGTCCATTGTTTACTTATGGTAACTGCAAGAAAGTCCGCCACAATCTGTATCCAAGTGGGTATGGTTTCCAAACAATAATTTTGCAGGAAAAAATGAATCAGGGGAGGTAACCCACTCTAAAACAGGTCCTGCTCTAATCTCCAAAAATAAGAGAGAAGATACAAAACCAAAAATGGTGGTCGATACCCTTGCAGAAATGCAATTAATATGAGAGGAAGAACAGTGCATGTTTTGCGCCAAATGGATATCCTTTTACTTTTCGCCCCTCTATGACACAATTTTGTATGAGTGTTTCATTGTGTCTCCTTCTTGTCCAGTGAGGCAGCAAACGACTTCTTATCGGAACTGTATTTTAACTATTAGTGCTCAATTTAACCCTTTGTTGTGATTTATAAACTGCGATCCCGTCATTTTCTCCTTCTAGCGCCTACACATATTGTGATGCACGTCTGGATTTCCTATTGTTTGAAAAAGTTGAATGCCATTTACTTATCACGGTTACATTAGGGTTTATCCAACTCTGCCGTCTAGTGCTGCAACTATTATTTTCAGAATCGATTAGTTGTTGATTAATCGATTCGTTGTGTCAGCCCTACTGCCGTTGTTTACCGTTGACACGTTTCAGTGATCCAGGTAGGAAGGTTCAAACAACAACAGGCAAAGTTTTATCCTTAAGTCTTCGCCTTCCATTTTTCAGGAATGTTTGCAACAATACAAGACAACGGCAGTTGGTGGAAACCTGCTTTCTATTTAGTTTGTCGGCAGTCACACTAATTGAAACTTGTTTCTGTTTCTTTGCATGTTTGATCGATTTCATAAGGAAACAGCCAAACTCAGCGATGGTGAACTCATCTGCGTCCAGCAATGCCAATGCAACCAAAGACTCTCTCTTCTACGGCAAGTTTGTTTTCATCGCTGGCACCACCGAGATGATTCTGGTGATATTGATACTCTTATGCTTCTGTATCTTCCTTTACATTATCACATTGATACTGAAGGTCTACTCCACCACTCCGCACGTTCAAGAGAATGCCCGCTACGTGCTCTTCGCCCACATGCTCGTCAATGACACATTGTACTTAATCGTTTCTCTCAGTCTATTTCTGTCTGCGATGTACAGAGTATTTATGCCCATGTCCCTGTGTTACGTCATGCTCACTCTTGCTGCATCTACCTTTAGGGTCACGGCATACAACCTGGCCACCATGGCTCTCGAGCGATATGTCGCTATCTGTTACCCTCTAAGACATTTTCAGATCTGCAATGCCCATCAAGCTAACAATGCCATCATAGTGATGTGGGTCGTTGGTGTGATGCCCAATGTGGCTGATTTCTTTGCCTTGCAGTCCACGGTGCCCTGGGTATTTTTTTCTCTTAATGTAAAGTGTGACCTTGCCATGCTAACGGTGAATCCACTGCAGAGAAACATCAGGACGGTCACATTTATTTCCAGTTTCGTACTGGTTGCGATGCTGATCATCTTCACGTACATCATGGTGATGGGGGTTGCCAGGAAGATTGGCTCGGGCACGTCTTCGGCTTCCAAAGCTGGAAAGACAGTCATGCTCCACGCCCTTCAGCTCTTGCTGTGCATGAGCGCCTTCATCTCCACAATCCTAGACTCGTACCTTGCAAGCAATTTGTCCGTCATCTTTATAACAAATTTCTTGGTGTTCACATGTTTGCCCAGGTTTATCAGTCCGGTGATTTATGGGGTGAGGGATGAAGCATTCCGTAAACGTATCTGGGCATTCTATTTCTTTTGCCGTCTCTAAACATAAAATGCCGGCACTCGACATAATAAAAGTAATAAAGAAATAATAACATTCTTTCTAAGACAAGATGCTTTCTAAACTATTTTATATAATTTACTCTACACAGTGAATAAGACACTTAGGGCTCTATTACATTCCTTGCGCAAAAAAGCTTGCGCAGCGCGTCAATTTGTGTGAACGGTGTAGGACTTACAGCAGTTTGCAGATGTGCCTCCCACTTGATAAGGGACCAAAAGTAATGGGACAGAATAATAATCATAAATCAAACTTTCCCTTCTTACTACTTGGTTGCAAATCCTTTGCAGTCAATCACAGCCTGAAGTCTGGAATGCATAGACATCACTAGACGCTGGGTTTCATCCCTGGTGATGCTCTGTCTGTCAGGCCTCTACTGCAACTGTCTTCAGTTCCTGCTTGTTCTTGGGGCATTTTCCCTTCAGTTTTGTCTTCAGCAAGTGAAATGCATGCTCAATGGGATTCAGGTCATGTGATTGACTTGGCCATTGCATAACATTCCACTTCTGTCCCTTCAAAAACTCTTTGGTTGCTTTTGCAGTATGCTTTGGGTCATTGTCCATCTGCACTGTGAAGCGCCGTCCAATGAGTTCTGCAGCATTTGGCTGAATGTGAGCAGATAATATTGCCCGAAACACTTCCGAATTCCTCCTGCTGCTTTTGTCAGCAGTCACATCATCAATAAATACAAGAGAACCAGTTCCATTGGCAGCCATACATGCCCACGCCATGACACTACCACCACCATGCTTCACTGATGAGGTGGTATGCTTAGGATCATGAGCAGCTCCTTTCCTTCTCCATACTCTTCTCTTCCCATCACTCTGGTACAAGTTGATCTTGGACTCATCTGTCCATAAACATATCAGATAAACATCTGATAAATTCAGAAGGGAGTAAGTGACCCTTCCCGCATAATCACATTCATCTTGAGACCCCAATATTCTTATATTATGACCCGTACATCATTTCCTATATTCACCAGGTCACATGATATCAATCGACCAATGCTGTTGCTCTTAGGACTAACTGCGTCATGTATCCATGGGGATCATTAGTCACATGGTGTCGTGGGCATGATTGGGAGAAGATGATTGGTAGAAGGATCATGAGTTTAAGGTATTTTAGAGGCATGAGCAGACAGGACGTTAGTAGTTCTTGACAAAGCCTTGATTATTAGATGGCGAAATGTACGTCGAGCATGTCCTAGGGACACCCAGCTGTCCATGTTTTTTAACAGTTGTTTGTTTGGTTTTTGAAGTCTACCAGGAAGTTTGGTGCGGTATGAGTGTTTATGGGTTGCCCTATGTTGGGCACTTTTGAAACTATTGAGGTTCTCTATTCATAGGGAAAGGATAGAAATCAACATAAGATATAGGGACCTGCAGGTCACTCATTAGTTTCCTTTGTGGTGAATTACCCCTATCTACCGCACTTTGTATGTACTGCTGACAATAATACAATTATGTGTCAAGCTCTTTGTACATTTTGGAGCCTGACAGTCAGATAAAGAGACACTATATTGCCAAAAGTATTCGCTCACCTGCCTTGACTCGCATATGAATTTAAGTGACATCCCATTCCTAATCCATAGGGTTCAATATGACGTCGGTCCACCCTTTGCAGCTATAACAGCTTCAACTCTTCTGGGAAGGCTGTCCACAAGGTTTAGGAGTGTGTTTATGTGAATTTTTGACCATTCTTCTAGAAGTGCATTTGTGAGGTCACACACTGATGTTGGACGAGAAGGCCTGGCTCTCAGTCTCCGCTCTATTTCATCCCAAAGGTGTTCTATCGGGTTGAGGTCAGGACTCTGTGCAGGCCAGCCAAGTTCATCCACACCAGACTCTGTCATTCATGTCTTTATGGACCTTGCTTTGTGCACTGGTTCACAGTCATGTTGTAAGAGGAAGGGGCCAGCTCCAAACTGTTCCCACAAAGTTGGGAGCATGGAATTGTCCAAAATGTCTTGGTATGCTGAAGCATTCAGAGTTCCTTTCACTGGAACTAAGGGGCCAAGCCCAGCTCCTGAAAAACAACCCCACACCATAATCCCCCCTCCACCAAACATTTACACTTGGCACAATGCAGTCAGACAAGTACCGTTCTACTGGCAACCGCCAATCCCAGACTCGTCCATCAGATTGCCGGAGAAGCGCGATTTGTCACTCCAGGAACGCGTCTCCACTGCTCTAAAGTCCTGTGGCGGTGTGCTTTACACCACTGCATCCGACGCTTTGCATTGCACTTGGTGATGTATGGCTTGGATGCAGCTGCTCGGCCATGGAAACCCATTCCATGAAGCTCTCTGCGCACTGTTCTTGAGCTAATCTGAAGGCCACATGAAGTTTGGAGGTCTATAGTGATTGACTCTGCAGAAGGTTGGCGACCTCTTCGCACAATGCACCTCAGCATCTGCTGACCCCGCTCTGTCAGTTTACGTGGCCTACCACTTCGTGGCTGAGTTGCTGTCGTTCCCAAACACTTCCACGTTCTTATAATACAGCTGACAGTTGACTGTGGAATATTTAGGAGCGAGGAAATTTCACGACTGGATTTGTTGCACAGGTGGCATCCTATCACAGTTCCACGCTGGAATTCACTGAGCTCCTGAGAGCGACCCATTCTTTCACAAATGTTTGTAAAAACAGTCTGCATGCCTAGGTGCTTGATTTTATACCCCTGTGGCCATGGAAGTGATTGGAACACCCGATTCTGATTATTTGGATGGGTGAGCGAATACTTTTGGCAATATAGTGTATGTATCAGCAGTAAATATATATATAATTTCTATTACACCGGTGGCTTTATTGGTTTAAACACTTCATATGACCCAGTATGACCCATATAAGTATCCTATGTTTTTTGTGCAATTATTGTGGACCGAATTGAATGTATATCCTTAAATAAAAGTGGTCCTTTTAATAGTATTCTATAGTCCGGATCTGAGGGTAACAGGTAATTGACAATGTAACCTGTTACCCCTCAGGCTATTTGTTGTATAGACTTTATGATATTTGCCGGTTTGCTATGTAGTTCTCCGAGAGGAAATGCCAGCTGGGATGAGCAGTGCGGGCCACACAGGAGACCTGTAAAATAGCTGTGACTGGCAATGAAGGTCACGCAATTCAGCAACAGAGGGGTTAATGACAGGTATTCCACAAGGAGAATGAAGAGAATAAATATTGAGGAGTCAAAGAAATATTCAGTGATAAAGTGATGTAACCTGAGCGGTCAGAATCCATCTGCATCCTGCGACGTCCCCGTGCACCATCCATTATACAGTAAGTAGACACAGATTCATGGAAACGACTGTAACAACTGTGTGTCACAGAGCACTAACGATTAGTCTTTTCACAGAACTATCAGGGTTATTCAGAGAAAGGTGAAAAAGGTGGAGAACTTTTGGACAAGTGAAAATTCTAGGTCAACATAGCCAATTTGGAAAGTGAGATAAATGGGAGAATTTTTCTGGTTTGGCTATTTTGACCTGGAATTTTCACTTCTCCAAAAGTTCTCCAGAGTTTCACCTTTCTCTGAATAACCCTGCTAATGTAACGGGTGTTTGCCCCGGAGTCTCTGCTCCCCTAAGACCCTCATGCTCGGTTACATCTTGCTGCTTAACATGGTGATCCTGAGCCTCCACTATACGGGAATAGGGATACATAACTTCGGCAGTGCCTCCACCTGTCTGGGCATCCATGGTGACGGATGGTCACCCAGGCAGAAACTAATACAACTACAACACACACTGCGGTAAATCACTTTCTCTGTACTCAATAGGGATGCGCAATTCGCTTCATTCCGAATTGAATTTCGTATGAAATTGACCATTTTCGTTCTTTCGGAAGCATTTCCGAAACTAAATATCGGCCGCCCGAAATAACGAAATCCCGAATCAAAGTTTCAGCACAAAGGAAATCATTTCATTATGGGACCTAAACGAAATAAAACAGAACACAAATGATATGAAATGCTGAAAAAGCGGAACAAAACGATCAAAAACGAATAAATTTCGTAACGAAATGAACTGTAATGAAAAAAATGGAACCAAATGATCTGACGTGAAAAAAAAAAGATCAAAATGATCTAAAACATAAAAAAACTGAACCAAAAGGTCTAAAACGAAAAAAAAAAAAAAAAAAAAAAAAACGAACAGGTCACTTTTTAATTAATGCAGATGCTAGGCTTTTTGCCAACCATAGTTTTCAATGTTAAAAAAAATCCCCTGTTTATTAAATATTTCAGAAACCATTTATAATTTTCAATTGCAGCAAACAGCCATTTATTTATTTATTTTATTAGGATTTTTTGGCATTTTTCGAATTGAATTTGATATCAACTATCGAATTGGTCTTAACTTACAAAACAATAGTCAGCAAGCAACTTTATGAAGCAAATAAATTTCGTTTCACGGTTTAATTTGACTCATCTGCGTCTGTGACACAGTTTAATATTTAACCCTAGCTTGTCTTTTAACAGCAAAATTTGATTAATTGGGGTTTTATTTAGTGATCTGAAATTCGAATTGATATTAGCTATCGAATTGATGTATTAACTATCGAATTGATAATTTGATATATCAATTTGAATCGATATGAAATTTTGAATCGATACGAAACGAAATTAGCAGCGAAATTGCGAAAGCAAAATTATTTTAAAACGAAGAGAAACGAAACAAATTTTTCAGCCATGCACATCTCTAGTATTCAAGATAGCGACAAGAGAAATAAAGGCAGGCAGTACAGTGACTAGCCAACACACCAATACTCTAACCGGACCCAACTCCCTCCCAAACAACCTGTATCCCACCCTCAGTCTTCGCCCTACTGGCTGGCGGATATAGTTGGTGCACAGAACCGTTGGGGCCCTTAGGATGGAATAACATATGCGATAACAGCAGACACTCCCAAGAAGGTTGTCAATGAATTCACGTGCAGGCCTGGTCGCTTTATTTGTGTAGAAGGATAGAGAGCGCCCGGTCAGTGGGATGGGGTAGAGGGTATTGGTTACCAAAGTATTCAGCCATACAAGGCCACTGGGGGAACCTCCAAGATCCGTCAGCTCTCCGCTTTACAGATGGATGTCATGGTTGTTGCCACTGTACCATGAACTGCCTGGCTGCTTTGATCATGGCTGCCGCTCCCAACTGCTAGGTGGCGCCGGCCTATTTCCGTAATGCGTCCTCGGACCCACACGCTCCCAGTGCTGCTCCGGTCTGCTTCCACTTTAGACTCTGCTTACACACTCGTAACTGATGAAGCCAGCATTGTGACTGGCGAAACGCGTTCTGTAGAACCCCCGATTCACCGGACATATTTTCAACCATTTTATATTGTTTTAATCTGTAATTACCTTACTAAATCCAATAAATCCCATACCTTTATACACTACGTCTCCCACTATCCTCATTTGCCTGCCAGCGGAAACCCTGAGATCTATGTGAGTGTGAACCAGCAAGGATCCCCGGCCGTGCAGTCCTTTACTAAATGAGTAATAGGAAGAGGATGTCAGGACCGTACCTGTCCGTTCCCGTGTCATTCCATGCAAGTGGCAGCTGCATGAAAGGTTCTGCCCTTCTGCTCAGCATCAGTGTATAAACAGTTAAAACCACACACACACACCACAGGTCACATGACACACCCCTCTGCCTAATCAATAAAGGCTCCACACACCCTCTGCCCAATGCTTCATTGTTGTCTGCTGTTCTTATGAACAAGACCTGCAAGACCAAGCTCCAGAAACCTACTTTCCTTATCCACTCATTGTATTTCCCCCCTATTATCCCACCGTGCTCTCCCAGGAGCAACGACCCATCCATCCTCCCTAATCCCACATGCTCTCCCAGGAGCACTATCCTATCTTCATACCTGGACACAAGGACTGCTTTCCCCATCACCCTCAGCCAACCTGTGAGTCTCATTGTGTCCTGTCCCACAGCCCTCCTGTGTGATTCTCCTCTCCCACGAACTGTGTGCATCCCCAAGACCTGCATATTGGGCTCATAACCTGAAAGGCAAGTACCTGCAAGGTATTAAACCTGACATTACAATGAAGCCAGGAGAAAATGAGTCCGCAGTAATGCACGCTGTAATGGAGGTGATTCAGAGAACTTTCCAGGACTTATTCCAGCACCTGTCCACCCTCATGAAGGAGCTGTTGCAAACCATATGGGACACCTCCACTAAGGTGCGTACTCCTGCTGGGAAGAAACGTGATCCCCTGTCTCCAGAGGAGCGTACTAGAAGGCAGACCCTCAATCTCTGCCTGTACTGTGGGGGTTCCAACCATTTCTTGGTAGATTGCCCGATAAGACCACCCAAGAAGGAAATTCCTGGGCAAAGGTCTGCAAAAATTCCTATGCCAAGAAGTACGCCTCGTGTCAAGATCACACTGCCCCCGCGTGAAGAGACCAGGCTTGCACCAGGGCCTAAGCCTGCAGCAATTCCCAAGCCTGCTGCAGTGGCTAAACCTGGTAAGGTAACCAAGCCTGAACCGCCGCCTCAACCGGTGAAAGCTACCGTGCCTGCACTTAAGCCCAGGGCTGTTAAAGCACCAAAGCCTGCACCAGTGCCAAAGCCAGTGAAAGCGCCCAAATCAACTCCCAGGAAACCTCCCACACCGAAACCTACCCCCAAAAGATCCACACCTGTGGTGCCCAAAGGTTCGGTGTTCCTGGAGGCTAGCTCTGGGGAGGATGAGGACGAAGTACTGCCCATGGAGACAGAACCCACAGAATTCCTGGAATCTGACTCTATGAAAGAATACCCAGTGTCTGAGGAGTCTGACCCTTCTATGGAGATGGAGACTGCTCTGGCTTCAATCAGCACACCCATCACTCCCAGACAACACCTTGTGGCCAGAACTACCGGTACTCCCTACCAGCAAGATTTGTCCTTTTATCACCCCATATATGAATATGCACCAGGTGTCTGGGACTCTGAGGACTCCGATGATTGTGACCCACAAACAGCCCGGCGCTCACAAGGACCCCCAGGTCAGCGTGCGGGATATGTGGGATTTACAGTGGAAGATGCCACCATTATGTCTCCAGAAGGCCTCAGAATAACCCTGAAACCCTTACCACCTGGATTTGTCTACGGGTCAAATGGGACGGTTGTGCGAGAAGCAGACTTTCATGTTTTTGATCGCCCTCCTATGGAGATTGAACCTGCTGTGACACCTATCACTCCCAGGCAGCACTTTATAGCCAGTGCTACCAGCGTTCCTCCCATAGCTCCTCGGAGTGGGCATATTACTCCTAATGAACATTCCATGGACCCTGTCACCACCCGTGACAATGTTCCCCAAGACCCCACGGGCGTGGATCCCCTACCTCCAGAACGTGTACCCACCGTGGAGGATCCCACCACATCTGCCGCACCAGTTTCTGGAGATGCTGATTCATCCGGTGATGTCCTGATGATCGCTGCTACGGTCACCACCTTGGCAACCCAGATGGAAGCACTCACCCGTACTGTACAGGATATCCAGGGCAACCATAATTCCTTGGTGGTACTGAAACAGGACACCTTGGCTACTGTCTACAGTCGCGCTGCAGATCCGGCAGACCTCCAGCATCCACCAAAGCCCCCGTTGCATCCTCTGACCTCTGATGGCACATCAGAAAATGCAAATGACCTACCAACCAATGACGTGACCCAGAGTGAGACCCCCAAGGTGATCAGTAACGGCTCCAAAGCTAAGACCAGAAGACGCCAAAGAAAGATGCGTACCCAGGCTGGAGTTCCGGTTACTTAATCGCCCAGAGTGCGATTCTAAAGCGGGGGGTACTGTCAGGACCGTACCTGTCCGTTCCTGCGTGAATCCATGCAAGTGGCAGCTGCATGAAAGGTGCTGCCCTTCTGCTGTGAACCAGCTAATAAACAGTTAATGCACTGTAGCGCTCACTCCCGGAGGAGCCGCTGAAAATGAACCACGGGTCAGTCTCCCCGCACTAGGGAATAAATATACTCCAACACAGTTGTGAGTTTTTATAATTTAAATAGTTTACTAAAATAGTAAGCAGACGTTGAGACACGGTATTCACAAGTATTATTACAGTATTATCGTATCGCGGTAAAAACGCGTAGCGGGAAAGAAACGAAACACGAGGCTTCGTATTTCGGAAAAATATTATATTCGCAACCGAACAGAAAAGAAATGCAATTGCCCGAAAATTCGGAAAAAGGGACACGTAGCGAAACCCAAAAACACAATCTCTTCGTATTTCGATAAACGCGCAGCGGAAAAGAGAAAAATATATTCGGAACGTATCTTTAACTCCCGTTCCGATTCATAACAGAATGAGTCCTGCACAGGTTAAGTCCCGGAATGTAAAAGGTGTGTATGTGTGTGGTACCCGGGTACTGTTCAACTGGCCAGTGAATTTACTTAAGGAATGTCTTCGACTAGTCAAGTTGGGGCCCTGTGGACTTTAAAGAGAAAACAGCAGTGTGTTCCTTATTTACATACAGCCTTGGAGGCCTCTCACCCATCCACCGGTTGCTTTAGGCTCCGCTGACCCAGGACGTCTCTCCGCTCGATATTGACTGGGGATACTTGCGGCCGGATCCGTTGTCTGACTTTCCGTAGCTTGTCCACGACTTGTCCAGCTCACCGCCTGCTCTCCGTATCCGATCAACTCGCGGCAACTCCTCACTCGAGGTCTTCGGTTTCTTTGATCTGCAGCAATCTCTGGAACTTGGAGGTCTCCTTCTCCTTAGGCTGAATGACCCGATAAAGGAACTGACAGGTCTCACTCGCGCTCTGGCCTAGGCCCTCTAGCAATGTCTTGCACTGCGTCTGCTCTCTCTCGTTCCCTCGCGCGCTCTGGCGCGTTCTCCACGAGGTTCGGGATGTAAGCGTCCTGTGTCCCACCCACTTCCTGTCTCTTTGCAAAGCACGCCGGGAAATGTAGTCCCAATGTCCAGTGTCTCTAATCGCGATTGTCTCCATCTTGTGGCCAAAAATAGGTACTGCCAGCAGCAAGATTTTAACACAGTGCTACAGCACCTAACACACACATACCTCAGGTCACGTGACACACCCATGTGTCTAACCAATAAAAGTTCCCTCCTACCTTCCCACAGTGCTTCATTGTTGTCTGCTGTTCTTATGAACAAGACCTGCAAGACCAAGCTCCAGAGACCTGCTTTCCTTATCCACTCATCGTATTTCCCCCCTATTATCCCACCGTGCTCTCCCAGGAGCAACGACCCATCCATCCTCCCTAATCCCACGTGCTCTCCCAGGAGCACTATCCTATCTTCATACCTGGACACAAGGACTGCTTTCCCCATCACCCTCAGCCAACCTGTGAGTCTCATTATGTCCTGTCCCACAGCCCTCCTGTGTGATTCTCCTCTCCCACGAACTGTGTGCATCCCCAAGACCTGCATATTGGGCTCATACCCTGAAAGGCAAGTACCTGCAAGGTATTAAACCTGACAGAGGAGCAGTGTAAAGAAGGGATGTTCGGCCACCTTTATGGGCAAACAACGTGAGACCATTGAGCTATATGTAGCTCTGGACCATGTAAGTGCAACTATTCTTACTTCCACCAGACACTTGTTTAATGACAGTTCGCAATATTTTCTTTGCCGTTTGTCTCTGTTTATATCTCGGAGGTTAAAGGGAACAAAGACCCCAGAAGGGATAAGGATCAACAAAGCAACTCCACCCAGTATTCTTGCGGACGTAAAGACATTATGGACTTTTGAACATTTAAAGGCAATGTCATTTATATTTGTCTTCTAATAACCCAGCAGAGACGGGCGCACAACATCATAATTAGATTACACCTTAGCTTACTGTGACGGATCCCGCTACTCGGGGCGAGTAGATTCGCTGTCAGTGCCGAGTACACTTGGAGGTCGGTAGTGTGGTAGCGAGGTGTCGCTGGTCCTCGTAGGATACCCCGAGGTTGCAGCGCTGTAGAGAGGTCCTTGAAGCATCCCGGTTCCCAAAGCCCTTTTATCCCCAATTACTAGCTGAGGCAGGAGTAAAGGTTCAAACAAGAGTGATTTATTTTGCATGTGGAACACAGGCGTATTTATGGGGAAAAAGGCATTGTTCTCCCCTGGTCCGCCCTCAGCCCTCCCTGGGTGATTTCTGCCACTGCCCCGAGCCATTGCCCAATTTCCCTTTGTTAACCTGGGCCCCCCCCTGCTGGGCGCAGCCCTTATCTTGGGGCTCGGCGCCAGCTCAACAGGCCCCCTCCCGGAGCCGCTCCAGTGGTGTGAGCACTTCCCTTGTCTCGTGGCCCTCCAGCAGCTTTCAGCTCAACTTTGGGGTTACGTTGGTTTTAGGGGGCACACTGGCCAAGAAGCACTCTTCTACGTGGTATCTGCTCCGCGGGGCAAGGTGGACAAGGTTGGGTAGGCATAATTAGCGGCGGCTCAGGGCACTCATAGACTGGTGAACTTTCCCGGGCTCTGAACGAGCGGGGAACAAAAGGGAAAATCACATTGGGGTACTTAGAAAAATAAGGGCTAACGAACTTTTAATAACACACAAATAAATAAACACTTGAACTGTTGTACTGCGATACAGCGTAGTGGCGGCCATCCCGTCACACTTACTATATACCTATCTGTATACTGTCACATTATACGTCCATTTATCCTGTCTTCAATTTGTCTGTGTTGACACACAATCTGCTCAGACACTGATACATGACGATATATCTCCATTCTGTACCATTTATCTGTACCGCTTATCTGTAAAGGCACATTCTCCCAGACAGACCCTGGTGTATGTGATATATACAACCAACCTGATTCAATTTCAGCGAGCAGCGCCAGATAGAGTCACTCCATTGAACAAAGAAACTTTGGCAATATAGCAAAGCATTGTCATTTCGCTCTATTAGGCAGCAGCACGCTCACATATTTAATTCTAGACCAGTAGGAAGAGCGCCCACGGAGGGTAACATTCCCCTTTTCTCAGTTACACACTCGTAACGTCACAGCCAGCCTCTCACTGCCAGGCCCGCTTTGGTCACCGCTGCCGGGTCTCACACACAGCAGGTTCCGCAGCGTCCGTCTCACCAGACATGTGTCTCCTCGTGATCTCTTTCTAGATCTGGCATCCACACGGTTTTATTGGTCACACAAGACACGTGTCCATAGCTCTCCTCATTGGCTGTGTAGGTAACATGCAGGGGCCTGGTGTCAGCCCGGTATCCTGGGGCACAGTTAACGGTCTCCGTGATATTAGAAAAAGAGTCCTACAGTTCTAGGTGCCAGGAAAATATAAGGGGCTACATATATTTTACTGTAATCTTTTATTTTTTATTTCTTTTTACACAAAAACGACATGACAAAGATAGTCTCTGGCCTTCATGCTCCGCTCCTACAGTCTCGCTTTAACTCTCGCTAAACAGTCTTATTTCTTGTCCCTTATCACTAACTTTTCTCATGATGATTCTAGATGTCTGTTTCACACGTTCAATCTGTTAATGCGCCCCACGTCCACCCAACCTTCCACGGACCTCACCGCTGTCTGCTTTGCTGACTACTTCACCGATAAGATTAATAAACTAAGACTAGAAATCTCTTCATTGCCCTCCTCCACTAAATACTCAACCTCATTCACTCCATCACTCTGCCGCCTCTTCTATATCTTCCCTTTCTCTGGTCTCTGAGGAGGATGTCTTGGCACTTCTCAGGTCCTCCTGCCCAAACACTTGTCTGCTTGACCCCACCCACTCGCACTTTACGCAGTCATTCTTGCCAGTTGTTGTCTCCGCTCTGACTCACATTTTCAACGTCTCCCTCTCCTCTGGAGTCTTCCCCTCTGCTTTCAAATATGCTCTAATCACCCCCATCAAAAAGAAGCCATCTCTTGATCCCAGCTCCCTCTTAAACTACTGTTCCATCTCTCTGCTCCCCTTTGCCTACAAAATCCTAGAACGCCTGGTCTATAACCAGCTCATCGGTTATTTCACTGCTATTTAATCTGCACCAGTCCGGCTTTCACTCCCAGCACTCCACTGAAACTGCTCTGACCAAGGTGACCAATGATCTAGTTGCTGCTAAGGCCAAAGGTCACGTCTCCCTTCTTATTCTTCTCGATCTTTCCGCTGCATTTAACACTGTTGACCACCCTCTACTGCTCCTCAAGCTGCGTCAACTTGGCCTCAGTGACTCCGATCTCTCCTGGTTCTCTTACTACCTCTCTCTTTGCTCCTCCAGTGTCTCCTTCGCTGGTGCCTCTCCCCACCCAACTTCTCTCTCAGTTGAGGTACCACAAGGCTCTGTTCTGGATCCCCTACTCTTCTCGATCTATACCGCCTCTCTTGGTGATCTCATCTCTTCCTATGGACTTCAATATCATCTCTATGCTGACGACACCCAAATCTACCTTTCCTCTCCTGCTCTCTCTCATCCTGTGATGAACAGTGTTACAGCCTGCCAGTCAGCTGTCTCCAACTGGATGACCTCCCTTTTCCTAAAGCATAACCTCTATAAAACTGAACTTCTCGTCTTCCCTCCCTAACATTCCTGAACCCATTTCCCTTGAGGTGAATGGTGCACTATTACTTCTACCTCTCAGGCCCGGTGCCTCGGTGTCCTCTTGGACACTGATCTATCCTTTACTCCTCACATTCAGTCACTAACCAAATCCTGCTATTTCCACCTAAAAAACATTGCGCGCGACCGTTCCTTTCTTAATCAATACTCTAGTAAAATGCTCTTCCAAGCCCTAATTATCTCCTGACTACTGAAACCTCCTTTCCTCTGGCCTTAAGAGATCCCAGATTCTCCCTCTGCAGTCTGTTATGAATGCCTGTGCCAGGCTCATCCACCTCACCTCCTGAATCTCTCACACCTTGCCCCTTTGCCAATCTCTACACTGACTTCCTGTCTCCTATAAAATCCAATACAAAATACTGGTGCTCACATACAAAGCTCTCCATAACCGCGCCCCTGCCTACATCTTCTCCCTTATTAGCAGGTATATCCCATTCCAGCCTCACCCCGTCTCTCCAGTCCTTCAAGAAGTCTTCAGAGAAGCCTATCATCTCACTCCCTAATCCCCCTCTGTTAATTTCCAACTGCATCTCCCCACATAGCCCACATGCACTTTGCTAACTTTTTAGCGCTTTATAAAAACTTGTAACTGTCCTTGAAGGACACACGGATCTGGAGATATAGGGGTCAAAAATGTAGTGGGGTCTCTTTGCCCAGCAGGGGTAATACCCGTTTGTGACCCCCATCGCGCTGTGACTCCCCCTTCCTGTGCGGCAATCACACAGTACGCTCATACACACCGCACATGAGGCTGCATCTACTGCTCGATGTCAGAATGGCACCGAGCACTGTAGGGACACAGGACATGCGTGGAGCGTCCTCCGCGCTGGGGAGTGAAACCGCATGACCTTCCACGCACGTTCCAGTACCGCAGGGGCAGCAAGGTAGACTGATGTGTCAGTCTGCCCCTAGGTACAATGCTCAAGTCCAAGGTTTCATTTCAAAACCTGCAACTCACAATCTCCTAACAGTATCTGTGGAAATAATATAGATTGCACGGCGCTACAAGCATTCAAAAAGGGATTTATCAACACCTTTAGCACTTATATTTTTTTGGAAATTGGCAACCCAATAAATTCAAATTTAATTGCTAAAGCCAGGGCTGGCCCAAGCCACTGTGCTGCCTGGAGCGAGGTATGAAATGCTGCCCCCCCAAAATAAAAATAAAAACACATGGCATGTAAAAGCGTATCCAGAGCTCCACAGCATTACAACTCACAGTAATGTGTGGTGTGTATCAGCGTGAGTATTATTGCTGTTGAGCTCTGTGATACAGTAATGTGTATTGCGTATGAGTGTATCACAGAGCTCCACATCAATAAACTCACAGTAATGTGCGGTGTGTATGAGCGTATCACAGAACACCACAGCAATAAAACTGACAGTACTATGTGGTGTGTATGAGCGTATCACAGAGCTCCACAGCAATAAAACTCACAGTAATGTGTGGTGTGTATCAGTGTTAGTATTATTGCTGTGGAGCTTTGTGATACACTCATACGCAATACACATTACTGTATCACAGAGCTCTACAGCAATAAACTCCTAGTAATGTGCAGTGTGTATGAGCGTATCACAAAGCACCACAGCAATAAAACTCACAGTAATGTGTGGTGTGTATCAGCGTGAGTATTATTGCTGTGGAGCTCTGTGATACAGTAATGTGTATTGCGTATGAGTGTATCACAGAGCTCCACAGCAATAAACTCACAGTAATGTGCGTTGTGTATGAGTGTATCACAGAGCTCCAGAGCAATAAAAGTCACAGTAATGTGTGGTGTGTATCAGTGTTAGTATTATTGCTGTGGAGCTTTGTGATACACTCATACGCAATACACATTACTGTATCACAGAGCTCTACAGCAATAAACTTATAGTAATGTGCGATGTGTATGAGCGTATCACAGAGCACCACAGCAATAAAACTCACAGTAATGTGCGGTGTGTATGAGCGTATCACAGAGCACCACAGCAATAAAACTCACAGTAATGTGTGATGTGTATGAGCGTTAGGGATCAGCTGTTCGGTTCGATGTGTTCAGAGTTCGATTCAACCATCGCCAGTTCGTATGTTCGCGAACTACGAACATTTCCGAGTGTTCCCCACATGTTCGCCCACAATGCACCACAATGGACCACAATGCACTTTTTCCACTGGCCTGAAGCTTGTAAATGGCTACAGCCTGCACCTGACCACAGTTTAGGTGCAAGACAGGTGCAAGACTATGCCAATCATGGCTCAGAGACCTGATTGGCCAAATTTTGCCCAATCATGGGCTCACAGAGCTAAATCCAGCAGCACACTAAATAGGGAGTCCCTTGCAGTCCCAGCACGTGTTTATTGAGAGGAGATTGTTGTGTTAGCGTGTGTTCTCACTGCCAGCCTGCTACCAGCTATTGGGGGGGGGGTCTCACTTCTACAAAATATCTGGGAATTGTTGTAATCTGTGTGTTCTCACTGCCACCAACAATATTTGGGTGCACTGCCACTGACGCCTATATTACCAGATTTATATCATTTTAATATTGGACCGCAGGGTCCAACCCTGCACTCTTCCACAATACCACAAAAGGGTTATGGTGTGAAGACACTTGCTGCCACCAAAGGCACACTATTTGGCTGCACTGCCACTGACGCCTATATTACCAGATTCATATCATTCTAATATTGGACCGCAGGGTCCAACCCTGCACTCTTCCACAATACCACAGAGGGGTTACGGTGTGACGGCACTGTTGCCGACACTAAAAGGCCCAATTTTAAAGCACCTATTGTTACTTTCATCCAAAGCCTGCATAAGTTTCACCATAATTTAGCCAAAAAAATCACTAAACTTTTTCTGCGTGTCCGAAAATGTCTCCTCTTTTAAGGCTAGGGTCAGACGAACGCATTTTTATGTTGTCTGTGAAAAAGTGCGTTCGAACGAATGGACGTATTTTTTCACGGAGTACGTGATACCGGTCATACTATGCGCATTTTCGTCCGTGATTTTGTACGGATCATCAATAAAACACTTTTTGTGTCTGGACGTTATGTTGGCCGGACATTAGCAGCGTCTGATGTCTCCAATTCACGCACACACGCCTCTAGCCGACGCAGCGCACTCTGTACGTCAGTACCTGCGGTTTCACGTTCTCGAAAAAATGCGTTCATTTTCCACTTGCGTTGCGCAGCCGGACTTTTGTGCGACCGTACTTCGTATATTGGCCGTCATTGCCCGGCATCTGCTGCTAGTGCGGCCGTGATTAAGTGCGCCAGAACGCGCGTTCGCACTGCCTCAGTCTGACCCTAGCCTTATACAGACTGCCGCCCCAAGCAGTTGTTTATGAATAGATTAAAGGAAAACTGTTTACCGTCATTTGAAATGTCATTTTTTTGTTTTAAAATGTTTCTATACATCCTACAAATCCGCCACTTCACAGGCAGGTTATGGGGACCTCCTAGGCACGATATTTGAAGGATTTTTTTTTATTTTTAACCCTTATTTCATGGAAAACTCACTGTTCCTTTAAAACTTTTTTTTAAAACTTTTTGTCCTTGTTTCCTGTCCCCCAGGGCACTACCCGGACCCCCATACACCTTTTATGGCAAATATCTTGCATATATGCCCTCTTGGAGGGCACTATAAATTTCAAACTTTCGAGTCCCATTGACTTGCATTGAGTTCGGTTCGTGTTCGCTTTCGAACTCGAACGTTTGAAATTGTTCGAGTTCGAATGCAAACCGAACACGGGGGTGTTTGGCTCATCCCTAATGAGCGTATCACAGAGCTCCACAGCAATAAAACTCACAGTAATGTGTGGTGTGTATGAGTGTATCGCAGAGCTCCACAGCAATAAAACTCACAGTAATGTGTAGTGTGTATCAGCGTTAGTATTATTGCTGTGGAGCTCTGTGATACACTCATACGCAAAACACATTACTGTATCACAGAGCTCCACAGCAATAAACTCATAGTAATGTGCGGTGTGTATGAGCGTATCACAGAGCACCACAGAAATAAAACTCACAGTAATGTGTGGTGTGTATGAGCGTATCACAGAGCTCCACAATAATAAAACTCACAGTAATGTGTGATGTGTATGAGTGTATCACAGAACTCCACAGCAATAAAACTCACAGTAATGTACAGTGTGTATCAGCGTGAGTATTTTTGCTGTGGAGCTCTTTGATACGTTCATACACACAATGTATTACTGTGAGTTTCAATGCTATGGAGCTCAATGATACAGTAATGTGTGGTGTATATGAGAGTATCATTGGAAAGGTCAGATTATGGCCTTTCCATTGGTACCAAACATAACAAGGATAGAGTTATATTAAAAATAAATTAGCAACTAAACAATATC
This sequence comes from Leptobrachium leishanense, assembly GCA_009667805.1. Lineage (NCBI taxonomy): Eukaryota > Metazoa > Chordata > Amphibia > Anura > Megophryidae > Leptobrachium > Leptobrachium leishanense. Next base: position 437,569,138 of record CM019064.1, read on the forward strand.
TTTTCCTAACCCAGCACCATTATTCAATTTACAATTATAAAGTGAGCAGTGAAGCTGCACTAACTCACCTTCTCATTTCCCACACTGCCAGCAAGTGTGGAGCTGTTGATGCAATGCATTGTTTCATCTACAACCTAGACCATGGCGATGCAGTGAGGAGAGACAGGGAGACTTTGGAACCTGCTTCACTGAATTGTACACCGCATAAGGTTAACCGAGGTGTCTTTGGAAAGGTCAGAGTCTGTTCTTTACAATAATACCAAACATGGCCATATAATGTGTAAAAGTATAAAATTGAAATACAGTAAATGCAAAATGTATTTTTCTCTGTTCTACGGCAGAGGCAAAATATGCATTTACATATAAAACTAACAATGCCGCTGCACTAACTCAACTAAGGTAACAGATTCTGCCCGTTCTATTGATTTGACGCACAGAGAGAAACTGTTTTTATTTTTTTTAAATGTCTTTTTCTTTTTTTTTAGTTTGCCCCAAAAATTAAAAAGACATTTTGGCATGTTTCCTTTTTTGTTGGGGGGGGGGGGTGCTCCACATTTATGTGCCTACAAGCTCGTGAGATGCAAATCCGGCCTGAGTGTCCCTTTCAGTCACCATACATGGAGTTTATGTAGAAATCATGTAGCTGGTAGGAAGATTCAAGGAAGTCATAGACAGTCACCCTTCCAATGATCAAAACACACTGGATGTGATTTTAGAATATAACAGGCTTATTTAGCTAGTGTCTTCTCCATGGGTGCCACCTGGAGCGGCAGGTGATAGCATTCAGAAAATCTACAATATGAATGTTCTTGGTTTTTACCTGTAAGATGCTGAAAAGACCCTCCCTGGCCAATGAAAAGGCAAGGTACTTGTCACGTCGGATGGAAAACAGCTCTTTCAGTGCTATTGTCAAGATGTAGTAGTTGCACCTTGCGAATGGTTTTGTAGGAGTATATCACCCTGATTGTGTGTTTTACTTTTGTTTTAGAAGAACTGAAGACACAAGGCTGTGGATCCGGGGCAATGCAGAATTCAACGTCTCTCTCCATTGGCCTGGTCCAGATGAACACATTTAACAGCAAAACATTAGAGATAGGGAGAGCGATCTTCTTGAGCTCCACTCTTCTCTCATTCTTCTACTTCCTCTACTTTATTGTCGGGATCCTACATTTCTCTTTTACTTCACCCCATGTCAGGGAGCAGCCTCGTTATATCCTCTTTGCCCACATGCTCATTAACGATGCGTTGTATCTCAGCCTGAGCCTCTTTTTGTTAATGGCTTCGCTGTTTCTTTTGTACATCCCGGTGCCCATCTGTTACATCATTGTAACACTTACTTCTTCGACATTTAAAATCACCCCGTACAACCTCGCGGTCATGGCCTTGGAGCGCTACGCAGCCATCTGCTTCCCATTGAGGCACGCAATACTTTGCACACCACAGAGATCGAATGTTGCCATCGCGGTTATGTGGACGATTGGACTGATCCCCAATGTTGCTGATTTGGTAGTCCTAGGCATATCAGCTGACAGGAAATTCATCTCCCTTCGTGTGATGTGCACCCGGGAAGCCGTGATGGTGAACGCTATCCAAAGCTCAATACGGTCTTATACTTTGATATCTAGCCTAGCAACTGTTGCCGTTATCATTCTCTTCACCTATGTCAAGGTCATGTTGGTCGCCCGGAAGATCAGCTCGGGGAGCTCCTCTGCTTTCAAGGCCGGTAGGACCGTTATGCTCCATGCATTCCAGCTTCTGCTGTGTATGGTGTCTTTCACCTCCGCATTTACCGAGTCATACTTTCGAGAATATCTTCTCTTTCTTTTATTTGGAAACTTCATCATCTTAACGTGTCTGCCCAGGTTTCTGAGTCCTTTAATCTATGGGTTGAGGGACGAGGTGTTGAAACAAGGTGTTCGAAGGCTGTTCACTCCAAACTGCAAGTCACTTAAAAGCTGGAAATTTCGGTCAAACAAATGTAAACGTGAAGCTACTCAACAATAGTCAAGATGATGTCCATTTTTCTAAAAATGAAATATATCAATGTCTACAGTCAGAGCTTTCCATGCTATAATGTGCAAAAATAAACTTAAATGTGTAACGAGTAAGGCTAGGGTCAGACGAACGCATTTTTCACGTCTACCGTCAAAAAGTGCGTGGATGCATCCGAACGCATTTTTTCGCGGAAGACGCGATAGCGGTCATACGATGCGCAATTTCAGCCATATTTTTTTGACGGAGCTATAAAAAACAAATGGATGTGATGTTGGCCGGACATGTGCGGCGTCTGACGTCTCCTAATCACGCACACACGCCGCAATGCGGACGCAGCACACTCTGTGCGTCAGTACTAGCGGTTCCACGTTCTCGAAAAAATGCGTTCGTTTTCCACTTGCGTTGTGCGGCAAAACTTTCGTGCAGCCGTACTTTGTATGTTGGACATCATTGGACGTCATTTGCTGCTACTACGGCCATAATAAAGTGCGGCTCAACGCACGTTCGCACTGCGTTCGTCTGACCCCAGCCTTATACATGCGTCACATTGTGATACAGTTTTAAAAATGACTCCGGACAATGTGGTTCAGTTTACCCTCTCCCTGTTATTGACATATGTAAAGTACCGGCTGGGTGGAGTAGAGGTAATGTCACCGCTCTACATGGAGAGAGCCTGTGGAGTCATGGGTTCGATTCCAGCGAGCAACCTCTCCAGTAAGTGTCCTTGGCAAGACACCTAACGGTACATACTCGCCACCCAGGACATACTTGAAAACAAGAGAAATCTTAATGTATCCTTCCTGGTAAAATCCTTTCTAAAAAATAAAAAAAAAAGTAATAAACACATACAGTATGTTCTGGGTTTTCTGTCCACGTGTATACATAACATTAAAAGAATCGAGCACCGTGTGTGAATTTGGTGTCTGGTAAATTTGTAAAAAGGGTTCGGTTCAGAATAAAATGGAAACTAGCCGATTTGGATTATCATAAGTTTCCAATACTTAAGGGGTTATTCAGAGAGCACTGAAATGTCGCCGACATTACTGTGCTCTCTCGTTCCCTGCACTTCGGGGAATGAAAGTTCCCCACACTGCGGTGAATTCACCACAGGGTCCCCAGACTGCAGATGAAACATGCTGCAATCCCACCGATCACCCACTGGAACAGCTGTGCTGTGATCAACGGCTCGTCAGCTTTTTCTGACTTGTTCGGTGTGTTTTTTTTTGTGGCTGTTCTGGCGGGTTTTGGTGGGTCTTCGGCGGCTGTTCGACGGGTTTGCGGTGGGTTTTCCCTGCACTCCGGGGACCCTGTGGTGAATGCTGGATTCATCGCAGGGTGTGGAAATTTGATTCTCAGAAATGCGGGGAAGTGTGGGGAATAAGGCTAGGGTCAGACTGAGGCAGTGCGAACGCGCGTGCAGCCGCACTTAATCATGGCTGTGCTAGCAGCAGATGCCGGGCAATGATGGCCAATATACGAAGTACGGTCGCACAAAAGTGCGGCCGCGCAACGCAAGCGGCAAACAAACGCATTTTTTCGAGAACGTGAAACCACTAGTACTGACGTACAGAGTGCGCTGCGTCCGCTAGCGGCGTGTGTGCGTGATTGGGAGACGTCAGACGCTGCTAATGTCCGGCCAACATAACGTCCAGACACAAAAAGGGTTTTATTGATGATCCGTACAAAATCACGGATGAAACTGCGCATCGTATGACCGCTATTGCGTATTCCGTGAAAAAATACGTCCATTCGTTCGAACGCACTTTTTCACGGACAACGTGAAAAATGCGTTAGTCTGACCCTAGCCTAAGAGAGCACCGAAATGTCAGCAACATTTAGGCCGGCATCAGGTGAACGCAGTGATCACGTCCGTGTCGGCGCACAGTCTAACATCCATTGTAGCATAGAATCATGAGCAATAGAGACCCACACATGAAGTACGTGCGCATCGAATGGGCACGCACAACGCACGTGGAAAATGGACGCAAGTTAAGCAAGAACATAAAACCGCTAGACGGACGCGCAGAGTGCATCACATCCGCGTAGCATTCTGTGTGAGTGATGACACGAAGTCAGACAGACCGCATTTGCGACGTCCAGCACCTTGACGCACAAAATGCCTTTTCATATCATGTACAAATTCCGGCTGATTGTTAGCCTCCCCGGGGCGGGCTGACATCTTGGATGTCAGCCCGGCACTCCAGGACCCCGGGGTGGAAGGTAGATGTCATCGCGCCCCCCCCTGCGAGCGAGTGCGGACCTCTCTCCCTCCTGATCGCTGGGGGCCAGCGATCAAAGCCAGGCACGGTTTGGAAGGGCACAGCCTGCCCTTTCAAGCGGTGCCTGGGTTTAACCCCTTGGGTGCCGGGTCACAATTCGGCACCGAAAAGTGCCGAATCGTGATCCTCTCCAGGAGCTGGTCGACATACTGGATGTTGGTCAAGCTTCCGGGAACTCCCCCTGATGACTGGCGCCATCGTGCATAGCGCGATGATGTCAGTCCTGGAGTTAACCCCTAGTTTCCACCAATGGTGGAGATAGGGAGTTCATTGGAACCCCCTATCTCTCGATTCGTGGCAGCTAGGGGTTAATGTTTGGTATTGTTGGATCGGCCATGGCCTTTCTAACGATACCAAACATGACCATGTACAATTTAATAAAAAATAAAAATATTAAAAAAAATAATAATAAAAAAAAAAAAAAGTTTTTTTTTTTTGGTTTGTTAATGCAGCAATATTTTTCCCATTTAAATTAGAATGTGAACAATGATGCTGCACTAACGATTTTTGTATGCGGTGCGTTTGTTGAAAATAGCGTAATTTTTTCCCCCAATTTTCCACCCCATTTCTAATTTTTTTAACAAGCGCACCCCATAGAAAATATAACCGCAAATGCTCGCATGTTAAAATGTGAAAAAAAAAACACTTTACAGGTTGTAAATTATTGAAAATTCTTATTTTATTGCATTTTTTTGTTATAATATACAGGCAGGACATGACGTATACATATAATAATGATATATTATGAATCTGCCGAGTCTGACGGAAAGAACGATATATAATATGTCTGGGTCATATATTAAAATAAGGCTTCAAAATGCGGTTAAACATGATGAGCGAAAGTGGTAAAAATGAGCTCAGCACACAGGCGGGAAATGCCTCAGCAGCGAAAGGGTTAAGTATCATACAGGTGAACATATTTCTATATCTGCAGAATCACTGCAAGCCATAACCTGGGAGAAAAGAAAACACATACACCGCAAAGCAACTTATTATTATTATTCTTATTCTTTATTTATATTCCGTGCTGAACAAGATATCCAATTTAAGTGCAGTAAATAGAATTAATTTCCACGCGTGGTAAAAGAATTAGAACACGAGCCATCACTGCAAATAGGAGTTAAAATTCTATTTGGAATAAGAGACCGGAACAACATATTAGTGTTTTTAACACCTTCACTATCAAGTGACTTTCCAAAAATCCACTGTAAGGAATCAGTGTTTTTTTTTTTTAAATCATTCTTAAAGTGATACTCTAGGCAACATGACCACCTAAGCTTTTTTAAGGTGGTCATGATGTCCTAAGTATGCCCTTTTCCTCCGCTGCCCCCTCTGTTCGGCCGATCGACTGAAACAGTTGAGAGACGCGGAGGACTTTACTCCGCCCTCCCAGCAGAGCGGGATTCGTATTTCCCGCTTCTGCCGACTATTGCCGAGTAGGAGACGTCATCGCGCTTTCAGCGCGATGACGTCTCCAACTCGCCGCAGCAGCTGGCGGCAGCGGCTGAGATTAGTGTTACGTGCATCCTCTTGCGCGTAACAGTAATCGGAGCTGCTGTGCTTGCTAGCACGATCAAGGTAGTGAAGGGGTTAAAATTCATATTTAATGCAATTACCTGATTGCCAGTCAAACGCAGAAACAAGTATTTCAGACAATGGAGATTTATAGGTAAGTTACAGTATTTACATAGCTCCAACAGACAGGGCAGCCATCAGAAATGATGGGGCCCCTTACTAAACCTCACGATGGGGCCCCCCGGCTCTCCCTCAAACTCACTTCAAACTTCAAAAAAAAGGACATAACATAGCACCACAGCAATAAAACTCCCAGTAATGTGCAGTGTGTTTGAAGGTATCACAGAATCCACAGCAATAAAACTCACAGTAACGGGATGTATATGATGGCCTCTGGGTCTGGGCCTGGTCCCTGGGTCTGGTTTGGGCCTTGGGGTCTGGGGTCTGGGCCTTGGGGTTTGTGCTCTGGGCCTTGGGGTCTGGGCTGGGCCTTGGGGTCTGGTCTGGGCCCTGGGTTTGGTCCCTGGGACTGGGCCTTGGGGTCTGGTCCCTGCAGTCTGGGCCCTGAGTCTGGCCTGGGGTCTGGTCCCAGGGTCTAGGCTCTGGTCCCTGGGTCTGGGCCTTGGGGTCTGGTCCATGGGGCTGGGCCTTGGGGCCTGGCCCCTGGGTCTAGGCTGGGTCTGGCCCCTGGGGTCTGGGCCCTGGGTCTAGGCTGGGCCTGGTCCCTGGGGTCTGGACCCTGGGTCTGGGCCTTGGGGTCTGGACCCTGGGTCTGGTCCCTGTGTCTGGGCTCTGGGTCTGGTCCCTGGGACTGGGCCTTGGGGTCTGGTCCCTGGGGTCTGGGCCCTGAGTCTGGTTTGGGGTCTGGGCCCTGAGTCTGGCCTGGGGTCTGGGCCCTGAGTCTGATTTGGGGTCTGGGCCCTGAGTCTGGCCTGGGGTCTGGGCCCTGGTGCCTTGGTCTGGGCCTTGGGGTCTGGTCCATGGGGTTGGGCCTTGGTGCCTGGTCCCTGGGTCTAGGCTGGGCCTGGTCCCTGGGGTCTGGACCTTGGGGTCTGGGCCCTGGGTCTGGGCCTTGGGGTCTGGGCCCTGGGTCTTGGGGTCTGGGTCTTGGGGTCTGGGCCCTGGGTCTGGGCACAGTGTCTGGGCCCAGGGTCTGGGCCTTGGGGTATGGGCCTTGGGTCTGAGCCTTGGGGTCTGGGCCCAGGGTCTGGGCCTTGGGGTCTGGACCCTGGGTCTGGGCCTTGGGGTTTGGGCCCAGGGTCTGGGCCCTGGGCCTTGGAGTCTGGGCCCTGTATCTGGGCCTTGGGGTCTGGGTCCAGGGGTCTGGGCCAAGGGTCTGGGCCCAGGGTCTGGGCCCTGGTTCTGGGCCCTGGGTCTGGGCCTTGGGGTCTGGGCCCAGGGTCTGGGCCTTGGGGTCTGGACCCTGGGTCTGGGCCTTGGGGTCTGGACCCTGGTCTGGCCTTGGGGTCTGGGCCCTGGGTCTGGGCCTTGGGGTCTGGGCCCTGGGTCTGGGCCTTGGGGTCTGGGCCTTGGGGTCTGGACCCTGGGTCAGGGACTTGGGGTCTGGGCCCTGGGTCTGGGCCTTGGGGTCTGGGTCTTGGGGTCTTGGCCTTGGGGTCTGGGCTTGGGTCTGAGCCTTGGGGTCTGGGCCCAGGGTCTGGGCCTTGGGGTCTGGGCCCAGGGTCTGGGCCTTGGGGTCTGGACCCTGGGTCTGGGCCTTGGGGTTTGGGCCCAGGGTCTGGGCCCTGGGCCTTGGGGTCTGGGCCCTGGGTCTGGGCCTTGGGGTCTGGGCCCAGGGGTCTGGACCCTGGGTCTGGGCCAAGGGTCTGGGGTCTGGGCCAAGGGTCTGGGGTCTGGGCCCAGGGTCTGGGCCTTGGGGTCTGGGCCCTCTGTCTGGACCCTGGGTCTGGGCCCTGGGTCTGGGCCCAGGGTCTGGGCCTTGGGGTCTGGGCCCAGGGTCTGGGCCTTTGGGTCTGGGCCTTGGGGTCTGGGCCCTGGGGTTTGTGCTCTGGCCCTTGGGGTCTGGGCTGGGCCTTGGGGTCTGGTCTGGGCCCTGGGTTTGGTCCCTGGGACTGGGCCTTGGGGTCTGGTCCCTGCGGTCTGGGCCCTGCATCTGGCCGGGGGGTCTGGTCCCTGGGTCTGGGCCTTGGGGTCTGGTCCATGGGGCTGGGCCTTGGGGCCTGGCCGCTGGGTCTAGGCTGGGCCTGGCCCCTGGGATCTGGGCCCTGGTGCCTTGGTATGGGCTTGGGGTCTGGTCCATGGGGTCTGGGGTCTGGCCCAGGGTCTGGGCCTTGGGTCTGGGCCCTCTGTCTGGGCCCTGGGTCTGGGCCCTGGTCTGGCTCTGGGTCTGGGCCTTGGGGTCTGGGCCCTGGGTCTGGGCTCTGGGCCTGGTCCCTGGGGTCTGGACCCTGGGTCTGGGCCTTGGGGTCTGGACCCTAGGTCTGGTCCCTGGGTCTGGGCTCTGGGTCTGGTCCTGGGACTGGGCCTTGGGGTCTGGTCCCTGGGGTCTGGGCCCTGAGTCTGGTTTGGGTCTGGGCCCTGAGTCTGGCCTGGGGTCTGGGCTCTGAGTCTGGCCTGGGGTCTGGGCCCTGGTCCCTTCGTCTGGGCTTGGGGTCTGGTCCATGGGGCTGGGCCTTGGGGCTGGTCCCTGGGTCTGGCCCTGGGTCTGGGCCCAGGGTCTGGGCCTTGGGTCTGGGCCCAGGGTCTGGGCCTTTGGGTCTGGGCCTTGGGGTCTGGGCCTGGGTTTGTGCTCTGGCCTTGGGGTCTGGGCTGGGCTTGGGGTCTGGTCTGGGCCCTGGGTTTGGTCCCTGGGACTGGGCCTTGGGGTCTGGTCCCTGCGGTCTGGGCCCTGCATCTGGCCGGGGGGTCTGGTCCCTGGGTCTGGGCCTTGGGGTCTGGTCCATGGGGCTGGGCCTTGGGGCCTGGCCGCTGGGTCTAGGCTGGGCCTGGCCCCTGGGATCTGGGCCCTGGTGCCTTGGTATGGGCCTTGGGGTCTGGTCCATGGGGTCTGGGGTCTGGGCCCAAGGGTCTGGGCCTTGGGGTCTGGGCCCTCTGTCTGGGCCCTGGGTCTGGGCCCTGGGTCTGGGCTCTGGGTCTGGGCCTTGGGGTCTGGGCCCTGGGTCTGGGCTCTGGCCTGGTCCCTGGGTCTGGACCCTGGGTCTGGGCCTTGGGGTCTGGACCCTAGGTCTGGTCCCTGGGTCTGGGCTCTGGGTCTGGTCCCTGGGACTGGGCCTGGGTCTGGTCCCTGGGTCTGGCCCTGAGTCTGGTTTGGGTCTGGGCCCTGAGTCTGGCCTGGGGTCTGGGCTCTGAGTCTGGCCTGGGGTCTGGGCCCTGGTCCCTTCGTCTGGGCCTTGGGGTCTGGTCCATGGGGCTGGGCCTTGGGGCCTGGTCCCTGGGGTCTGGGCCCTGGTCTAGGCTGGGCCCGGTCCCTGGGGTCTGGACCTTGAGGTCTGGGCCCTGGGTCTGGGCCCAGGGTCTGGGCCTTGGGGTCTGGGCCTTGGGGTCTGGGCCCAGGGTCTGGGCCTTGGGGTCTGGGCCCAGGGTCTGGGCCTTGGGGTCTGGGCCCATGGTCTGGCCTTGGGGTCTGGGCCTTGGGGTCTGGGCCTTGGGGTCTGGACCCTGGGTCTGGCCTTGGGGTCTGGGCCCTGGGTCTTGGCCTTGGGGACTGGGCCCTGTGTCTGGGCCTTGGGGTCTGGGCCCTGGGTCGGGGCCTTGGGGTCTGGACCCTGGGTCGGGGACTTGGGGTCTGGGCCCTGGGTCTGGGCCTTGGGGTCTGGGTCCAGGGTCTGGTCCTTGGGGTCTGGGCCTTGGGGTCTGGGCCCGGGGTCTGGGCCCAGGGTCTGGGCCTTGGGGTCTGGACCCTGGGTCTGGGCCTTGGGGTCTGGACCCTGGGTCTGGGCCTTGGGGTCTGGGCCCTGGGTCTGGGCCCAGGGTCTGGGCCTTGGGGTGTGGGCCCTGGGGTCTGGGCCATGTGGTCTGGGCCCTGGGTCTGGGCCTTGGGGTCTGGGCCTTGGGGTCTGGACCCTGGGTTTGGGCCTTGGGTCTGGGCCCAAGGGTCTGGGCCCAGGGTCTGGGCCTTGGGGTCTGGGCCCAGGGTCTGGGCCTTGGGGTCTGGGCCTTGGGGTCTGGGCCCAGGGTCTGGGCCTTGGGGTCTGGGCCCTGGGTCTGGGCCTTGGGGTCTGGACCCTGGGTCTGGGCCTTGGGGTCTGGGCCCTGGGTTTGGGCCTTGGGTCTGGGCCCAGGGTCTGGGCCTTGGGGTCTGGGCCCAGGGTCTGGGCTTGGGGTCTGGGCCCAGGGTCTGGGCCTTGGGGTCTGGGCCCATGGTCTGGGTCTTGGGGTCTGGGCCCTGGTCTGGGCCTCGGGGTCTGGGCCCATGGTCTGGGTCTTGGGGTCTGGGCCTTGGGGTCTGGGCCTTGGGGTCTGGACCCTGGGTCTGGGCCTTGGGGTCTGGGCCCTGGGTCTTGGCCTTGGGGACTGGGCCCTGGGTCTGGGCCTTGGGTCTGGGCCCTGGGTCTGGCCTTGGGGTCTGGACCCTGGGTCGGGGACTTGGGGTCTGGGCCCTGGGTCTGGCCTTGGGGTCTGGGTCCAGGGTCTGGTCCTTGGGTCTGGTCCTAGGGGTCTGGGCCAGGGTCTGGGCCCAGGGTCTGGGCCTTGGGGTCTGGACCCTGGGTCTGGGCCTTGGGTCTGGACCCTGGGTCTGGGCCTTGGGGTCTGGACCCTGGGTCTGGGCCTTGGGGTCTGGGCCCTGGTCTGGGCCAGGGTCTGGGCCTTGGGTGTGGGCCCTGGGGTCTGGGCCTTGGGGGTGGGCCCTGGGGTCTGGGCCTTGGTGGTCTGGGCCCTGGGTCTGGGCCTTGGGTCTGGGCCTTGGGTTGGGCCTTGGGGTCTGGCCCAGGGGTCTGGGCCAGGGTCTGGGCCTTGGGGTCTGGGCCCAGGGGTCTGGGCTTCGGGTCTGGGCCTTGGTCTGGGCCCAGGGTCTGGGCCTTGGGGTCTGGCCTTGGGGTCTGGCCCAGGGTCTGGGCCTTGGGTCTGGCCCTGGGTCTGGGCCTTGGGGTCTAGACCTGGGTCTGGGCCTTGGGGTCTTGGCCCTGGGTCTGGGCCTTGGGTCTGGGCCCAGGGTCTGGGCCTTGGGGTCTGGACCCTGGGTCTGGCCTTGGGGTCTGGACCCTGGTCTGGGCCTTGGGGTTGGACCCTGTCTGGCCCTGGGTCTGGGCCCTGGGTCTGGGCCCAGGGTCTGGGCCTTGGGTCTGGGCCCTGGGTCCGGGCCTTGGGGTTTGGGCCTTGGGGTCTGTGCCAGGGTCTGGGCCTTGGGGTCTGGACCCTGGGTCTGGGCCTTGGGGTTTGGACCCTGGGTCTGGGCCTTGGGGTCTGGGCCCTGGGTCTGGGCCTTGGGGTCTGGGCCCAGGGGTCTGGGCCCAGGGTCTGGGCCTTGGGGTCTGGGCCCAGGGTCTGGGCCTTGGGGTCTGGGCCTTGGGGTCTGGGCCCGGGGTCTGTGCCTTGGGGTCTGGGCCTTGGGGTCTGGGCCCTGGGGTCTGGGCCCAGGGTCTGGGCCTTGGGGTCTGGGCCCTGGGGTCTGGGCTTTGGGGTCTGGGCCCTGGGTCCGGGCCTTGGGGTTTGGGCCTTGGGGTCTGTGCCAGGGTCTGGGCCTTGGGGTCTGGACCCTGGGTCTGGACCTTGGGGTCTGGGCCCTGTGTCTGGGTCTTTGGGTCTGGGCCCAGGGACTGGGCTTTGGGGTTTGGACCCTGGGTCTGGGCCTTGGGGTCTGGGCCCTGGGTCTGGGCCTTGGGGTCTGGGCCCAGGGGTCTGGGCCTTGGGGTCTGGGCCTTGGGGTCTGGGCCCAGGGTCTGGGCCTTGGGGTCTGGGCCTTGGGGTCTGGGCCCGGGGTCTGGGCCTTGGGGTCTGGGCCTGGGTCTGGGCCTTGGGGTCTGGGCCTTGGGGTCTGGGCCCGGGGTCTGTGCCTTGGGGTCTGGGCCTTGGGGTCTGGGCCTTGGGGTCTGGGCCCAGGGTCTGGGCCTTGGGGTCTGGGCCCTGGGGTCTGGGCTTTGGGGTCTGGGCCCTGGGCTCTGGGCCTTGGGGTCTGGGCCTTGGGGTCTTGGCCCAGGGTCTGGGCCTTGGGGTCTGGGCCCAGGGTCTGGGCCTTGGGGTCTGGGCCTTGGGGTCTGGGCCCTGGGCCCTGGCTCACCACTCCGCTGTCTTCTTTTCTTCTCCTTTTCTTCTCTCTTCTTTTCTTCAATCTTCTTTTCTTCTCTTCAATCTTCAGTCTTCTCTCTTCAGCCTAGTCCCTCCAGCTCAGGCGCGCAGCTTCACTGAGTGGAGGGGCGGAGCCAAAGCAACGTGCTTGGGAGGCCCTCACACGCTGCTTGGCCCCTCCCAGCCAGGAAGTGAAGCTGCCAGGAGCCAGAGGAGACACAGTGTCTCCTCCGGCTCCTGCAGCAGCAGCATCAGGGACACAGCTCCGGATTCGGACTCCTCGACAGGGCCGGATTGACATAGGGGCAGATGGAGCAGCAGCTCCAGGCCCATGCCCCAGAATAGGCCCAGAGAAAAAATAACAATGTCTGCATTGATGGACATTTGGACCTCATTATCTCCAACACCATAGCAGCTACAGGGCATGGCCTTTTCAATGATACCAAACATCACCAGAGTTTATGTAACAATAAAAATAAAATAATAAATATTTCTTTATTTTTTCTTTCTAACACAGCAATACTTTCCACTTTTCAATTATAAAGTGAACAATGTTGCTGCACTAACTTACCATCTCAAGTGTGGAGGTGATGGCATGATCTGTTATCACAAATTGTTACACCAAAAACCTAAACCGCCGCACTGCAGCAAAGTGCACTTTGGAACCCTGCGTCACTAATCTTTACACCTCACAAGGTCAAGGGAGATGTCATTGGACAGGTCAGCATCTGGCCTTTGCATTAATACCAAACACGACCATGTAAAATCTAAAAGAAAGGAAAACCAAAAAAACTATTTTTATCTATTTATTTTTAGTTCCAATGCAATGGCATTGTCCATTTGTCACGTATAAAATGAGCAACACCACTGCCATTACTCACCTTCTCATTTCCCACGCTGGGAGCAAGATCAGTGTTTATACATAGTCATATTATTCGTAAAACACCTTCTTCCAAAACACAAGGGAAATATTTATTTTTTTGGTTAAAATTGTATATTTTCTCAGAAAAACGCAGTAACAGGATCCAATTTCAATTTTTTTTTAACAAGAATGCCCTATAGAATATATAACCAGAAAGGTTTGGATGATAAAATGTGTAAAAATAATTTTACACGCTGTAAATGATTGAAATATGACTGTAAATTTCTTCACACAGTATCTGCCTGGTTAGATATACCTGTATCTGCACTATTAAATAACCTAAAGTATGCTTTCATTTCACTATATTCCAAAAAAGCCACCAAAATTTTTAGCTCCTGGCCCATAGAGATCTTAATCCGGCCCTGCTCCTCGAGTCCGATACCGGAGCTGTAAGAGGGCGACGCCGCTGCCGAGGGGGGCCCGGGCCCCCACCATGCCCGGGCCCCTTACGGCAGCATGGGGCGTAATGCCCTGATGGCGGCCCTGCCATCTGATTCCCCAGCGCTTTACAATGGGGAAGCACAAACATGAGACATAATAAATAGTGATACATGAGGAAGAGAAAACCCTGCCCGTAAGATAACCGTCCTGCTAATTCAGCACTGTATAGAAGTGCTTTGCCATCGATCCCGTGAGCTTACAATGTAATGGACCAGGGTATGTAAAAAAAATAAGAGCAGAAGGACAGTGGAGCTGGTGACCAGAAAGAATATAGCTGGGATTGCATGCAAAGTAGGCTTGTGCACCGATTTTTCTTTCGGTTCGGTTCGTTCGGATTTTGAAAATTTTCGTTTCGGTTCGTTTCGGTTCGATTTTCGTATCGACTTATTTTTCGTGATTTCGGAAATTTTCGTGTTTCGGAACGTCTGTTCTCCTCGTTTCAAAGTGTCTATTCGTTTTGACGTAAACTAATGGTTTTGGATACGATAATTATACGATACGATAATTCTGCCGATACGATAATTCTGCCATTGAGATTTCTCATGTTTTACAAGAAGGATACATTGAGATTTCTCTGATTTTCCAGGAAGGATACATTGAGATGTGAATGATACAAAATTTAATTACAGAATCAGAGATATAAATACGATGTCCGAAATTACTGAAATGGAACCGAAATTAGGAATGGAGCCGAAATCACGAATGGAATGAAAATGAATTTCGATTTTACACATTTCTAGTCCATTTGAAAATTCCGAAATTTTTTCGTTTTGGCACGAAAATTTGTTCGGATCTGCCGTTTTCGGATCTTAAAATTTTCGGAAAATCGGCCGAATCCAAATGCACGAATCGGGAAATTTTGTGAAAATTCCGAAATTCCGAAACCCGAAACGCACATCCCTAATGGGAAGGATCAGAAGGTTGGGCTAGGTAAGGGTAATCAGAGTAAGAAGTGGAAGCAGCTGGAAAGGAGAGCTGATATTTAGGACAGGGAGTGGGTGGGAGGGTGGATTGAAAGGGCAAGTGGAATTGCATACTGAGTAGTGCTGGGTTAATACTTGTATTTTTCCTCTTTCTGTTTCCCCTTCCCCTAATTTCCTTTATCACATACTGTTGCTTATGTTCACATTAACGCTTCATGCGGGACCTGCGCGTCCCTATTTTGATGTTTATCATTTTCAAAGAACCTGCGAGTTCAGCGATGTTTATTTCTTATAAGACTTTATTTTGAAATCTAATAAACAGATATTTACAAAAAAAAAAAGAAAAGAGAGCTATTTAATCAAGGACGTAATTAATCTCGATTTCTCAGTGTGTTTATGTAAACACTGCGAAACCACTCAACATCCCAAAAGTAAATCACAACTGGGAAAAGCAAAGAGTGACAGGTAGAAAACACCTGCATGTGATCTTTAAAATATAACGCCTGGCTGGCAATCTGGCCGCTATGGAATTAATAACGTGAATCCTGCGGGGAGATCAAAGCCAATAAATGTTTAAGCAGTCTGACTTACAAGGTCAGAGATTCCAGAATCCCGTCGACTGCAAATCCTGGGCCGCGTGAACAACCTGTAAGTAGATTCTCCTTAAAGCAGGCATTCTAGTAGATCATATTTCAACACGGCAACGTTCCAGCTTGCCATGAAAGACTTACAGGGTTATCCAAAGAGATTCGAAAAGTCACCGCACGTTAGGTGACTTTTCGTTCTCTTCAATTCGGTTCCTTTTGCCGATTGCATTTCGGTGACCCTGCGGTGTATTCAGCAAACACCACAGGGTCCCCGAATTGCAGGGAAAAGCTGCCATAAACCCACCGAAAACTAACCGCAAAACCCACCGAATGCACGCCGAAAACAAGCAAAAACATCTGGATTAACCTTCGAAAAACCCGAGCAGGAGCCGATCACACGCAGCGAAGCAGCCGAACAGGAGCCGAATCACACAGAGCCGAAGCAGCTGAGATGCAGAGGAGGCAGTGAATAAATTAGCAAAACCGTTTGTATGAATCTGTGAAAATGAAACGCTGTTTGCAAAGAAACTACTGAGCGAAAATGTCTGAAATTTACACAGGAGGTCCAGGGAATGATAATAAAGGAGGGCTGTTACAGAAAAAATAAGTAAACTTAAAAAAAAAATTAATTCGTAAAAATGCTTAAAATATCCTAAAAAATCTATAAATGAAGAGACTTTTGGCTGCAGAATTTTACAATGAATGGTTTATTAGATAGTGAATTAAAACGGGAATATTTTTAACATTGAAGCCTATGGGATTCTCCTGAATAAATTTGCCGAATTAAACCACCGAATGGCAGGGAATTAAGAGAACCTTTCACTGCTGGTTTGTGTTCTCTGAATAGCCGAAGCAGTGCTTTTTCATGGGGATTTCACTGCCCTCGAACAGGCACCGAACAGGCACCGTATGTGCAGGCAATTCGCCAGGATTTGGCGAATTGCCTGCTCTCTGGATAGCCGAATGGCCAGGAAAGGCAACCGAACGCTGATTTTCAGCGCTTGGTTACCTTTCTCAAGCAATTCGGATCTCTTTGGATAACCCTGATAGGCAGGTCATCCACTGGGTCAGTATTTGTGTGACTAACAAGTCGTCCGTAGTCGTCCGACTGATCCCACAACACAGAGATTTAACCCTCTTCCACTGCCTCCGACCTCCATAGGACGACTTCAGACGACATTGTACGACTACAACAGACTAGCGATCTTTCCCATTTTGTCAGACGAAGTTGAAAGACCTGGTACAGCAAACATGAAACAAATACCCTGATTTTCGGTGGTTCAGTTGGACAGGTAAAACAGATGAATCCCATTGGATTCAATGTAAAATAATATTTTCGTTTTAATTTTTATTAAACCATTTATTCTTTTTATTTTCAGCAAAAAGTGGTTTTATTTATTTTTCTGAACATCCTTGCTATTTTTTTTTACAAAATTTTTGATTCCCAAGTCGGTTGTCCGAATACGAACCCAGTGGATGCCCAGCCCTATTATATTTAACCTTTATTTTCTACATACAGTTTATAGTGATGAAATGGTACATGTCACACAATTCCTTTTTTTTTCTATAGGGGTTATTCAGAGAGCACCGAAATCTCACCGATTTCTCCAGTGTGTTTATGTAAACAGATTTTTCTGTAAGATCGGGCTTTCCCCGCACTTCGGGGAATCAAATTCCCTGACGCTGGGGTGAATTCAGCATTCACCGCAGGGTCCCGGAAGTGCAGGGAAAATCTGATCCGGACAAATTGCCAAAAAATCTCTGAAACGCTTTAGAAAACCCACCGAGCATGTCAGGAAGAAGCCGATGATCCGCCGAACACAGCGTCGACCAGCCGCTGGAAAAATCCAACAAGCCGACGTACTGGGTAAAAAAAAAAAAGTTTCAAAGTTTCAAATTTGAACCACTGATTGCAAAAAACCACGAAAATGTCCGGAATTTACATATAAAATCCGATGAATAATAATAAAAAAGGTCTGTTACAGAAAAAAAAAAAACTGATATTTAAAAAAAATCTGGAAAAAAAATTGACGAAAAAATCCTGAAAAAAGTCTAAAAAAATTCTCAAAAATAGAGACTTTTTGCTGAAAATTAAAAGAATAAACGGTTTAACCCTATCGCTGCTGAGCCATTTCACCGCTGTGTGCTGAGCTCCTTTTTACCGGTTTCGCTCATCATGTTTAAACGTGATTTGAAGCCACATTTTATTATACGACCCAGACATATTATATATCGTTCTTTCCGGCAGACTCAGCAGATTCATAATATATCATTATTATGTATACGTCATGTCCTGCCTGTATATTATGAAAAAAATGCAATAAAAATTGAATTTTCAATCATCTACAGCGTGTAAAGTGGTTTTTTTTCCACATTTTATCATGCGAGCATTTGCGGTTATATTGTCTATGTTGTGCGCTTGTTAAAAAAATGTGAAGTGGGGACTCGTTACATTTTTTGGTGGGGAAATTACGTGATTTTTAGCAAACGCCCCCATAGAAAAAATCGTTAGTGCAGCATCATTGCTTACATTATAATTGAAATGGGAACAATATTGCTGCATTAACCCCTTAACGCCACAGGACGTACATTTACGCCCTGCATTAGGCGGGCTCTGGCGCCGCAGGACATAAATGTACGTCCTCGGCGTTTTCAGCCCCCCGGGAGATACTCACCTCCTCCGGCAGCTCCCTCGCTGATCTGAGTCCCACGGAGTCAGATCGACAGGGTTTCCTCCTCTGGCGCACTGACGTCATCGCGCCGGGGGCGCGATGACGTCAGTTTCAGGCGTCCCCCCCCCCCCGCCGAGCAGGGGAAGCGCCAGAAGGGGAGGGGGGATCCTTTGGATCCCTCTATCTCCCCATCGCCGGGCACCAGGCGTTCTGTGGCCAGCATCGCTGGAAGGGTCACAGCCTGGCCTTTCCAGCGATGTATGGGGGGTTAAACCCCTTAGTTGCCAGGTCGCGACCGGGCACTAATTTGTGCCCGATTGTGGCCTATTTCCGGTGGGGGCCGCCATCTTGGATGGCAGCCCCCACCTCTGGGTCACCCCCCCCACTCAACTGACTGATCGCGCCATGCGTGATGATGTCAGTTAACCGGGGAACCCCCTAGCTGCAAAGGGATTTCCTATGGAAGAGGAGATAGGGGGGTTCTTTGAACCCCTTTATCCTGATCGGTGGCAGCTAGTGGGTCATGTCTGATATTTATGGAAAGGCCAGAGCATGGCCTTCCAATGATATCAAACATGACCATGTTACATGTAAAATAAAAGTTTAAAAAAAGTAAAAATAAAATAATAAAAAAATAATAAATTAAATAATAAAAAAATAAATACGCTTTTTTTTTTTTTTAATGCAGCACTATTGTTCACATTTCAATTATAATGTGAACATGACGCTTCACTAATGATTTTTTTTTTGGGGGTTTAGCTAAAATCACGCAATTTCCCCAAAAAAAAATGGGTTCCCCGTTTTAAGTTTTTTTAACAAATCTACCCCATAATATATGACTGCAGAGCCTCGTATAATAAAATTAAAAAAAAAAAACCACTGGAAGATTGAAATTTTATTGAAAATTCACATTTTATTACTTTTTTTAACATTTTTTGTTATAGCATTTTGGCAGGGCATGACATATACATATAATAATGATATATTATTAATCTGCCGAGTCTGCCGGAAAGAACGATATATAATTTGTCTGGGTGGTAAAATAAAACGTGACTTAAAAAACGGTCAAAATGAGCTCAGCAAACTTCTACTTCCGAAACAGCGCCGAAGTTGTAAAATTACTCCCGTCCTTAAGGGGTTAATAAAATAAAACAAAAAAACAACCACAGGGTTATTCAAAGAGAATTGAAAAGTCACCGCACGTTCGGTGACTTTTCGTTCTCTGCATTTCGGTGCGATTTGGCAATCCCATTTCAGCGGCCCTGCGGTGTATTCATCAAGCACCACAGGGCCGTTGTAGTGCAGGGAAAAGCCGTTGCAAACCCGCCGCAAACTCACGGCAAAACGAGGGCGAACGCACATCGAAACCCGCAAAAACATCTGGATTAACCCGCCTAACACGCCGGAGAAACCCGAGCAGGAGCCGATCACAGCACAGAGCAGCCGCCGGAAAAAGCCGACACCGCAGATGAATGGAGTGAGAAAAAAAAAAAAGTACGCTTCAATGTTTGAAAAGTGAAACGCTGTTTGCAAACAAACTGCAGAACAAAAATGTCTGAAATTTATGTATAAGATCCAATGAATGATAATAAAAAGGGCTGTTACAGAAAAAAGAAAAAATGATTTAAAAAAACGAAAAAAAAGTTTTCACAACAAAATCCCGAAAATGCCTAAAAGATCCTAAAATATCTATAAATAAAGAGACTTTTTACTGCAGAATATTATAATCAATGGTTTATTAGATATTGAATTAAAACGGGAATATTTTTAACATTGAAACCTATGGGATTCGCCTGAATAAACCTGTCGAATGAAGCCACCGAATGGCAGGGCAATTCGGTAACCTTTCTCAGCTGTTTTGTGTTCTCTGAATAGACGAAGCATCGCTTCTCAATGGGGGATTTCACTGCCTTCGATCAGACACCGTATGTGCAGGCAATTCGCCAACATTTGGCGAACTGCCTGCTCTCTGGATAGCCGAATGGCCAGGAAAGGTAACCGTATGCTGAATTTCACTGTTCGCTTCCCTTTCGCCAGCAATTCAGATCTCTTTGAATAACCCTGATAGTTTTTTTAAAATTTTATTTTATTTTTATGATTAATTTATTTTTACATTTTGCATGGTCATTAACCCCTAGCTGACACGGATCGAGAGATAGTGGGTTCATTGGAACCCCTATCTCCACCATAGGTGGCAGCTAGAGGTTAACTCCCAAACTGATGTCATTGCGCTATGCACGATGATGCCAGTAGGCATGGGGAGATCCCAGAAGCTTGGCCGACAGCCTGTTGGCGCCGAATCGCAATCCAGCCCCAAGGGGTTAAAGGCAGTCACTGCTTGGAAGAGCAGGCTGTGCCCATCCAAGTGGTGCCTGCCTTTTGTTTGTGCTCCAAGCAGATCTGGAGAGAGGTCCAAAGGACCCCCCTCCCCTTCAGGCACCTTCCCCGCACTGGCGGGTGCCTGGAATAGACGTCATCGCGCACAGCTCAATGACGGTATTCCTGCCCACCAGGGTCCCAGAGGCTGGGCTGACATCTAAGATGTTAGCCGCACCGGGGGGCCGCAGTGATCCTCCGCAGCCAAGTGTACATGCGGCAGGACGTGCTTAGCTGAGCGGTTAATAGATGTTGGATAAAAACGGGAATATTTTTTACATTGAAACCTATGTTATTCGTCTGATTAAACCTGCCGAATGAAACCACTAAACAGCAGTGAATTTCACTGACATTTCTCTGCTGTTCAATGTGAATAGATTAACCATCGCTACTCTATGGGGGATTTCACAGCCTTCGAACAGCACCGTATTTCACTGGCAGTTCGCCAATATTTGAACTGCCTGCCTTCTGAATAGCCGAATGGCCATGAAATTGAATGGGGAAATTCACTGTTGCAATTTCGGGGCCAATTCAGCTCTCTCTGAATAACCTGGGGAGGGTTCATGACATACAAACATAGAAACATAGAAAAATGTCGGCAGATAAGAACCTTTCGGCCCATCTAGTCTGCCCAATTACATGGATACTTTACCTGGATTTATCTTTTGTTTAGGATAGCCTTATGCCTATCCCATGCTTGCTTAAATTCAATTACTGTTTTGGCCTCTACCACTTCTACTGGAAGACTGTTCCATGTATCCACCACCCTCTCAGTAAAATAATGCTTCCTGATGTTACTTTTAAACCTTTGCCCCTCTAATCTAAGACTATGTCCTCTTGTTTTGCTATTTTGTTTCCTTTTAAATATTAGACATGTGCATTCGTTTTAGTACTAAAACGATTTAGTCCGAATTTTGAGATAATTTAGTTTTAGTATGACTCAAGAGAAACGAAACTGCTCAGTACAAAAAACGAAAGAAACTAAAATAAAATGCACTACATTTTAGTTTCAGTCCTTTTTGTGATATTACATTGATGAGTGAAGGAGACCAGCAATGAAGATCGCAACATCGCAACATCCGAAGTTCTGCACCCTCCACATGCCAATGCAGTAGGATGTTCTATACAGAGAGTGGCATTAATTAATGCAGGAGTATGTTCTATACATTATACAGAGAGGGGTATTAATGCAGGAGGATGTTATATACATTATACAGAGAAAGGTATAAATTGAGGAGAATGTTCTATACAGAGAGGGACATTAATGCAGGAGGATGTTATCTACATTATACAAAGAGGGGTATGAATTAATGCAGGAGGATGTTCTAAACATTATACAGAGAGGAGCCTTTTTTTTTTAGCCCTTTAAATCCAGTGGCTGTGAGCGCTGAGATTGGCTGCTTGTTACATTATATCTCAGTACAATGAATCAGGCTCAGCTGTTACAGTAACTGACTGTAACAGCGCTCAGAGTTTCAGTAAAACAAGGAAATAATATTGTTCTAACCTCTTACATATAAAAATATTATTTACTAGTTTTACAGAAACTCTGAGCGCTGTGATGAGCAGCAGTCAGTTACTGTAACAGCTTTGCCTGACACAGGGCAGTATTACAATGTTGGTGCTAACTTAACCTGTTGTAAACTGAAAACCTCCATAGGCTATAATGGCTCTGGGAAGTTACAACAGCTCTGGTTAAGTTAGCACCAACTATGTAATATGGCCCACATTGTGCTGAGAGTGAGAGATACTGTAACAAGCAGCGATCTCAGCCCTCTGAGGAGCCACCACAACAATAGTAATTGTATCCACTGGTTTTCGGATGAACGAAATTAGTTTTCATACTAAAGAACTGAAAACGAATTTCTTTAGCAACTAAATAAATTGCATTTTAGTACTAATCCATTAGTTCAAAACGAAATTTTGTGCTGTGCACATGTCTATTAAATATACTCCCTTCCTCTACCTTGTGGATTCCCTTTACGTATTTAAATGTTTCTATCATATCTCCTCTGTCTCGTCTTTTTTCCAAGCTGTACATGTTAAATGACATGATAGTACATTGTATAAATGGAGGACAAAACTCATGAATGTGCTACGCGCAAAGATACAAGTCTGTAGAGAATAATAAAATGGGTGTAAAAACACCTTAATTCATTCAGTGGTAGAACTTCGGATTTGGGATAATTTGGGCCAAAAAAGCAAAGTTGAAAAATATGACTTTTCTTAATTTTTTTCTTTTTGATTTGCAATTCTTTGCCATTCTACACGTACCTAATTATTATCTTTTCAGTTGTGAGATGCAGAGCTATTTCTCCAAGATGTGCCGTAAGAGTGTTTATTTTTGTAAGAAGATAGTTTGCGACTATCTCCAAGACACATGGGGCCCTATTCTACACTTGTCGGTAAAATGGAGATGTTAAGCAGGATAACGTATGCCTGCAGATTTCCCTTACTGTCTGTTTTACCTTAGTATTCCGGCGTAGGGGCTTTGTTAGCGCCTGGTCCCGAAATGTAGCGCAAGGCTGCCAGATACCGTGAGCGGTGTAGCGCGTCTTTGCAAGAATAGGCTCTTGAAGTTCACGGGACTCCATGGAGCCTTACGAGTCCCGATGGTGAACTTGCTATCACAAGGGGTGCAGTACCGCGGAGGATTCGCGAGGGAGAACTATTTGTTCAAGGCAAGAAGAAGCGACGGATCTCGCCACCCTCTGCACCACAAGATGAAATGTGAGTATGGAATTTAATGGTGGGGTTTTCACAGTGTTATGTGATTTTGTAAATACAGAATCACTTAACGCCAGCTTCGATGAGACATTACTTCGCAGTGAAATACTGTCTCCCGGGTGGAAGGTCAACTACTTTGAAATAGCCTGTGCTTCCACACTGAGGGGAAAATTAACCTGTCCCATAATCAGTATATGACACTTTAACGTACAGTAACCTAGCGTCTTGAAATGGCTCAGCAGTGAAGGGGTTACGGAGTAGTTTTAATTCTGCTAGTTGTTGATGTCACTACTATTGTCATTATATTCTGTGTTATATGAAAGTTCTGATTTATGTGTAACAGCACATAAAAAAAGTAGTAAAACTCGGGGCGGGGTGTGAGGGGGGGTGACGCACCGGGTGACACCAACCCTAGTGACACCACTGCTGCCATCACTATGGCTTTCTACCTGGGTAAAAGTGTTCATTGCATAAATAGCTGTAAACATCCTGGGGCCATATTCCATTATTGTCTATAAGAAAACTACAGGAGACGTTACACATAACGTTACACATAATGTCTCCTGTAGTTAACGCTGGGAATCACCATTCCATTCTTGCAGCAAACCGGGCTTGAGCCTTGAATGTAGTGTTTCAACAATGTGTAACGTTATGTGTAACGTCTCCTGTAGTTTTCTTATAGACAACTATGGAATATGGCCCCAGGATGTTTACAGCTATTTATGCATTGAACACTTTTACCCAGGTAGAAAGCCATAGTGATGGAAGCAGTTGTGTCACTAGGGTTGGTGTCACCCGGTGCGTCACACCCCCCTCACACCCCACCCGAGTTTTACTACTTATTTTTTTAAGTGCTGTTACTCAGAAATCAGAACTTTCATATAACACAGAATATAACGACAATAGTAGTGACATCAACAACTAGCAGAATTAAAACTACTCCGTAACCCCTTCACTGCTGAGCCATTTCATCCCCGTGTGCTGAGCTAATTTTGAACGTTTTGTGTTCATCATTTTTAAACGTGTTTTGAAGTCAGGTTTTATTATAGGACCCAGACACATTCAGTGTTATTCAGAGAGTCGAAAAGACTTCGAAATTGCACCAAATGGTGAATTTTCCTGTATGGTGCAATTACGTGCCCATGCGGCTATTTTTAAAAAGCTGTCAGTTTGCCAAATCTTGGCAAATTGCCAGCGAAATGCAGTGATCTTCAGCAGCAATGAAATCCCCGTAGAGAAGCAATGATTAATCTATTCAGAGACACCGAACAGCAGAGAAACGTCAGTGAAATGTCCTGATGTTCGGTGGTTTCATGCGACAGGTTTAATCAGGTGAATCCCATAGTTTCAATGTAAATAATATTCCCCGCTTTTATTGACTATTTATTCAACAATTTATTATTGTCATTTGCAGAAAAAAGTCTATTTATTTCGGCATTTTTCAGGATTTTTTTAGGCAAGTTTTTTCCAATTTTTTAAAAAAACAACTTTATTTTCTGTAACAGACGTTTTTAGCATTATTTATAGGACCTTACATGTTATTTTCAAGCATTTTTGTGCAGTGTTTTGTTTTGCAAACAACTTTTAAATGCTTTATTTTTACGTGCTCCTCTGCTTGTCGGCTTTTTCCGGTGACTGATCGGAGCTCTGTTCGGCAGGTCATCACCAGCCTTTTCAGATTTATTCAGCGGTTTTACGGTGGATTGTTGGATGCATTCGGTGGGTTTTGATAGTTTTGATGGTTTTTTTGGCAGTTTTTCAGATTGACTCAGCGGTTTTGCGACGTTTTTTCCGATTAATTCTGTGTTTTTGCAGTGTTTTTTTGGATTTGTTTGGCGGCTTGTTCCCTGCACTTCTGGACCCTGTGGCGAATGCTGAATTCACTGCAGGGTCGACGAATTGGACTAGCTGAAGTGCAGGGAACGGAACAGCACCGAAATGTCACTGACATTTCGGTGCTCTCTGAATAACTAATTTTTCCTTTTTTCATCATCTTGTCAGATTCTAAATATATCATTATGTGTATACGTCATGTCCTGTCACAATGCTATAACAAATAAAGAAAACAAATATATAATTTTCATTCAGATTTCAGTCATTTACAGCATGTAAAATATTTTTTTTCCATTTTATCACCCAAACCTTTGTGGTTATATATTCTATGGGGCATTCTTGTTAAAAAAATTGAAATGCAAATCCATTACTGCATTTATTGCGAAAATATGCAATTTTAACCCAAACTGTATAAAAAAAAATTTGCTTGTGTTTTTGAGGATTGTGTTATATGAATAATATGTATAAAACACTGAACTTGCTCCCAGGGTCGGGAACTATAAGGTAACGACAGTGGTTTTGCTCATTTCATACATGACAAAAGGACAATGTCATTGTTATGGAACAAAAAAAATATATTAGAAAATAATATAAAATATTTATTGCATGCGTTTGTTTTTCTTTTAAATTGTACATGGTCTTGTTTGGTATCATTGGAAAGGCAATAATCTGACCAGTCCAATAACACCTAACATGACTCTATATGGTGTAAACAATGGAGATATGGGGACCAAAGGACCAAAGGTCCTAACAACTTTGCAGCAGCTTGTGATTTAGATGGACAAATGCGTAATAACACATTGCGCCATCGCCCCCACACTTTCCAGTGACATGGGAAATGAGATAGTGAGTTAGAGCAACATCACTATTCATGTTATACTTAAGGTGAACAATAGTTCTGCATTAGAATATTTTTTTTTTTTTTTTTAATTTATTGTGGTATTATTGGAAAGGCCATGTTCTGGTCTTTCTAAAGACACCTCATTTAACCATTTACTTGCTGTGGTTCTGTATGTACGGGGGTCCAAACAACCCTTGAATCTCCTCCATGGGGAATTCCCTGCCGGCGGGTTCCCATTTCTCAAGTCATCGTGCACATGCGTGATGACATCAGAGGGCAGGGAGGTCCAAAGGTGTGGTATGACTTCCAGCAAGCCAGACCACTGTTGGGATGTCCCCCTGACTGCAGCCAAGAGGTTACATTGTAAGGCTAAGGTCAGACGAAAGCAGTTTTAACGTGCGTTTAGCCGCACGAAATCACGGCCGTGCTAGCAGCAAATGACGTCCAATGCCGGGGAACAACGACGAACGGCCGCACGAAAAGTTCGTCCGTCTGCAACGCAAGTGGGCAAACGAATGCATTTTTCGAGACCGTCAAACCGCTACTACTGACGTACAGAGTGCGATGCGGCCGCATAGCGGCGTGTTTGCGTGATTGGGAGACGTCAGACGCTGCACACGTCCGGCCAACATAACGTCCAGACGCAAAAAGTGTTTATTGATGATCCGTACAAAATCACGGACGAAAATGCGCATCGTATGACCGCTATCGCGTATTCCATGAAAAATACGTCCATTCGTTCGAACGCACTTTTTCACGGACAACGTGAAAAATGCGTTCGTCTGACCCTAGCATAAGTATTCCTGCTCGGTGGTGTCACTCCATAGAGGGTGTCACCCCCTTGTGACGCCACCGAATAGAAGCTGTCTTGGGTTAGATATTATGTGCACATGTTGCTGTTAGACTACAATGTCTGATTGGAAAGATATATTAGATGTGTAGCTCTACTACAATTGTGGGGTTTAATGCATCATTACAGCAGAAATTGAGGAAGAACTAAAGAGTCTCTTGATGCGGGTGATGGAGAGTGCAAAAGTTGGCTTGAAACTTAACATTAATAAAAATTCCTTGCAAATAGATGGGGGAGAAATGGAGGTAATGACAGATTTTATTTTCCTGGGCTCCAAAATCACTGCAGATGGGGACTGCAGCCAAAAATTTAAAAGGCGCTTGCTCCTGGGCAGGAAAGCTATGGCAAATCTAGACGGCATACTAAAAGCAGAGACTTCACCCTGCAAGCAATAGTGTGTGTAGTCAAGGCTATGGTTTTCCCAGTTGCAAAGTATGGCCGTGAAAGTTGGACCATAAGAAAGGCTGTTCGCCAAAGAATTGGTGCTGGAGAAGACTCCTGCGAGTCCCTTGGACTGCAAGGCTATCAAACCGGTCAGTCCTAGAGATTAACGCCGACTGCTCTTTAGATGGCCAGATCCTGACGATGAAACTCCTATATTTTGGTCACCTAATGAGAAGGAAGGACTCACTGGAGAAGAGCCAAAAAAAACCTATGGGCATATATCCATGAGCTATGTGAGCTCCACAGAATGTGAGTACAACTCCAACTGTACATAATATTGTGACCTTAATTTGTGGATCTACACAAGGATTTCTCTTCCTGTTTTCCTTCTACTGTTTAAACTTCGGACAAAGAAAAAGGAAACTTTGCTGTAAGGTGGGGGTCACCTAAGAAATTGAAGACAATCACCCGCATGTCTGGACCCACTTAGAGCCAGTGTACGGCTCTACACTTGTAAGTGGGGTGTATACCACATACATTCATAGTACATTGTATATAACAGTGTTGCACTATTTTGTCTCTTTCTTTATCATATATAAATATATACGAGACTCCAGGACCCCAGAGAGCAGTATTTGCGCCGATCCAGGTTACTGATTTATTATTGTGTGCAATTGTATAGGGAAACCCACTATATCCTGAGATTGGCTATCTGGGCACCCTGGTGGTGGATGCATGTTGTGTGGCGCTGCACCATTCGTTGTTTATATTGTTGATTGATTGAAAATTCCCCTACTGGTGCAATAGCTGCCTTCAATATGTCATTTACCAACTTTAGGAAAAATATTGCTAGCAATATAGAATCCGCACTAGGAGAATTTGATATATGGGTGGACAGACATGGACCCACTAGATCCAATACACAGAGATCTGAAATAGATCTGGAAAGAAGTTTAATAAAAGAGATAAAGATCAAATTAGAGATTGCCACCTTAGAAAAAATATCAAAGGGACAAAATAACACCTAGAGGTTTAAGATTCCAAAAAACCCCACCTCTGAGAAAGATGACCCTGACTTTATGTTAGGATGGAATAGATTGTTGGAAAACTTTTTCTGTGTCTATGATGGAGTATGTAATCCAAAAAAAAAAGGAAAAATTTACCTAAGTCAATGAAGAGATTGAAAGATTGACTGAATTGATTGAAAAGAACCAACCTAAAGAGGACATCTCTAAATTAAGCAGAGAGCTAGAGGGGAAATTAGAAAAGATAGAAAATGAAATACTAACTATTAAAAACGAAAATATGAAAAGATGTAGAGGACTACAGAAGGGGCAATGTACATAGATCTTATGAAGAAAAACGAGGAAAATGACTTCTCGTGGGATAAAGAAAGAAGGGAAAGGGCCTTTTTCAACAATAGAGGGTCTCAACCAGAAAGATGGGAAAATAGAGGTTACCCAAGGGGCAATAGGATGACTATAAACCACAGGAATACCGTAATTCCTACAGACCAGAATATCAGTCCTACAGAAGGATATTAATCAGGGACATAGAGGTGGCCCCAAAAAGTAGACCTGATATATACAATGATAGAAGAAATATCTATAATGAGGAAGACAACAGCAGACTCTACTGGAGGGGGATCACGTAGTAAGAACAAGAAATGAATGGAGAATCAATAGATCACCCTCTCTACAGAGAGGAAGATTCTTCTGTAAAGAGAAACTACGAGCGATAAACTTTACTCCACCCAGAGATATTAGGAGAAGAAGAGCTGACCAGGAGACTGATATCATCAGCATCCCACAACCAACAGATTTCGAATCCTTAGTGAAACAAGAGGAGGAGGTTTTTTGGAGGGACCCCTAGACAGGAGGAGATAGACCAGGGGACACAGAGACCTGGAATACAAGATTAGGAAGAGAGGGGGGAAAGAAAAGATCTTGGGAAAAAACAGAAGGGGAAAGAGAGCAGGGAAAGCGAATCCTTAAGAAGAAAAAAGGGAGAAGTAGAAATGAAAGGGATCTTTAATTTGAGCAGAGGGTTCTATAACTAATATAGAAATTAAAGTTATATAACAGGTTTGAAGTTTGCCCCTACCAAACAGATGGAGATTTTAGTATGTATATAGATCTACAACGTTTTCAAAGAAAATTAAGTTTAAAATTTTTTTCATGAGATCTCCAATAGAAAGGAATATGCCAACAGACCCAGATAAATTCATACATACAGATTTAAAGAAAAAATCAAAATTTTATCCGCGACATACTATTACGGATGAATTTAAAATGTTTGAAATTTGGTGTCCACTGACATAGATAGGATGGTGGTTAAAGAGAGAAAAATCACAACCTTACCGTAGAAGAAAAAAAAGCGATAAAAAAATCTAGATAACGATGAGACGATTATAATAAAACCTGCGGACAAGGGGGGGGAATTGTTATTTGTCCACAGGAAGCATATTAAGGAGGCATTACGCATAATAAGATAACATTAACGACTAACAACTAAACTTAAAAGCAATCCTATAGTATTTAGAGAAAACCTACAGTCTCTTCTTCAAAGTGGTAAGGATAAGGGGATCCTTACTGAACGCGAATTTCAGTATTTAATGATTGAGGACATCAAAACACCACATTTCTATATTTTGCCTAAGATCACACAAAAATACAATTGAACCACCTGGGAACCCATAGTGGCAGGAATCCATTCTATCACAAGCTGTTTGTCTGAATATGTAGATATCCTCCTCCAGCCAATTGTCAGAGAGATACCATCGTACCTAAAGGACACTATTACATATTACAGATACTGGAAGGAATAAAATGGGAGAAAGAGTATATAATGGTCGTTTAGCGACGTAAACTCATTATACAGTAACATACCCCATGCCATGGGTATACAAATAGTTAACGAAAGAATAAGGATTCTAAGAATTGACGATATACAGGTGGGTTTCATTATGGAGAGTATACAATTTATCTTTAGAAAATAATTATTTTAAATTTGGAGATGATTTTTTCTTGCAAAAGAAGGAACAGCGATGGGGACTAAGTTTGCGCCCAGCTATGCGAACCTATATATGGCAGGCTGGGAGACCCAGTTTGTCTACGGTTCGCATAGCTGGCGGCACAACATCCCCATCTACAAACGTTATATCGATGACGTATTTTTTATTTGGAGAGGCAGCGAAGAAGACCTAACTATCTTTCTAAAATAGCCTTAACAGTCAAGTTTGGGGCATTACATTAGAAAATAAATGGAGTAGGGAGAAAGTAACGTTCCTTGATTTGGAAATTTACATTAGTGAAGGGTCTGTTAAATGCAAGACTTTTTTTAAGAAGTAGACACTAATACTTATATTAATACCACAGTTGTCATAAATCCATCGTGGCTCAAGGGGTGCCGAGAGGGCAATTCATTCGTCTAAGACGGAATTGTTCAGACCTCCATGTTTTGAGTCCAACAGGCCCAACATCTAAAAAAAGACTTTTGGAAAGAAGGGGTATAATGCCCTAGAATTAGATACAATCATTGATCAACTCAAACAGGAGGATCGGACAAACCTACTCCAATTAAACCCAAAAAAAACATTAACCTTTCGCTGCTGAGGCTTTTCCCGCCCCTGTGCTGAGGTCATTTTTACCTGTTTTGCGCATCATGTTTAAACCTGTTTTTGAAGGCTTATTTTAGTATATGACATCGACATATTATATATCGTTCTTTCGTCAGACTCGGTAGATTCATAATATGTCATTATTATATGTATACGTTATGTCATGTTTGTATATTATAACAAAAAATGCAATAAAATATGTAATTTTCAATAATTTACAGCGTGTAAAGTGTTTTTTCCACATTTTAACATGCGAGCAATTGCGGTTATATTTTGTATGGGGTGCGCTTGTTAAAAAAAATTAGAGATGGGGTCTCGTTACATTTTTTTTTGGGGAAAATGACACCATTTTTAACAAACGCACCGCATACAAAAATCGTTAATGCAGCATTATTGTTCACATTATAATTGAAATGGGAACAATATTGCTGCATTAACAAAACAAAAAACAAAAAAAAAAAGTGTTTATTTTTTTTTTTTTTAATTTTTTTTTTTAATTTTTTTTATTTTTATTTTTTATTTTTTTTTTTTTTTTACAATTTTTTTTACTTTCATGTTTGGTATCGTTGGAACGGCCATGCTCTGGCCGATCCAACGATATCAAAATTTACCCCTAACTGCCACGGATCGGGAGATAGGGAGTTCATTGGAACTCCCTATCTCCACACTTCGTGGCAGTTAGGGGTTAATGCTAGGACTGGCGTCATCGTGCTGCGCACGATGACGCCAGTCCTCTGGGGGAGTTCCCGGAAGCTTGGCCGACATCCAAGATGTCGGCCAGCTCCCGGGAAGGATCGCAAATCGGCGCTTTTCAGCGCCGATTTGCGATCCAGCTCCCGGGGTTAATGCCAGGCATCATTTGGAAGGGCAGGCTGTGCCCTTCCAAATGATGCCTGGGTTAAGCCCCTGTGAGCCGCCGATCGGGAGGGAGAGAGGTCCGAAGGACCTCCCCCCCTCCCTTTCAGGCGCCTCCTCCGCACATGCGGGGGGGCGCCTGAATTATGTGTCATCGCGGGGGCGCGATGACACATAACAATGGCGGCCACTGCTCCGGATGCCGGGCTGACATCCAGGATGTCAGCCCGCACCGGAGGGGCCAGCGATCGGCCGGAACCCGGCCGAACGCTGACCCCAATGCGAGGACGCGCTCAGCGCGTCCTCCGCATACCAGGGGCAATGCTGAGGACGCGCTGAGCGCGTCCTTAGCATTGAAGTGGTTAAAGAAGAAGTTCTATTTTGTGTGACTACAGCAGCAAAAGCCAAAAACAATGAAGAAATAATTAGGAAAACATTGGCATGTCCTCCGGAAAGATAAGGATCTTAATGGTAATACTGGGGGAACAACCAAAGATAGTATTTAGAGGAGTTAAGAACTTAAAAATGAATTTGGTACAACAGCAAACTAAAAACAAAAAGATAAACAAAACCAATTCAATTTAAAAAATGGCTTTCATGTCTGTGGGCAATGTCTGGCCTGTAGGTCGACTGGTAACAAGAAAGACTGCAGAATAGAGTTTTCTAATAAAAACTAACCAAAAGACACAAATGAAAGAGGTTCTCAATTGCTGCTCAAAAAGCGTAATATATCTTTTAGAATGTCCCTGTGGCCTCCAATACATTGGGGCGCACAAAGAGGGCTTTAATATAAGAGTTTCGGAACACGTTAGAAACATAAAAAAATCTTATGAAAAACATTCGGTTTTCACTACATTTTAAGCTTCAACATGGGGGTTCCCATTAGGTCTGAAATTTTATGGCCATTAAGAAAGTATATAAAACCAATATGGATGACAACATTGTTAATAAACTGGGACAAGAAGAGATGCGGACCATCTATGAAATGGGTACTATGGCACCAAATGGGTTAAATAAATGAACTTCGAGGTGGTTCATTTATTGTGAGTTGTTGTGCACCTCTTGGGGTCTTAAATGATTTATAAAGATACCCTTACCCTTTTTTATCATCCGTGTTGAGAGGGGCTATATATTAGCATTGATGTATACCTAGGATATTTAATATATAAAAGCACTTTAAATGACGGATACACATTTATTATAAACTAGTTGTAAAGCCTGCCCAGAGGGCAGTCTATTGTGGATATACTGCCCCTGCTCATGTATACTGCCCCAGCTCGTGGATACTGCCCCAGCTCGTGGATATTGCCCCAGCACGTGGATATTGCCCCAGCACGTGGATACTGCCCCAGCACGTGGATATTGCCCCAGCACGTGGATATTGCCCCAGCTCGTGGATATTGCCCCAGCACGTGGATACTGCCCCAGAAACGTGGATACTGCCCCAGCACGTGGATACTGCCCCAGCACGTGATACTGCCCCAGCACGTGGATATTGCCCCAGCACGTGGATATTGCCGCAGCACGTGGATACTGCCCCAGCTCGTGGATACTGCCCTAGCACGTGGATATTGCCCCAGCACGTGGATATTGCCCCAGCTCGTGGATACTGCCCCAGCTCGTGGATACTGCCCTAGCACGTGGATATTGCCCCAGCACGTGGATGGATAACTGCCCCAGCACGTGGATATTGCCCCAGCTCGTGGATACTGCCCCAGCTCCTGGATATTGCCCCAGCACGTGGATACTGCCCCAGCACGTGGATATTGCCCCAGCACGTGGATACTGCCCCAGCACGTGGATACTGCCCCAGCACGTGGATACTGCCCCAGCACGTGGATATTGCCCCAGCACGTGGATATTGCCCCAGCTCGTGGATACTGCCCCAGCACGTGGATACTGCCCAGCACGTGGATATTGCCCCAGCACGTGGATTGATACTGCCCCAGCACGTGGATACTGCCCCAGCACGTGGATACTGCCCCAGCACGTGGATGGATACTGCCCCAGCACGTGGATACTGCCCAGCACGTGGATACTGCCCCAGCTCGTGGATACTGCCCAAGCACGTGGATACTGCCCAAGCACGTGGATACTGCCCCAGCACGTGGATACTGCCCCAGCACGTGGATACTGCGCCCAGCACATGGATACTGCCCCAGCACGTGGATATTGCCCCAGCACGTGGATACTGCCCAAGCACGTGGATACTGCCCAAGCACGTGGATACTGCCCCAGCACGTGGATACTGCCCAGCTCGTGGATACTGCCAAGCACGTGGATACTGCCCCAGCACGTGGATACTGCCCCAGCACGTGGATACTGCCCCAGCACGTGGATACTGCCCAGCACATGGATATTGCCCCAGCACGTGGATTGATACTGCCCCAGCACGTGGATACTGCCCCAGCACGTGGATACTGCCCCAGCACGTGGATGGATACTGCCCCAGCACGTGGATACTGCCCCAGCTCGTGGATACTGCCCAAGCACGTGGATACTGCCCAAGCACGTGGATACTGCCCCAGCTCGTGATACTGCCCCAGCTCGTGGATACTGCCCCAGCACGTGGATATGGCCCCCCCGCTCGTGGATATGGCCCCCCCGCTCGTGGATATGGCCCCCCCGCTCGTGGATATGGCCCCCCCGCTCGTGGATATGGCCCCCCGCTCGTGGATATACTCACCTACATCGGCCCCTCCAGCGATGGCGGTCCACGTCCCGCTTCCAGCGTCCTCTCTCGCTCCGTTGGTCGCCGGGATGACGACACGAAAGCCTTTGACCCCCGGGTCAAAGGCTTTCGTGACGTCATTCCGGCGAACAACGGAGCGAGAGAGGACGCTGGAAGCGGGACCGCCATCGCTGGAGGAGCTAAGGGCCGATGTAGTGAGTATGTGTAGGCAACATCCCCCTACATTGGCCCGGAGCCTCAGCGGTGGCTGTCGTAGGCTGCTCGGCGGCCTCCAGGCTTAGGCGAGCCCCCGGCTCGGCTGGGCCTGTAGGCCCAAGCCAAGCCGGGGGCTCACCTGAGCCTGGAGGCCGGCCGAGCAGCCTGCGACAGCCGGAGGACAGTCACCGCTGGAGCTCAGGGCTAATGTAGGTGAGTATGTGCTTCTCCACACCCACCCTGCTTACTCGGCCGGTATCCAAGCTTAGGCGAGCCCCCGGCTTGGGCCTAGAGGCCCAGCAGAGCCGGGGACTCGCCTGAGCATGGAGGCCGGTCGAGTTGCATGCTCGGCCGTCCTCCAGGCTCAGGTGAGTCCCTGGCTCGGCTGGGCCTCTAGGCCCAAGCCAAGCCGGGGGCTCGCCTGAGCCTGGATGCCGACCAAGCTTAGGTGAGCCCCCGGCTTGGCGTGGGCCTAGAGGCCCAGCCGAGCCGGGGACTCGCCTGAGCCTGGAGGACGCCCGAGCATGCAACTCGACCGGCCTCCATGCTCAGGCGAGTCCCGGCTCGCAGGGCCTCTAGGCCCAAGCCAAGCCGGGGGCTCGCCTAAGCTTGGATACCGGCCGAGCAAGCAGGGTGTGTGTGTGTAGAGCACATACTCACCTACATCGGCCTCGAGTCCTCCACCGGTTCCACACATACTCACCGACATCGGCCCTTAGCTCCTCCAGCGATGGCGGTCCCGCTTGCAGCATCCTCTCTCTCTCCGTTGCTCGCCAGGATGACGTCACGAAAGCCTTTGACCCCCCCGGGGTCAAAGGCTTTCGTGACGTCATTCCGGCGAGCAACGGAGAGAGGATGCTGCAAGCGGGACCGCCATCGCTGGAGGAGAGCTAAGGGCCGATGTCGGTGAGTATGTGTTAGGCAACATCGGCCCTGAGCTCCAGCGGTGACCTCCTCCGGCCGAGCAGGCTGCTCGGCCGGCCTCTACGCTTAGGCGAGTCCCCGGCTCGGCTGGGCCTGTAGGCCCAAGCCAAGCCGGGGGCTCGCCTAAGCCTAGAGGCCCGCCGAGCAGCCAGCGGCAGCTGGAGGAGGTCTCCGCTGGAGCTCAGGGCCGATTTTGGGGTGTATTTTTTTGGGAACTTCGGCCCCGATCCTCCAGCGGTGACCTTCTCCGGCTGCCGCTGGCTGCTCGGCGGGCCTCTAGGCTTAGGCGAGTCCCCGGCTCGGCTGGGCCTGTAGGCCAAAACCGAGCCGGGGGCTCGCCTAGCCTAGAGGCCCGCCGAGCAGCCAGCGGCAGCCGGAGGAGGTCTCCGCTGGAGCTCAGGGCCGATTTTGGGGTGTATTTGTTTGGGAACTTCGGCCCCGATCCTCCAGCGGTGACCTTCTCCGGCTGCCGCTGGCTGCTCGGCGGGCCTCTAGGCTTAGGCAAGTCCCCGGCTCAGCTGGGCCTGTAGGCCCAAACCGAGCCGGGGCTCGCCTAAGCCTAGAGGGCCGCCGAGCAGCCAGCGGCAGCCGGAGGAGGTCTCCGCTGGAGCTCAGGGCCGATTTTGGGGTGTGTAGGCCCAAACCGAGCCGGGGGCTCGCCTAAGCCTAGAGGGCCGCCGAGCAGCCAGCGGCAGCCGGAGGAGGTCTCCGCTGGAGCTCAGGGCCGATTTTGGGTGTATTTGTTTGGGACTTCGGCCCCGATCCTCCAGCGGTGACCTTCTCCGGCTGCCGCTGGCTGCTCGGCGGGCCTCTAGGCTTAGGCGAGTCCCCGGCTCGGCTGGGCCTGTAGGCCCAAACCGAGCCGGGGGCTCGCCTGAGCCTGGAGGCCCGCCGGCAGCCGGAGGACGGTCACCGCTGGAGGATCGGGGCATCTGGCCGTGTAAACACACGGGTAGCTGCGCGCGGCTCGTGCCATTTTTTTTTTTTTTTTCACGCGGCCGGCACGCGCAGCTACCTGTGTGTTCTAACGGCCGCTTTCAAATGTCCGTCGCGCATGCGCAGACGGCTTTTGGCGACGGACAGTTTTTAGCTTATCCTTTTATAGTATAGATATAGCACTTTAATACCACTCCCTTATAATGAGGTCCATAATTCTATTAACATCTGGACTATGTATATTCTTACTATGGCATTTTTAATGGCGTTCCCTTCCAAATAAAGGTCCATATTATGCATTAAGGATATACTGCACCAATTTACACTAATTAACATTTTAATAATCACCACAAATGAATAATATTACAGTAAATTTTTAGTTTCTACAGTTTTTTATTTGCAAGTAATTATAATGGATAGATAAAGCACTTAAAATATTAAAAACATATTTAAAAACAGCATGAATAAGGCACTTTAATAATAATTGTATTTAATTAAAATTCACAATAATAATAAGAATATATTGCACCTAACAATATATTTATTTAATATGAAAAATACATAGAAAATTATAGATTTAAAGTTTTTTAAGTAATTTACGTTGGCGTATCAGAAAGGTAAAATACCTGTATAATCATAATACCATAGGAGTAACTCTCTAATGTAAGAGAATACACAATTGTCACCATAATTAAATTAAAGCACTAAAGCACAAGACACTTTCTTAATGAAGGGGGTTATTAGATGTGATAGGGAATGTATGGTCACCCTTTGGATAGTGTAGATTTTACACATAGGCCCTTTTTAGGAGGGTATAAGTAATGTCCATTGCACAGATAGTTTGCTAAGAAGTTATTTTTCAGTTGTTACAATATACATTAATTGGGCATACTGTAGGATAATAGAGGGACCCTGCGGGGTGCACTAATTATTTTTTATAGCATTAGCCCCTTTATTTGAGTTTAATATATGTAATATTTTGTTTTTGGAACGTATATGACGAAAATGGGAAGTGTAATAGAAAGCCCCAACTGTTGAATTCAGGAAAAAAGAAAAACTCTACACCTTCCTGGCCGAGAACCGCCGACCGGAAGTAAAAGAGCGGAGCTTGGAACGCGGTGGAACGCGGAAGTCAAAACGGAGCATTGGAACGCAGTGGAACGCGGAAGTAAACGCGCATGCGCAAAATGGCGGCGCCCATCAACAGATGCCGAAGAAACCGGAAGGATCAATCAAAGAAGCAGACAGGACATATGGGGACAATTAAGAACATTTATGGACACTATAAAAGGGTCTACAGGCCCATGATACCATTCCAGCTGATGAAGCCGCTACTTGATGCGGCGAAACGCGTTCTGGTGGTGATTTTAAATCATATTTTAAATAAATTTTATTTTTTCATCTCCAATCCTGATTCCTGCTTCGTTGATTCCTGTAAACATCGGTGGTTTTTCTTCTGGGTTTTTCTCCTACCAAAAAAAACCTATGGGCATATATCCATGAGCTATGTGAGCTCCACAGAATGTGAGTACAACTCCAACTGTACATAATATTGTGACCTTAATTTGTGGATCTACACAAGGATTTTCTCTCCTGTTTTCCTTTCTACTGTTTAAACTTCGGACAAAGAAAAAGGAAAAACTTTGCTGTAAGGTGGGGGTCACCTAAGAAATTGAAGACAATCACCCGCATGTCTGGACCCACTTAGAGCCAGTGTACGGCTCTACACTTGTAAGTGGGGTGTATACCACATACATTCATAGTACATTGTATATAACAGTGTTGCACTATTATTGTCTCTTTCTTTATCATATATATATATATACGAGACTCCAGGACCCCAGAGAGCAGTATTTGCGCCGATCCAGGTTACTGATTTTATTAATGTTGGGAACGATTGAGGACGAAAGGAGAAGGGGATGATAGAGAATGAGGTGCTGGATGGAGTCACTGAGGCAGTAGGCGTGAGCTTAAATGGACTCCTGAAGATGGTAGAGGACAGGAAGACTTGGAGGAACGTTGTCTATGGGGTCGCGACGGGTCAGACACGACTTTGCAGCTAACAATAACAGCAGCAGTAGAGAAAGGTTTCTAAATTATATTTTAGGTTTGTACATTGTATTGTTTAGTGTATGTATCTGCTTTTGTGTATGTGTGTATGAAAATGTTTATTCCACAAACATGTATATTTGATCTATGATTCGATTTTAAACCACATTTCAACCCCAATTGTTGGGTGTGATGCACCACGTCAGAAGAAGAGAACATTTTCTAAAGTGTTCTAATTAGATTTTAAATTTATGCTTTGTGTATGATTTAATGTATATGTGTGTAGGCATGTTTGTGTTCGGATATGTGTGTATGTATGTATGTGTGTGCGTATGTGTGAAAAGCTTTATTCTATAAACACGTATATTTGGACTTATTGTCAACTGTATTTGTAAACTGCCATATCACGCCAGCGGAGCCTCGATTTAATTCCATCCACAGTTATTCTGGAAACAAAGCTGCGCATGTTTCTCAAAATAGCAACCTAACTTTATTTTTCTCTTTTACATGAAATTACATCAGAAAAGAAAAAAAAAACAGCAGTATGTGTTTTATAATGTGTTTTATAAGGTGGTTTTGTTTGCAATGCACAAATAATCTAGTCACAGCTTATATACGTGTTAGTGCGCCTTTACTTCCATGTTGTAACATAGGTTATGTAATATTAAGACACATGACTTTTCCGACACCATTCAGGATCTTTGGGAGTGGATCGCTGGCAGATCGCTGTCAGTGGCGGCGTTCGGCAGTTTTCAGCGGCTCCATGTTCAGTGTACTTCGGGGGCCCTGCGGTGAATACTGAATTCACAGCACGGTCGGCAAACTAGAGTCACCGAAGTGCGCCGAACTAGAAAGCTTTCTAAATAACCCTTTATATATAATACACTGAACTTTCACTCTGCGTGGGGAATGGGGAATAGCAGTGGCATTGTTGACTCTATATGTACTAAAAACTTTAGGTACAAGGTAATTAACTTTATTGACCAAATTTTAATCACATACAGGGTTATTCAAAGAGAATTGAAAAGTCACATTCGGTGACTTTTCGTTCTCTTCAATTCGATGCGATTCGGCGATCCCATTTCGGCGACCCTGCTGTGTATTCAGCAAGCACCACAGGGTCCCCGAATTGCAGGGAAAGGTCGCCGCAAAGCCGCTGAAAACTAACTGCAAAACCCGGCGAATGCACGCCGGAAACACACAAAAACATCTGGATTAACCCGGCGAAAATGCCAGAAAAACCCGAGCAGGAGCCGATCACACGCAGCGCAGCCGCCGGAAAAAGCCGACACCGCAGACGAATGGAGTGAATAAATTAGAAAAACAGTTTGCATGAATGTTTGAAAAGTGAAACGCTGTTTGCAAAGAAACTACTGAGTGAAAATGTCTGAAATTTACATATGATCCAATGAATGATAATAAAAAGGGCTGTTACAGAAAAAATAATTAAACTTCCAAAAAAAAAAAATCTGATTTTTTTTTTAAAAAAAATCCAGAAAAATGCTTAAAATATCCAAAAAAATCTATAAATAAAGAGACTCTTTACTGCAGAATTTTATAATGAACGGTTTATTAGATATTAAATTAAAATGGGAATATTTTTAACATTGAAGCCTATGGGATTCGCCTGAATAAATCTGCCGAATTAAACCACCGAATGGCAGGGCATTTCAGGAACCTTTCACTGCTGGTTTGTGCTTTCTGAATAGCCGAAGCAGTGCTTTTTCATGGGGATTTCACTGCCCTCGAACAGGCACCGTATGTGCAGGCAATTCGTCAGGATTTGGCGAATTGCCTGCTCTCTGGATAGCCGAATGGCCAAGAAAGGTAACCGAACGCGTAAGCGTTCGGTTACCTTTCTCCAGCCATTCGGATCTCTTTGATTAACCCTGTATGTCACGTATTCGTATTAGACAACTATCATATTTTGCATCCTGCATAAATAAACAATTCCCACATAGACAGCAATATAAAAATGTTTACGTCGATAGGCCCCACAATTCAGTTATTCAGATTTATACCATGAATTATTAAAAAATGCAGGCTCATTGCCACCATTCAATAGTGAGTACTAAGAATGAATTTTCCACTGAAACAGTTTTAAAAAAAAAAGCTGTCTGATTTAATAGGGATGTGCGTGGCTGAAAAATTTGTTTCGTTTAGTTTTGTTTCGTTACGTTTTTAAATAATTTCGTTTTCGGAATTTCGTAACTAATTTAATTTCGTATTTCATCTTGTTTTGTTTTTCATCTAGGTTTCGTATCGATTCGAATTTCATATAATCAATTCGATAGTTGATATCAATTCGAATTTTGGATCACTAAATAAAACCCCAATTAACCAAATTTTACTGTTAAAGTTGATAGTTGATATGTATTTGATAGTTCATTTCAAATTCAATAGTTGATATCAATTGTTAAAATTTTTCTTTCATGATGATGACACAGAAATAAATTCGTTATCTACCAATTCATTATGTTTTGAATTCGTATCGTATCGATTCGTTATTCGGAAGTACTTCCGAACTACGAATTATCAAATTTCGATTTAAATTCAGAATTTTTCTGAAACTAATGCAAATCTCTAATTTATAACATGACCACACCAAGGCCAAATTTCAAGATTTAGAAAGACTTTTCAGATAAACAGAGAATTGTTGCAAAAGAGAAAAACCATATTGCCTGTCAATTCATTTTCATGCGTCTGTAGGAGCCGGCTATTACCAGAGGGTCTTAGCCAAAATTAAGTGTCTGTTAAAATTCGCCACTTGATGCGTTTCGCCATCTAGGTATACAGCTTCATCGGGAGTGATGCCAATACTGCCAGACTGGCCTTTCATATATATTTTACCGTTAGTTAGGGTCATCGGGTGCCGCCGCTATTCCGAGTGATTCTTGTAAACACTTCCGGGTCTACACTTATCACGTCACAATTGACGTCACTTCCTTTATCATGTGACATTGTTTACATATGAAGTGAATGGACGTGTTATTCAGGGTTGCTAAGCAACAACAGACGCTGAATGCCGGCCATTTGCAATGAGGATGTTCCTGGTCATATAAATGAAAGCACAGGGGCTGAGTATATGCAGTGTTGTTAATGCTTCGTTTCGCATCACAGATAGTACATTTGCGATCTGATTCTAAAATTTCGATAATTTTTTTGATTTTGGAAAATCATAAATATACTCCAATCGGCAAATTAGTCAGTTTTTCAGGCCAATACTGGATTATAAACAATTATTTTTTTCCTCGATCCGGGATGTACCTGACGCCTTTATACTGAGCCACATAATATAGAGGCTAAGAAAATTGTGAGTATATATCCTCTTACCTATGAATATATGTTAAGATTGAGGAGTATATCTGCGCAATGGAGTTCTCTTTTTGCTTTTAAGTATTATGTCGGGATAATAAGTGGAACTGGAACTTGAAGCCTCTATGAGCTGGGCGTGACCCCCCCTACAAGAGGTCAGCAGGCCCGTCATTAGAGCCAAATTGGGGCTCCTCCTTTGTGAGTGAAAACCTATAAACCACTATAACTATATTATAGGATTCAAATTCATGACAGCTATACTATCTGAGAAATGTACTATCAGATAAGTGTTTCTTATGGATTACTGATGGGTATATAACACCATTGGGATCAAGAGTGTGCGTTCGCACGGGGACTGGTGTCCGACTGTATTTTTATTATGTATAAGGATACCATACCAACGTATGATGACACAGAGATTAATGTAGGGTCCTCATATCCATATATCTATTTTTGCCTAGTATTAAAACTATAAGCGATCCTTCTCAGCAAGGACACACATAATACTCAGACCACCAATATCATATATTAACCTACCAAGTAAATGACCAATCTACACACCCAATGTATATGGACCCACTCTGACACGTACACAAGAATTAAATAATGATTGTGATACAATTGAAAATTTAAACAAAAATATGATCATTATGGCAGGGAGCTTATTAGGTATTTTCAATAAACGGGGAGAAGGTAAATCCTTGATTTAGTCGCCC
Source organism: Leptobrachium leishanense (assembly GCA_009667805.1). Taxonomy (NCBI): domain Eukaryota; kingdom Metazoa; phylum Chordata; class Amphibia; order Anura; family Megophryidae; genus Leptobrachium; species Leptobrachium leishanense. Next base: position 437,610,970 of record CM019064.1, read on the forward strand.
TGGATATCTAGTGCCCAATTTATATCCAGTAAGCCTCTCTCTGGTGTAGCTTTCTATCCAGATTTCCACCGCGTTGTCCAAGACTAACTTCTTCCACTACCATAAATCTCAAGCCATCCGCGTTATTATGTTTATGACGAAGGTGTCTAACCACTGGGGTGTCTCGTGGGTATCTAGTTGATCGTACATGTTCCAAAATTCTTACTTTTAGTGGAGGTAGAGTTTTACCAATTTATTTAATTCCACAGGTGCAGGTAAGCAAATATATGCTACAGTTTGAAAAATCTTTAATGAAGGTTTCAGTATTGTCTACATTTGAAAATTCTTTGGAGTCTATTTGTATGTATCTACATCCCTTGAATTTACCGCATTTGTATGTACCTTTCTGACTCTATATGTGACAAGTGGATAATGTCACTGACTTTGAAAAGAAGAAAAGATTATTTTTTTATGTTTTAATATATATTTTTAAGTTTTACATGGTCGTATTTGGCATCATTGGAAAGTCCAGACACTGGTTCATGATTTTCTAAGTACTTAGCATGTGCTGCTATACAGCTCTCAGCTTAAACACAGTGCTACGTAATGTTGGCACTATATACATAGATATATACAGTACAATAATAATAATAACACAGGTTTCTATAACTGTACAAATGATTTTATAGCAGTATTTTACCCTGATTGTGTTTTTTTATTATTATTTTATTAGTTTGGAAATCTGAAGACAAAGCTCCGTGGATTCCGTATGATGCAAAACTCAACATCTCTCTCTGACAGCCCAATGCTCACAAAAATATACAACAGCAAGGCAGCAGAGCTCGGGAGGGTGATTCTCACGGGTCCCATCATCCTCTCTTTCTGCTATTTCCTCTACTTCGCCATTGTGATCCTTCATTTCTATTATTCTTCACCTCGTGTCAGAGAACAAGCTCGTTATGTGCTCTTCGCCCACATGATCATTAATGACACACTGTATCTTGGTCTATCGCTCATTTTTATACTGGCTTCTCTGTTTCTTTTGTACATGCCCGTCCCTATCTGCTTCGTCATACTGATGTTGGCCACTACAACATTTAAAATCACTCCTTATAACCTGGCGGTCATGGCCTTGGAGCGCTATGCCGCTATCTGCTTTCCCTTGAGGCATGTGACACTTTGCACACCACAGAGATCGAATGTTGCCATTGCACTCATATGGGCGATTGGAATGGCCCCCAGTATTGCCGATATTTTTGCCCTCAGTATGTCGTCTGAAAGAGAATTCCTCTACCTTAGTGTGATCTGCAATCGGGAAACGATGACCAGAAATGCTCTTCAAAGCTTCATAAGATCCTCCAGCTCAATAGGCAGCTTGACTCTTGTAGCTGTTATCATTCTTTTCACGTATGTCAAGGTCATGTTGGTAGCCCGACAGATAAGTTCAGGGAGCTCTTCTGCTTCCAAGGCCAGTAAAACCGTTTTGCTCCACGCATTCCAGCTTCTCCTATGTATGGTGTCTTTAACCACAACCTTTACAGAGTCATACCTGCGAGAACATGTTCTCTTGCTCTCTTTGGGAAACTTCATCCTGCTAATGTGTCTTCCGAGGTTTTTGAGTCCTTTACTCTATGGGATGAGGGATGAGGTCTTCAAGCAATGTGTTCGAAAGCTGTACCCACAGAGGTTGAGGTCATGCACGTGCAGTCGATTTCGGTCAAATAATTGCATTACGAGTGTCTCCTAGAAAACCATTATTAACGGTGAAGAGAATTCATTATGTTATGCACTGTCTACAAATAAAATGTATCGACAACTCCGATGTCAACCATCATGGTACTATAAGAGGGTAGACACCTGTAACAAATAATTTCAGTTGCCTCCGTTTCTCAGCCTCCTGCAGACGCATTGACAGTGTGTACTGAAGACATAAAACATATAAACCATGAAAATTTTGAGCAGAAGAGGGTAAAAGTAAGTTTTCTCTCAACCTGACGCTACAACTCAAGGTCCCAATTCCGTCTTAGTGCTTGTGTGCACCGGCACTTCCCTGCATCCGTGCCGTTTTGACAGGGAGGGCCAACCACCGGACATGAAAAGTCCTCTCCGTCAAAAAGCTAGATGGACGCTGACAGGAATACACTTTGCGCAGGGGCGCACAGAGTGGAAGGAACGCCCACTCTCTCGGACGTTCCTTCCACTCTCTGTTAAATGCTTGTGTGGCGCCGGCCTTAGAAGGAATTAGAGAGCTGCAAAGACATGCATTTGGTGGAAGATGTCGGGACTCCCTAATATGTACTTTTTATGAGTCCTAGCCGGAAATAAATACTAGTATCCTCTCCTGTTGTCCATAGGTTCAAAGCAAGATGAGGTCTATGTTATCTTATGGGAACGAGCTTATTAGCAGAAGTACACCAGAGAAATATTTGTTCTCCATAACTTTCAATTCATGGTGAAAAGAGATGGTGGATCCTGTCTTCTGCTCCTCAAGCTGTGTCAGCTTGGTCTCTGTGACACCGCTCTCTCCTGGTTCTCTTCCTACCTCTCGCTTCACTCCTTCAGTGTCTCCTTTGCTGGTGCCTCTTCACCACAGTTCTTTTTTCAGTTGGGGTACCTCAAGGTTCTGTTCTGGTCCCCTACTCTTCTCAATCTATACTGCCTCTCAGGGCAACCTCAAATATCATCTCTATGCTGACGATACTCAAATCTAACTTTCCTCTCCCGATCTCTCTCCTCCGGTGCTGGACCGTGTTACAGCCTGCCTCTCAGCTGTCTCTGACTGGATGACTTCCCGTTTCCTCAAGCTCAAGCTCTCAAAAACTGAACTTCTTATTTTCCCTCCCTCTAAGATCTCGATTCCTGCGCACATTTCCCTTCAGGTGAATGGTGCCACCATTATTTCTACCTCCCAGGCTCATTGCCTTGGGGTCCTCCTGGACTCCGATCTATCCTTCACTCCTCGCACTCAGTCTCTAACCAAATCTTGCTGCTGCCACCTAAAAAACATTGCACACATCCATTCTTAATCCAGACTCTACTAAAACGCTCGTCCAATCTCTTATTATCTCCCGCCTTGACTATTGCAACCTCCTTCTCTCTGGCCTTAAGAGATCCCAGATTATCTCTCTGCAGTCTGTTATGAACGCCTATGCCAGATTCATACACTTCACCTCCTGCACCTCTCACACCTCACCCCTCTGTCAATCTCTACAATGGCTCCCTGTTTCCTTTAGAATCCAATTCAAAATACTGGTGCTCACCTACAAAGCTCTCCATAACCGCGTCCCTGCCTACATCTCCACCCTTATTAACAGGTACATCCCGACACGACCACTACGCTCTACCAATGATCTGATGCTATCAGTTCCTCATACCCACACCCCTAACTCTCGCCTTCAGGACTTCTCCCGAGCTGCCCCTTTCTATGGAACTCTCCCTTTCTATGGAACTCCTTCCCCCACAACATTAGACTCTCCGTCTCTCCAGTCCTTCGAGAAGTCTCTGAAAACACATTGCTTTAGAGAAGCCTATAGGCTCACAACATGATCCCCACACTGTCATTTCCTGCTCCTCTTCCCATTCAGCCCTCCTGCAACCCGTTACTTCACTTCTTATTTACTCTCACCTAATGTGTCACCCTCTCCTCTTAGATTGTAAGCTCTTGAGCAGGGTCTCCTCCCCTTCTGTTCCGTGTTGTAACATATATGTATATTTATTTTTCTGTCTCTCCCATTATACAGTGCTAAGGAATTTATTGGCGCTTTATAACTACTTGTAACTCTAACTGTCCTCCTGTTCATCCAAGGACCAGAAGTCAGATATTGTTTTGTTAAAAAATTTAAAAAAAATTATTGGTTAGAGCAGGGCTCAAGATTTCAAGTCCCAAGCTACTAGCCAGACCTTAAGAGTTACTCGCCACCAGTTGCCCCACCTACTCTGCCCTGAACTCCGCCCCTAAACACACCCTCTTAAATTATCTTATGAAATTACACTGTTAAAGATTTTATTCAGAATAAAGTTACAAAAATAAATAACTTTAATAACCCGGACCGAGATCCCAGATACATGTATATCCAGACATCAGACCCAAGTAATATCTTCCAAGTACAGACTCCTCTCGAACGGTTTTTAGGACCAAATTAATTTGGGGTTTATTCATCCGATATATCAAGGGGAACCGAATCCTCTCTTTTAATTGTTCATATGCCAGATTATCAATAGAAGTTAGAAGACCCCAGACACAGTTTTTCCCCTTGGATGCTTATACAGACGGATCCATTAATATTCGTGTGAGATACTTCCATCCCCATTGTTTTTCTTTTTTTTGCTCTTTCCGTATCACTCATCTTTCTTTAAAAAATAGATCTATTTTGCTGAACCTCAAACACCTACGCCACCATTACACCAATTATGACCCCTCACGGGAGATGTTAGTTCTGCCAAGGGCCCCCTTTAATTAATTTCTCTCTCTCCCCCCGTCGTAATTCATTCCTCTCCCCCCCTGCAATTTATTTCTCCCCTCCCCTGCAATTTATTTCCCATCCTCCCCTGCAATTTATTTCCCCCCTCCAGTGTAATTTATTTCCCCCTCCCCTGCAATTTATTTCCCCCCTCCAGTGCAATTTATTTCCCCCCTCCCCTGCAATTTATTTCGCCCTCCAGTGCAATTTATTTCCCCTCCTCCCCTGCAATTTATTTCCCCCTCCAGTGCAATTTATTTCTCCCCCTCCCCAGCAATTTATTTCTCCCCCTCCCCTGCAATTTATTTCCCCTCCTCCCCTGCAATTTATTTATCCTCCTCCCCTGCAATTTATTTATCCCCCTCCCCAGCAATTTATTTCTCCCCTCCCCTGCAATTTATTTCCCCCTCCAGTGCAATTTATTTCTCCCCTCCCCAGCAATTTATTTATCCTCCTCCCCTGCAATTTTTTCTCCCCCTCCCCAGCAATTTATTTCTCCCCTCCCCTGCAATTTATTTCCCCCCTCCAGTGCAATTTATTTCTCCCCTCCCCAGCAATTTATTTATCCTCCTCCCCTGCAATTTATTTCCCCTCCTCCCCTGCAATTTATTTATCTCCTCCCCTGCAATTTATTTCCCCTCCCAGTGCAATTTATTTCTCCCCTCCCCAGCAATTTATTTCTCCCCCTCCCCTGGAATTTAATTCCCCTCCTCCAGTGCAATTTATTTCCCCCTCCAGTGCAATAAATTTCTCCCCTCTCCCCTCAATTTATTTCTCCCCCTCCCCTGCAATTTATTTCTCCCCCTCCCCTGCAATTTATTTCCCCCCTCCAGTTCAATTTATTTCTCCCCTCCCCAGCAATTTATTTCTCCCCCTCCCCTGCAATTTATTTCTCCCCCTCCTGCAATTTATTTCTCCCCTCCCCTGCAATTTATTTCCCCCCTCCAGTGCAATTTATTTCCCCCTCCAGTGCAATAAATTTCTCCCCCTCCCCTGCAATTTATTTCCCCCTCCAGTGCAATTTATTTCCCCCTCCAGTGCAATACATTTCTCCCCCTCCCCTGCAATTTATTTCCCCCCTCCAGTGCAATTTATTTCCCCCTCCAGTGCAATAAATTTCTCCCCCTCCCCTGCAATTTATTTCTCCCCCTCCCCTGCAATTTATTTCCCCCCCTCCAGTGCATTAAATTTCTCCCCCCTCCCTTTACCTGTCCTCGCGAGTAGTAGAATGAGGGGGTGGGGATAATACCTGCTTCCCTCACTCGCTGGGGCTCACCGGATCCTCCTTCACACTGTGCCAGAAGATGAGGGGTGCAGCGTGAAGGGAGATCCAGCGTGCAGCAGCGAGGTCCGGTAAAAGGGGGGTGGGGAAGGAATTTGCACCTCCCTATTGTGGCACTCTGAGTTCTCTCGATGCTGCACTCACTGATTCCGCTTCGGGGAGACGGGTTGAACCTCTTTCTGATCTCTGAGTTTTGCTCGGCACACTCGCCTGTGATCCGTTTGCTGCACCATGTGAACGGAACACGGGAAACTGCACCGAACAAACATACCGAATCAGTAAGAGGTTCAACCCGGCTTCTCCCCGAAGCCAGCGTCAGTGAGTGCAGCATTGAGAGACAGAGCTACAGCTACAGCAGGAAAGGGCATGCGGAGCTGTTAGCGTGACTTCGGCCGGCCGAAAATAAATTTAAAAAAAAAAAACGTCTGCCACTGGAATACGCAGTGCAGGCAGCACTGCCCGCGTATGCAGTTCCACTGTTTTAGTATATGACCCAGACATATTATATATCGTTCTTTCCGACAGACTCGGCAGATTCATAATATATCATTATTATATGTATATATCATGTCCTGCCTGTTTATTATAACAAAAATGCAATAATATTTGAATTTAATAATTTACAACGTGCAAAGTGTTTTGTTTTTTTCACATTTTAACATGCGAGTGCTTGCGGTTATATTTTCGATGAGTTGCGCTTGTTAAAAAAAATTAGAAATGGGGACTCGTTAAATTTTTCAGGGGAAAATTATGCGATTTTTAACAAACGCACCCCATAGAAAAATCGTTAGTGCAGCATCATTGCTCACATTATGATTGAAATGGGAACAATCTCAGCCCGCCCCGGAATCACAGCCGATTGCTGCACTCAGCACGTCTATAGCACAGGAGAACCACTTGGCTGGATGCGCTGAGCAGCCGAGTGCTTAAAGGGAAAGACACAGCATGATTTTTGATTATTTGTTATATTCACTTATTTTATTCTTTCCATTTTAAATCTGTAAATTTCATGCTGGATTCCTCATGATTTTCGTTATTTATTCTACGATATTCGCTCCTTTGCACATGCTCACCGTTTCTCCTGGATATTCTTGTCCACACGGACACATTGGCAAATAAAGGCGTATTTTGAGTGAGAATTTATCTAGGATTTTACTGTCAGTTTGTCCTCAGAGTCAGAGCGACTAAGGCTAGGGTCAGGCGAAAACATTTTTCCCCGCGAACGTGAAAAAGTGCGTCCGAACGCATTGACGTATTTTTTCACGGAATGCACAAAAACGGTCAGACGACGCGCATTTTCGGGCGTGATTTTGTACGGATCGTCAATAAAACTCTTTTTGCGTCTGGACGTTATATAGGCTGGACATTAGCAGCGTCTGACGTCTCCTAATCACGCAAACACGCCGCTATGCCGCAGCTGCGCACTCAGTACGTCAGTACTAGCGGTTCAGCGTTCTCAGAAAAATGCGTTCAAATTCCACTTGCGTTGCACGGCCGAACTTTTGTGCGGCCGTACTTCGTATATTGGCCGTCATTGCCCGTCATCTGCTGCTAGTGCGGCCGTAATTATGTGCGCCAGAACGCACGTTAAAAGTGCGCTGGTCTGACCCCAGCCTAAAACCTTCATGGTTTCACTTTGGGAAATGTCTGCGGGTTTTGATATTCGATAAGATTTTTCTTTGCAGGTACAGCAATCAGGGATGTACATGACTTCTTTTTTCGTTTCGCTTTTTTCGGTTCATTTTTTCATCATTTCAGACAGTATAAAATTAGCAATACCACTGCCATTACTCATCTTCTCATTTCCCACACTGAGAGCAAGGTCAGTGTTTTATACATAGTCATATTTTTCATAAAATATCATCCTCCAATACCCAAGGGAAATATTTTTTTTTCATTTTTTGGTTAAAATTGTATATTTTCTCAGTAAAATGCAGTAACAGGTTCCCATGTCACATTTTTTAACAAGAATTCCCTATAGAACATATAATCCCAAAGGTTTGGATGATAAAATGGGAAAAAATTATTTTACACACTTTAAATGATTGAAATCTTAATGAAAAATTAATCACGCAGTATCTGCCTGGTTAGATCTACCCGTATCTGCACTATTAAATAACCTAAAATATGTTTTCATTTCACTAAATAAAAAAAGTGAAAAATCTTCAGCTCCAGCCCCATAGAGATCTTATTCCGATCCTGGCAGTTATCCATTTGCATACAATCAGGCAGATGAGTGTATCTTTGTGCCTGTGTAATAAACAGTCAGTTCTATTCTGACCAAGCTTGAAGTCACGGCTCAGGATTTGGGGTACCAGGAATCTTCTGCCCGCTGTGCCAAGAAAAGGCTCCAAGTCTACAGCTTTGGCTTATTTCTGGAGGTGCTAGCCAGGCTCTCTACATGCACCGGGCCTTAAACTGCGGCTAAGGTACTTGTCATGCCTGCTTTTGCTCCTGCAGTGCGGCCTTCCCAACAGAGAGGGCGCCAGTCTCTGAATCAGGCCACTTTGATTGCCGCACCTGGTCAGGGATCTAGGCCTTTAAATATCAGTCACAGTCTGTGCTCTGGGCCCTGACGTGGTTATTTCTAGCCCTCAGCGCGTTTCTATATCTTATGCATATTGGTTTTCTGGTTTGACTTCTGGCTTGTATATTGACTGTGTTTTCTGCATTATCCCTTGGCATATGTTTATCTCGTGTACCGACCTCTGGCTTGTTATTACTACGATATCTCTCCTGTCCCTGATCTGTACTTCTATGTATTTTAGATTAGTACCTGGCCATTCTAAGGACCAGCTTCTCAGTTTAGGGTTCTTTCTTGCCTTTCTGGGTTTTGTCTGCGTGCTGGGTGACTCTATATCCTTACAGTACTAGAGAAAGGTGTGAGAGTCACGAGGACAAACCGGGTGTCCAGCGAGGAAGCAGCATTTGGCAGATGTGACCCCGTCCGGGCACAAAGATCTGTTACAGGAACCCTTTGCTGGGTAATATCCATTAACCCATTGCTTTGTCTAAGGCTGGGGTCAGACCAGCGCATTTTTAACGTGCGTTCTGGCGCACTTAATCACGGCCGCACTAGCAGCAAATGACGGGCAATGACAGCCAATATACGAAGTACGGCCGCACAAAAGTCCGGACGCGCAACGCAAGTGGAAAATGAAAGCATTTTTTCGAGAACGCAGAACCGCTAGTACTGACGTACAGAGTGCGCTGCGCCCGCTAGCGGTGTGTGTGTGTGATTTGGAGACGTCAGACCCTGCTCGTGTCCGGCCAACATAACGTCCAGACGCAAAAAGTTTCTTGGTTTGGATTCGTAAAACATCACGCACGAACATGCGCATCGTATGACCGTTTTCGCATAATCCGTGAAAGAATACATCAATGCGTTCGGACGCACTTTTTTACGTTCGCGTGTAAAAATGCTTTCGTTTGACCCTAGCCTTAAATTGCATAGAATTTTTTTTTTAGTTTCGGATCATTTGGGACAATTTTGGATCACTAATCGATTGGTTCTTTTGGACCGACAGCTGAGTATCGTTTTCGGAAATGCTCCCGAAAACGAAAAATGGTTGATTTTCAGACAAATTTGAATTCGGACGGAATGAAACGCACATGTCTATTGAAGATAACCGAACTGCGGCAAACCACACCGTATTTATTTGTGAATTTGCCAGTATTTGGCGAACTGCCAGTTTTGGATTAGACGAACTGCCACGAAATTGCACCGTACAGTGAAATTCACCGTTCAGTGCTATTCGGTGGCAAGTTTGGCGCATATATCCCACATATCAGGGCACTCATACAAACACCGGAAAAACTGAACTCTCCTTTTCTCCTAATAGGTGTTTAAACAAATCAAAATGTATTAAAATGTGTGTAAATAATCGAAAAAAAATGTCTTTTAAACAAAAAAAAAAAAAAAAGATCTGTTACAGATTTAAAAAAAAAATGCCTTTTAAAAATATCGGAAACAAAAATTCCATGAATAAATACGGTAAATTCAAAAAATTAAACCAGTCGACTTCCCCATAGGAAATCGCTACTGGGAAAAGCGACAGCGAGCGATGGAGCCCTGCACATGATGCGTAAATATCGTGACGATGCTGCAGCTGAGGAATTAATGTCAATCCTGTGGGGAGATAAAAGAAATATATATTTAGAGATCTGATCTTACAGGGCAGAGGTTTCAGAATCCACGTGTGAGTCTCGTGCTGCACAAACTGCTTGTAAGTATAACACTTAATGAAACAACAAAACATAACAATAAATCTCACATTTTTGCACCAAATTGAATTGATTTTTTTACAGTCTCTCAAAATGATGAAATTTCTAGCTGATGAAATTGCATTTTGCTGAAAACTGATTTAAGGGGTTATTCACTTAGCGCCAGTGGCGTCACTAAGGTTGGTGTCACCCGGTGCGGTAACTCATGGTGTCACCCACCCAAGTTTTATGCTTTCTTTTTTTAACTACTCTTACTTATAAATCAATACTCCCATATAACACTGAATGCTCATACACAGCGCACATTACTGTGAGGTTTATTGCTGTGGAGCTCTTTGATACGCTCATACACACTTTACGGAGTTTTTTTGCTGTGGACTCTGTGATACGCTCATACACATCACACATTACTGTGAGGTTTACTGCTGTGGATCTCTTTGATACTCTCATACACACATTACTGAGTATTACTGCTCTGGATTCTGTGACACACTCATACACACCGCACATTACTGTGAGGTTTACTGCTGTGGAGCTCTTTGATACGCTCATACACACATTACTGAGTTTTATTGCTGTGGAGCTCTGATACTCTCATACACACATTACTGAGTATTATTGCTGTGGATTCTGTGACACGCTCATAAACAGCACACATTACTGTGAGTTTTACTGCTGTGGAGCTCTGTGATATGCTCACTCATAGGGCACATTCCTGTAGCTGTGCAGCTCTGTGATACAGTAATGTGCCGTGTGTATGAGTGCATCACAGAACTGCACAGCAACAAAACTCACAGTAATGTGCGCTGTGTATGAGCATTCCCAGTGTGCAGCGGCTGCCTCAGAGTGATAGGAATCCTATCACTCTCAGACAGCCTTTACAGACCGAGATCTGAGAGGTCTCAGATATATAGGAGTCCTATCACTCTCAGACAGCCTTTACATGTGGAGATCAGGGAGCTCTCAGCATGTACAGTCTGCCTCAGAGTGTCTGGCCTTCAACCCACGCAGTGGCACAGTGGTTGAGGTGGAGGGTGACAGGGCCTGGTAGTGACACGGCGACTGGGTGGTGCAGTAGTAGTGGTGTAGAAGAGACATAGAGGGTTATTTAGAGAGAGGTGAAAATCAGGAGAATGACTGGAGAATTGAATATTCTAGGTCAAAATAGCTAAACCAGAAAAATTCTCCCATTTATCTCACTTTTCAAATCGCCTATTTTGTCCTAGAATTTTCCATTCTCCAGTCATTCTCCTGCTTTTTCACCTTCTGTTCTCTGAATAACCCTGTGGTCAAAATAGTCGATTTGAAAAGTGAGATGAATGGGAGAATTTTTCTCTGGTTTGAATATTTTGTCCTAGAATTTTCCATTCTCCAGTCATTCTCCTGCTTTTTCACCTCTCTCTGAATAACCCTGATAGTTTATATTCCTGACTCTTTTACCTACTACTTCTGTAATTTTAATAGAGTTATCAGTATCTGGTACATTTTAACATCCTGTTTTTTTTTCCCAAAGCAATGTGAATGACTCTATGTATCATCCTTATATATCGGATATACTGTTAGTAGGTCTTTTGTTTTTTGTGTTAATTCATGTGTTTATGTGCGTGTGTGTTATCACGATCATGATCCATTTGTAGCCTTATGACATTTGTGTCTCAATAAAAAGCTTTTTGTTTATCTATTGTCACTAGTTGAATCCGTGATCCATCTGATTGGTTCAGTGGATCACTGTATTGTCAATAAGAGTTCAATACCCTAAATCCTCTGTGGCCACCACTTTGCAACACCTGTCCATTTTGAGCATTTTGGGTGTCGGATTACCTCTATCTCAAGTCAATAGTGGATATTATCTACTATTGTGTCTTCTGATTACATAATATACCAATCCTTTCCCAAACTTGGGAAAGAGACAATGGGAGGAGAGCAAGTGCAGGATCACGGGGTCTAAAGTGATGAATGCGCACTCAAACTTGCGGGGCTTCACCCCAGAATTTCAAGAAACACAAGGATCTCACTGATCCTATGCAAACTACAATGTGTAAATGAATAAAAAGTTCCAAGTTTATTAATTCATGAAAGGCAACACATACCATAAATACAAAAAAAAGAAAAAAAAATTAAATGACCTGATAACGTCAAAAACAATATATATTACCACAATAAGTTGGGCCACCAATGGAACAAATGAGAAAGTAGCTGTAGCTGTTCAATTATGGGCTAATAATCAATCATGTCCTCATACAGGGTTATTCAAAGAGATCCGAATTGCTGGAGAAAGGTAACCGAACGCTGATTTTCAGCATACGGTTACCTTTCTTGGCCATTCGGCTATTCAGAGATCAGGCAATTCGCCAAATCCTGGCGAATTGCCTATACATACGGTGCCTGTTCGGTGCCTGTTCGAGGGCAGTGAAATCCCCATGAAAAAGCACTGCTTCGGCTATTCAGAGAACACAAACCAGCAGTGAAAGGTTCCCGGAATGCCCTGTCATTCGGTGGTTTCATGCGACAGGTTTATTCAGGCGAATTCCATAGGCTTCAATGTTAAAAATATTCCCATTTTAATTCAATATCTAATAAACCGTTCATTATAAAATTCTGCAGTAAAAATTCTCTTTATTTATAGATTTCTTTAGGATATTTTAAGCATTTTTCTGGATTTTTTTTATTTATTTTTTAACTTTATCATCATTCATTGGATCATATGTAAATTTCAGACATTTTCGCTCAGTAGTTTCTTTGCAAACAGCGTTTCACTTTTCGATCATTAATGCAAACGGTTTTGCTAATTTATTCACTGCCTTCTTCTGCGGTGTCGGCTTTTTCCGGCGGCTTCGCTGCGTGTGATCGGCTCCTGCTCGGGTTTTTCCGGCGTCTTCGACGGGTTAATCCAGATGTTTTTGCGGGTTTTCCGCGTGAATTCGCCGGGTTTTCGCCAGGTTTTCCCTGCACTTCGACAGCCCTGTGGTGCTTGCTGAATACACCGCAGGTTAGGGGGAAAGCCGATTTGCACCCGAATTGAAGAGAACGAAAAGTCGCCGAACATGCGGTGACTTTTCGAATCACTTTGAATAACCCTGACAGTCAAAAAAAATGCTGACCAATCCAGAGAAGTGGCACCAACCAAAAAACAATAAGAGACAACTAAATCCGTCCATGGGTCAATTGCATAGTGATAGATTGCTTGAAGTTACAATTTGCATGAACTGATTGCCAAAGATCATGTAATAAAGAGCATGCAGTAACTGGAAAATGTTATTAGAGCTAATGCAAAAAGACCTGTGCACCCCCCTTAAATAAATGCAAACCAGTGTGCCGAGAGAAAAGGTATATCCAGGTCATATGGCGTGCACAACTACAATCACAAGTCTTATTGCATGATCACAGTCAAGATTTCAATGTTTGTCAGAGAAATAAGAGCACACCCGGCAGTGGGTATTGCAAGTAGGTACAGCAAAAGGACAGAGAAGCCTAACACGCCCGATGCATGTTTCGTTTGAATCTACTCCTCAGGGACGCTTCAAGCAATCTATCACTATGCAATTGACCCATGGACGGATTTAGTTGTCTCTTATGGTTTTTAAATGTTTTTTGGTTGGTGCCCCTTCTCTGGATTGGTCAGCATTTTTTTTTTTACATTATCAGGTCATTTCAATTTTTTCTTCTTTTTTCTATTTATGGTATGTGTTGCCTTTCATGAATGAATAAACTTGGAACTTTTTATTCATTTACACATTGTAGTTTGCATAGGATCAGTGAGATCCTTGTGTTTCTTCTATTTACGTAACGCCGAACCGAACTGCACCAAATGTCAGTGAAAAGCCCTGATTTTCCCAGTTTCAGTTCCACAGGTTTAAACAGACGAATCCCATAGGATTCAATGGAAAAACGCTATACCTTTTTTTTTTTCTTCATTTTCAGCAAAAACCTTCTTATAAACACTTTTTTGTCTTGATGAAATTCTAGTTTCCAATTTTTTTAAAAGGCGTTTTTAAAAAAAAAAATTCTGTAGCAGACCTTTTTATTCTTTTAAAGGACTTTCTTATTATTTAGAAACCTTTTAATACATTTTTATTGGTTTAAACACATAACTCCTTCGGCGACTCCAATTTCGGCAAAATACGGTGACCGTTTGCTAAATGGTGAATTCACTGTTAGGGTTATTCAGAGAGCGTGAAAAGCAGGAGAATGACTGGAGAATGAAAAATTCTAAGTCAAAATAGCCGATTTGGAAAGTGAGATGAAAGGGAGAATTTTTCTGGTTTGGCTATTTTGACCTAGAATTTTTCATTCTCCAGTCATTCTCCTGCTTTTCACGCTCTCTGAATAACCCTGTGTATTTTGGGTGAAATAGAATCGCCAAAGTACGGTGAGAATAGTAGGCGGTACTATTTATTTTTTTTCCATAAATAAATTAGGGAAATAATTCAGTCACATTTTATTATAAACAAATAAAACTAATAATTACATAAAACGTAACATTTTACATTTTATGTTTAACCTTTCTCTGCCTCTGCAGCTGGCCTGAGAGTGGGGCACAGGTCTATGGCTGGCTACTGCAGGCAGAGATGTCGGTGATTTTATTTATTTATTTATTTATTTATAAAGGATTTTACCAGGAAGGATACATTGAGATTTCTCTCGTTTTCAAGTATGTCCTGGGTTCAAGAACATTGAAGTGTTACAGTTACAGAAATACAAAGTAATACAATGCAAGATATAAAAGAAAAACAACACAAATATACAGATTAACAGGAAAATAAATATGTAGGAAATATAGTCACTAGGTTACATGTTTACAGGTGCATTCTGTATTGAGGTATGTTAATAGGGAACTCTTGAGTGACTTAAGACTGGGGGAAGATTTGATGGTGTCTGGGAGGTTATTCCATATTTGCGGTGCTCTGTAGGAAAATGAGGACCGAGCCACTGTCTTTCTGTATTGTGGTATTGCAAGTAAGGTGCTGGTTCTGGATCGGAGGTTATAGGATGAGGGAGCTGCTGGGGGAAGCAGTCTATTCAGGTAGGGTGGCAGCTTCCCAGAAATGCTCTTATACACCAGGCTGGAAAGGTGAAGGGTGCGTTTAGACTCCAGCGATGGCCAGTTTAGCTCTTTTAACATGTCACAATGGTGGGTCATGTAGTTACATTGTATTGCAAAGCGGCATAATGAGTTATACAATGTAGTAAGTTTCTGAAGGTGTGTTTGCGGGGCGGCTGCATACACTACATCTCCGTACTCAATAGCCGGCATAAGCATTTGTTGTACAATCTGCTTTCTTACTGCGGGGCTCAGGCAGGATTTGTTTCTGTACAGGGCACCTAGTTTGGGGTAAAGTTTAGACGAGAGTTTTTCGATGTGGGGGCCAAAGGATAGATTAGGGTCCAACCACATACCTAGATATTTGAAAGTGGTCAGTGACTGTGGTCTGTGTGCCATTTGATTTTGTCCCAACACATAGATGGGGATTTTGCAATTTGTGTAGTTTAGGTGCTGTTCCAAAGAGCATCGTTACAGTTTTGTCAGTATTTAGAAAAAGTTTGTTGTGTTTGATCCACTTTTCTACCTCTGTGAATTGTTCTTGCAGCACGGCCTCCAGCTGCGGGAGATTTGGTTTGCTGGTACAGATTACAGTGTCGTCTGCGTACATATGTACAGTTGAGGCTTTGCAGATGTTGGGCAGATCATTTATGAATATTGTGAATAGCAGGGGGCCTAGTATTGAGCCTTGGGGTACACCGCAAGTGACTGGGAGGGGGAGGGAGGAGCTGCCAGAAATTGACACATATTGTGATCGGTCGGATACTTATGATTGAAACCAGGTTAGCGTGCGATCACCAATGCCAGAGTTTTTAAGTTTTTCTAACAAGATGCCATGGTCTACTGTGTCAAAGGCCTTGGCAAAATCAAGGAAGATGGCTCCAGTTAGGTTTCCTTGTTCCATCCCTGCTTGGATATCATTGCAGACTTTTAAAAGGGCGGTTGTGGTTGAGTGATTTGGACAAAAGCCTGATTGATCCGGGGTTAAGTAGTTCCAATATTGATAATACTCACGTAATTGTGTGTAGACGCATTTTTCCAAAATTTTTGACATTACAGGGAGCAACAATATCGGACGGTAGTTGGATACCAAAGTACTGTCACCACTTTTATGGATAGGTACCACTCTCGCAGTCTTCCAGAGTTTGGGTATGTATCCAGTCGCCAGTGATTCATTGATTAGGGTTGCGACAGGATTTGCAATTGCTGGCGCACTGATTTTCAGCAGCATTGCTGGTATTTGATTAGGTCCAGACTGGTATTTAATTTTTTGCTTACGGAGAAGTTTAGTAATGACACTGACAGGCACTGGTCTAAAACTGAATTCCTGTCTGATACAGGGACTTTGCACAGTTGGAGGGGCCTGACCTGCATGAGGCCTCTCTGAATGCATGTCATTTCCTAGCTTGGCAATCAAAGTGGTGGCGCATCCAACAAAATAATCATTAAAGGCGTTTGCTACATCTAGGGGGTGTTGCAGGGTTTTATTGTTTACTTTGACAGCAGCTGGCTGGGAGTGGACTGGGGGTGCTTGTATGTTACTTATGGTTCTCCAAAAGTTTCTAGGGTTTGATATGTTATTATTTAGATTTTCATTGAAGTAATGGGCTTTAGCCATTTTTGTTTGTTTTGTGCATTCATTCCGGCATTTTCGGTATTCGTAGTGATTGTTCATGGAACCAGTACTCTTGAAATTTGACCACAGTGAATCTCTAAGCTGGTACATTAGTGTAAGATCAGCTGTAACCCAGGGGAGATGGGTCCATTTTACTCGCACTTTATGCAGCGGGGCATGGTAATTCCAGATTTGCAGGAGCTCAGACTGAAAGTATTCAACTGCACAGTCTAGGTCTGGGATTAGGTTTAGTCTGTACCAGGGGACCTGTTTGAGATCAGTTAGGAAGGAATCAAGAATAAATTTCTTGAAAGACCTGGTGGTTATTACTTTTCCTTCACTAGCCTCCAGGGATAATGATTGACAGGGGTGGGGTCCTCCTGTGTAGGTTCGCACTGCGTGACTTCACACAGCCAGCGCCCACACATCATGAACGTATCACATACACACGGCATATTGTTGTGAGTTTTATTGCTGTGGAGTTCTGTGATACGCTCATAAACACCGCACATTACTGTGAGATTTATTGCTGTGCAGCTCTATGATACAGTAATGTGCATTGTGTATGAGTGTGAGTTTTATTCCTGTGGAGCTCTGTGATACGCTCATACACACCGCACATTACTGTGAGTTTTATTGCTGTGGAGCTCTGTGATACACACTGCACATTACTGTGAGATTTATTGCTCAGAGCTCAAATTCTGGGCTCTGCTGGGTATGTCAAATTCTGGGGTTTGTCTGGGTATGTCAAATTCTGTGAGTTTAATTTACAATTAGCAGTACAACTATGAGTATAAAAATTTAAATCTTAACACTGTACAGCGCTGTTGTTCACTGGCACCCGGTTGTCTGATTTACTAGCTCAGTTATACACTTATACACACCGCATATTACTGTATCACTGCGCTCCACAGCAATAAAATTCTAATGTACGGTGTGTATGAGTGTTTGAATTTTATTGCTGTGGCGCACTGTGATACGATCATACACACTGCGTGTTTTTTTTGTTGTTGGGGGGGGGCAGCATTTCATCCTTTGCTCCAGGCAGCACAATGTCTTTGGGCCGACCCTGGTGTGTGTGTGTATATGGTGTGTGTGTGTATATGGTGTGTGTGTATATATGGTGTGTGTGTATATGTGTGTATATGATGTGTGTGTATATGGTGTGTGTGTGTGTGTGTATATGGTGTGTGTGTATATGGTGTGTGTAGATGGTGTGTGTGTATATGGTGTGTGTGTGTATGGATGTGATGAAGTGTGTATATATGATGTGGTGATGTTTGGGTGTAATGTGTATATGATGTGTGTGTGTATATATGATGTGGTGAAGTGTGTGTGGTGGTGTGTATATATATATATATAGATATATATATATCACCACACACACTTCACCACATCATATATACACACACAACACATCATATACTGTATATATATATGATGTGGTGATGTTTGGTGTAATGTGTATAATGTGAAAATGTGTATATGATGTATATATTATGTGTACGTGATATACAGTATATAGAATGTGTATGTGTACAAAGAATGTATATACAATATTATGTGTATATAGGATGTGTATGATGTGTACACACATTTGCAATTTTTTAAAATATTTTGCATTTTATTACTTTGTATTTCTGTAACACTGTAACAATTTAATTTTCTTGAACCCAGGACATACTGAAAAATGAGAGAAATCTCAATGTATCCTTCCTGGTAAAATACTTTAGAAATAAAATAAATACACACAGAGATATTGTGTTTTTACAGTATGCGAAGGATGTGTAATTGTAAAAAAATATATAAAATAAAATTATTTAGTTGATTTTATTTTTAGGAGACAAGTCTATGTGTGTGACTTTTTTATAAAAAATGTTTGGATGTTGGAGTGGAGAGCAAAATTCCAAGGGGGGGGGCCAAGAAAATATTCGCCCAGGGCCCAGTCAATATTAAAGACGGCCCTGTGTATCAGGATGGGGCTTTCATTTAGCCAACATTTTAACGTAAAGCACAATCCTTAAGCAGAAGAACTGAAATAACTCTTCGACGCTCACATGTTCTTCACGTTACTTTGAGATATTCAGTACTGTGCAAAAGTTTTAGGCAGGTGTGAAAAAATTCTGTAAAGTAAGAATGTTTCCAAAATAGAAGTGTTGATAGAAAGAGAAATCCAAATTAAATCAATATTTGGTGTCTACCCGCTGCCTGCAAAACAGCACTGATTCTCCTAGGTGCACTTGAACACAGGTTTCCAAGGAACTCAGAAGGTAGGTTGTTAGAAACACCTTGGAGAACTAAGCACATATCTTCTGTGGATGTCTACAACCTAAACCCATCTGTCTCTCCATGTAATCCCAGACAGACTTGATGATGTTGAGATCAGGGCTCTGGGGAGGCCAAACCGTAACTTTCAGGACTCCTTATTCTTCTCTATGTTGAAGACAGAACTTCTTAATAACAATGACTGTATGTTTGGGGTCGTTGTCCTGCTGCAGAATAAATTTGGGGCCAATCAGGTGCCTCTCTGATGGTATTGAATGATGGATAAGTACAGTATCTCCTTGTATAGCTCAGCAGTGAGTACACCATTAATCCTGACCAAATATCCAGCTGCATTGGCTGAAATGTAGTCCCAAACTTGCAAGGAACCTCCACCATGCTACACTGTTGCCTGCAGACACTCAATATTGTACTGCTCTCAAGGGATGGGCTGGCGGTTCGATGCAAACATGATTTCGCATCGAACATTGGCTGTTTGACCGTTCGTCGAACAGCGAACATTTCCACGTGCTCACCGTGTGTTCACCCACAACGCACCACAATGGACCACAATGCACTTTTCCACTCTCCTGAAGCTTGTAATTGCTACAGACTTGCACCTGACCACAGGTCAGGTGCAAGACAGGTGCAAGACTATGCCAATCAGGGCTCAGAGTCCTGATTGGGCAAATTGTGCCCAATCATGGGCTCACAGAGCTAAGTCCCGCAGCACACTATATAAGGCTTCCCCGCAGTCCCAGCGTGTGTGTTGCAGGAGTGAATCAGAGAGGAGAGGAGATTGTTGCATATCAGGGTGTATCACTGAGTTATACCACAGTTCTGGGAATTTGAATCTGTGTCTTGGCACTGCCAGCTATAAGGGTGTATCACTGAGTTATAGCAGATTTCTGGAAATTTGAATCTGTGTCTTGGCACTGCCAGCTATCAGGGTGTATCACTGAGTTATACCAGAGTTCTGGGAATTTGAATCTGTGTCTTGGCACGGCCAGCTATCAGGGACAGGGTGTATCACTGAGTTATAGCAGAGTTCTGGAAAATCTGTATATCTTTAATCTAATTCTAGATACCATAGAATACCACAGTTGAATCAGAGTTCATCTGTATCTTTAATCTGTATCTTTATCTATTCAGAGTTGAATCTGGGTCTTGCCAGCTATCAGGGTGTTGCAGCCTGCAGGGGAGGAAGTGAATAAGAGAGAGAATAGAGGACATTGGCAGCCTTGCAAGGAAAATATCAGTGAAATCGCTGACTTATAGCAGAGTTCTGAATATCTTTACTCTAGATAACACAGATGAATTAGAGTTCTGCGGTGAAGGTGGCCACTTGACTGATGCCTTTTGCAATTTTTCTAGTCCACGATGCCCAAGGACGTCAAATGTAGGCACCCATTGCCAGCGTCTTCACCATATGGTGCAGGACTACCTAGGGGCAAGGGCAGACCTGGATACCTTTCCAGCAGATGATCCTCTGGCTTACTGGGTGTTGAGATTGGATCACTGGCCAGAACTTAGCCAATATGCTATGCAGCTACTAGGTTGCCCTTCATCCAGCGTGCTTTCTGAAAGGATGTTCAGTGCCGCTGGAGGTTTTGTCACAGACAAAAGAGTGCGTCTGTCCACCGACTCTGTAGACCGGCAGACATTTAAAAAAATGAATCAGTCCTGGGTCAGCAGCTATCACTCCCCTGATGCAGATGTAACTGAATGGATAGGGGATCTCTTCTGCATTCCCAAAACCTCCACCACTGCACTCTTCCACAATACCTGAGAGGGATTACGTTGTGAAGGCATTAGCTAGCACCAAAGGCCCAATATTTGGGTGCACTGCCACTGACGAGTGTACCAGATTCATATCCTTTTAATATTTGACTGCAGGGTCCACCCCTGCACTCTTCCACAATACGGTGTGAAGGCACTAGCTAGCACCAAAGGTCCAATTTTAATGCACCTGTTGTTACTTTCATCCAAAGCCTGCATAAGTTTCACCATAATTTAGCTAAAAAAATCACTAAACTTGTTCTACGTGTCCTAAAACGTCTCCTCTTTTCATACAGGCTGCCGCCCCAAGCAGTTGTTTATGAATAGATTAAAGGAAAACACTTACCATCATTTGAAATGTCATTTTTTTCTTTTTAAATGTTTCTATACATCCTACAAATCCGCCACTTCACGGGCATAACCTGGGGACCTCTTGGCACGATATTTGAAGGAATTTTTCGTTTTTATTCTTAACCTTTATGTCATGGAAAAATCACTGTTCCTTTACTTTTTTTCCTTGTTTCCTGTTCCCCAGGGCACTACCCGGACCCCCATACACCTTTTATGGGGACATATCTTGCATATATGCCCTTTTGGAGTGCAGTCTAAAATTCGAACGTACAAGTCCCATTGACTTGCATTGAGTTTGAATTGTGTTCGCGTTCGAATTCAAACTTTTTCAAATGTTCGTGTTCGAATGCAAACCGAACATGGGGGTGTTCGGCACATCACTACTGCTCTCCAACTCTTCGGTGTACAAACTGCCTTCTGCTACAGTCCAATATACCAAATTTTAACTCAACAGACTCCAGAGCACCTGCTGCCATTTTTCTGCACCCCAGTTACTATGTTTTTGTATATCTGAGCCAGAATTCAAGAAATCCCCTTGTTCCATGTTTTAATGTTACCGTGTACTCTCAAAGTAGGGACTTTATTGAAGTATGGACATCTTTTACAGTAAATGCGGATCTTACCATACGGAGGTTGTTGCTTTTGCTACAAAATGTGGGTCTTGCGGTATGGTCATTGAGGCTCACAATTTTTAATGTAAAATGCAGGGCTTACTGTACAAAAGTTGCGACTTGTGAGTTTTACTGTAAAATGCGTGATTTAGTCATGGAGGTTGCGCGTGCCTATCAAAGATGGCCAACAACTTAGCATTTTCTGAGTAATTTAGTACATTGTTTTAAGTTGCCATTTATATAGCATGTGAAAAGAACAAACCCTCATTGTATGTCTTTTGCTGACTTGTAAGTGTAATTTATTTTTGCAGTTGGGTCATCTAAACACAAAAGGACGCAGACTCTGCACAATGGAAAATTCGACATCTATCTTCAGCAGCCAGATCCAAATGACCATTTACTTCGGCAAGAGAGCAGAGCTCTGGAGGATGATTATCTTAGGTCCACTCATCCTGTTTTTCTGCTATTTCCTCTACTTCGTCATTGTGATCCTTCATTTCTATTATTCTTCACCTCGTGTCAGAGAGCAAGCTCGTTATGTGCTTTTTGCTCACATGCTCATTAATGACGCATTGTATCTTGGTCTATCGCTCTTTTTTATACTGGCTTCTCTGTTTCTTTTGTACATGCCGGTCCCTATCTGCTACATCATACTAACGTTGGCCGCTTCGTCTTTTAAAATAACCCCTTATAACCTGGCAATCATGGCCCTGGAGCGCTATGCCGCTATCTGCTTTCCACTGAGACATGTGACACTTTGCACACCACAGAGATCGAATGTTGCCATTGCACTCATATGGGCAATTGGATTGGCCCCCAGTATTGCTGATATTTTTGCCCTCAGTATGTCGACTGAAAGAGAATTTCTCTACCTTAGTGTGATCTGCAGGAGGGAAACGATGACCAAGAATGCTCTTCAAAGCTCCATAACTTCCTATAGCTTAATAGGCAGCTTGAATCTTGTAGCTGTGATCATTCTTTTCACGTATGTCAAGGTCATGTTGGTCGCGCGGCAGATAAGTTCAGGGAGCTCTTCTGCTTCCAAGGCCGGTAAGACCGTTATGCTCCATGCATTTCAGCTTCTGCTGTGTATGGCATCTTTCACCTCTTTATTTATTGAGACGTACTTTCTATACTTACAAGAATATGTTCTCTTAGTGTATCTGGCAAACTTCATCCTGTTTACGTGTCTACCGAGGATTTTGAGTCCTTTAATCTATGGGATGAGGGACGAGGTCTTCAAACAATGTATTCGAAAGCTGTACCCTCGGAAGACACTTATGCAGTGTAAATTTTGGTCAAGTAAATGAAATACACGTTCCTTCTCGAAAACGTTTAGCATCATATATCAACAGTGGAGATGATTATGTTATTCACGGTCTAAAAATAAAATGTATCGAACGCTCCAGTGGCAGCTTCCAAGATACTGGTGGAGGGTAGACACCTGTAAAAAAATATATCACCTGCGTCTGATTATTGGTCTAGACAAGGAACTGGGCTGTGAGTGGCTGTGGGTGGGAGTGGGTCATGGGGGTCTGTCGCTTGTGCATACTGAGTAGGTTTGTGGAATTGGGAATTCAAAAAGGATGGAGGGACTGAATCATGTGAATGTTGGCAGCCCTGGTAAGGCACCCCACATCTGGCACAATGATCATTTTTCATGTTGGCAATTAGATGAATAATGGTAGCCTTCCATGGGCCAGCTGACGAGGTCATTTGATCACCTTTATTGGCCCATGGCATTTGCCAATATGTGACTACAACCATGGCTGCTCTAAACTGTAATGAGGAGGATCTTTGCCACCTTGCGGAAAAGTTGCATACGCTACCCTACTACTAAATATGGGACAGAAACAGTTATAGACTTTTTGGGCACTATCATGTGCCCTGTGCCAAAACGGGGACTCCAACGGGGAAAATTTGCACTTGAAAATGTCCCCTTAGCGTCCCCGTTTGAATTCAGCATCCTGCCCCGTAATGGCCGCTAACCCTCCAGGATTTTCAGAGCAGCGTTAATGCGCCGTCACGAGTATCCCCACCTGTAGTCTATAGGACTCCATTGAAGGCTGTGCTATTGCGAGATCCTGCAGGTCTGCGGAGTGATTTGTGGAGGGAGATTTGGGACATTTTTCTCCCAGTCTCACTCTTGTTCCTGGCGGCCGGAAGCGATGGATTGGACTGCCGTTCTTGTTGCGGGTTGGGGGTTGAGTATTTGATTCTTGGGGGCTTTTCAGCTGCTGCTAACTGATTCTGGGTCGCAGTTAGCATTAGGACTATGTGATCTTAACGCTAATTACTGATTACTTACTCTTTGCGCTCCTTGTGTTAAGCATAGGGAGCTCAAAGTACTGTAAATTCGCGCTAAAAAGCACTAATACCGATGCGGTAATGGATTTTTTAACTAGAGCTAGCATGAAGGAGGTGATAGGGCCCTATATATATAACATACAGGCCTCAAAATTCCCACATTTGGCGAGTGGAAATTACATGAGGGCGAGTGGGAATGCAGACGTAGGCAAGGCAAGATAGGGGTTAGGTGGGCCAACTAGTGGCAAGTAACTCTTAAGGCCTGGCTAGTAGTTTGGAACTTGACATTTTGAGCCCTGTAACATATATATATATACATAGAGAGAGGGGGGTGGTTATTTTCACATGAATTGTTCATTTTTTCCAGTAACTTTGAACTGTCACAGCTTGACTTATATGGGCCCTTATCAAAAGTAATAGGAGTCTCAAATCTATAAATTATTCCAAGTCTGGCTTTATTCTCCAAAGAAAAAGTATGACATACGTTCTTTACCCTGTATAATCCCTAAATTTTTTTTAGATTTTTTGTTTTCTTACATTGGCCATTCTAAGCATAAGCCGACCCGCCACGTCAAGGTTGGCTGCTAGAGTTGCATAGCTCCTCCTAATGGGAGTTGAGCACACAACACTCTCTCTTTATTCCCTAGACTGCGAGAAAAAAGTGATGGCATCATTCACCAGCTACCACAGAATAAAGTCTGTTTACTATAGACATGACGCCTGAAAACAGAGGCATCAAAACATGTTAAAAAAAGACCTTCTCTGGATCGGATACCTCTCCAGTTTGGATAAGGTGCAGCCGCGGACGAATTTGGTGCTCCAGTTTTAGGGTTAAGAATTAGGGTTAGAGATTAGGGTTAGCCGATAAAGGAATAAACGGTGTTTATTTTGCCTGAGTAGTATATACCAATAGGAAGACATGTGCATTTCGTATCGTTAAAATTTTGTTTTTGTCCGAGAATTGCATTTTCATTATTTTTTTGGGTCCGAAAAACTAATAATCGGCCATCCAATATTACGAATTGGCCAAAATTCAAAATTGATTCGAAAAATTTCCGAAACGATATCAGTTGATTCAAAAATGATCCAAAACGATATTAAACTATTTGCAAATTATCCAAAACGGTATCAAACGGAATGGGAATGATCCAAAATGATAAAAATTTAACAAAAAATACTCAAAATGGAACAAAATGTTCCAAAACAACAAAAAAAAACGTAATGACACTTACACGAAGTGAAAAAAAAAATGGGAGAAAATGATTCCAAGGTAATAAAAGTGAGAATTTTTTTTAACATTGCAACTTATAGGAATCGCCTATAAGTTTTAATGTTAAAAAAAATCCCCATTGTTATTAAATATTTTTTAAACCATTTATTTTTTCACTTTTTTGGGTGAAATTTTAGGTTTCCCAACTTTCCTAAAGAAACAAGGACTTTTTCCCCATAAGTTTCAAAGTAAAAAAATATTTGCGTTTTTATTAAATATTTCTTAAACTGTTTGTTTTTTTCACTTGCAGCAATAAGCCATTTTTTAAAAAATTTTTAGGATTTTTTCGGCATTTTTCGAGAATTTTTGGGTGAAATTTTAGCTTTCCTAACTTTTTTTAAGGAAACGAGGCTTTTTTTCTCATAGTTTTCAATGTAAAATAATATTCACATTTTTATTAAATATTTCTTATCCCCTTCACTGCTGAGGCATTTCACCGCTGTGTGCTGAGCTCATTTTTACCGCTTTTGCTTATCATGTTTAAATGCGATTTGAAGCCACATTTTATTATATGACCCAGACATGTTATATATCGTTCTTTCCAGCAGACTTGGCAGATTCATAATATATGATTTTTATATGTATTCGTCATGTCCTACCTGTATATTATAACAAAAAATGCAATAAAATTTGAATTTTAAATCATCTACAGCGTGTAAAGTGTTGTTTTTTTCACATTTTATCACATGAACATTTGCGGTTATATTTTCTATGGGGTGCGCTTGTACAAAAATTAGAAATTGGGACTCGTTACAATTTTTGGGGGGAATTACGTGATTTTTAGCAAACGCACCCCATAGAAAAAAATCATTGGTGCAGCATCATTGTTCACATCATAATTGAAATGTGAACAATTTTGCTGCATTAATATAAAAAAAAACACACAAAAAACATGTTTTTTTTTTTTATTATTTTTTTTTATTTTTATTTTACTTTGAACATGCTCATGTTTAGTAATATTCGAAAGGATACCTCCCCAACACTCAACAGTGCGCTGCGCTCAGTAGAATTTTGAATAAACTCGCTAAGTTTGCTGAAGGCCTTCTATTATGTGGAGGAGATTTCAACATCTCCCCGAAGGAAGCTGCCCCTTCCCCTGGCACGCCACAACCATCTAAACGACGTAGATTCCACCAACTATTGCAGACGTTTCAATTAGTAGATTGTTGGAGAGCGATGCATCCCGCTGGGCGTGACTACACATTTTACTCGCATGCTGCCCAAGTTTACTCCCGTTTGGACCTTTTCCTCATGTCTCACCATACACTTCATTTAATTTGCAGAATGTCCATAGGGAGTATTACTTGGTCAGACGACGCCCCAGTGTTGTTGGACCTCGATGTTCCCGACCTGCCCCCTAGACATTACCAATGGCGTCTTAACGAATCCCTACTGAAGGATGTGGTTCACCGAGAATATCTCTCAGATGCCATTACCCAATATTTTGATGTAAATGATAATGGGGAAGTCTCTGATCCCATACTGTGTGAGGCACACAAGAGTGTACTCCGGAGTCAGTTGATCCAACTGGGGGCCCGATGTAAAAGGGACAGGGGAGACAAGATTCAATCCTTGCTCGCGGATATACAGACCTTTGAGACTCTTCATAAGGCCACCCCATTCGCTGAACACTACTCCTCCTTATCCTCCCTCCGATCAGAATTGAGGCAATTGCTCCAACACCATGCCTGTAGGTCACTCCTCCTCACTAAACGCTTTTATTACCTTAATGGTAACAGATGTGGCAAACTTTTAGCGAGAGCCCTACGCCAGAAGTACCAGTCTACCTACATCCCTAAACTTAGACGTTCCGACAGCTCAATCACACATCTCAATGACGAAATGTTAGCTGAGTTCCATACCTACTATCACTCTCTATATAATCTTAGGGACTCACCCCTTCCAGCTAAGCTTATGGCTGATTACTTGGCTAAATCCCTGAATGTCACTATGTCCCCTGAACAGGCTGAGGTGCTGGACGTCCCCTTCACAACTGAGGAACTGGCGGAGGCCCTTAAGGCTACCCCGACGGGGAAAAGCCCGGGCCCGGATGGCTTCTCTATCGGGTACTATCGGACCTTTCTGAAGCTATTGGGCCCTTGCCTTCTCCGCTTCTTTAATGCGATTGGCGAAGAGACTAGTTTCCCCACAGAAGCTCTCCAAGGAACAATTTCGCTTATACCGAAACCTGGTAAAGACCCTTTATTATGTTCTAACTACCGTCCCATCTCTCTAATAAATAATGACATAAAGCTTATGGCAAAGATGTTCGCTCGGAGACTTAACCCCATACTCCGCTCTATGATTCATCACGATCAAGTCGGTTTTGTCCCTCTTAGAGGCGCTCGGGACAACACTCTGAGAGCCATAAATCTTCTCCACATATCTCAGATCAACTCTACCCCTATGCTCTTTCTCTCGGTGGACGCCGAAAAGGCGTTCGACCGAGTAGATTGGTCATTTTTAATAACGGTACTAGCAAAACTGGGTTTAGGTCCTCGCTGGCTAGCCTGGGTTTCAGCACTCTACAGTAATCCGACAGCCCTCCTCCAAGTAAATGGCACTCTCTCCAACCCCATATCGGTACGGAACGCGTCAGGGATGTCCACTCTCCCCGATACTGTTTATCCTTACGCTAGAACCTTTTCTACAGAGATTGCGGGACAATGAGTGCATTAAAGGATACAATGAATATAAAGTGTCTGCTTTTGCGGATGACTTGTTATTGACGATCACGGATCCCCTACACTCCCTCCCTGCGTTCCTGCAGGAAGTCCATTTAAATGCCGCGGTCTCCAATTTCAAGATTAAGGCTACTAAGTGCGAGGCACTTGGAGTGGACATCCCTGACGCCATTTGCATTCAGATCAGATCCCTCTTCCCCTTCTTGTGGCAATCAGAAGCATATTTAGGCCTTCGACTCCCCTCTGACCTTACTTTACTATACACTCTTAACTATGAGCCTCTCCTACATAAGGTACTTACAGGCATGGGACAAGCCCCACTTGTCTTGGTTTGGAAGGATTAATATAATAAAGATGTCCATTTTGCCTAAGTTCCTCTACTTATTCCAGACTCTCCCTATTCATATTGCCCCTACTTTCTTCAACACGCTGCGTAGTCTATTTCGAAAGTTCATATGGGCTGGCAAACGTCCCAGGCTGGCCTTTCACTTATTGACTTGCCCTAAACACCTTGGAGGATTAAGTGCACCTCACATGGAATACTACTATGTGGCCGCACTGCTCATTCGCCTGTCAGACTGGTCTATGTCTCCTCCCCATAAACTGTGGGTCCCCTCGAGCAAAAATTCCTTCAAGTTCCCATTGTCTCAACACCCTGGCAAACGACCTCTCACACCACTATATGCCCAACGTCCCACCCGGCGATATCTCCGACCTTAAGGTTATGGTGCCGCTATCGCCATAGACTGGACCTATCCCCGCTCCCCTCCCCCTTACTCCCGTGACTAGCAACCCTGACTTCCTGCCTGGCCGCCAACCCTCATTCCTAGACATCGACTATGACGGCCCACATTTAAGGATCCAGATGTGCACTCTTGAGGGAACACTTCTACACCTTGAGAAATTGGTGCCGCAATGAAAATCGTCCCCCTTGGCTGCATATCGCTATCTTCAGCTCAAACACTTCTGGTCCAGCCTGACAGCACACCAACCATACAGACCTACCCTATCCTGTTTTGAAAGCCTTTGTACTAAAGACCCCCACATCTCCTCTCACTAATATATGCCCTTTTGATGGCCGCAGAATACCAATACCTACCCTCTTACACTGCTAAATGGGACACTGAGACAGCCCCTCCTTTGACCGAGCGTGCATGGTTAGATGTATTCCATATCACCTTCCATTCCTCTAGAGACCTGAAAGTACAAGAGATGAATTACAAATTTCTCTCACAATGGTACCTCATACCTAATAGATTGGCGTTGATGCACCCAGGAGTGTCCCCGGACTGTTCGAGGTGTGGGCTATCGAAGGGAGCGTTCATTCATATCTGGTGGACCTGCCGTTTATAGTACCCTACTGGGAGGTAGTGTTCACCTACGTTAAGGAAATCACCTATCTGGAGGTCCCATTTACACCACCAGCTGCTCTCCTCCATGTGGTCCCCCTATCCCCGATTAGATATATTAAGTCTCTAGCGATATACTTGTTTAACTCAGCAAAATCTCTGATACCCAGACACTGGAGATCACAATCGCCACCATCAATTTTTGAATGGATAGACCAGGTCAACAGCGTTAGGGAAATGGAAGAACTCCACGTCTCACTGGATAACAAATACGATATTTACTTTAAAACATGGTATTGGTGGTCTGACTTTGTCATGAAACACTGTAAAGGTAACCCGGAGGCCCTAGCCAGGTCCCTTGAACGGCAAACCATACCCCCCATATTCCCTTTGATGGATTGACCCTGCTGACTGCTACTGTGATTCTGGACTTACAGATGAGCAAGACCCCCAATGTGAGCTTATAGAACTCACGACCCAATTTTTGTTTGTCTTTATGGTTTTTGGTTTCCTTTTTTTTTGTTTTTCTTTTTCTTCTTCTTTTTCTTAGAATACCTTTAAAATTGTTTGTATAAGCTTTTTTTTTCTTGGTTCTTCTATCTTTTTTAACATTTGCTGAGATACATGAGAAATACTCGACCCTTATGCTTTCCACTAGGGGTGAGCCGAACACTCCCCGAGTTCGGTTCGAGCCCGAACCCGAACTTCCCATTTGTTCGGGACCGAACCCGAACCCAATGCAAGTCAATGGGGCTGAAAATTCGGTTTTTAGAGTGCCCTCCAAGAGGGCATATATGCTACATATTTGACATAAAAGGTGTATGGGGGTCCGGGTAGTGCCCTAGGGGACAGGAAACAAGAACAAAAAGTAAAAAAAAAACGTTTTTAAAGGGACAGTGAGTTTTCCATGAAATAAGGGTTAAAAATAAAAAACAAAAATTCCTTCAAATATCGTGCCTAGGAGGTCCCCATAACCTGCCAGTGAAGTGGCGGATTTCTAGGATGTATAGAAACACTTAAAAACAAAAAAATGACGTTTCATATGACGGTAAATGCTTTTCCTTTAAACTATCCATAAACAACTGCTTGGGGCGGCAGTCTTTATGAAAAGAGGAGACATTTTCGTACACGCAGAAAAAGTTTACTGATTTTTTTGGCTAAATTATTGTGAAATATATGCAGGCTTTGGATGAAAGTAACAATAGGTGCTTTAAAATTGGTCCTTTAGCATCCCCAACAGTGCCATCACACCGTAACCCCTCTGAGGATATGAATCTGATACAGGCGTCAGTGGCAGTGCACCCAAATATTGTGCTTTTGGTGCCAGGCCTGCAAGTACTATCATACAGTAACCCCTCTGTGGTATTGTGGAAGAATGCAGGGGTGGACCATGTGGTCCTATATTGAAAAGATATGATTCTGGTCAAGGCGTCAGTGCACCCAGATATTGTGCCTTTAATGCCAGGCCAGCAAGTATCATCATACAGTAACCCCTCTGTGGTATTGTGAAAGAGTGCAGGGGTGGACCATGTGGTCCTATATTGAAAAGTTTTTTATCTGTTAGTGCACCCAGATATTGTGCCTGTAATGCCAGGCCAGCAAGTATCATCATACAGTAACCCCTCTGTGGTATTGTGGAAGAGTGCAGGGGTGGACCATGTGGTCCTATATTGAAAAGTGTTTTTTTTATCTGTTAATGGGCGTCAGTGCACCCAGATATTGTGCCTTTAATGCCAGGCCAGCAAGTATCATCAAACAGTAACCCCTCTGTGGTATTGTGGAAGAGTGCAGGGGTGGACCATGTGGTCCTATATTGAAAAGATATGATTCTGGTCAAGGCATCCGTGCACCCAGATATTGTGCCTTTAATGCCAGGCCAGCAAGTATCATCAAACAGTAACCCCTCTGTGGTATTGTGGAAGAGTGCAGGGGTGGACCATGAGGTCCTATATTGAAAAGATATGATTCTGGTCAAGGCGTCAGTGCAGCCAAATATTGTGCCTTTCATGGCAGCAAGTGCCTTCACACCGTAACCCTTTTGTGGTATTGTGGAAGAGTTCAGTGCTGGAGGTTTTGTGAATGCAGAAGAGGACATCCCCTATCTATTCCATTACTTCAGCATCAGATTGATAGCTGCTGATCCAGGACTGATTCATTTTTATAAATGTCAGCCGGTCTACAGAGTCAGTGGACAGATGGTGATCCAATCTCAACACCCAGTAAGCCAGTGGATCGTCTGCTGGAAAGGTATCAAGGTCTGCCCTTGCCCCTAGGTAGTCCTGCACCATTTGGTGAAGACACTGGCAATGGGTGCCTACATTTGACGTCCCTGGGCGTCGAGGACTAAAAAAATTTAAAAAAGCATCAGTCAAGTGGCCGTGGCCTTCACCACTATTCCTCTAATCACCCGCAGCCTCAGAAGCACTTGTGTCAGTACTTGGTAATCTACCAGTGCCTGGAAAGGTGTTACACAAGTGTCGCTTTAGAGCGTCCTCAAGTTTTTTCATCCTATGCTCCCTCTGTGTGGGCAGGATGAGCTCTGCAACTTTCCCCTTGTATTGTGGATCAAGAAGGGTTGCCAACCAGTAATGATCCCTCTCCTTGATAGCACGAATCCTGGGGTCCTTTAGCAGGCTTTGCATCATTAGGGAGCCCATGCAGCGTAGGTTGGAGGTGGCATTAGCTTCCGAGTCTTCCTGGTCAATGAGGATGACCGTATCGTGCACTTCCCCCTCCCAGCCACGCACTAGCCCTTCTGTTTCTGGGCACACAAAACCCTCCCTTGAGGAATCCCCACCTTCAATGCCCCCACTACTTAAATATTCCTCCTCCTCCTCATCCTCCTCCTGTCTGATCTGAGTAGGACCCGCTGGAATGCTGTCTGCAGAAAGACTGGGGCCTTGAGAGCTAGGGAAGGCCTCCTCTTCCTCCCGCTGCTCTGCCTCTAGAGCCACATCTATAATTCCCCGCAGAGTGTGCTCCAGCAGGAACACTAAAGGAATTGTGTCACTGATGCATGCACTGTCCCTGCTCACCATCCTCGTTGCCTCCTCAAATGGTGACAGTACAGTGCATGCATCCTTGATCATCAGCCACTGCGGGGGGGGACCCCAAGTTGACCTGAACCTGTCCTTGTGCCATACTCACACAGGTACTCGTTGATGGCCTTCTGCTGCTTGTGCAGACGCTGCAGCATTGCTAATGTCGAATTCCACCTGGTGGGCATGACACAGATCAGACGGTTTGTGTGTGGGAAGGTGGAATTCTCTTTGAATTTCTGCCAGGCGAACGCTTGCTTGAATGACTGTCTGAAGTGGCTGCAGACTTTTCTGGCCTGGATGAGAAGCTCTGGCAGCCCTGGGTACTTGGTTAGGAAACGCTGTACAACCAGATTTAGGACGTGTGCTAGTCATGGTACATGCGTCAATTTACCCTTGCGTAGGGCGGAGAGAAGGTTGCTGCCATTATCGCAGACGATCATTCCCAGCTCAAGCTGGCGTGGTGTTAACCATCTCTGCACCTGCCCCTGCAGTGCTGACAAAATTTCTGACCCGTGTGGCTCCTGTCCCCTAAACAAACCAGCTCAAGCACAGTATGGCATCTTTTTGCTTGAGCCATTGCGTAGACCCTGTCAGGCGTCGGTTTAACTGCCACTTCGCCAGAGACTGAGAAGGAAGAGGAGGAGGAGGAGGAAGAGGTGGTGGTGGTAGAGCAGACAGACCTCATACAAGCAGCTTTCTGGAGGCGTGGTGGATGAACAAGCTCCAGCACAGAGCCCCGTCTTGGATCACTCCCAGCTGCGATCAGAGTTACCCAGTGTGCAGTGAAGGAAATGTAACGACCCTGTCCATGCTTGCTGGACCACGTGTCTAAAGTCACATGCACCTTGCTGCTGACTGCCTTTCCCAATGACTGGATAACATTGTCTTCCACGTGCTGGTATAGTGCTGGAATGGCCTTGCGTGAAAAGTAATGGCATTTAGGAACCTGCCACTGTGGTACAGCACATTCAGCAAATTCACGGAAGGGAGCAGAGTCCACCAGCTGGAAAGGCAGCAGCTGCAATGCGAGTAATTTTGCTAAGCTGGCATTTAGATGCTCTGCTTGGGGATGGTTGGGACTATATTTTTTCTTTTTCTGCAGCAGCTGCGGCAACGTATTCTGACTGCGTAAATCTTCAGCTGATGGGGATACTGTCACATTGTGAAGGAGCTGGTACATCCATTACTGTAGCATCATCCCTGTCAGTGGAGGTTGTAGGCTATGACATGGCAGGACATACAGTGGGGGTAGAGACAGATGAGGAGGAGGAGGAGGAGGACCTATGCAAAGTTTTGTGCCAAAAGGGATGTGTGGCAGGTGGTCATATGTCGCCTCAAGCATGTGGTACTCAAGCATCCGGTGTCTTTCCCACACTTCAGCCTCATCTGACATAGATTACAAATAGCAATGGTGCGGTCTGCTGCACATTTCTTAAAGAACTCCCAGACAGCAGAGTTCCTGCGTGTGTGCTTTGAGACAACAGCGCTCTGCACCTGAGCAGCTCTGACATCTGATGCCTTGGACTGGCTAGTGCTACGGTTGGTCATAGAGGATGTTGTGCCTCGTGTTTGCTGTGCCATCCAAAGCCTGCATAAGTTTCACAAATTATTTAGCCCATAAAAACACTAAACTTTTTCTGCGCGTCCTAAAATATCTTTCCATACAGGCTGCCGCCCCAAGCAGTTGTTTATGGATAGATTAAAGGAAAAGCATTTACCGTCATATGAAACGTCATTTATTTGTTTTTAAGTGTCTCTATACATCCTAGAAATCCGCCACTTCACGGGCAGGTTATGGGGACCTCCTAGGCACGATATTTGAAGGAATTTTTTGTTTTCATTTTTAACCCTTATTTCATGGAAAACTCCCTGTCCCTTTAACCCCTTATGGACCCAGGACGTACCATGTACGTCATTGCAGCGGGTCTCTTTTAGACCCGCTGACGTACATGGTACGTCCTGCGGTTTTTTGAGCGCTGGAAGCGATCGGATCGCTTCCAGCAGCTCAAACGCCATTGCAGGATGCCTGGGAGTCCAGGCATCCGTGCAATGGCGGTGAGAAGTGCCGGGGCACCTTGTGATCGCTCCCCGGGAGCGATCAACATCCGGTTTCACCGGAGAGGTGCCCGGCACTTCTAGAGAGCGCTGGAAGCGATCGGATCGCTTCCAGCTGCTCTGTGTATATTGCAGGGATGCCTCGACATCGAGGCATCCTTGCAATATGCTTACCTGCCGCCGGTCCGCTAAGTGATCGCTCCCCCCGAGCGATCACTTCCGGTAGCGGCAGGAAGTACTGAGTGCCACGAGGTATCGTGGCACTCAGTACAAAAACGATCACATGAGTGATCAGGTGCTCTGCTGGGTGCCTCGAGGGATCAAGGCACCCAGCAGAGTAAAAAAAAGTGTAAAAAAAGTAAAATAAAAATCAATAAAAATGAATAAAATAAAATAAACTGACAGCCAAGATGGCGCTGCCCTTCTAAGGGCAGGGTCATCTTGGGGCTGCGTGGGATGTTCCTAGCCTGCCTCATCAGAGAGGCAGGCTAGCAACATCCAATCAGAAGTAA